>CM053031.1:49856098-50519850 GCA_028564925.1 Lithobates sylvaticus | reverse complement strand
TGTCAGTGGGAAGAATGTTCTTTGCAGCTGTGGTCATTGGGAAGAATTAAACCCTTATAGCTAAAAAGATCAATGATATCAGTGGGAACTTATCTGAGAAGCAGAAATTGCTCGTTGCTCAAGGAACCCCTAACAAACTCTGGATGAACCCTGGTTGAGAAACCCTGCTATAGAGGGATGTTCTTTGTTCATATTTAACGTCTGAGGTTTACAACCACTTTAACATTGCCCAGTTGGTGATACACAACCTGCTAGGTGATTGCATAACTATGCTATATTCTACTATCATGTCTCACTGCTCTTCGGGTTGCCGTGGCTCACCATGGTGGTGGGTGTCTGCATCCTATGCTCATTCATGACATTGTGAGTCACTATATACTCCTTTTTTTTTTATACTCTTTGTATTAATTGCTGGTACTTATTGCATGTATTTATTTTCATTTTACATAGAGTACCTACCTGAAGCTCCTGAAGAAGCGCGCTAGCACGAAACATGTAGAGCATTGAGCTCTTCTACCTCTGACATCGACCTACACCAGGCCCATTTTTGATACCGATGATTATATCTATACACGTTTCATGCTGAGTAGGGATAAGCCCACGGTTCAAGTCGAACATCGGGTGTTAGTTTGTTCTATAATGAACTGAACATATGGGGCATTCGCAGAAAATTTGAGTGCATTGCTGTATGATGATTGGCCAAAGCATGCACCTGACCTGCATGCTTTGGCCAATCACAGAACGCTCTGCTGAGAGACGTAATTGAGTGGCAACTGGTGAAGCTCTGGTGAACTCCATGCCCAAAAGGGTTAAGGCAGTGCTGGAAAATAATGGTGGCCACACAAAATATTGATACTTTGAGCCCAATTTGGACATTTTCACTTAGGGGTGTACTCACTTTTTTTGCCAGCAGTTTAGACATTAATGCCTGTTGGGCGTGTTGAGTTGTTTTAAGGGGACAGCAAATTTACACTGTTATACAAGCTATACACTCATTACTTTACATTGTAGCAAAGTGTCATTTCTTCAGTGTTGTCACATGAAAATATATAAAAAAATATTTACAAAAATGTAAGTGAGATACTGTATATATACTGTGAGATACTGTATATATACTTCTGTTCAGATTATATAGTGCCTGGGGGCCTGGGGGACTTCCACGCCATTTAAAAAAATATTTGCGGGGTTCCCCTTAATATCCATACCAGACCTGAAGGGCCTGGTATGGATTTTGGGGGAGACATCCACACCATTTTTTGGGGTATTTTCGGTATTTTTATCTATATTGTCGGGATCCGACAATACATTTCAGCCGCGAGCAGTTTTAAGTGACATTTTTTCCTTTAGAAATGTCATTTTGCTGTGGCACTGTTATAAATATGGGAAAGATTCGCTACTTTACAGGCATACTAAAGACACCCCCCAGGCACAATGATTAAAGGAATATTTCCTTTTTATTGTTTCGCTTTAAACATTATTAAAATCAGTGCGCCTGAAAAAACTACCATTTTTTACAACTTTTTTTTGCATTGATACATGTCCCCTGGGGCAAGACCCAGGTCCCCAAACACTTTTTATGTCAATAACTTGCATAAAAGCCTTGAAAATGAGCACTTTAGATTTTTCACGTTCGTGTCCCACAGACTTTAACGTTGTTCGAACAAATTTTTTTGCCTGTTCGCATGTTCTGCTAAAAACAGAACCGGGGGTGTGGTGTTCGGCTTATTCCTAATGTTGAGTTACAGTGTGGCCGAAGGGTGGTGGTGGTGATACGTATGTGGTAGCTTTTCTAGCATATGATGATAGGAATTTTAAACTGCACTTGTTTGTCAATTTTATAGATTTTTGTATCAATAGACTATTATATTTTTTGATGACTGTGTATATTGAGGTGCCTATAAAGTCCATCTAGAGTTCACTTTCCTAATTTACCTTCAATTAAGGATGTGGCGCCTGTTTCTCTTTCTTGCATCCACAGTACCACCCTGTAGGGATGCCCCTCATTCAAATTACACTCTAACGTCTATCTATCCGCAGGGAACCATGCATGTAGAAAAACACTAAACACACACTTTTTTTTGGCTGGCAGTTGCTATAACTAAATCTGTAATATAACATCTTCTGCAACTAGCAGTTGGACACCGACAATGGCAGTTACTATAGATGTTTTGGAACCTTCTGCAGATTGTTACAGGTGTCATCAAACTTTTCTAAGTACGGAGAACATTTGGTACACAGCCAAAGAGGGACTGCAATGTACAACTCATTGGCAGATCAGCTCAGTACCTGTCAGGAAAAATTAATCTATTTGCCCTCCTTCTATTCTGCCTGTGACAGAAAATATAATGAACTTTTTATTTTTATTACAGGTAGGAATCCTCCTTAGTCCCGAGGACAAGTTTAAAAACTGACTGACTTAAAAGGCAACTTCTCTACTAATTAGCCTTGGTTAAAAACTTACTTTGGAGTGTAGTTCTGGCCTTTAGGCGATGTAGCTGTCAACTTGTGAACCTTTGTTCCCGTGCCAGGAATGGATAATGTTTTCTTATAAATTAACTGCTTCGTTGCTGAGTGCAGCGCGTATAAGTCAAGGAAAGATGCTTGCAGCCTTATAGCTGAACTCCAGGCAAACAGCTAAATCCACAAATCAAATACATATGTAGCGCCCTAGTAGGCTACTAGCGTTACATTTATTTTTTGGCTTCCCTGTAGTCAGGGAGATCAACAATCTCTAAATAGTGTCTGTTCTGGGTTCTGCTGGTGCAGGCTCGGTTACTTTCCACGTAGAAACAAGAATACTCATCCAATCAAATATGGGGGACTATTGTTGGCACAGCAGACAATGGAAACTCTCAAACACAAAATAGGTAAAAAAAATGTACTTTATTACACATCAAAAGGAATAAAATTTGAATCATAAAAGACAAGTGGCTTTTAAATGATGCATAAACAATAGACATGTGCACAACCAAAAAATTTGTTTATTTTCGTTTCGTTTTTTCGTTTCCGAAAAAAATTAGTTTTTTTTTTCGTTTCGTTTTTTTTGTTTCCGTCGATTCATAACGATTCGTACATTCGTAAGTCGTCGTTGTTCGGATTCATAACGATTCGTACATTCGTAAGTCGTCGTTGTTCGTATTCGTAACGATTCGTACATTCGTAAGAGTTATTTTTTCGTTGATTCGTTTTTTCGTTAGTTAAATTTTCGGACACATTCGTATTTATTCGTACATTCGTAACATTCGTAGATTCGTAATCGGAGCATAATTCATAATTTGATGTAATGTGTATGCTATTATTACATTTTAATAATTTACGAATCGAAAAAAAAAGTTACGAATGTACGAATTTTTTTGTTCAATAGCGACACGGAAAATTACAAATCGAAAAAAAAAAAAAAAAAGTTACGAATCGAAAAAAAAAAAAGTTACGAATCGAAAAAAAAGTTACGAATGTACGAATTTTTTTGTTCAATAGAGACACGGAAAATTAAAAATCGAAAAAAAAAAAAAAAAAAAAAAAAAATTAGTTACGAATCGAAAAAAAAAGTTACGAATCGAAAAAAAAAAGTTACGAATCGAAAAAAAAGTTACGAATCGAAAAAAAAGTTACGAATCGAAAAAAAAAGTTACGAATGTACGATTTTTTTGGTTCAATAGACACGGAAAATTACAAATCGAAAAAAAAAAAAAAAAAAAAGTTTACGAATCGAAAAAAAAGAGTTACGAATCGAAAAAAAAGTTACGAATCGAAAAAAAAAGTTACGAATGTACTAATTTTTTTGTTCAATCCATTCGAAGCACGTTTAGCAGCACCATTGTAAGGGACACGGAAAATGACAAATTCAACAAAAAAAAAGTTACGAATTTTTTCGTTCGTTTTCGTTCGTTTTTGTTTTTCGGATTTTCTTCATTAGTACATTCGTTGTTTCTAATTTGTTTTTTTCGGATTTTCGTTGTTTTACGGATTCGAATGATTCGTTATTCGGATTGAATTTACCCTGAATTTACAGACCATACTTCAAACAAGGCAGCTCCTTCTTCCTCTCTCCAGTCTCCAGACAGAATGTGTCCACTCCTCCTGCAGTGCCACACTGAGACTGAGCTAAGCTGGCTCTCTATCGCCCCCTGCAGGCTGAAGGGAGGAGAACATCTTCTCTCCAGCTATCTTAGGGACCCACAGTCCGGTCTGAATAATGTGTCCAGTTTTCAGGGGAACTGAAAACCGGACGTATGATTCAAAACCTGGACTGTCCGGGTGAATTCAGGGGGAAGGAGGGGGGACAACTCTGATGCATGGAGGGACACCTGGGGGCACCTGATGTAACAGGGGACTGTGATGTGTAAAGGGACTCTGATGGGGGCACCTGATGTAAGAGGGACTCTGGTGGGGACGCCTGATGTAAGGGGGACTCTGAAGGAGGCACCTGATGTAAGAAGGACTTTCATGGGGACACCTGATGTAAGGGAGACTCTGATGGGGATACTAGATGTAAGGGTGACACTGATGGGGACACCAGATGTAAGGGGGGCTCTGATGGGGCATCTGATGTAAGGGGGACTCTGGTTGGGCACCTGATTTAAGGGGGACTCTGATGGGGACACTAGATGTAAGGGGGACTCTGATGGGGTCATCAGATTATTATTATTATATGGGATTTATATAGCGCCAGCAGTTTGCGCAGCGCTTTACAACATCAGGGGAGACAGTACAATTACTGGAGGGATCAGAGGGCCCTGCTCGTTAAAGCTTACAATCTAGAAGGGAGGGTCAAGTGGTAAAAGGTAATAACTGTGGGGGATGATCAGATGGAAAAAATGAAAATCAGATGTAAGGGGGACTCTGATGGTGACACCAGATGTAAGGGGGTATCTGATGTAAGAGAGGCTTTGGTGGGGCACCTGATGTAAGGAGGGACTCTGATGGGGACACCTGATGTAAGGGGGAACTGTGACGGGCAGAGGCGGCTCTAGACTTTGCGAGGCCTTAGGCGAAACTTACACATGAGGCCCCACTCACGCCCGTAATAGGAAAAAAAAATACAAGCACACAGAAAAGAGGGTGAGATAAAGAGGGAGGGGGGGGGGAGAGAATCAGTGATTGAGCACAGGCAAATTAGGAGGCCGTGAGGCCCCCGTGAGTGCGAGGCCTTAGAGCCAAAAACAAAATGTAAATATATTTGCAGCTTAATGATCCTTATATGTGCATTAGGTTTTTTCTCCTTTATTTTCATCTGGTGATCCAGCCAGCATTTCGTTATGTTATGTTCCGAATCGAAATTCGGACGAATTTTTCATTATTCGGACATTCGGATGCATCCGAATTACCGAATTACAATACTAACGAATTTTACCGAATCCGAATTTTTTTCGAATCGAAAAATCGCGGACGAAATTCGAAATATCTCAGGGTCACTTAGTGATAGAAACCCCAAATTTGGATATGTTATAGTGCTAGTTCTACTGTGTTTGCATACCAAATTGGGGTTTCTAGCTACAAGTGGCCCCGAGATATGTGGCCCCAAAGTCGGGTCGAAAAATGTCATTCTCTGCTGCAGAAAAGTGCTTGACATTTTGTGACCCGACTTTGGGGCCACATATCGCGGGGCCACTTATAGCTAGAAGCCCCAAATTTGGTATGCAAACACAGTAGAACTAGCACTACAACCTCTCCAAATTTGGGGTTTATATCACCAAGTGACCCCGAGATACGTGGACCCAAAGTCGGGTCGCAAAATATTTTCGAATTCGGTTGAAATAATTTCAAATGCAGTTGAAATATTTTCAAATCTGGTTGAAATTATTTCAACTGCATTAGAAACTATTTCAACCAGATTTGAAAATATTTCAACTGCATTAGAAACTATTTCAACCAGATTTGAAAATATTTCAACTGCATTAGAAACTATTTCAACCAGATTTGAAAATATTTCATCTGCATTAGAAACTATTTCTATCAGCAAGTAACCCCGAGATATGTGGACCCAAAGTCGGGTCGCAAAATATTTTCGAATTCGTTGAAATAATTTCAAATGCAGTTGAAAATTTTCAAATGCAGTTGAAAAAATTTCAAATGCAGTTGAAAAAATTTCAAATGCAGTTGAAAAAATTTCAAATGCAGTTGAAAAAATTTCAAATGCAGTTGAAAAAATTTCAAATGCAGTTGAAAAAATTTCAAATCATGTTGATACTATTTCAAGTGGATTTGAAAATATTTTGCGACCCGACTTTGAAAAAAAAAATGAAATTGATTCTAACAGTCTGCAGAAGATCTGCAAAAAAAAAAAGAAGTGAAATGGCTGTTAATAGTCTACAGGAGATCTGCTATTAAATTATATATTTTTTTTTTATTCTGTTCTAATCTTTTCTATTTGAATTATACATTTTGGAAGATGGTTATTTATTATACACATCTGTCACATAAAAAAAAAAAGGATGTGAAATGGCTGTCACGGATGTCGATCGCAAGGCAAGTACATATGCTGTATGTCATTGTCCACTTGCCACAACACCTGCCACAAGCGCCAAGACACCTGCCATGAGTGCCACGTCACCAACCACAAGTGCCACGTGACCTGCCACGTGACCAAGTTGTGGATTGTCCACTTGCCATGTCACCTGCCACAAGTTATGGGGTTCCTAGCACCAAGTGACCCCCAGATATGGGGCATATGTCAAGTACTTTTCTACAGCAGAGAATTACATTTTGTGACCCGACTTTGGGGCCACATATCTCGGGGCCACTTATAGCTAGAAACCCCAAATTTGGTATGCAAACACAGTAGAACTAGCACTACAACCTCTCCATCTACAATTTGGGGTTTATATCACCAAGTGACCCCGAGATACGTGGACCCAAAGTCGGGTCGCAAAATATTTTCGAATTCGGTTGAAATAATTTCAAATGCAGTTGAAATATTTTCAAATCTGGTTGAAATTATTTCAACTGCATTAGAAATTATTTCAACCAGATTTGAAAATATTTGAACTGCATTAGAAACTATTTCAACCTGATTTGAAAATATTTCATCTGCATTAGAAACTATTTCAACTGCATTAGAAACTATTTCAGCCAGATTTGAAAATATTTCAACTGCATTAGAAACTATTTCAACTGCATTAGAAACTATTTCAACCAGATTTGAAAATATTTCAACTGCATTAGAAACTGTTTCAAATCTGGTTGAAATAGTTTCTAATGCAGTTGAAATAATTTCAAATCCAGTAGAAATATTTTTAAATTCGGTTGAAATATTTTTAAATCCGGTTGAAATATTTTCAAATCCGGTTGAAATAATTTCAAATGCGACTGATTTTTCGAATTCGGTCAAAAATGAAACAAAATCCGAAAACGAATTTAACGAATCTAACTAAACAAAATGAATTAATTAACGAATTAAAACGAAACAAAACAATTTTTTTATTTTTGCACGTCTAACACGGATGTCGATCGCAAGGCAAGTACATATGCTGTATGTCATTGTCCACTTGCCACATCACCTGCCACAAGTTGTGTATTGTTCACTTGCCACAAGTGCCACGACACCTGCCACGAGTGGCACGACACCTGCCACGAGTGCCACGTGACCGGCCACGCGTGCCACATGACCGGCCACGAGTGCCACATGACCGGCCACGTGACCAAGTTGTGGATAGTCCACTTGCCACGTCACCTGCCACATGTTGTGGGGTTCCTAGCACCAAGTGACCCCAAGATAGGGGCGATATGTCAAGTACTTTTCTGCAGCAGAGAATTACATTTTGTGACCCGACTTTGGGGCCACGTATCTCGGGCCACTTGTAGCTAGAAACCCCAAATTTGGTATGCAAACACAGTAGAACTAGCACTACAACTACAGACTATTAGTATCTATTTCGTTTTCTCACCAGATCTCCTGCAGACTATTAGCATCTATTTCTTTTTTTAGCAGATCTCCTGTAGACTATTAAGAACCATTTCACTTTTTTTTTTGCAGATCTCCTGCAGACAATTAGTATCTATTTCGTTTTCTCACCAGATCTCCTGCAGACTATTAGCATCTATTTCTTTTTTTAGCAGATCTCCTGTAGACTATTAACAGCCATTTCACTTTTTTTTGCAGATCTTCTGCAGACTGTTAGAATCAATTTCATTTTTTTTTCAAATTCGGATGGCAAAATATTCTCGAATCCGCTTGAAATAGTATCAACATGATTCGAAATTATTTCAACTGCATTTGAAATTATTTCAACCGCATTTGAAACAATTTCAACCGGATTCGAAAATATTTTGCGACCCGACTTTGGGTCCACGTATCTCGGGGTTACTTGGTGATAGAAACCCCAAATTTGGAGAGGTTATAGTGCTAGTTCTACTGGTTTCTAGCTGTAAGTGGCCCCGAGATACGTGGCCTCAAAGTCGGGTCACAAAATGTAATTCTCTGCTGTAGAAAAGTACTTGACATATGCCCCATATCTGGGGGTCACTTGGTGCTAGGAACCCCATAACTTGTGGCAGGTGACATGGCAAGTGGACAATCCACAACTTGGTCACGGGGCAGGTCACGTGGCACTTGTGGTCGGTCACGTGGTACTCGTGGCAGGTCATGTGGCAATCGTGGCAGGTGTCTTGGCACTTGTGGCAGGTGTTGTGGCAAGTGGACAATGACATACAGCATATGTACTTGCCTTGCGACCGACATCCGTGACAGCCATTTCACATCTTTTTTTTTTATGTGACAGATGTGTATAATAAATAACCATCTTCCAAAATTTATAATTCAAATAGAAAAGATTAGAACAGAATAAAAAAAAAAGATTAGAACAGAATAAAAAAAAATCTTCTGCATATATAATTTAATAGCAGATCTCCTGTAGACTATTAACAGCCATTTCACTTCTTTTTTTTTCTGCTTTTTTTGTCAGATCTTCTGCAGACTGTTCAGATCCGCCGTCAAAACTGACAGGCGGATCTGAACGGTCCATGTGAAAGGGGCCTTTTTTTTTTTTTTTTTCAAAGTCGGGTCGCAAAATATTTTCGAATCCGCTTGAAATAGTATCAACATGATTTGAAATTATTTCACCTGCATTTGAAATGATTTCAACCGCATTTGAAACTATTTCAACCGAATTCGAAAATATTTTGTGACCCGACTTTGGGTCCACGTATCTCGGGGTTACTTGGTGATAGAAATAGTTTCTAATGCAGATGAAATATTTTCAAATCTGGTTGAAATAGTTTCTAATGCAGTTGAAATAGTTTCTAATGCAGATGAAATATTTTCAAATCTGGTTGAAATAGTTTCTAATGCAGTTGAAATAATTTCAACCAGATTTGAAAATATTTCAACTGCATTTGAAATTTTTTCAACCGAATTCGAAAATATTTTGCGACCCGACTTTGGGTCCACGTATCTCGGGGTTACTTGGTGATAGAAACCCCAAATTTGGAGAGGTTATAGTGCTAGTTCTACTGGTTTCTAGCTTTAAGTGGCCCCGAGATACGTGGCCTCAAAGTCGGGTCACAAAATGTAATTCTCTGCTGTAGAAAAGTACTTGACATATGCCCCATATCTGGGGGTCACTTGGTGCTAGGAACACCATAACTTGTGGCAGGTGACATGGCAAGTGGACAATTCACAACTTGGTCACGGGGCAGGTCACGTGGCACTTGTGGTCGGTCACGTGGTACTCGTGGCAGGTCATGTGGCAATCGTGGCAGGTGTCTTGGCACTTGTGGCAGGTGTTGTGGCAAGTGGACAATGACATACAGCATATGTACTTGCCTTGCGACCGACATCCGTGACAGCCATTTCACATCTTTTTTTTTTATGTGACAGATGTGTATAATAAATAACCATCTTCCAAAATTTATAATTCAAATAGAAAAGATTAGAACAGAATAAAAAAACATATATAATTTAATAGCAGATCTCCTGTAGACTATTAACAGCCATTTCACTTCTTTTTTTTTTTGCAGATCTTCTGCAGACTGTTAGAATCAATTTCATTTTTTTTTTCAATGTCGGGTCGCAAAATATTTTCGAATCCGCTTGAAATAGTATCAACATGATTTGAAATTATTTCACCTGCATTTGAAATGATTTCAACCGCATTTGAAACTATTTCAACCGAATTCGAAAATATTTTGTGACCCGACTTTGGGTCCACGTATCTAATGCAGATGAAATATTTTCAAATCTGGTTGAAATAGTTTCTAATGCAGATGAAATAGTTTCTAATGCAGATGAAATATTTTCAAATCTGGTTGAAATAGTTTCTAATGCAGTTGAAATAGTTTCTAATGCAGTTGAAATAGTTTCTAATGCAGATGAAATATTTTCAAATCTGGTTGAAATAGTTTCTAATGCAGTTGAAATAATTTCAACCAGATTTGAAAATATTTCAACTGCATTTGAAATTTTTTCAACCGAATTCGAAAATATTTTGCGACCCGACTTTGGGTCCACGTATCTCGGGGTTACTTGGTGATAGAAACCCCAAATTTGTAGTGCTAGTTCTACTGTGTTTGCATACCAAATTTGGGGTTTCTAGCTATAAGTGGCCCCGAGATACGTGGCCCCAAAGTCGGGTCGCAAAATGTCAAGCACTTTTCTGCAGCAGAGAAGAACATTTTTCGACCCGACTTTGGGGCCACATATCTCGGGGCCACTTGTAGCTAGAAACCCCAAATTTGGTATGCAAACTCAGTAGAACTAGCACTACTACATATCCAAATTTGGTGTTTCTATCACCAAGTAACCCCGAGATACGTGGACCCAAAGTCGGGTCGCAAAATATTTTCGAATTCGAAAATCGGTCGAAAACTAAACGAAATCCGAAAACGAATTTAACAAATGTAACGAATCTAACTAAACGAAATTAATTAATTAACGAATTAAAACGAAACTAAACGAAACGAATTTTTTCCTTTTGCACATGTCTATACTCTAGTAGGTTTAGATTGACTTTATTGACACAATTGAGTGGCTATTTTTGTTGCTTTTCCTACCCCCAAACTGAGGTCTGATATACAGGGCCCGCAAGAGGCTGGCACCAAGTCACATTCAGGCATTTAAACTGCTTGAATTAAACAAATAATATCCATTTAATAATGTTTTAATGAATACAGAGCTGTGTTCAATTGTGTATTTTATATCTGCCTGGAGCTTAGCTTAAAAATGACAACTGTATGGTACATTTGCTTTCAAAGTTGTACCTTATGCATAACTCCCAACTTTTTGAGATGGGAATGAGGGACACCTACTAGCAAAAGCATGTAGGCATAGGCCACACCCCTTTAAAGGAGAATTAACCTAAAAAAAGTACTTTTGTTTTACCACTACTATTCCTTTATATTGGCTTTTGAAATTTACAAATACAGCAATTTAGATTTTGGATGAAAGGTTTAGCACTGGGAAACTCTTTTTAAAAGATAAAAAGTGCTTTTTATATACAACTATATAGATCAGACCAAAATGAGGGACAAATGAGAAGAAAAGAGGGACATTGCTCCAAATCAGGGACTGTTGGGAGCTATGCCTTATGGTTGAGTTTTCAATGGTATCGCTATGTGATATCATGTTCATAGGCATCTGCGCACACGGTGGCCGATCTCCTCCAACCTCTTTCAGCCACTTCTTGTCATATGTACTCACTCCCGTATCGGCCGGGCATAGCAACAATGATAGGCTATGTCTATGTAAGGAGTGTCAGCACATACACCATCAAGGGCACTTGTGGTAGGGTGACAACGCTGAAGCACTATTGGGAGACAGTAATATCTGCACAAGGACCTTCATGGCAGTATTATCAGGTCATCTTCTAATGAGAGCGGCAGATTTAAAAAAGTTTAAAAACAACTTTTGGAACTATATAACCATGTTGAATCTTATTTGGGATTTTAGTATTGGGTTATACGAAGGCTGTACCAAAAGTAATGCAAAAGTGGACGTAACTTTTTTATTAACTTACATAGGTGGTTTAAATGTCACATGTTGGTAGAGTAATGCCCCGTCCACACGATCGGAAATTTGGCCAGCAAAAGACAGATGAGAGCTTTTGGTCGGAAAATCCGACCGTGTGTGCTCCATTGGACTTTTGCTGGCGGAAAAAGATTGAGTGCAGGTTCTCTATTTTTCGGTCAGAAAAAATTTGGATTGTCTGTGATTCAAACGCGCAAAATTCCTACGCATGCTCGCAAACAATTTGACGCATGCTCGGAAGCATTGAACTTAATTTTTCTCGGCCCGTCGTAGTGTTGTACGTCACCGCGTTCTTGACGGTCGAAAGTTCAGCAAACTTTTGTGTGACGTGTGTATGCAAGCCAAGCTTGAGCGGAATTCCGTCAGAAATTCCGCTCGTGTGTATGCGGCATAACTCTTCCTCTATAGCAGCCTTTCTCAACCTTTTCAACACAGAGGAACCTTTGAAATAGTTCTGCGGTCTCAGGGAACCCCTGCTAAAAATTTGAAATCTCATGATACATTAGTGTGATGGTCGGTGGGAAGAATTACCTCCTTACAGATAATTAAAAAGATCAATGGTGTCCATGGGAACTTATCTGAACTTATCTGAGAGGCAGAAATTGCCCAATGCTGAAGGAACCCCTAGCAACCTCTGGAGGAACCCTAGGGTTCCACGGAACCCTGGTTGAGAATCACTGCTCTATAGCAACTCTTCTTCTTCTTCAACGCAGATTAATAATGGATTCCAAGCAGAAGCAGTGTGTGTCACTGAGCTCTTGATGAAGGAGGGGTGTAGGCTGTCCAACATCATCAGAAGGCTAAAGAATGTTTACAGAAATGATGCCATTGACAAGAGCAATGTGCACAGATGGATGAAGAAGTTTAAAGAAGGGGAAACCAGCATTGAAGACAACCCATGCTTTGGGAGACCATCAACTGCGACCACTGACACGAATGGTCAACGAGTGGAACTCAATGACGGCTTGGGACCTTTGTTTGGAATCCAATGAAAAAGAAGAAGGTTACCATAGAAGAAGAGTAATGCGAGCGGACTTTTCGACGGACTAGGTCCGATGGTCTTTCCGACGGACTTTCGACGGAGTTCCGACAAACTTTTCGAATGAACGGACTTGGCCACACACAATCACACTAAATTCTGATGGATTTGAACGTGATGACGTACGACCGGACTAGAATTAGGAAGTTCGTAGCCAGTAGCCAATAGCTGCCCTAGCGTCGTTGTTTGTCCATCGGACCAGCACACAGACAAGCGGATTTTTCGATAGGAACTGGGTCCAGCGGAGTTCTGGCGGGAAAATTTAAGACATGTTCTATTTCTAAAGTCTGTCAGATTTTTCTACAGCAAAAGTCCGATGGAGCCCACACACGATCGAATTGTCTGACGGATTCGCTCCGTCGGACCTTTCCCGATCGAAAAGTCCTCTCGTGTGTACATTACTCTACCAACATGTAATATTTGAATGACCTATGTAAGTTATTAAAATAGTTATGTCCACTTTTGCATTACTTTCTGTATATATTTAAATGCACGTTGAGGTTTTTTTTTATGTTTATTGTAAGGAAATGTGGGATCACTCTTTAAGGTTATTGCAAGGAGTGTAGAGTTACCCTTTAAGATTTAATAATATTGAAATATTTTTTTTGTAGAAGATGTTTTTTCCTTTCTCACACTAGCGTGTGAAAGTTTACCAAAAATGCTGAGAACATTGTCAAGGACATATATTGCGTGGAACATTCTTATGCGGCGTACACACGGTCGGAATTGCCGATGGAAACAGTCCGATGGGAGCTTTTCATCGGATTTTCCGACCGTGTGTATGCCCATCGGTCTTTTTCTGTCGGAATTTCCGACGGACTTTGAATTGAGAACCTGTTCTCAATTTTTCAGACGGAAAACCTTTCTATCGGATTTTCCGATCGTGTGTATGCAATTCCGACATGTAAAATTCTGACGCATGCTCGGAAACAATTCGACGCATGCTCGGAAGCATTAAACTTCCCTTTTATAGTGCTGTCGAACGTGTTTTATGCCGCTGTGTTATTGACTGTCGGAATTTGGTGTGATCGTGTGTAGGCAACACAGCTTGAGCGGAATTCCGTCGGAATTCCTCTGGAAAAACCGTCAGAGTTTTTTCCGACGAGAATTCCGATCGTGTGTACGCGGCATTAGGAATGAATTGTGACGTTGAGTCTGAAGGCAGAAATATTATGAATATCTTGCAGATCAATATTGATTGTATAACAAAATGCTTAAATGTGATTGGTTGTTCATGGGGCGTTCCCCCTATGCAACCCCTTTTTTGATTATTGCATATACTCTGTAAAGCTGGAAATAAACTGATGTATTCTTGACCAACCATATACTGTGTATGGTGTCTATGATTACCTGTCTGGAAAGAGAGTTTTTTCCATTGACCGTTAAAGTCCAGCTGAGGGAAAGAGGGGCTGAAACAGAGGACCTAACATTTATGACTCCAGCTAGACCAAAACACATCCTTTGGTGGTCAGATCTCACCTGCTCATTGGACTTCCTTCTCACATCAATGGCCATCTTAAATCCAGCAGGTCACAAAGTGGTTAAAGCATCACCATGAAGACTGTTAGTCTGATTGTCTTTGTCCTCACTTAGTACTCTGGAAAATTCCTGCTTAATAATCATTTAAATGCTTTGCTTGTCAGTCACTGCTCTTTCTTTGTAAATGTTACCTATTTCATAAATAAATCAAAACCCCGAGACCTTCGGTTTTCAGAAACTTAAATGCTTTTGTTAAAATTGTATGAAGCAAATTCGCAAACATGTGATTTATATTATCTTGGCGAAGCATGGGAGATGATAGAATATACTATTTAAATTAACTTCTCTCCCAACAAATGGAATCAATTCTGTTTTCAGGTTCCTTTTCATCCACCTTTTGTCTTGCTGCCGAATCTCTCCTATTCTCTCACTCATTCATCTATTGTGCCCTTTGCTTGATCTGATAGCATTAAACATATAATTAAGTCATAAAGGAGGGAACTGATGAATATAGCAGATGGTAATTGCTTCCTACATTTGAATGAAATGATATGCATTGCTACAATTTACAGCTTTCAACTCATATTTTATTCAGGAACCTTTTATCTTTGTTCCTGCAGAATTATTCTGCAATAAATTTAGCCATCTTATCAATAGCTTTGGTAATAGTAACAGAAACAGGGAGAAACTGAACTTTGTGCGTCTTAATGCCCAAAATCATTTTCTAGAATAATTGAATTATCTGCGGCAGAACTTTTTCGGTGGCCAGTCGTATGGCCAGACAGGAAGGGACTTTGGAGAGCAATTAGAAACCGTGCGTTGCAATGGGAGAGATGATTTAACTGGTGCGTTTGGTCCCTCCAGCAGAGAGAAGAGGAAAAAAAACTTGTTGTATGTTGTAACTGCTTTGTGATTTATAGACTGCTGTGTAATAATGTTGGTATAAAGTGTGCAGTTCAGGTTCCTGCAAAATATATCTCTTTAGTTGCAGAATAATGAGAGCATTTGCATATGCAATCCATGACTTGCTGTCCTTCTCTACATAAAACATTGAAAATTGGGCATTTTCCCAACCTATCAAGCTGTGACAAGGTTTTGTAATGCCTGGCGCAAATATCACAAACGTTCTGTGAGTTACAGCCACTAGTTAGATACCTAAAGGGTTACCCACATTTGAGAGTCAAACTAGCTTGTCTTAAAGTGTATCCAAACCCCAAAACAAAAATATAATATTATTATTATTCATGATTTATATAGTGCCAACAGTTTACGCAGCACTTTACAATGTATAGAGGGGACAACACAATTACAGTACAGTTCAATAAAAAAGGTACAGGAGGACCCTGCTCATAGAGCTTACATTCTAAAGAGAGGGGGTGGTGGTACAAAAGGTAATAGCAGCAGAGAATGATTTGATGGTTACCATATATACTCGAGTATAAGCCGACCCGAATATAAGACGAGGCACCTAATTTTACCACAAAAAACTGGGAAAACGTATTGACTCGAGTATAAGCCTAGGGTGAGAAATGCGCAGCTACTGTAGGTGGAAAAGAGGGTCAACAATGGTCAAACTTGGTAGTTAAGGGTTCCTAGATGCCCCCTAGCTGCAGCCAAAATTTGGGGTCTCTGGACCCAAAGGGTCCCGAAATGACATTGCTGCAGATGGACACAGTTAACCGACTTTGGGGCCCCGTATCTCGGGGCCACTTGGTGCTAGGAACCCCAATTTGGTGTGCAAACCCAGTCGAACTATCAGTACAACATATCTAAATATGGGGTACCTAGCACCAAGTGGCCCCGAGATATGGGGCCCCAAAATCGGTTCGCAAAATGTCAAGCACTTTTCTGCAGCAGAGAATGGCATTTTTGGTTGTGTTGTAGTGCTAGTTCCATTGTGTTTGCACACCAAATTTGGGGTTCCTAGCACTAAGTGGCCCCGACATACGGGGCCCCAAAGTCGGGTCAGAAAATGTCATTTTCTGGTGCAGAAAAGTGCTTGACTCGAGTATAAGCCGAGGGGGGAATTTTCAGCACAGAAAAGTGCTTAAAAACTCGGCTTATACTCGAGTATATACGGTAGTTTTCAGGGATCTCCTAAAGGTGGACAGGGTAGGGGCTGATCGGACATACTGGGGCAGGGAGTTCCAGAGGATAGGAGAGGCTCTGGAGAAGTCCTGAATGGGAGGGACATAACTAGTCTACTAGGAATTGCGCAATTCCTAGTAGACTAGTTATGTCAGAAGTAATTCATATTTAGGCTATGTATATGATTGTGAGAGCAATCCAGCTTTGTGGGTGGTGACACCTATCCGGGCTTTCAGGCATAGGAAACTGAGAGAACACAAGGGAATATCCTAGCTAATATGGTGCACTATGGACTTCCGGTCACCAAAACGAAAGCAGCATCAGGCAGAATAATAAACCAATTGATATATATTTTTAACCATGTTTTTTTAATGTTTTGGGTCTCAGAAATACAAAATAGACCGGGAGGGAAATCCGGGCATATGGATGGCGACATCTATCCGGATTTAAGGGAAACAAAAGGGAAAACCACAACAAAAATGGTGGAACACTAGTTTCCTGTCACCAGGTTAATAGGAGGACCACAACAAAGATGGCGGAAATGGCACTTCCGGTAGGGCGCGATTGAGGAAACCAATTGCAAAACAAACAGATAGGTACTGGGACTATAAAAACACAGCCAACCATCTACCCGGCAGCTTCCTGATGACGCAAAATTAAATTGCGAAACGCGTAGAGGATGCTGGGTAATCTCGCAATCACGTCACTTCCGGTAGAGGCAGCTCAGGCAAGGAAGAGGATTTGGAACGCACACAAAAAACGGAAAAAAGACACAGGGACACCAGCGATAGGATTTTACGCACACAAGGCTGGATATGCTCAGTGCCAGCTTAAGGCCCCGGACCATGTGAGTTCATTTTATGTTACATTCTTTTAATAAACGGTTTTAAAACATACTTCACTATTGGAGGCATATGTCATTATCTCGTTTTGGGGACATTGGAGCCTATGTGACCTCTTATACTAGGAAATAGCAACGAACAAGAGACCACAGATAGGATTGGTTATCCAGAACTTAACCACACGCTTCAAACTTACCTTATTGTGGTGAGTGACCCATTGCATAATTGGTGGTGGACACACTAAAAAGATCTGCACAACGAATATTTAAAGTATAGAACCACCACAAGCACATGGTGTTGTCACGGACTTTTTCTTAGTCACACCTCTTTATCGTTACTTTTATATATGCATTTGTATTTTTGTATACTGTGATTGTTTGCGGAAAAACTAAATGCGGTTGATGGCCCTATTTGACATAGCTGTATAGACTTTGAATTAGTGCAATAATTTCATGATGAAATAATTTTTTAGAATAACATAACTATTGCGATTGGTATTTACAATTACAAAATAGCACAGAGCACTTTACTTTGACACGGCACTTTATAACTAAGGGATGGTAGTAAGCACATTATAAAGATTTAATAGCACCTTTCACTCTGCTAGGAATAACAGAGCAGATTTCCAAAAAAAGGGGGACAAAAAATTGAAACAAATAGCACTAATAGAAAAAGGGTGGCGCGGTTTTCTCTTCTTTATTACATACCAGACCCTTATCCGAGCACGCAACCTGGCAGGCCGCAGGAAAAGAGGGGTGGACGAGAGCGCCCCCCCCTCCCTCCTGAACCGTACCAGGCCACATGCCCTCAACATTGGGAGGGTGCTTTGGGGTCCCCCCCAAAGCACCTTG
Organism: Lithobates sylvaticus; assembly: GCA_028564925.1. Lineage (NCBI taxonomy): Eukaryota > Metazoa > Chordata > Amphibia > Anura > Ranidae > Lithobates > Lithobates sylvaticus. The sequence continues at coordinate 50,501,589 of CM053031.1, read as the reverse complement.
TCCCCATGTTGATTAGGACAAGGGCCTCGTCCCCACAACCCTGGCCATTGGTTGGAAGATAATGGAAGAAGAAGATGAAAGAAGATGATGGAAGAAGAAGATGGAGAAATCGAAGGATGAAGAAAGGAAGAAGGAAGACCAGAAGAAAGAAGATTTTAATAAAGGCATTGTCAAAGACCGTCTCCTGTCATTTTTACAATTTTTGACACTTTTTTGGTGAAATGGTACCCTTACCATTTCACACAGGGGGGGCCGGGATCTGGGGGTCCCCTTGTTAAAGGGGGCTTTCAGATTCCGATAAGCCCCCCGCCCGCAGACCCCCACAACCAATGGCCAGGGTTGTGGGGAAGGGGCCCTTGTCCTCATCAACATGGGGACAAGGTGCTTTGGGGGGACCCCAAAGCACCCTCCCAATGTTGAGGGCATGTGGCCTGGTATAGTTCAGGAGTGAGGGGGGCCGCTATCGTCCCCCCTCTTTTCCTGTGGCCTGCCAGGTGGCGTGCTCGGATAAGGGTCTGGTATGGATTTTGAGGGGGACCCCACGCCATTTTTTTTTGGCCGGGGTTCCCCTTATTATCCATAACAGACCTGAAGGGCCTGGTTATTGAATTTGGGGGGACCCCCACGCTTTTTTTTTTGTTTTTTTTTTATTTTTATCAATGACTTTTTTTTTATCAATGACTTTCAATTAATGACTGTTCTCTGTGTTACGGGAGCCGTCAATTCATTAGCCGCCAGTGATTTTAAATAGCTTTTTTTCCTGCAAAAATTACACTTTGTGCAGGGACTGTTCTAAGCACAGGAAACATGCGCCCCTTCACAGGCATACTATAGACACCCCCGAGATGTGATACTGCAATGCTGTACTAACAGCACACACACACTAATCCCCAGAATCACAGCAGATAATGTCAGCAGTCAGCAGCACATAATATAATTTATAATGTGGGGCGTGTACTAAACCCCCTGAGCTATAATTGGCCACAGGCATCCTGCCTGTGGCCAATTATTGCTCTCCTCGCCGCTGGCTCTATGATTGGCCAAGCATGCGGGTCACAGTGCATGCTTGGCCAATCATCAGCCAGCAATGCACTGCGACTGGCGCAGTGCATTGCGGGCCGCACGCATCACACAAATTTGATGCGAACGCCCGATGTTCCCTAATCCTACTTACTGCAATTTTATTTTCCTGGTGCCTATCTATGGCAGCATACTTATGATAGTAGCCCCACCTACCTCCGCCCACAGGACCAGTGCATAGCTATAAAAAGTTAACACCCACACAACAGCCCATTCCCTGCACATTGCTAGAAACAAACTGGGTGGGTTCGCTATGCTGCCATGGATAGGCACCAGGAAAAGCTAATTACAGTAAGTAGGATACAATTTTCTGTTTTCCTGGTGCCTCCATGGCAGCATACGTATGATAGATCAATAAGCTTCCCCAATAATTCTTATACAAGAAGCTTGCTTCAGATAAGGGTGAAGGTCTGCCTGGTAGAAAATAATTGAGCACCATCTGCGATACCCTCCACATCTGTACCAACATTCAAATCCCCAGGACAGTCCCCCGGAGCACACACCCTTCTCAAGGGGACACGCCCCCAAAGTCTGCCTTAAAAATTACAGCACGGAAAGAAATAGGACAGACAGCACCCAGATACTCCTGCAACAAGTGCAATTACCTGGCCACAATCACCCCAAGCCCCTGGTAGAACACAGGGAAAGGGAGGATAGAAGCCTAGGTGGCAGCCTTACCAATCTGCTAAACCATAGTCTGTAGCCAAAAGCTAGATTAGAGTGCATCTTGTCAGTATAGGATGGAACCTAAACCCTAGACCATGGAGTTGGTTGATGGTCTGCTGAGTCAACGTGATGGAGCTAGAAATCAAAACATCTGTACAGGATACATCTTGAAATACAAAAGAGGAAAGTAAAGGCTGAGAGATAAAACTTTCCATCCCAACCACATCCAACCAAGAGATGGAAACTTCATTTGGGTGAGCTGGATGCAGATCAAGGGACTGAATAAGGATGTCCTGTTTGAAGCAGATAGAAACTAACCGTAGCAAAATGGAGAACTGGTTTCTAATAAACTTTTCTTATGTTAAACCTGTGAAAGGTTCCATGCCAGACACCAGCCTTAAAGAGGAAGGAAAGCCTATTTAAAAAAAAAACGGAACCTGCAAGGCAAAGGCATAATGAGCTAGTATGAGCATACTAGCTCATTATGAATGACTTACCTGAGACTGAAGCCCCCGAAGCGTCCCTCATCCACGTTCTTCTGTGCCGCCATCAAACCCGGAGTGACTTCCGGGTCTCGCCGCTCCAGCGCTGTCATTCGCTGGAGCGGCGATGACGTCACTCCCGCGCATGCGCACGAGAGCGGCATATCGCCGTGATCTTGGCATGCTCAGTGCGCCTGTGCGCCGCTGTCTACGGCGCATGCGCCGTAGACAGCGATGCCTTTTCATTTCTAAATATCTCCTAAACCATGTAGGTTTAGGAGATATTTATTGGACCTACAGGTAAGCCTTAATCTAGGCTTACCTGTAGGTCAAAGTGGTTGTAAGTGTTTACAACCACTTTAAACAGTCACCTCCCCAAATGAAGACTATGGGTAAACTTTGTTAGAGTATTACTGTAGCTGTGGCGCTTTTGATGCCTAAATACTGCCTGTCGTCTTTACAATCAAATAAACAGCAGATAATGATTTTCTCTAAAACGTCCTCACGCTTTTATTAACCGTAATGAAGAACAAATTTGCTGCAACTGTACAAATAGGCTTAATATGTAAATGCCCTGCTACTTGTTTTTTTTTTCTCCTTCCTTTCTAAATGTAATGTGTTAATATATTGAAATTGAGAAAACTTGAAACCTAATGAAAAAGTGAAAAACTGAATGGGAGGGCTTTACATTGTCCGACTAGCCAAAGTAGGAGGGGCCAAGAGATAAATAAGATTACAATGTAGATTCTTTAACTGCCCCGAAACAAGGGCAAGAATCACTTTCTCCACTTTTGTAGAATTTATTATGGATCAGTGGGGCAATTGTAACTTTTTACCATAATTATTAAAAGTATTAAAATATATTCTCTCTCTCTCTCTCTCTCTCTCTCTCTCTCTATATATATATATAAATACAGTACCTCATAAAAGTGAGTACACCCCCCTCACATTTTTGTAAATATTTTATTATATGTTTTCATGTGACAATACTGAAGAAATTACACTTTGCTACAATGTAGTACGTGTACAGCTTGTATATATATATATATATATATATATATATAGCTTTATGTACACGGGATGTTTTAAAACCTCTCCTGAATGATTTAACTTGACAGATAGTAACCCATGTTTTAAAACGTCCGTTTTGCCGCGTTTGCATGACGCGTTTGCGTTTAGAAACATTTTTTTTTTTTTTTAAGTAAAAAATATATCTCCATTAAAAACACCTGTAAACGAAACGTGGCTAAATGCGATGCATTTATACACGTTTACAAGCTGTTACAGGCATTTGGCATTTAAAATGCCTCTGAACATTCGTCCTGAACAAATTATTTTGCTTTCCAAAAAATGCTTTTAAACTCAACTGCCTAGAAAATGACTATAAACGAATCTGTGTACATGTACTGATAACATAATATATAGGTTCAGGGGCAGCTGAAAAAATGGGCAACTGCTCCTAAACGTCCGTTTACCAGCAGCAGTGTACATGAAGTACAGTGTCAATTTTCTGTCCCCTCAAAATAACTCAATACACAGACATTAATGTCTAAACCGCTGACAACAAAAGTGAGTACACACCTAAGTGAAAATGTCCAAATTGGGCCCAAAGTGTCAATATTTTGTGTGGCCACCATTAGTTTGCAGTACTGCCTTAACTCTCTTGGGCATGGAGTTCATCAGAGCTTCACAGGTTGCCATCGGAATCCTCTTCCACTCTTCCACATGACGACATCACAGAGCTGTTGGATGTTAGAGACCTTGCGCTCTTCCACCTTCCATTTGAGGATGCCCCACATAGGTCTGGAGACATGCTTGGCCAGTCCATCACCTTTACCCTCAGCTTCTTTAGCAAGGCAGTGGTCATCTCGGAGGTGTGTTTGGGGTCATTGTCATGTTGTTATACTGCCCTGCGACCCAGTCTCCGAAGGGAGTGGATCATGCTCTGCTTCAGTATGTCACAATACATGTTGGCATTCATGGTTCCCTCAATGAACTATAGCTCCCCAGTGCCGGCAGCACTAATGCAGCCCCAGACCATGACACTCCCACCACCATACTTGACTGTAAGCAAGACACACTTGTCTTTGTACTCCTCAACTGGTTGCCACCAAACATGCTTGATACCATCTGAACAAATAAGTTTATCTTGGTCTCATCAGACCACATGACATGGTTACAGTAATCCATGTCCTTAGTCTGCTTGTCTTCAGCAAACTGTTTGCAAGCTTTCTTGTGCATCATCTTTAGAAGAGGCTTCCCTCTGGGACGACACCCACGCAGACCAATTAAATGCAGTGTGCAGCGTATGGTCTGAGCAATGACAGGCTGACCCCCCACCCCTTCAACCTCTGCAGCAATGCTGGCAGCACTCACACGTCTATTTCCCAAAGACAACCTCTGAATATGACGCTGAGCACATGCACTCAACTTCTTTGGTCGACCATGGTGAGGCCTGTTCTGAGTGGAACCTGTCCTGTTAAACCGATGTATGGTCTTGGCCACCGTGCTGCAGCTCAGTTTCAGGGTCTTGGCAACAATTCTTTTTTTTTCAGATCCTCAGAGAGTTCTTTGCATTGAGGTGCCATGTTGAACGTCCAGTGATCAGTATGAGAGAGTGAGAGCGATAATACCAAATTTAACACACCTGCTCCCCATTCACACCGGAGACCTTGTAACACTAACAAGTCACATTACACCAGGGAGGGAAAATAGCTAATTGGGCCCAATTTGAATATTTTCACTTAGGGGTGTACTTACTTTTGTTGCCAGTGGTTTAGACGTGTTGAGTTATTTTGAGGGGACAGCACATTTACACTGTTACACAAGCTGTACACTCGCTACTTTACATTGTAGCAAAGTGTAATTTCTTCAGTGTTGTCACTGAAAAGATAGAATAAAATGTTTAAAAAAAATGTGAGGGGGTGTACTCACTTTTGTGCTTTTGTGAGATAATAAATATATATATATATATATATATATATATATATATATATATATATATATATATATATATATATATGTATAAATTATACAATTTTCAGTCATGTAAATGTAGTGCATGCCCCGTAGAAGCCGGCCGCTGGTGAGTTGGGATCCCCCACCCTATACAGCCAGGCACACTGAATCTCCACAGACACGCATGAGTCAGGAAAACAGTCCAGCCACTTTGTTTTTGTTTGTTTATTAGGGGTATTGAACTGGGATAGGAATGGGATCAATATAGGATGCCCAATTGACTTCAAATAACTCTTCAGGGACACTTCAACTATATGCATAGTCTATATACACACTCCTCAGCTTCCTCCAGTGCTTACTTTCTTGCAGAAATATCACAGACCCAACTGGCACACTGATAGTTGATCTGACAAAAAGCAACAGTCAGATAAAGCAAAGGCCCTTTACATGCAGAGACCGTGGGCCCATTAGTTGTGTAAAAAAGTCAGTGTCCAGCTACCATCCCTGTGGCTACTGATCCCAGCAGCACCACCTCTTCAGGCACTGCCATAAAATAAAAATGCCATAAATATATGTCCTATTTTGTAGACCCTATAACTATAAGCACCGATCTCAGTGTGAAACGCGTCAGCATCTTTGTACACCCTTTTGCTGTGGATTATATGATGTGATCTTCGTTTTTGCAATAAAAAGCACAGGATATTAATTATTTTCGGTGTGCGGCTATCCAGAGTTCTTTGCTGCTACTTCTCATTTGTGTATGTATCAGCCAGCACCCGGGGCTCCCTGATTAGGAAGACGAGCGGTTGCCTTGGTGGGCCGTCCTGGAGCGGTGGTTCCTTTTTCTCTATAACTTTTGCACAAACCAATCGATATACGCTTATTTTTATTTATTTTTTTACCAAAAATATAATAGAATAATAGACAATAATACAGTAATAGAAAAATACATATCGGCCTAAACTGATGAAGAAATTTGTTTTTGTTTTTTATTTTGGGATATTTATTATAGCAAAAAGTTAAATATATTGTGTTTTTTTTTCAAAATTGCTGCTCTTCTTTTTTTTATAGCGCAAAAAATGAAAAAAAAAAAACGCAGAGGATCAAATGCCACCAAAAGAAAGCTCTATTTGTGGAAAAAAAAGGACATACATTTTGTTGGGTACAGCATTGCACAACCGCGCAATTGTCAGTTAAAGTGACGCAGTGCCGTATCGCAAAAAATGGCCTGGTCAGGAAGGGGGTAAATCCTTCCGGGGCTGAAGTGCTTAAAAGTTATGCAAACTGCAATTGTTTTAAATCTGTTTTGTTATTTCTGAGTGTGTATATCATTGTGTAATTGAAACATAAGAAACATGCTCCTAGACACAGTATTGTACATATTGTTAATGTTATAAATGTTATTGAAATGTTATATTCATATTTAAGCCCCCGTAGACACGGTCGGAAATTCCGACCACAAAATACGTCAGATTTTTTCCAACGGATTTTGTCCGACACTGGTGTTGCATATACACGGTCAGACAAAGTTGTCGGAAAATCCGATCATTCTGACCGTGGTGACGTTTCGTTGCCTACGACGGAACTACGTAGAGGCTAGTAGCCAATAGCTTTGGTCTCATAATTTGATCTGAGCATGCGTGGCACTTTGTCCGTCAGAAATTTCTACACAAGATCGGAAAAAGTCAGATCGGATTTTGTTGTCAGAAAATTTGAGAGCAGAATCTCAAATTTTTTCCATCGGAAACTCAGACGGAAAAAGTCCGATGAAGCCCACACATGGGCGGATTTTCCGACAACATGGTCCGATCGGACATTTTCCGTCGGAATTTCTGACCGTGTAAGAGTGGAAAAAAAGTAGAGAAAGATCCACAGCATGGTTGAATAAAACTGCTCTCACTTTCTCATCATTCTACAGTTATTATCTCTCATTCACTCACGTTTGAGACGTTGAGACGTTTGGTAACACACGGATAAGGAAGTATTAGGGCTTCAAGTCTTCTTCCTTTCTAAGGTGGTTTCAGCCTTTCACCTCAACCAGGACATTGTTCTGTCATTTCTTCTCCAGTTCATCTGAAGGAGATTTCCCTTCTCTGCCTGGATGTAGTTTGTGATGTCTGAGTTTAGCTGCTTCTGTTGGAAAGATTGATTCTCTTTGTCATTCCTGATGGTCCATGTAAAGGGGAATCAGCTTGTCATTGCACTGTTTCTTGGTGGCTAAGATAGCTCATGTTCCAAGCCTATGGGCTTAAAGCGGAGTTCCACCCTGAATTATTTTTTTCCATAATCAGAATCTTTTAAACCTATAAAGAAATATTTGAAGGAATTTTTTTTTATACTTAACCGAAACACCCTGTTGCTATGTAGTCCTTCTAATCTGCCACTTCGTGGTCCGCTGAGCTCCTCGTCACTTTCTCCCTCGCCTGTGCTCCTGGGAAATGATGTGTCATCATTTCCCAGGAGCCTGTGGGCAATACTGTGATGAAAAACCGATACAGCTGCTGGTGAATCGCACATGCGCGAGATCAAGAGGTACATGCTGGTTACCCAGCATGCACCTCTCCAACATTTATCCCGGAAGAGTTATCCATTGGGCTTCACATGCCCACAATCATGATGGCAACGGCCACAACAGGAGGGACAAACTTGTGAGTATTAAATGTATATTTTAGCAACATCCACTATTAACCTTGTATAATCGTTTTTTTATTTAATAATGCATTATGTTCGGATCAATTAAAAAAAAAAAAAATGTGACCGGAACTCCGCTTTAAGGATAAAGTTCTACCTTTTCCTGTCAAGGCACACTTTACTAAATTGGTGAATGCCTCTTAGGCTTTTAGGCATCAAACAAATGTTTCCAAAAAGTCTTCCACCTGATATTCTGTTTATACATATTCTACGTTTTTGCCAGGTGTCCAAGGCCCCTGTCATGCCAATTCTGATGTAAGATCCTTCAGGCAGATTTTGAGTTACAGGCTGCCCCAGTTTTATTTTGTTTGTTCGTGGGCCTGTTATGCCGCGTACACATGATCGGAAATCCGCCAGCAAAAGACTGATGTGACCTTTTGGTCGGAAAATGCAACCGTGTGTAGGCTCCATCGGACTTTTGCTGGCGGAATCTCCAACAGCAAAAGATTGAGAGCAGGTTCTCTATTGTTCCAACGGAAAAAGTTCTAGTCCAATTGTCTGCGGCAATTCCGATGCGCAAAATTCCGACGCATGCTCGGAAGCATTGAACATTCATTTTCTCGGCTCGTCGTAGTGTTGTACGCCACCGTGTTCTTGACGGTCGGAATTTGGTGTGACCGTGTGTAGGCAAGACAGCTTGAGTGGAATTCCGTCGAAGAAACCTTCAGAGTTTATTCCGACGGCAAAACCGGTCGTGTGTACGCAGCATTAGTGTTTGTTTGCTTTGCTGCCCCCAGTTGAACTAATTTTGGATGTCCCATTTGTCTCAGATTACCTGAATCCTGTGTCCCATAATGAATAATAAAGAAAACAGTATTTTTGTACTTAGCATAAGATCTGTTTCTTGAATTTCAATAAGAGACACACATCCCGCTCCTTTGTGTTTGTTTTCTACTTCTATATGCCAGACATTTGTCAATGAATGAGTGGCCCCATTGCAAAAAAATTCCTCTCTATTTCTGTTCTAGTAGTGACAACTTAAAGCGGTTCTGCACATACTTATTTATTTATTTTTCTTCTCATGTTACAAGTATTATGAGTCTAACAATAAACTCACTTGTTAGGTGTCCGTCCGGTATCCTTGTCCGTTTTTTCATAAAATCCGCACTTTTAAAAGCAAAACAACTGGATTGTCATTTTGCGTTATGGGAACCAGCATGCCTCGCTGGTTCTCGCATATGCGCACGGGTAACAGCGCCGAGCTGTGTAAACACCTCATGCCCTTAAAATCTCGAGAGATTTCGGGTCGGATGTCCGCACTGACTCCTGGGATGAATGACACCAGATCCCAGGAGACAGTGCGGCACTCAAAGGAAATTACGAGGATCCCCGCACAGACCCTGCCCACAGCCGCAGACACAGAGGCAGCTGTGGAATTACCGGGCCAGCAATAATAAGGTAGGATAGAAAAAAAAAAAGACCATTGAGCACCCTTTGTCTGAATAGTAAATCAATGACATAATGTCAAATAAGTGTGTGCAGAACCACTTTAATATTTTCAATTTTACACCTCTTTTAGTCCCAGAGAGAGATTCTCCTCAGCAGGGGTGCAGACAGCAATAAAAAAAAACTAACGGTGGTGTAACCCATAGCCCCCATACACATGGTCGGAAATTCCGAACACAAAATCCGTCCGTTTTTTTCTGACGGATTTTGTTCCGAAACTGGTGTTGCATACACACAGTCGGACAAAGTTGTCGGAAAATCGGATCGTTCCGAACGTGGTGACGTTTGTTGCGTACTACGGAACTACGTAGAGGCCAATAGCCAATAGCTTTGGTCTTGTAATTTGATCTGAGCATGCGTCGCACTTTGTCCGTTGGAATTCCCTACACACGATCGGAAAAAGTCTGATCGGATTTTGTTGTCGGAAAATTTGAGATCCCGCTCTCAAATATTTTCCGTTGGATATTCCAACGGAAAAAGCCCGCTAGTGGCCACACACGATCGGATTTTCCGACAACATAATCCGATCAGACTTTTTCCATCGGAATATCCGACCGTGTGTACGGGGCATTTCTCACTCTATCAAAAACTAAAACCAAAGCTTTTGCCTTTAGATACAACTTTTTTAAAATTGTATTGTTGCTATTGTGACATTTCAGAAATTCATACTTGCAGATCTGGAAATTTACTGAAAGGTCTGCTTTAATAGCCTGTCTCGGAAAAAATATGAAAGTGGGATGCTTATTGGTTGACATAGATAGCAAAGACAGTCCTATTTTCATGATGACTGCAAATGTTATGAAGAAATGTTTTTCTGAATGCAGCTCCTGGTGTTGGATGAATCAACATTGTGGTGATTCCTCTGAACTGTCCACTTTGATCACTCTGCTTTCCCATAGTTGCAATAAAAGAGCATATGCTTGAGAAATATTAGCTCTCCACAAGACAGAAGACTTGCCGGCAGGTTAGTGACAAGGAAAGAAAGAAACTCCCTTGTGGCATACAAGAAAGAAGAGTTCTTTTTGTTTTGCTCCAATTTATCCTAAATTAAGTTCATTTTAAAGATCTGTAGTCTTTTTGAGTCATTGTATTTCTCTCCACCAGAGAAGGATTGATTTCTTATTAGACGAATGGCTTCAGCATGATTAATCACCTCTTCATGGAATTAATAATTCCACATTCTAGTGTCATTAGAGTCCTTAGAGTCATGTACCGCTTTTAAAGTGAAACTCCACCTATATCCAAAAAAATAATAAAAAAAATAAAAAAGGACAGATACTCTCCGCATGCTAATACATTTTATTAGGGCTGGCATCACGAACATTACTGCAACCCACATAAAAAGACAATATGCGATGATGCATTGCTGAAAATGATGCAGGTACATTTTTTTATTTATTTTTTTGCGTTGATGTGTGCTGTCAGCCTTTTCAAATGTACAAGTGTTGATGGGCCCTAAAGGAAGCCTGTTAAAAAAAAAAAAATGGAGGATGCTGTCGTTGATCTGTTTCCAAAAATGCTAGCTGCCTGACTGTCATACTTATGGCGCGTACACACGAGTGGTCTTTCCGACGGACTTTCAACGGAGTTCCGACAAACTTTTTGAATGAACGGACTTGGTCACCCGCAATCACACTAAATTCTGACGGATTCGAACGTGATGACGTACGACCGAACTAGAATAAGGAAGTTCATAGCCAGTAGCCAATAGCTGCCCTAGCCTTGTTGTTTGTCCGTCGGACTAGCACACAGACGAGAGGATTTTCCGATAGGAACTGGGTCCAGCGGAGTTCCGGCGGGAAAATTTAAGACATGTTCTATTTCTAATTTCTGTATTTTTTAAAAGCAAAAGTCCGATGGAGCCCACACACGATCGAATTGTCAGACGGATTCGTTCCGTCGGACCTTTGCTGTCGAAAAGTCCTCTCGTGTGTACGCGACATAACGCTCTGGTCTTGGTACTGTGAGTCACTGACCTGAAACAAATTTTGAGATAAGACCTTCTGACTTTTTTCTGAGTTGCCTTATCCTCATACTTGACTCCAGCCAAGTGGGTTATCATAAAAGCAAATCAAATAGCATTTCAAGGGTCAGCAATGGTAGCCCTCATATTTTACTTATGATGGTTCAACCTTAAAATGAACCCATGCATTGCCCATGCAGGGCAAAATGAAATAACAGTCTCACTTTAATGCTCCCTTCCCAGTAGCCCATTTACTCATTTTCTTTTCTTCCCTGTTACTCAGTTCGATAATTGGGAGTGATGAAAATACTCATTACTTTGGTGTATAGAGGAACATGTGATTCACTCCATTTATTAGTGTTGGTACTTGGTGATTGGCTCAGTGCTGTCATGTGGAGGTGGGGATCCACATACATACAATCCAATAAGAGCACAAAAACAAGCATCCAAGAGTCTATGGTTTTTAATGATAAAATTGATTCACAGCAGAAACTAGCTAATGTGTTTTGGGGGACAGACACACGCTCCCTTCTTCAGGGATAATCACTTTTGACTTAAGGGAGAAGGACAGCCAAAGCTTGTTTGGCTGTACTTTTCCTATGGATCACATGAGTGTAGTTCGTTCTGCACTCCTGTGAACCATTTTCAGCAGACAGCGGGCTGAAGCCTGCTGTTGGCTGATGCCACAGAGCCGGTCCAGGCTCGGGTAATATCGCAATAATGAAGTCAGGATCCCCCCACATGCCAGGACTGCACCCGGCTCAGCCTCTCAGCAAGCTGCTGAGAACCTGAGCTGGCCACTACTGCCTCCTCCACAGCCCAGTGCTCCAGTGAGTGCAGGGGGGCAGGGGGGAAGACAGTCACCTGCCCTCTGCTCGGGGGGCAGACAGTCACCTGCCCTCTGCTCGGGGAGCCCTGCGAACTGAGCGGTCAGCGGTGTTTGATCGCTCGGTTCTCAGTGTTTGAGCCAGCGGGAGATAGATGCTGCATCGAACAGATACTGCATCCACCTAGGTAAGTATGATTTCGAAAAAAAAAACCCCTCATACTTCTCTTTTAAAGAGGTTTTTTACCCTGTAAACAAAAATGTAAAATTCAGCAGCTACAAATACTGTAGCTGCTGACTTTTCAAATACACACATTTATCTGTCCCAGGATCCAGGAATGTCCTTACCCGACCCGGCTCTTTGATGGTTTTTATGTGGAGGCGTCGGCATCCTAACTGTTGGCAGCCAACTGTGACTCCAGTCGTCTGCCCACTGCGCATGTATGAGCCATGCTGCAACCCGTGATTGGTCCCGCAGTCTGCTGGGACCTGTGACATGTTTCAAGAGGCTGCGGGGAGGAAGGAGGGGGGCGAACTTCCACTCAGATCACTGCTGCAATCTGCCCGTAAGTTGGAGCGGGTACCTGTCAAAATCAGGCATCTGCTCCACCCCCCCCCCCCACAAAAAAACATCCAAAATATTGGAGAGGAAGGGGGGAGGAGAAGGAAAAAAAGCAGAACTGCCCCTTTTGGTTGGCTTTAAACAGACTCGGGTAAGCAGATACTAAATAGATCCGCACTGTGATTTACTGCTTGGAATAGTTTCAAAAGGGCTGGTTAAACCACTGTTAGTGAATGCAGCAAAAGGATGCATGGAGGTGGAGAGACAGCTTTGTATAAGCTACCACTGGAATTCCAGCAAGAGTTTACATAGACTCTTTTATCCTCTCTCCCTGTGATTGAATGAAGCCAATGTGTAGTGCAAAAGAAAGGTAAGTATATGCTGCCAGGGAAAAGGTGATTAAAGTAAACGTGTTGCTTTGTCCCGTGTAAGAAAAAAAAAGGTTCACCTAAATTTCCATACCACAGGCTTTAGAGTCTCCTTTATGAATGTGTTCTGTTTCACAGGGGACAAATTAGATGTAGTACTTAGTTCAATCATCTTAGGTGCTGTCTATGCCACACTGTGAGGTCGGACAGGGCAACCCCATTCCCACACAGCTGTTCAACCAGCTAGCTAGAAAGTAGAAGACATCTTTTACAGATGGAACTTTTCTCCATCGCCAAACAGTTGCCAAAGATGATTGTCTCACAAGGAATACCGAAAGAGGGGAGCTTGTTGGCTAAAGTGCTCCAGGTAAGCAGGCAAGTGCTTAAAGCGGAGTTCCCCTTAAAAAAAAAAAACAATTTAAAGTCAGCAGCTACAAATACTGCAGCTGCTGACTTTTAATAATCGGACACTTACCTGTCCCAGGGTCCAGCGATGCGATTAAAGCCCCGCTTGTCTCCCCCTCCGCTCGGCGGTGTCGGCATTTTAACTGTGGGCGCCCGGCTGTGACTTCACAGCCGGGCACCCACTGTGCATGTGCGAGCCGCGCCCTGGCGCCGTGACTGGCCGCGCAATCATCTTGGACCTGTAATGTCCCAGATGATTGACAGAGGGAGGGGAAAGAGGTGATCTCCCTTCCTGCGCCAAGGCAAATTACGTCAGGAGCCCTGGCGCTGAAGGAAGCAGACTACGAGGGACCACATAGCAACAGGCATAAAAAGGTAAGTAAAAGAAAAATTGTTTTCCAAATGTTTTTTTTTTTTTTCAAGCACATTAATGACATTTTTTTTTTTGGGTGGAACTCCACTTTAAAGATGGAGAAAAGTGCTGATTGTCAAAGGAGCCATTACCTTGCTAGCTGCATGTTCGGATGTCCCCTGTCCCCTGTCTCACAGCTAGCCCTACGCTGATACACACATTGGCAAAAATTGTCCAGTTCAGCAGGAACCGCCCAACTTTCGGTCAGTGTGTACAACTGTCTGTCGGAAAACCAGCATCCAGTCAGCGCTAGCAGCCAATGGCTGCAGGTGCTGATCTGTGACTTTAGGTAGGAGGAGGGGCGGTAGAATCTCCACACTGTCAGAACTCAATAGAACAGAAGGGGTGATCACCGCACCAACATCGTTTGTGTTGGTATTTCGATCGGTCTGTCTGTAACCCTAACCCTAACCCTTTTTTTCAACCCGCTGGTTGACCTGAAAAAAAACCTGTCATTGTGTACCCAGCTTTAGACAGTACCTAGAAAGATAAGACAAAATACTGCAGTACTTTGTCTCCTCGGGAAAAAGATTAATTAATAAAAATCAAAGTGAGACTTTTTCTTTAACCCTTTTACTACTGCCAATAGTTCCATCTGAGCAAAACTGCTTGCAGCACACAATAGACCCTGAGGCCGCTGCATTTATTAAGATTGTGCAACCATGAATCTACAGCAAAACTGTGCCCAGGACTACCTTTATTCATGAATGGATGAGATCAGTGGCTGATGGGCCAACAAAACTGTAGCTATGCTTCAAACCAACCCAATCTAAAGCCTGGACACTTTCCTATACCTTAACAGATCTCCTCCAGCCTGGCCACCAGATTCTGGAATATTTCAGATTCCAGACCATCACTAGACATATTTAAAGCTTCATGTGGTCAGACTGTTATTGACGCCTTTGGGTTTCCAATTGTTGGTAATAGAGTGGAAGAAGAAAGATAATGTGTTTGATCGATCAGTATGAACAAATTTCATTTAAAGGATCAATAACAGTTTAATCTTGACAGAGTTGAGGAGCCACATCTATTTTTCGCTGTGATTGAATAAGTGTTTCCGATGAAAACTGCAGATGTAATGCGGCCTTAACCGCTTCTTCACTTCAGACAGAGCCGCGGTACTGTAACAAGCAATCTGTATGTAAACTAATATTCAGCAAGCCTGATTGCCGGAGGCAAGTGGAGGTGAATAAGACTAACAAACGGTTTGCTAGGAGAGAATAACGTCAACCGGGTAAGGAAGCAGGACTCGCCAGGCATAAATAGGTAAGTAAATGAAAAAATTGTTTTCGGCACATTAATGAATTTTTTTTTTTGGGTGGAACACTTTAAAGATGGAGAATAGTGCTCAAGGAGCCATTACCTTGCTACTTGCATGTTCGGGATTTCCCCTTTTGTAGCTACCGAAAAGGCAAAATTGTCCAGTTCCCAGGAACAACTCTGGGAAAAACCAGCCAAGTTTGCAGGTGCCTCGAGGGGGGGGCAGAATTCCACACTTCAAAACTCTATAGAACCATCCCCTAGACTTGTCACCGGGAAAATGATTAATTAATAGAAATCCTTTTTTCAACCCCTTTTATTCTGCCAATGATGAGAAAACTGCTTACACACACAATAGACTCCGCTGGCATCCTCTTCCAGGACTATGTATTATGAATGGGATGAGATTCGTGGCTGAACAAACGGTAGCTTTTCAAAAACCAACCTAATTAAAGCTTTTTCTTTACCTTAACAGATCTCCTCCAAGCTCCTGGGTTCAAGACCATTACTAGTCATTGTTTCCTATGGGTAACGCTTGAACAAATTTCATTTATAAGGTTGTTGGACAGAGTGAGGGAGCCGAAAAAAAAAACTGTCGGCCTTATCATTCTGTAACAAGTAAGTCGAGCTCGTAAGTCACCTCATTTACTTTCCTTTTGACCGAAAAGGGGCCCAGGAATCTGGGGCCAAGTTTCCTCGAGGGGCAAGCCATCTTTAAGTTGACGGTTGAGAGCCAGACTTGGTCACCGGACCTCAGGATGAGCTCACCTCGCCTCTTCCTATCGAACATCTTTTTATTGTACTCCTGGGTTCGAGTCATTGTTTCCTGTAACGCTTGGTTGTTGGTCCGAAAAAAATGTCCATCATTTCGGACACCGCAGGGATAGAACACTCGGGTATGGAACCAGGCAGGAAGGTTGGGTGGTAGCCATAGTTGGCGAAGAAGGGCGTTTGCTTGATCGCGGAGTGCAGAGAGTTATTATACGCAAACTCGGCCATGGGTAGTAGCGAGGCCCAATCGTCCTGCGAGAAGGCAGAGAAGCAGCGGAGGTACTGCTCCAGGGTCTGGTTAGTTCTCTCCGTCTGCCCGTTCGTCTGAGGGTGATAGGCGGACGAAAATGCCAACTCGATCTCCAGGGAGCTGCAGAGGGCCTTCCAGAACTTGGAGGTAAATTGAACACCGCGATCAGACACGATGCTTGCGGGGACTCCATGCAGCCTCACTATCTCTTTGATGAAGATCCTTGCTGTTTCCAAGGCCGAAGGAGTACCCTTCATGGGTAGGAAATGGGCCATCTTCGACAACCTGTCGACCACAACGAAGATGGTGGAGTAGCCCTCCGCTAAAGGGAGTTCCACGATAAAATCCATTGATATCATCCTCCAAGGTCTTTCCGGAACGGGCAGGGGCTTTAGCAAACCCCATGTCTTGGCACGACACGTCTTGCTTCGGGCACAGGTGGTACAGGTTTCCACATAGGTCTTGCAGTCCTTAGTCAACTGCGGCCACCAGAACGTACGCTGCACCAATTCTGTCGTCTTCCGGGTACCGAAATGTCCGGCCAACTTATGGTCGTGACAGAGTCCCATAACCTCCACCCTCAGACCTTCGGGGACCAGTATCTTGTCCTTATACCAGAACACCCCATCCAGCATCTTTACCTCGTCTCCAACGGGTGGGACCCATTCCACCGAAGCTTGTTTCAGGCGGGATAGGAGGTCCCCCTGAAGTAACAAGAAGTTTCCGGCCGACAGGATAGTGTCCGGGGGTAGAGGTACTTCAGCCTCATGAAACATACGGGACAGAGCGTCAGCTTTGGTATTTTTTGAGCCGGGTCTATAAGTAATGTGGAACAAAAACCTGGAAAAGAATAGAGCCCATCTTGCCTGTCGTGGCCTCAGCCTTTTAGCCGTCCGCAGGTATTCCAGGTTTTTGTGGTCGGTATAGACCAAGATGGGGTGTGCAGCGCCTTCCAGTAAGTAGCGCCACTCTTCTAAGGCGGCCTTGATGGCCAGGAGCTCCCGGTCCCCCACGTCATAATTTCTCTCCGCCGTAGAGAGTTTGCGGGAGAAGAAGGCCACAGGAAACAGAAGGGCCTTGGCCCCTTGCCGCTGGGAGAGCACGGCCCCCACAGCGATTTCTGACGCGTCCACTTCAAGGACGAAGGGCAACACAGGGTCAGGGTGCTTCAGGATGGACGCGGAAGTGAACAGTTCCTTCAACCTTTCAAAGGCTACTTGCGCACAAGGGGACCAGCAAAACCGATTTCCTTGCTTGGTGAGGTCAGTGATGGGAGAGATAATTGCAGAAAAATTCCTGATAAATTTCCGGTAAAAGTTAGCAAAGCCTACGAAACGTTGGACTCCCTTTTTATCGGTTGGGGCAGGCCATTCCAGGATGGCGGACACCTTTTGAGGGTCCATCTTGATACCATCGATGGAGATGACTAAGCCAAGAAACTGTATGGTTTGTAGTTCGAATTCACATTTCTCCAGTTTGGCGTAAAGCCCGTGCTGCCTGAGCCGAAGGAGAACATTTCGCACGTGCCTGCGGTGGTCGGGGACAGATGAAGAAAAAATCAGGATATCGTCCAGGTAAACTATGACGTATAAGTCCAATAGATCACGAAAAATGTCATTAACAAAATGCTGAAAGGTTGCAGGTGCGTTGCACAGACCGAAGGGCATAACGAGGTACTCGAAGTGCCCGAAACGAGTACGGAAGGCAGTCTTCCACTCATCCCCCTCTCTGATGCGAATCAAGTTATAGGCCCCGTGGAGGTCGAGCTTGGTAAAGACCACTGCAGATCCCAGTCTTTGGAAGAGCTCTGGTACCAGGGGCAGCGGGTAACGTTTTTTAATCGTTATTTTGTTGAGCTCCCGGTAGTCGATACACGGCCGTAAGGAGTGGTCTTTCTTTTCGACAAAGAAGATTCCGGCCCCGGCCGGAGAGGTAGACGGGCGGATAAACCCCTTGGTGAGGTTTTCATCTATATAAGTCTTCAGAGTTGCCAACTCCTGCTCAGTGAGTGGGAAGATTCTCCCGAAGGGAACTTCGGTCCCGGGCAGAAGCTCTATCGGGCAATCGTAGGGCCTGTGCGGTGGCAAGGTCTCCGCCCCCTTTTTGCTAAAGACATCCAGAAAGTCCCGGTAAGGTGCTGGAATTGCTTGTTGCAACTCGACATCAACGTCCAGGTACAAAAGTGGGGATGACCCCGCGGGCAACTGGTGTAGGCAATGCTGTTGGCAGTATCCAGAGGCAAACTTGATCTCTCCTGTGACCCAATTGATGCTAGGGTTGTGGGCCTTTAACCAAGGCATTCCCAGTATAATGGGGAAGAGGGGAGACGAAATGGCATCCAAACACAGGAGCTCCTGATGGGCCGAGCCCATGGTAGCCAGTAGGGGAACGGTTTCCTGTGTAACAGGACCAGAGCTGAGGGTGGTGCCATCCGCCAAGTGCACTGCGAGGCTTTGAGTCTTAGATCGGAGAGGAATGTGGTGGTGGGTGGCGAAGGTAAGGTCAATAAAGCAGCTACAGGCTCCGGAGTCAATTATGACTGGTACTGGGATATCCTTGTCGGAAAGCTGTAGGACAACAAAGAGAGCAAGGTGAGATGCAAGTTTAGGCAAGGGAGGTGCAAACTTAGGAGAAACTGGAGGTGACTTACGTGTCTTATTGGGACAAGCTCTCACATAGTGACCCGGTTCGCCACAATACATGCACAGGTTGTTGATCCTTCGGCGTTGCCGTTCTTCCACGGTGAGTGAGGGACGGATAAGCCCAAGCTGCATGGGTTCCGAAGTATCAGGTACCGAAGCAGAGGGAGCAAAGGAGGTTGGGCGGAAAGGTCCGGGCGCACTGGGGACCTTGGGGAGGACCCAGGTGGGCCGGTATTGACTGGTGACCTTCTCTGAACGACGTTCTCTGAGTCGCCGGTCAATCTGGATAGACACATTAATCAGCTCTTCCAGGGACTGTGGGACGCCAACCCGTGCCAGTTCGTCCTTTAGGGACTCCGACAGTCCCATGCGGAATTGGTAGCACAGAGCCGCGTCATTCCATTCCGTGTCGGAACCCCAGTGTCTGAATTCAGCTACATAATCTTCAACAGCTCTACGCCCCTGCTGCAGGGCGTGTAAAGCGGTTTCGGCAGTCGCTTTTAGTTGGGGGTCCTCGTAAAGCTGGGCCATGGTGGCAAAGAAAGCGCCCAGGTTATCCAGAGAGGTAGACTTTTGTCGCATGAGGCGGTGGGCCCAGGTCTGAGGCTCCCCGGACAGGAGGGAGATAACGAAGCCCACCTTGGTTGCTTCCAAAGAGAAGGTGCGTGGTTGCAACGCAAAGTAGAGCTCGCAGGCACTGCAAAATGACCGAAATTTCCTACGGTCTCCAGAGAACCTCTCGGGAACTGGTACCTTGGGTTCCGGGGGTAGCATAACTACTGAGGGTGCTGGTCCGGCCCCGGGAGCAGCTTGCTGGCGCGCGGGGGATGCGAGGACCTGGACCTGTCCTTCCAATCTGGTGTAGGCCTCTTGAAGGCTTTCCACAGCTTGTGTGAGACCCGCCAGGTGTCTACACAAATCCTCCATGGGAGAGGCCCCCTGCTCGGACTCGGACATGGCTGTCCGATACTGTCAGACTTCACGCGCCGGACAGGTGAGCCCGATGTAGCAGGGGGAAGGCCTCCCGTACGTATCTGGTTCTCGGCCCCCTGGAAGTGGGGACAGGGGGCACGAGAGCACAGAGTGGTATGAGTGCCTGGCGGGTCGTTGCCGGGAGATGACCCCGGAGGTTTGCTGAAGTGGAGTCAGTGGTCTTCCAGATGGTGGGGAGCAAACAGCAGGTGCAGAGCAGGGTCTTGGCAGAGCACTTCCACACACAGGCACGGTACCGAGGAGAAGCGTGTTCAAGTCCGGGTCACAGGCAGAGGTTGGCAGCAAGCGGGCAACGTGGTACAGAGGAGCAGGCAGGTTCAAGTCCGGGTCACAGGCAGAGGTTGGCAACAAGCGGGCAGCGTAGTACAGAGGAGCAGGCAGAAGCGGAGTCAGGGACAGGCCGAGGTCAACAGGCAGGCAGTGGACGGACAGGTGCAGGATCAAGCCGGGGGTCAGGAGGTCAAAACGGGATTCAGGCAGCAGGTATAGGGACACTAGGAGCTGACGATCGGACAGCACCGAGCGCCCAGTGAGCTCAGCCTAAATAGGCTGATTGGCGCCAAACGCCGCGCACGCGCACATCAGCGCGCACAGGCACGCGCCCGCCAGCGCGCATCGGCGCACACCGGCGCACCCCAGGGTGCCTAGCAGCAGGTCCACTCGACGGCATTCCCTGACAACCACTAACAGTCTTGTGTCTATTTCCTGGCTCTAATTCACAACCAAGTTAAAGGTATCTACACTTGTGTTCCTATAAGTGCTTGCAGTGACTTTCACTCAATTGGGTATGTTAGAAAGGGCTGAGGTTGTTCTTGGAGTTGAAGAGCAGAACAGAGAACCCAAATTACCAAACAGCTCTTTTAGGGGTAGTGCTACATATAACATGCAGTTCAACCCCATATCTGGTTTGCTGTTTTAACACATACATTCATGCTGAATAAAGTTAAAACGTTCCCCAAATGTGTTTGAGAAAATGGATCACTGAACAAGATACAATTATATGAAGGTTTGTGTGTGTGTGTGTTTTTTTTTATTTGGTTTGGTTTAATACACAGACCCAGAGCAATCAATCAAGTTCAGCAAGTGAAGATTGAATTCCTGATCTGTGCACCTATTTCAGGTAATTACCTTGGAAAGTGTTAAAGCTGTTTGACCATCATGACAGTCAGACAGCTAGCATTTTCAGGATTTTCATTTTCATTTCAACCTCATCTGCAGATATCGCCCAAATCATTCCTTCCGCTCCTCCCAGGACCTCCAGCTCGCTAGCTCCCTTGTTACGTCCTCTCATGCTCGCCTTCAGGACTTCTCCAGAGCCTCTCCCATCCTCTGGAATTCCCTGCCCCAGTATATCAGATCAGCCCCTAACCTGTCCACCTTTAGGAGATCCCTGAAAACTCACTTATTCAGGGAAACCTATCCCACACCACCCTAACAACTGTCCCCGAGCCACCCCCATCAAATCATTCCCTGCATCTATTACCTTTTGTACCACCACCCCCTCCCTTTAGAATGTAAGCTCTACGAGCAGGGCCCTTCTGTATTGAACTGTACTATAATTGTGCTGTCCCCCCTCTACATTGTAAAGCGCTGCGTAAACTGTTGGCGCTATATAAATCGTGTATAATAATAATAATTTTCAGGATGTATGTAATGTTTCTTTCGCTGTCCCAAGCCAAATCCTCTCTCTCTGCCCCAAACACCAGGTGCTGGCAACACTTGGAGCAGTCTGCACTCCAAACACACTGGAAGGAAAATAAAAACCACCACACACCAATTGTCCAGGTTTATTTGCACAAACAAGCACAATAACAGCCCTCTGCTGCATTACATCCAGTAGGGCTTAGTTGTAGAGACGGAGGAATGCTTCTTTTATACGTTACAAAAATCATGTGCAACTTAAAGCTCTCAAAGTGGAACTAAAATCATTGACTAATAAAAAACTACGAGCAGGCAGCTCTTTATTGCAAAACAGACATTATATGTCTCTTCTGCAATAACAAACACTTACCTGCCTGTTGCTGTCCTCTGTTGAATGTACACTGAGCCGGAATGACAGACTCCTATGCACATGCGCAGGATGACGTCATTCTTTAAAGTACCCAGAGTGAAGATGACAGCGGTCACATACCTCCCAACATTTTGAGATGGGAATGAGGGACACCTACTACCAAACATATGTAGGCATAGCACACGCCCCATGCCACGCCCCCTTAAAGGAGAATTAACCAAAAAAAAGGTTAATCAAATCCACAAGGGCTTTTTTTTACCACTACTATTCCTTTATATTGGCTTTTAAAATTTACAAATGCAGCAATTTAGAATGTGGATGAAAGGTTTAGCACTGGGAAACACTTTTTGAAAGATAAAAAAGTGCATTTTATATACAAATATATAGATCAGACCAAAATGAAGGACAAATGAAGGGGAAAGAGGGACAGAGGGACATTGCTCCAAATCAGGGACAGTCCCTCTTAATCAGGGGCAGTTGGGAGCCATGCGGTCAGTGGAACCCGCCGGATCACTGGAATGAGCAGGTAAGCATTTTGATGACTTTAGTTCCACTTTTTTTATATGTATCTAAACACTAAATGAAATTCCTTCTGTTTTTGTGAATTTGTATAAAAATTAATAGTGTACATATACTCATTGTGTCTTTTAATCTAATTTTCCTGTTAGTCACCTAATGTCCTGCTCCAGACGAAGCGTTAATGTGAACACGAAACATGTAGAGCTCTTGTTGTGACATCACCGCCCCATCGCATCCCTGTCTCATCATTGGACACTCCACGACTATCGGATAGTCAACTTTAGTTGTTGGTTTATATATGTGTCCCTATGGCTACTACTATAGGATGCATTTGCGGTTACTAATTCTATATACCTGGTGCTAAAATGTGTTTTTTAAGTATATACTGATGTATATGTATTTCTTCTCTTTTTAATAATAAATACTTGTTTAAAAATACTATTGTATGGTGCCTAAAAAGTCCAAGTCCCCTCCCTGATTCTCTACATAGTTCCACTTTAAGCATTCTGAAATGTATTCAGTGTTACAAAAAAGATGTCAAAAGAGTGTTTCATAAATATCTGTAATGCATTAAAAGAATGTATTAAACTTCATTACAAATATAAAAAAAACATTAATCTTTCTGAAAGTAAAAAAAGAAGAAAAATAGACCCCACTCGAGACACTGTAAGCAAAGATATGCTAATAAAATAAACATAAAAATGAAAGAAACAAAACAATGAAAACAAAATGTAAGTGGGGGGGGGGGGGGGGGGGGGGGGGGGGGGGGGAGAACAGAAAAGGGAAAGAAAAGTTGAAAAATGAGAAAGAGAAAGGAAAACTACAGGTATAAAGGGTAAAATAGGAGGGGAGGGGTAAAAATCGAGGGAAGGAAAGAAGGAAGTAAAGAAGGAGGGAGGGGGTGTGACGTCATTGGTGTGCGGCGGCTTCTCTTTTCCAGCTAGCATTTTGAGATGGAGAAACAGGCAGAGGCAACCTATGAGTTTCTCTCAGTGTATGTTTCTTTAAAGGAAATGTACTTTTTGTTTTGCTTGTGTATTACCTTCAGAGTTTAAAACAATTTAAAAAATACAATGTTTTGTTTATGTATTATGTACAGTACTGAAAAATAGAAATGTGTTTATTTCTTTTTTAAATCAAGTAAAATATAGCATAATAATATTTCAAATTTCCCTATCAGCCAATGTAGATCTAAGCAAGTTCAATATAGCATATGAAATCTCAAGGAGAAGCTGTTTTGCTGGATATCCTCCATCCCTGGCTACCAATAAGGCCTTTACTAGTGAGCCAGAAAACATAAAGATAGTGCTGGGCTTTCTTATTAATAAGCCCAGCATGCTTTGCTTACACAGTGTCATGTATACATCCTGCAATAAATGTTTATTTGCAAAATATAAAAAAATTTACAAATAATATATTAATGATATAAAATGCAAAAAAAGTAGATCAATTTGTTGGTTAGAAGGAATCATTTTGATCCCTACATGAATTAAAAACTTAAATTAAAGACAAAGGTTTTAAAACATGAACGTAAGATAATAACACTGTCATATTAATCTTTAAATAGAAACAAAAAGATCTCACTAAACATAATTTTCTCTGACATATGTAAGAACAAGCATTGTTTGCTTGTAGCATACAATAATAACTACCGATTAAAGAAAAAAAAAGAAAAAAATGTAGGTGACATTCTATGCAGCTGTGATCACAATGTATTGTCTATCTTGGATGTGGAGTTTGAGATATTTAAAATGCATATTGTTTGTGAACACTTCAATAAGGGAAATGCCAGGAACAAGTGCCTTAGGGTGGATTGCATGTCAGATGATTAAGCCACAGAGAATTGCAGCCATTGGGTCATTATCAATGGCTCTTCCAGGTCATCTTATGAGCAGCAAAGTTTCAGGAGATGTTTAACCTTTGTATGGTACTGCAGGGTAATATGGTTTCTCAGGGCATGCATAAACATGTTTTAATTTGCTAGTCTTGAGCTATATATTTACAAATGCAGACAAATTGTAATGCATAAAACATCTTCCACAGAGCAAAGTAAGGGCATTTACTGTCCAATAGCAAACAATGCATATACACTATCAAGGACATGCAATTAGCAGACCTCCAGCTGTTGCAGTACTACAAGTCCCATCATGCCTCTACCTCTGAGTGTCATGCTTGTGGCTGTCAGAGCCTTGCTATGCCTCATGGGATTTGTAGTGCCGCAACAGCTGGAGGTCCGCCAATTGCATATCCCTGCACTACATCATGGTGTAATTCTGAGAATCTGTCCCCAACACTATAACAGCAGTTTACTAAATAGATACCAATAGTTATATAGGATGAAAAAGACACATGTCCATTTAAGCCATCCAAATTAAAAAAGCAAAACACTGAAAAACAAAAAAAGGACATTATCAAAAAGCCCAACTCCACCCATATATGCTTATTTGGTTGTTTAACCTCAGCTTTTTTAAACTTAAACAGGCCCAAAAAAAAATTACAAAAAAAAGAAGAAAGATCACAAACAATAAAAAAGTACAAAGGCCAGATATGCAGGTCAGGATTTTATGCCATGTTGCCTAATTATTCACAGGCAGTTATGAATTTAAGCCAGATAGTTCCAGGCACATAGCTTTTTTCAAAGGAGGTCAGACAAAATCTCATTCAGTTTTCTTTTAAAAACATATTCTAATGGCTTTAGCTAAATTTTGATTTACATTTTTTTTATAGTTTATACTTTTTGCAACAAATATTTTATACCTTTGTTTTCTATGTATTTAAAATATATGTTGTACAAAAAAAAAAAAACATTTATTACATGAACATGGGATTGACAGATAAAGAGATAAAGAGACATCACTGTTTGCTTTCAGACTATCTACATCTGATTGAAACTACATACACAAATGTCTGAAAAAAGCAAGCAAGTTGGGGAAATAGATGGGATTGAGAATCCACTTTGACTCATTAAAGTGCATGTAAAACTACAGAGCTCAGTAGCTGGAGTTGAAAACAGCTTGTTTTTTATTGCTGGAGCTAAGGAGAGCCTAAAAAACTCTTATAAAAAAGCTTAAAGCTCTACCTGCTGGCTAAATATGAAAATACAATAAATGTATTTGCAATATTTCATTTTTACTTGACTAACAACATTTTTTTAAATGGCATTTTTTAGTTCTTGGCATAATAAAAAATAACAAAAAAATATATAATTATAATCGGTTAGGTGGTAAATGTAGAAAAATGAATAGCCCTGATATTAGAAAATACATATTTTTTTGTTTCAAAGGGGGATTTTCTTCAAACCTGTAGGCAATTGTAGCTATTAAACACCTTAGCATAATAAAAATATAAACACATGAATTTGCTATAAAGGCAGTCTGTATGTGGCAATCCTTGCTGATGTTTTAGAAAACCTGAGTAATAGGAATTCCTTTAAAATGGAGGTTGGAGCACTAAGGGATTTTATAATAATGTTGCTGTGATACTTGTCATATATACTTGTACCCCTAATCTCAAAAACAGATCTTACATTTCCTCAAAAAAAAAAAAAAATGCTACTTTAAAAATACGTTTTGCTCTGTAAAAGATTTTGAAGCAGGATTCATACACGCTTTTAAAAAATTGTTTACGGCATTTAATGAACAAAGCAAAACAGAGCGCCAAAAGGCCTAGCCACTGCACCAGTGTATCATATTATTAATTAAAATACAAGTCAGCTTCATACAGTACTTGTAGCCTCTGGGTATCCAATGTACTCCACTTGATTGAATCAGGCAGTGGCAGGAAAGGAATTTTTATTTTGCGCTGGAAGGCCGAGAAAAATGTAAATTGTTTTTTTTGCTGCTCCATATAAAAGATAATATAATTTCACAATGAAGCTGTGGTATAGGCAAGGGCAAACAAAATTAAATAAGATATATTACGTCATGCTTTCAGTACTTATCAGAAGGTCCACTGTGTATTGCACTTTAAGAAAATTTTGGTAGGTGGTTAGAAAATAGGTTGTCATGGGAATTCCAGGCATCCTATAAAGAATTCAGGGAGTTCCAACATTTTTAAAACTTTTTATAGAACATGTAACATTTTAGAGGGAGAGACATACAATCCTGCTAAAATGCGTAGATCCTACCCATCTAGTTTTTAAAAGGAGACTCTTATTCTGAAGGATACCTTTGCTGCAATTGTGTTATTGCTGGGTGTCCAGTGCATTCCTATACCTTAAGGCTGGGTTCACACTACTGCGAATTGGATGCGGATTTGCTATGTGCAAAACATGTGCTATGTGCAAAACCCAGCAAGTAACAAAAAATAAAATACTCATATAGATGAAATAATAAAAAAAAAAAAAAAATATATATATATATATATATATATATATATATATATATATATATATATATATATTAAAGTCCAGTGATGAAGGTGACAGAAAATTCTATGAATGAATTATCTTCTCTGTGATTAACACAAAACACCACCAAATGAGTGAACCACCACCATGCAGCATATGCGCTTACCAGAAGGCAAGCGATATAGAGCCTGTAGTATCAACACAGCATCAAGACCTCAGATCACCTCTTGCGAATACACTGAGAGCAAACCAGGGAGTCCCAAATCGATAGGCAGTCCAAAGGCAGCAATCACGATCTCAGCAAGGAAAGAAAGCTCACCATAGTGTAACTCAATTTCAGGAAACAATTTATTATACAAAAAAGTAATGCACTTACATTTAAAATCTTTAAAAACGCATGTGTGTAAAATGAAGTAAGCCGGCCGGCTTGTAGACACCCGTCCTAGACAGCAATGGCATCAGCACGCCTCCCTCCCGACGTCCGTTTCGTCAAAGAGTGACTTAGTCATGAGGATGTAAATGAGATATGGTCAGCCTGTGAAAGAGAGATGAACCCTGCACACTGGGCATAGCATACCCCTAAACACTGCACTTCGTATATAGTGCACGCCTCAACCCTGCACTCTGTATACAGAACACCCCTGAACTCTGCACTCTGTACATAGCGCACCCCTGAGTCCTGAACTCTGTATGTAGCGCACTCCTCAACCTTGTACTCTGTAGACAGAGCATTCCTGAACCCTACACTCTGTATACAGGGCATTCCTGAAACCTGCTATCTGTATGCAGAGCACTCTTGAACCTGCACTCTGTACACAGACAACTACTGAACTCTGCACTCTGCACACAGTGCACCTTGAACTCTGCACTCTGTATGTAGTGCACCTCTGAAACTGCTCTTGGTACATAGAGCACCCTCGCACCCCTGACCTCCACACATAACACACTACTGGTATTTATTGTCCCTTAAAGATCCTTCACCGTTCAATACCTTTGTGGTGGGAGGGGGCGTGCTTGATTTCTAGCACTTTGAGAAAAAAATCCCTGGATGAATTGATATAGTTTGGCAACCATAAAGCTGATGCAGCCCATGATGAAATTGAGTTTGATGCCCCAGACTTACATGTACACTAATGTTGTAAATGATAATATTGATACTGATTCTTGTCTGATTGTTTTACCCAGTTAAAACTTAGAACAAACCATTTATTTCCATAGAGTTTGGTTGGTATTGGTATTATGGTATTGACACAATAGTTTGTCTAATTTTTACAGTAATTATGATCAAAGAGGAACAGATAGATATACACCGATGGTGGTTTTAATAATGCTGTAAATTGACAATATTACTTAAATTATAAAACAAATACTAATTTAGAACAAATACTTTCATAAACATCTGTAGAATTAAAATAGAAAAGTAGCAAACACACCCATCACCTTTGCAAAATCTTTAAAAATAAACCCCAGGAGCAGAAAATCTGGTGACACTGATAGGGATAGGCTGAGGGTTAGGTGAGCAGGAAGGGGGTCGCTAAAAGGACTGGATCTACAATCTATACTGCTAAAATACTAAAAATAATAAATAACTTTAGTGAGCGCACTAATAAGTATAGCAGCTGGCACACAAGGTGACTGTACAAAACCTTGTAAATAGATACAATTAATGCAAGTGCAATGCTTGACAGAAGTGATAAATTAACTACATATCAAAAGCAGTAGGTTAATAAAAAGTCCAAATAATATTAAAGTGAATTAAATGCAACTATGAAAAAAGTGTTCACAATGTGTGAAGAGTTCATCCAATATGTAAACTCTAGGTGTACTATGCGCTCACCAAAGACTTCAAAATATCAAGCAAAGAGTGATATCCAACGAATTTCACCAACAACTGTGAGGAATTACACCCAAAATATGCACTTACCCGAATAAGACATACAAAAGCTCCAATAAGTACTCCTTAGCAGGTACTCCTCAGCTTTTCTCTTTGGCAGCATGGACAGGGCCGTCTTTAATATCGCCTAGACCCTGGGCAAACTATTTCTTTGGGACCCCCATGCAATTTCACTCTCCACTGCCAACATCCCATAGCACATAGACATCTAAAAAAAAACTTTAATAACGTGAACATAAAGAACTGGTCCACACTCACTGATCGGTTGCCAGAGGTTACTGCACATTATTACTGCTCACTGATTGGTTGCTAGGCATTACTATACATCATTACCGCTCACCCATTGGTTGCTAAAGATTGGTTGTTTATCATTACCACTCACTGATTGGTTACTAGAGGTTATAGCATATCATTACCGCTCACTGTCTTCAACCCTGCAGAACATTACACCTGTCTCCAGCCCTGCACAGCATCACACTTGTCTCCAGCTCTGCAGAGCATCACACATGTCTCCAGCCCTGCAGAACATCACACCTGCCTCCCTTCTCCCAGCTCTGCAGAGCATCACACCTGTATCCAGCCCTACAGAACATCACACCGGTCTTCAGCCCTGCAGACCATCACACCTGTCTTCAGCCCTGCAGATCGTCACACCTGTCTCCCCTCTCCCTGCAGACTATTACAACTGTCTCATCTCTCCCTGCAGATCATCACACCTGTCTCCTCTCTTCCTGCCCTACAGATCATCACACCTGTCTCCTCTCTCCCTACCCTGTAGACTATCACACCTGTCTCCTCTCTCTCTGCCCTGTAGGCTATCACACATGTCTCCTCTCTCCCCGCCCTGCAGATCATCACACATGTCTCCTCTCTACCTAACCTGCAGATCATCACACCTGTCTCCTCTCTCCCTGCCCTATAGACTATCACACCTGTCTCCTCTCTCCCTGCCCTATAGACTATCACACCTGTCTCCTCTCTCCCTGCCCTGCAGACCATCACATCTGTCTCCTCTCTCTCCCTGCCCTGCAGACCATCATACCTGATTCCTGTATCCCTGACCTGCAAATCATCACACGTGTCTCCTCTCTACCTGCCCTGCAGATCATCACATATGGTACCTCTCTCCCTGCCCTGCAGATCATCACACATGTCTCCTCTCTCCCTGCAGATCATCACACACCTCCCCTCTCCCTGCAGATCATCAAACATGTCTCTCCCCCTGCCCTGCAGAACATCACAAGAGGGGAAAGATGTTCTGCAGGGCTAGGAAAGGAGAGATAAAGCACTCCCAGATAGCAAGGATAACTTGCCACAATTTTGTGGCAGTGTTGAATTGTAAGTCTGTTAACTTGCTGCATATTACTGCATATTGCTGTACTGGAAAATTGTACACTTGCAGAGCACTACAAGTTCTAGTTGACACTTTTTAAATTTGTAGCAAATTTGCGTGGCAAGTGTCTAGCAAGAGCAAAGTTGCAGTGCTGAGTCTACAGCAAGAGCTCTGCAAGTCTACAGAATGAAAATTCGGCCACAGTGCCCCCTGTGGTGGGATGACAATTGCACAACATAACTGAACCAGAACCTGCAGCAGACTTGCAGAAAGTTTGCAAAGAAAGTTGATCTGGAGTCATGCAATGCGGACTTGCTGCAATTGTGCAACAAACTTGTGAAGCCTGGCAAGTCTAACAAAAGCTTAGCAAGTAATTTTCAAACTTGCAGCACCATTTCATGCTATCTGGGCTGTCAGTAAACTAAGAAACTTGCAATAGTTCTTACCTTGCTACTGGGCCCCCCATACCAAGGAGCGCTCCAGACCCACCCCCACATGGCTGCAAAAGCTCAGCCGGAGCTCTATTTTTCAGCAGCCTGACTGGCCTCTCCAGCCGCAGGATAAAGTAGGAACAGCAGCAAACCAGAAGGGAGAAAGAAAGCTGAGTCCAGAGCAGGAATAGAGTAGCAGGCAAAGCAGAGGAGTTGGGCTGCCCTCCACCCCTGACAACGCTAAGGCAGGAGACACCACTCTCTGTAGCAGGTGCCGGAAGCAGTGTCAGATGTTCCTCCACCCATCCTGGCGCCAGCCCTGCTCCAGACATTCCCGGGCAGCGCGGGCTCAAGAGGCAGCTGTGTTGGGCCCCACAATAATGACAGGACCCAGGGCAGCTGCCCCTTTTGCCCCGCGTTAAAGATGGCCCTGAGCACGGATTCCTTCTCCCAGGAAACAGCGAGCTAAGTACAAAAAGCTTACCAGCCAGGACCCCAAGAAAGCTTATATGGTGTATCATTTATTATAAAAGTTTTAAAACACATACATAAATGCTGCAGCACTTAAAAACCAGTCAGTCAGACTTAAAATGGTGGCTGCTGCTCTGAACACATGGACGCCGCAGCGTGACGTTAAAACGTAGTCCCCTCCCAACATGGTTCGCGCACACGCACGTTATCAAGAGATATAACTCCTATTATCCCTGTATTACTTTTATACTTCTAAAATAACTCACAGTTTTGGGGGAGGGGGGATGTTGGCACACTGGCCTTTTTGCCTTGGGTGCTAAAGGACCTTCTCCTAGAACTGGACACGGAGATATAGGGAATACATGATAATATGCTCAGTATACCTTCATCTATTGCCTGAGTTCGATTTCAATTGTCTATGGTATGGTGGTGACAAGGGTAGGTTCTAGGGCACATTAATTTATATATGCTGCAATCAATGACATCCACAATGGCTATAGATCCATTACTGCTAACTAATCTAATTATTTGGGACCATATGGTCAAAAATGTATCTAATCAATGATAAATGTGATATAGACTATAAATTTGTAGGGTGGCCAATAAACCCTATTAATTACACAGCAGTATTGCATAATATATATCAGTGAGCCTCCTTTGGCGAAAGTATCTCAGTGTACTCAGAGTTCAATATGGTCTTCTTTATTCACCTTTATACTTACAAATTCTAGTCTTTAAAGAAGACATCAAATCAGGTTAAAAATCCACCAGCAAGCTTAGATAACAGCAGAATATGTACACTTACATACATTTCTCATCAAAACAGTGCATAAAGCCAGGGCTTTTTTTCTCAGCGAATAGGTGCAGGAACCTCCAACCTTCACCCTTTGTTTCTGCTCCCTACCCGCCTCTAAGCACCGTCCCTTGGTTCCACCTCCTGTCAACCTCCCAGTGCGGCCCCTTTTAGAGAATACAGAACCCAGTATAATTTTTGCTACTAAGTAATTTGCATGGAATTTGTTAATGATAGCAAGAAAGACAGTAAAATAGATTCCCTGCAGTGAGCAATGATAGACCAATCCTAGCAACAGTAGACCCCCCTCCAGCAATGATAGACCTCACCCCAGCAAAAACAAATCCCCCACACAACAATAGATGACACCCCACAAAAAATACCGCCCCAGCAACAATAGATGTCCCAGCAGACTGCATCAATAGACCCTCTAGGAGTCAGCAACAGTAGAATTCTCCTTCAACAGTAGATCCCTCCCAGAAACAATTGACCCCCCCAGAAACGACCCTCCCCCACTATCAACAATAGACCTCCACACAAAAATAGATCTCCCAGCAGCCAGCATCAATTATGCCGCGTACACACGGTCAGAATTCACGTCGGAAAAAGCTCTGATGTTTTTCCCGTCGGAATTCCGACGGAATTTCGCTCAAACTATCTTGCCTACACACGGTCACACCAAATTCCGACGGTCTGTAACACAGCGGCATAAAACACGTTCGACAGCACTATAGAAGGGAAGTTTAATGCTTCCGAGCATGCGTCAAATTGTTTCCAAGCATGCGTCGGAATTTTACGTGTCGGAATTGCATACACACGATGGGAAAATCCGATAGAAAGGTTTTCCGTCGGAAAAATTGAGAACAGGTTCTCAATCCAAAGTCCGTCGGAAGTTCCGACAGAAAAAGACCGATGGGCATACACACAGTCCGAAAATCCGTTGAAAAGCTCCCATCGGACTGTTTCCATCGGAAATTCCGACCGTGTGTACGCCGCATTAGACATGTGCACAACAAAAAAATTGGTTTATTTTCGTTTCGTTTTTTTCGTTTACGTTGATTCGTAACGATTCGTAAATTCGTAAGTCGTCGGTGTTCGTATTAATTCGTACATTCGTAAGTCGTCGGTGTTCGTATTCGTAACGATTCGTACATTTGTAAGAGTTATTTTTTCGTTGATTCGTTTTTTCGTTAGTTTAATTTTCGTTTATTCGTTTATTCGAAATTCGGACGCATTCGTATTTATTCGTACATTCGTAACATTCGTAACATTCGTAGATTCGTAATCGGAGCATAATTCATAATTTTATGTAATGTGTATGCTATTATTACATTTTAAGAGACATGGAAAATTACGAATCGAAAAAAAAAAAGTTACGAATCGAAAAAAAAAGTTACAAATGTACGAATTTTTTCGTTCAATCCATTCGAAGCACGTTAAGCAACGCCATTGTAAGAGACACGGAAAATTATGATTCGAAAAAAAAAAAAGTTACGAATGTACGAATTTTTTCGTTCAATCTATTTGAAGCACGTTAAGCAGCACCATTGTAAGGGACACGGAAAATTACCAATTCAACAAAAAAAAAAGTTACGAATGTACGAATTTTTTCGTCCATTTTCGTTGTTCCTGTTTTCATTTTTCGGATTTTCTTCATTCGTATATTCGTTGTTTCTAATTATTTTTTTTCGGATTTTCGTTGTTTTTCGGATTCCTTCGATTCAAATGATTCGTTATTCGGATTCGTTCGATTCGAACGATTCGTTCATTCGTATGAAAATGAACGAACGAAAATAACGAAAAAAAACGAAAAACGAAAAAAAACTAAACGAATTGCACATGTCTAGCATCAATAGACCCTCCAGCATACCCCAGCAATCCTTGCCATTACATACATTCATTGCTGGAGGTGCCGAAACTGCGTTCCCCACCCTTTCTGCTGAAAAAAGCCCTGCATAAAGCACTGCATTAAAAGTGGAGTGCGTGAAGCAACCAATCAGAGCCCAGCTTGCACTTGTCTAGGTTTAGTAAATGTCTATAATCAGATGCTTTGGGTTGCTTAGTTTTGGTTTTAGCTCTTTGCTACTTGTAATGTTTGTACTTTAAAGACATTGTACACTTTCAAATGCTTTTGTTGCTTTAACTATATATTAGTGCAACTTCAAAGAAAAGATGGGCCACATTCTAATGATATCTTCAAACTCGAGTTAGTTTATTGAGCTTGTAGAAACAGCATACAGCAAGCACTTCAAACCTTTAACATCTAATGTGTTTCACCCATGGCGTGACTTGTTTTGGGTGAAATGTGTTAGATGTGGCCTTGGGTGAGAGGTTTGAAGTGTATGCTGTATGCTGTTTCTGCAAGCTCAATAAATTAACTAAAGTTTGAGGACATCATCGGTGTGTGGCCCGTCTTTTCTTTGAAGTTGCATGTGGCATAGAGTGTGAATGGGCTCCTGGACTTCTGAATCCGACTGTGCCACAGGACTAAGGAGAACATGGGAGGTCTTGGAGCAGGATGATGTGCAGATATTGTTTAACTATAGGTGGTAGTGTAGTTATATTCCCTGTGTTGTTTGTTTGCCTTACCTTGTAATGAACAAGTTGTGGCTGCAGTTTGCAGTGTCATGGCTGTTTGATTCCCCTATGTCCATTTATTAGTTAACCTAACTTGTCCCCAGGGCAGGCAACTTCTTGTTCCAGGTCACACATTACATTACATCCAGGTTTCATTACAAATGTAGGACTGTAACTGGGATGAAACAGACCCAGCTTCTTCATCCATTTCCAGCAAGTTGACCTCTCACTGTTAATTGCTCTGCCTGTTTGTGTCTGTGTCAGATCTAATTACAATTATGCTCTCACTTACAGAAAACAAGACTGCGAGACTCTGGAAATTAGGAATATGTGGTTTCTTCACAGAAAGTGTAAGTTCTTAGACTACAGACAGAGGTCATTCATTAACCTATACAGTGCCATATGGCATGTCTCATTTTTGGACACAAACAGAAATTTCTGACACAGGAATGTGAAGATTACTTCATTATATTCATTCATCAGAGCAACAAATGACACCGTAAAACTACATGATCAATGCACATCTTATGCAGGTGGAAAACGCAAGGTGCAGGTAGGTACGTTTATAATGTATTTAAAGCATTTCCATGCAAAAAAAAATCACAAAGTCACAAATCATATAAATACAGGGGGTACATGACTATAAAAAAGATGTAAGACTTCAATTGTGCTTTAAGCAATTCATCCAAAAGTAAAAGGGCAAAAACAGGTCAGCAGCTTTTTACTGTACATATTAATTAATGAACTATGTTATATCCCCCCCTTTCCAGTTTCAGAATGTTGGCAGGTGTGGAAACGGTGGTTCAGTTGTGGTACTAAGCAGAGAAGTGCACAATGTGGGGTGTAAATCTAAGAGCAAACTGGAAAAGCATAATCGGCTTGGATCAGCAAATACTTGGGCTTGCCCGGAGTCTAAGATTCTGTAGCAGCACATCTATATATAGCAGTTATGAATTTTGTAAATATCGCCCCTGTCTATATGTTTCTCCAGGGACAATTAATCAAATGTGGTAACAGTTTAGTATGTGGAGGATGACAATAGTCACAAAGTAGTCACCAGTAAACTTACAAAGAGACCACTATGTAAATAAGTTAATTCAGGTTCACAAGTTTCCACTTTGCTGGTTTTATGATAATCTTTGTTGGCCGTTTTCTTGAGTACATTTAAAGCTGTCATCTCACCCACTTCCCCTTTCACACTGGTACACCCCCTATGGGTCAGAGCAGTTTTTTATATTTCTGTTATGGAACTGTTTATTTGGCAATGACTTTGACATTACTTAAGATAACATAGTATTACATATATTATTATTTTAAAGATAAACAAGGCTTTCTTTTTGTTATACTATCTTAAAATATAACATACTTATTTGAATAGTGTTCTTAAAAAAAAAAGTGCGTTCCTATAAAATAAAATGTATAAATGCTATTCTATAATTTATCCTGTTCAAAATGACACTAAAATTATGATTCTGCCGCAAAGCACTGCAAAGCAATTTACAAATAAATGAAAGTTGTTGTTTTTTTTTTTAATTTGTGCTTTTATGTGATACCAAAAAATGAATAAATAAAACAAATAAGAACGAAAAAAAAAAAATGGTTGATGAAATAGAGATTAAAAAAAGCACTAGGAAAAAAAGAGTTGAGGGGGTAAAAGTTTTTTTTTTTTTTACTTGTCAGGTTACTTTAACCACTTAATTTCCTGGCCATAAGGTCGATCTCCCATCCTGGGTGGGCGTCATATGACTCGGGCTTTTTTTTTAAAAATATGGGATATTTATTATCGCAAAAAGTGCTCTGGTAAGGAAGGGGGTAAAATCGCTCGGTGCTGACTTCAACTGACTTCATCTACAGATGGAAACTCGTTCCTTTGATCTCTAGATGTTACTTTTTTATCTTTCTAATTCACTGAGCAGAAATTATAGGTGTAGCACTGACCCTCGAAGGAGCTGCTGAATTTGATTGGGCC
This sequence comes from Lithobates sylvaticus, assembly GCA_028564925.1. Taxonomy (NCBI): domain Eukaryota; kingdom Metazoa; phylum Chordata; class Amphibia; order Anura; family Ranidae; genus Lithobates; species Lithobates sylvaticus. Next base: position 50,465,468 of record CM053031.1, on the reverse strand, counting down.
TGTACTCTGCTATTTAACCCCCACTGACTTGGCTCAATCCCCTTGACACAGCTGTGGTGCAATGTTGGTGTGAAGCTAATAGTAAAGGATAACCCCACAATATGCAATAAAACAACAATATACCTTTGTTATTACCTGGGTATCCGATGCTCCACCTGCTGAAAAAGGAACAACACTCCACACCAACTTACTTAGCCAGAAACATATCTTTACTGGAACTGATATAGAATAGTAATTACAGTATTTACACTGTCACACAAACATAATGTAACAGCACAGTAGGTATACACAACAGTTTGTACATGCACAGTTGCTTCAGATGATCCCTGAGAATGTGTCTCCAATTGGGACTAGTGCTCAGGGTGACTACACCTTACTCTGGGCACCTTCCCACTTCCAGCACACTCTGGTCACTACAGAAATACAGGGTCAATAATAAGGTACAACACAATTACTAGGGAGCTCCCCCTACTTTAATAGTACGCAAGGCCTTGCAATGAAAGGTGCAGTCTTTGGTCTTATTGTCTTCTGCTAGCTATTTGTGTTGTAGCAATTGTAATCCAACAGTGGAGCAACAAGGGTTAGCGTAAGGAGAATGTTAGAAACTGCTCCTGTAGTGCGGTACACCTGTAACTGCCTCCGGCGTAATTGGCTTTATATAACACAGTGTCAGGGATCTTCAATTTAAACAGTAGCATGTTCTCTGTGATTGGCTATCACAGTGGCCACATGATAGTGAACCACTCGAAATGGCACAGTACACTATGTCTGTGTACTGAGCTGTCTAATGATGGCTTAGTACATAGCGATTAGTGGGTGGAACGACTTCCTGTTCTGTTTTCTGCTTGGGTGTTTTTATACAGCTCTGGGAAAATAAGAGTCCACCAATCTGCCAATCTGTCTATGTTTGTAGAAAACAGGAGATCTAATCCATATCACAAAAATCTCATGTAAACTTTAACATGTTAATGGAAGTTCAATAATTGTTTTTAATATTTTTTTCATAAGAACCTGCCATTAACTGTTCTGGAACCTTTTGTTATAGAGCGACAATTATCTCCCCATTGTATATGTGTAGCACCCTCTAGGTAGCAAGGTGCTAGACTGAGGTTTTTCTCTGGTATTATAGGTAAATTTAGGCAGGTCTAGCTGGTTGCTAGGCCTGTTTTGTTTTCATTCTGGGCTGGGAGTGGCTCAGGATAGAAGCTGATGACTCGCAGGCAGCATCACTTCACTGTCACCTCCCTCTTCCTTCTAGAAAGTGCTGGAAAGAGAGGAGGGGAAGAGAGGTGGAGTAGCCCAGGGGATCTTAAGAAGCCCTGACCAATCCCCAACTTGGATTGGCAGAGGGCAGGCCTCTGTAAATACCTGGGTTCAGCCCAGCTGGGGAGGAGTTGTTGGGTGGAAGAGCTGTAGTGAGAGGGTGTGGAGGCTGTTGGGCCCACGGGGAGCTCCCCAGTCTGGGGGGGGGGGTGACCCTAGGCTGGGGCTCGGGTGCATCCGGGAGGAGTAAAGAGATCCGGGAATCAGAGGCACATGAGAGAGCAAGTAGAGGACAGCGGAGAGAATACTGTAAGAGTCTCCAGGAGGTCTACTGGTCGCAGCCAGGAGGGCTGGCGAGTGAGCAAAGTCAAGAGGACTGGGGAGGCATGCCTGAGAGAACTGGGAGATTGCAGTTTGAGAGATGGGTGCAAAACCAGCGGAGAGAGGACTGTGGAGAAGGGCAGTGGAAAGAGGTCGCTGAAGTCGGGCTGGCTGGCAGGGCCTGAACAGAGCTCTCTGTGATTGGTAGCTGATTAGAGGATAGCTAGCACCTAAACTTTTTCTACACCACCAGGGCCTGGGGTCCCTGCCCTCAAAAGGCAGCTCATTGAGGCCTGCCTGAAGGTGTGTCAGGTCTACCCATGTGGTGCTAGCTAACCTGGAGGAGTAACAGTCTGCAGCAAGTAAAGTGCTGGAGGAGGAACGGTGTGCAGCAAGTGTTTGTGCTGGAGAGAAGATGGAGGTGTATATACTAGTATATAGGAGTCCCAAGCAAGTTTGCACTGGAAATTTCTGGGCATCCCATAATTCCCAAATCCAAATCCAAGTTTAATCCCCTCAAATAAAAAAAGAAAACAAAACAAGCTACGGACTGGTCTGTGTCTCTGAGTGACTGAGAAATGGATGTCGGCTGGGCTGGGTGACAGGTGAACCACAATATTCAGCAACCCCTATGGGGGCAGGGATATACTTGTCTAATATTTATCACCTGCGATATAAAATCAATACGGGGAAGAAGCACTTTCTCAATTTTTATGATACACAGTGCTTTAGAAAACAAAATATTTAACCATGAGCTTTGATTGGGACCACTGTTTAATGATAAATATAATCTTTTTTTCAATTGTGTTGTTGATGTGGCCCTTAGGAAGTTAATTAGACACATTGACAGGTCCATTTTATCATTTTTACTCTATGGCAGAGAGTTGTATGGGGTTAGGATCTTTGGCTGCTACTCATTGACAACAATTGTTCACAATGCCTCCCTTCCCCCACGTTGATTTTTGCATAATACTATAAATACATGGTGGCCATGGACAGTGACAGACTTGTCAGAAATGTGACTCTATTAACATTATTTTTAGGGAAAAGATTTTTAAAATATACACGCAAAATAAATAAAAGATTTCAAGCAAGGATGAAGGATCGGTGTCACTGTTCAGTTGAATTTGGAGGTCTCTATTGTCTGCGGATGCAATGATGCTGTTTATTTTGCCTTATATGGTCAAGCTGTGGGATTTGTAAATTATAAAGCTATTGTTTATTCAGTGAGATTGCCACCGTGGTCCTGTTTTACATTCATGGAAATGAAAGAAATGCAATTTGCAGAGAGTGTTTTCACATGCAGGGATAATATTGGGTGATCAGTTGGAACACAATCCATACTGCAGACCTGCAGCAAGTAAATCTCAGAGAGGCACTTATAAATAAAATTGTACGGAGCCTTGTAGGGAGGTTAATGACACACATCCAACATAATACCATAAGACAATCAAGTCAAACTGACTACATTGTGTCAATCATTTTTGTCCTGCATGTGTTGAAGGAAAAAGCTTCAGTAGAATATAAAATATATATATATATATATATATATATATATATATATATATATATTTATTTATTTTTTTTTTTCATTCAATGTGTAGAAGGTTGAAAGAATTCGGGGCCTAACATAAAAAGAGCACTAAATAAGTAAAATGAATAGTCATGTATAGTATTACACTGTCAGGTTAAAGCCCAGACTTTGTTTTTTCGTTTTTGGGGAGGGAAGTGTTAAATTAATAATTAATCTGGTGCTGAAAACAAACAGCGCTGACTTGGTCCCATACTAACATATGGCACCTTAGCCACTAACTTTGTGATATGTGGAAAATGTGGCAATATGCAGGTAAATGTGGAAATATGTAGGCAACATGCTGTCAGTTGTGACAATCCATTAGCAATAAACATGGGATATACTATAGCAATCCTGAGAGAAGGTGCACAACAGATGTTGGCACCACAGTGTCAATTGTAACTCAAATATGCAAAAAATGATCAATTGTGACAATACAAGGGCAACAGATAGGCAATGGTGGCAACTGTGGGCAAAAAATGGGCAATCATGACAATATGTGGGCTACAGACAACTAAAGGGCAATATGTGGACAAGACATGGTCAGTCATGACAATAAATTGACAATCAAGAGTGATCATGAAAATTTGTAAGCAATAATTGAGCAATAATTGAGCATTCATTTAAGTAAAAGGTAAAAAAATTACCAATGGTAGTAATGCATGAACAGCTAACAGGCAATTGTAACAATACATGGGCAACTAGTGGCAATGGTAACAATAAGCAAGCATTAGAAAAAAGAGGCGCATTCATTGCAGCCCATAAATTCCAAGCCGTATATGTAATTTCTAAAACCACATATGTAAAGCGCTATCACAAACATCAAACATAGGTAATGTCCCTTTAAAGTGATTGTAAAGTCTAGCTTAAAAAATAAAATAAAATAACAATCCTTACTTACCTCCCTCTTTGCTGCTCCTGGTCCTTCCCTCATATCGAGTGCCCCCTCAGCCAGCAGCTCTCTATGGGGGCACTCAAGCCGAGTCAGAGCTCTGTGTATCCATTCAGACTCTGAGCCTCGACCTGCCCTGGCCCCTCTCTCCCCTGTTTGGCTGGCTGACTTTTATTGACAGGAGGAGAGTTTAGGATGGCTTAGTCACTCGTGGACATTGCTGGAGAGAGAAGGGGCTCAGGTAAGTAATTAGGGGGTGCTGGGGTGGCTGCTACACACAAACATTTTTTATCATAGTGCATAGAATACATTAAGATAAAACAAAAACTCTGCCTTTACAACCCCTTTAAATCTACAATACACCACGTGCGATTTATGCTTGTCCACAAAAGTGCTTGTGAAAACTAGGGATGCACCGCTACCATATATTTTACAACCGGGTACAATTACCGATATTTTTTTTTAGTGCTCGCCGATACCAATTACCAATACCTACTGCAACTGTTTTGTTTACACTTCAACTGTCAACAATGGTACAAAGCATTAAAAAGTTATTTACAAATTAAATACATTTTTTTTTTTTTTGCGCTTTTTTCAATTTAAAACATGTAAATATATGTTAAAGGGGTAAAAATATTAACGAACAAAGCAAGCAAAAAAAAGTTTTAATTATTAATAGTTTATAAATATATAAAATAGATGTGAAAATAAAAGTCAGCAGGAAAAGAATAAGTAAATGGCAAAGGAGAATAAGGAGTTAATTAAGGCTGATTAGAGTAAATTAAAGGTTAATAAGGGGAACAGAGGAACATTTAATAAAAAAACAAACAAAAAAAAATGATTTTATTTGATAGGTTGCTTTAAAGCGAAGCTCCATCCAAAAGGGCAAGCTCTGCTTTAAGCACTCCCCCCCCCCAAATATGCCACATTTGGCATGTGATTTTGGGAGGGAACAGGTACCTAGTTTTGACAGGTACCTTATCCCACCTTCCTTCTTGTGATTTCTAGACCACTGGGGAAGTGCTGCGCGACTCACGCATGTGCAGTGTGCACCCGGCTGTGAAGCCACAAGCTGTTACAGCCGGGTGCCCACACTTGTAATGCCGGTACTGTGGAGATGCGAGGGAGAGAAGCAAGGGTTTGGGCGGCCACATCGCTGGACAGTGGGATAGGTAAGTCAGCAGCTACACTTTTTGTAGCTGCTGACTTTTAACAAACACAAAAATAAGTGGAACTCGGCTTTAAACCGACTTCATCTGCAGATAGAAGTTCATCTCTTTGATCTGTAGATGAATAAACAGAAAGATACAAAAAGAAACAATGTTTCTTTTTATCTTTCTGTTTTAGAGGCTGAGCAATGTTGTTATGAAACAATGCCGGTTGCTTTTTCTCTTTTTTCGACAGCTACAATTGCCGTGACTTCATTTACACTTCAGCTATCAACAGGGCAACCCCACTAACAGCTGAATGAGTCCCGCTCCTTAAAGTGGTAACCCACTTTTTTTACATGCTGCCATCCTCTCTGCAGCAGTATAATAATTGTCCCTGTGCCTGTGTTCTGTAAAAAAAAACTGCAATATTGTACCTGTATGAGCGCCGTTCCAGGCGCTCAGCAGATTTCTCTCCTGCCTTGTCTCTCCAACTCACAGATGCAGTGGGCGGGGCCGAGCCCTCCCACTGACGTCAGCTGGGAAGGAGGGGAGAGAGGAGACAGAGCTCCGAGCCGCCGATAATCAGCTGAGAGGCGGGAGCAGAGCTCATACAGGTACATTGTGCAGTGTTTTTACAGAACACAGGCACAGGGACAATTATTATAGAGGTGCAGAGAGGATGGGAGCATGTAATATGTGAAATGAGAGCGGGGGGGACACAGGAGACAGACCACAATGTCGGGGCTCAGCAGCCATGATTATCGTGGTCTGTTTGCAGAGGGAAGGGCATAGCTAGGCAGGATCAGCCAGGTGATTCAGGTGATACGGGGGTCCAAATGACACAGCACAAGCACTGTGCTGTATAACATGCTTTAAGGGAAAATTTTTTAAAAAAATCAAACCTTTGCTTAAAAAAAATTTTGGGGTAACAAACGCTTTAACAACCGATAATTGCTGGCTTTTCCACTATTCCACACTCCCAGGATCTCATGGACAACTGACAGCACCCACATGGATGTTTTCTAAGCCATACATCTGACAGCACAGGACCTGGGGATTGCAGGTATTCAGCCACTCAAGCCGCTACACCTCTTCCTGCATGGACCATATGATGCGGTCTGGCACCCTAAAACAGGAAGTACCCAAAAAATGTCCTTTATGGAAAGATCACCTCTATTATTATAATGAAAGCAGCAGACTTTAAAAGATTGAAAATAACTTTTGGATTAACATGTTAAATGTTAGGAGATTGTAGTAATTGGGTTTACATATTACCTATATTGCCCACAAGTAATATAAATTATGACTGCAATTGAACAGTAGGCACAGTATCAAACCTTTGCTCTGACAGCTCCCCCCAAGATCACTGCTGGAGCACCTTGGAAAACCTGAACATCCTGGTATATCCATGGATGACTGGCAGGAAATATACTATTCCAGTGAGAGTCAATATGCTAAATGAATTGTAACTCTCCCTGCACCCCCAGGACCTCGTCAGAGTACATGGAAATGAAGTAGTTAAGTCTTTTGCATAAATGTGTGTGAATTCACCAGCGAAACCCTTGTTAGATCTTGTAGCAATCTGACACATTATATATTTAGGATAAATTATATTTCCTATGGGAAATCAGTGAGGGAGCCTCATTATCTGGCATGTATTGGCAGTCAGCACACACACAGGCCTCACTCGTTATAGAAGTGATCAGTGTTCTTGAAATATAATCAGCGGCGCACCCATTGTCTTCGCCATGACAGCATATATGATAAACCGCTCAGTCTTGTTTACCATGTCGCTCTTTATTTATTTTTCTAAAATAGATCAATTTACTTTGATGGCAAAGTGACATTTAAACACACACATTAAGCTCTTTTGCAAAATACATAGTGCAGATTTATATAGAGGGATGCTAAACTCTGTTATATCGGAAAAGGGAATAAAAGGCAACAGTACTCTGAGGTCTTTATGGCGCTCACACGTTGAGATCCGCTCATTCCAGTTTGCAATAATATGTTAATCTAAGATATTTGTGGACATTTTTGAATATATAGAAAAATACAATTAAAAATAAAAGGTAATCAAATTTAATTTTATTTGATGGAGTTGCTTACTGTAGTCTATTGATTCTTTTTTACCTATTTATTTTTTTAGTGCATGTACAGCTAAAGAGGAAACAAGCTCAGGAAGCTGTAATCAAAAAGGCTAGCAAAGGTCAAAGGACTAGATAACAAAACTGCTTGGGGTCTTTCTAAAGCAGATTTTTGACCCACTTCTGACTTACTATGCATTGTGCACTGTGACTTGGTGTGAAGTCGGCCATTTTGGCAAAGAGAACAGTGACAAGCACTGACATCTCCAAATCACACTCTAATGCCCCGTACACACGAGCGAGTTTTCTGTCGGAAAAACTTGGATGGTTTTTCCGACGGAATTCCGCTCAAGCTTGGCTTGCATACACACGGTCACACAAAAGTTCTCTGAACTTTCGACCATCAAGAACGCGGTGACGTACAACACTACAACGAGCCGAGAAAATGAAGTTCAATGCTTCCGAGCATGCATCAAATTGTTTCCCAGCATGCGTAGGAATTTTGCACGTCGGAATTGGTACAGACGAAAAGTTGGTTAAGGTACAGCTGTATATTCCACAACGTTCATGGCTAGGCATTTGGATTTGAGATCATGCTGCCAGTCCATTGACCAACAGAGGACACTGACTGATTGCATGATTTGTACTTGTCGACATGACATGTGCATGACGAAAAAATTAGTTTTGTTTCATCTGATTCATCTGATTAATCTAGTTATTTAGTTTATTTATTTAGTTTAGTTAAATTAAGTTGATTCATTCAATCCGTATTCGGAATTCTTATTCGGAATTTGTATTCCTATTTGGAATTCGTATTCAAAATTTTAAAATTTTCTTCGAATTTACAGTTAAATTTTTGAATTGGTCAAAACAAAAATGTTATATTGTTTTCAATTCGAATGCAGTGAACAAACAAAATAAAAATCTCCATCAAATGATTACAATGACTTTAACTACTTCACCCCGGAAGAATTGGCTGCTCAATGACCAGGCCATTTTTTGCGATACAGCACCGCGTCGCTTTAACTGACAATTGTGCGGTCATGCGGCGCTGTACCCAAACAAAATCGACGTCCTTTTTTTTACCACAAATTGAGCTTTCTTTTGGTGCTATTTGATCATCTCTGCGTTTTTTTTTTTTTGATTTTTTTTACGCTATAAACAAAAAAAGAGCGACAATTTTGAAAAAAAAACACAATATTTTGTACTTTTGCTGTAATAAATAGCCCCAATTTTTTTTTTTAAAAGCTAATTTTTTCCTCAGTTTAGGCCTATACGTATTCTTCTACATATTTTTGGTAATAAAAAAACACAAAAAGCGCAAAAGTTATAGCGTCTACAAAATAGGTAATAGATTTTTTGTTATTATTATATTTTTTTGGGTCGATTGACAATTATGCAGCGATCAGTGCTATAAAAATGTACTGATTACTATATAAATTTTACTGGCAGGGAAGGGGTTAACACTAGGGGGCGATCAAGGGGTTAACTGTGTTCCCTATGTGTGTATTATAACTGTGGGGGATGGGACTGTCTATAGGAGATGAGAGATCGTGGTTCCCAGCTCGTAGGAACTCACAATCTCTCTCTCCTCTCCTCACAGAACTGGGATGTGTGTGTTTACACACACAGGTCCCTGTTCTGCCTCTCGTGCCCACGATCGCTCGTGGCCAGCTGTTATCGCGACCACCGAGCATCAGTACCCCCACTGTGCAGCGGCGCTCGCGCCTGCTATCGCGGTTAAAAGGACTGACGTATAGCTACGACGGTTCGCGGGATCGCGCCGACCTGCCGCAGTATAATGATGACGGCTGGTCGGCAAGTGGTTAAATCACCTTTGGTTGAACAAAAACAGCATTATTTATAAATGGTACTCTAATAACACACAGAAGTCTTTGATTTCAGCAATATGTGTAGTTAGAATTGGACTGGAGTAATTTCAGACTAAATTTACGAAATTTGGATGAATTTCATTACATTATTTGGAGCACTCTGTAAAATTTGTTTATATTGTAATTCGGGTATTTGTATATATATTTGAATCTCCGAATAACGAAAAATTAGTTTGAATATTAATTTCTTTTTCCTTATAAGATATATAATTTGTAAATAAAAAATAAATAAAAAATCAGTGGTTCAAAATTACCACCAGAAGGAAGCTTACTATAAAATGATATAAAATTCAATAAAAAAGATCTTAAAAAAAAAAAGTTCTAAAATGAATTTCTATCTAGTGTTGCACGAAGGAGTAATCGTGTGTCAAATTATTACAGCACATAAAACTGTAAAATTGGCCAGGAAATTAAGTATTACAATACAGGCTGTATTGGAGGTTCAGGAGTTTAGAAGTTTGTTCAAACTAACCAGAGGCTCCTCCATTCATGAGACAAATTTCCATTATGCCTCCCCCATATATTTTCTTGGTTTATTGGAGCAGTTCTATCAGTTGTGTTTTTGTCTTTGCCAATGGTTAATTGGTTTCTGAGTTGTGCCTAATGTGGCCTATAAGGAGTTGGAAATCTGTCTGGAACTGATGGTGGGGATGAGCTGTCAGACTCTTATGTTGTTGGGTGCTCAGACTTCACCCATGACTGGCCCAATGGGTTTTGCTTGAGTAGATGTTAACGTATAACTAAAGACAACTCTTTTTACCTATGGTTAGAACCCATGTCAGCTTTTATTGGTGTCTTTGCCACCGTTGGGGAGATGCAGCCTCTTTATTTGTCCTGTTCTCCATTATCATCAAAAGTGAAAATAAAAGAGAATCTCAAACATTGGGTTGACACCAGAGCAGTAATAGAGGGGAACAGTTCTGGGGACACACCAGGATTCCCTCACTTTGAAGGGATTTTTGCTCACTGCATGAGACAGGAAGTGAAGGGAAATCTCCGCAATGGGACACAAATGGCAAAAATAAAAAATAAAACTGATAGGATATAATCCTACTTTACTCTATCCAAAATAAAAAGTTTTGCCTCTAGTTAAACTTAACTGGTTTGCTTGTTGATATGGTTTTAACACCTTCCTGCCCACCTTATATCAGATTGACAGTCGGGTGGTGGCCTAATAGTTCTGATTGGACATCATATGACATTCTTCAGAACAAGCTGCTCGTGTGCACCCCCGTGGACACGCAGCTTGGCGATCGGTGGGGAGCGGTGTGTCCCTCGGACACACTGCATCTCCGATCATGGTAAAGAACCTATGACGCAGCTCTTTACCATGTGATCAGCTGTGTCCAATCACAGCTGATTACAGTGTAAATAGGAAATGCCGGTTATCGGCATCCCTTTCCTCATGCTGACAGCGTGTAAGGAGAGGATAGCCGATAAGCAGCTTTCCTACGTGGGGAAATCTGCACTTATAATCACTGCAATGAGTATCAGTGCAGCCCCATCAGTGATGCCTGTCAGTGCTCACCAGCATTGCCAATCAGTGTTTCCTCATCAGTGCTGCCTATCAGTGCCATCTATCAGTGCTGCCTATGAGTGCCCATCAGTGCTGCCTATGACTGTCCATCAGTGCTGAATATTAGTGCCACCTATCAGTGCCCATCATCCCTGCCTATCAGTGCCTTTCAGTGCTTCATATTAGTGCCTATTCATCAGTGCCCATCAGTGCCACCTCTCAGTACCACCTCATAATTGCCCATCAGTGCAGCCTACCAGTGCCTGTCAGTGCAGCCTCATTAGCGCACATCAGTTGGAGGAGAAAGATTACTTATGTACAACATTTTATAACAGACATTTATTTTTTTAATTTCAGTTAAAAAAAAAAAAAAAAGTGGTGATTAAATACCACCAAAAGAAGCTTTATCTGTCTCAAACAAATTATAAAAATGTCATATGGGTACAGTGTTGCATGACCGCGCAATTGTCATTCAAAGTGTAACAGAGATTAAACCTGAAAATTGGCCTGGGCAGGAATTGTGCCGGTATTGAAGGGGTTAATTTATTAAAGACATGGTCTTGTGCTGTACAACACAAGTTGTTATACCTTTTTTCAGACCCTTTCTTACTTTTGATGGTACTTTTTGTTACTTTTTTGCCTTTGAATCTCAAAAGTCACAGGCAATGGCAAATTGCAGCTGTCATTTTGACAGCTGAGATTTTTTCTGTATGAGGGGAACAGCTCTTGTGTTTTCCCTGTAGACTGACAGTGTCTACACACTGTCAACATGAATTACAATGTAACTTTAATAAAAACTAAATTTATAAAACAAAAAAACAGGTAGTTGTGTGTTTTTTTAACAACTAACAAATTATAAAAAAAAAAAAATGAGGTAGTTGTCCTGTTTTGTATACTGTTTTTGGATGAAACTTTAATACAAACTACAATTATATAAACCATCTTAACGCATTATATCGATATTATACATATATAATCTTTCTATTGTCAATAAACATCAAATAGATGACAAGAAAAAAAATTCTCAGAGTACTATGGGTTTCTAAAGAGGCAGGCAGCACAGCAGGCAAATGAGAGGGTGGTAGTACCAATAGGAGTATGAAAGTAAAAGGCGGATACTAAGGTAAAAAAAATAAAGAATGAGAGCCCACCAAAACTGCCATGAAAATCATAATAGATGGGGATGATTTGTGACTCTCAATGAAGTTCTCTAAATGTGAAAACTGCAAGAAAAAAAGATGGGAGGCCAAAACCAAGAAGAGTAGGCCAAGAAATAGACTAACTAACCAAGGAAATAAATACTCAATTTCCTGGAGGTGCCGCACATCCAACAAAACCATAGGTAGTGATATTAAGAGCAGCCTTGGCTCAGACTCCATCCAGGTCATGTCCCCTCTATTGCATTGTGCCCAGCCCACTGGCTTTAGTCTTGGAGGACCTCTATGACTAAGCCCCGTAGTCAGTGCTAAACAAGTCGGGGAATGGCCTGTATGGAGTCTGGGCTAAGGCTACTCTTACCATAACTACCGAATGGGTCTTGTTGGATGTGCGGCACCTGGAATGTTCCATCTCCTTGTTTGCATACATGGACCTGAGATGAGCCATAAATGCAGACACGACACATCTGAAAATGCTGGAGGTTCAGAAGGAGGTCGGGGGGTACTGCAGCTACAGAACGGGGTAGCCGCAAGAAACTTCCCTATGCAGCTTTCCGACCCTTCCAGGATGGGGTGGAGGAAATCGGCCGGTACCTTCATGTCTTTGAGACCCAGTGTGATCTCCAGGAAATTGATGAAGCTGACTGGGTCACCATCCTCATCAGCAAGCTGTCTGGTCGAGCACTGGATGCTTTTGAAGCCATATCTGGGGAAGACAAAAAAGACTAACACAGGAGGACTCCTGTCCCCCAGTCCCCCAATGCCTGTACCCACACAGTACTCTAAATAAATTATCCCAAACAGAGCATTACTCACCCAGCCAACCTCTGCCTCTCTCAGAGAACATATCCTCCGCTGGGGAGAGGCCTGGACTGGCCCTTCTCCCTGGAGTCCTTTCAGCTGCTGGAGAGAAGACAGGGTGACTGGGATCACTCTGCCATGCTGTTGGGGATCTGGGCCAACTGCCCAGCATCCCTGGGGTATACAAATGGAGACTAAAGTGTCATCCACTTTTGGTAGGTGAAAATCCCCCAGTGCTTGCAAAGCATGGCTGATATCCTCCTGTCTCAGTGCCGCACCATTTTCTGGGGTTGTGTCAGTGTAGACCGAAGTCCCATCCACTACCACAGGAACTCCCTCTTCTGTTAGTTGAGGGCAGAGGCCAGTAGCACTCTGCCCTGTTGTCAGCTCTTCTGCTGGGTTGGTGTCAGTGGAGACCGCAGTCCCATCCACCGATATCACCTCAAGCTGCAGTTGTGTGCAGAGGCCAGTAGCATTCTGCCCTGTTAGCACTTCAGCTGAGGACCCCACATCATCCACTCCAGCTAACTGCTGGGGAGTGACCGCCACCTTCTCACCATGGGTCCCTGGAACTGCCGCAGGTGTGGGGCAGAGGTCTTGGACCCTCTGTCCGGTGGACAGCGCTTCAGCTGGAGGAGTCTCTTGTAACTCCACAGATACTGCTGTTGGTGCTGGGCAAATCTCAGTGGAGTTTGGCCCTGATACTAGCTCTTCTGCTGGAGGCTCACCAGGTTGTTCTTACTCAGCAGAAAAGTCTATCAAATCCCCTTTCTCTGCAACTGGTGTCTGGGGATAGAGGTTCACCATCTCCTGTACGTGGAACCCAGAAGATGTTATTAGTGCTGGGCAGAGGTTAGCAGAGCTCTACCCTGTTGTCAGCACTTCAGCTTTGGGGATGGCAAGATTTTCCACAGCCGATTCTCTGGCATGCTGCTGGACTGGCACATTCCTCCATCCAACCCCGTCTTGTGCAGAAACAGGTTCGTCAAGGTCAGTTAGCACTTGCTGCATCCGCCATAAGACCTCCGCGTCCATAGCTGCAGGGGCAGGGGGGCCAAGCACACTGTTACTATGCCACCTTGCTGACTCTTCAGCCAGGATTTCAGAGCTGTCTGTTGGTATTTCCTGATAGTCCTAGGCAAAGGGAGCCCAGCCCTGGTGCTGAGCAGAGTCTAGCAGCCGTCTGAAGGCAATCTCCAGCTCCCATTCCTGAACGGCCAGAAACTCCAAATCTTCCAGTGCCCAGTGCACTTCCGAGACGTTCAACATCCGTTCTCTGTATTCCAAGATTTCTTCCAAACGCTACTCCAAATCGATTCCAAGTCAGGGTCCTGTGACAGCATTTCTAATAACAGCCCCAGGCCGCCGTAACCAAAGCCTTCTGTCGCTGTCCACGGGCATACTTGGGCTACATACCAGCGGAGGGCTCTGCAGCTCTCGTCCAACTGCATCTCTACCTGGTTAGCCTGGTTAACTCAGTGTTCCATTCTTCATGCGGTTGTTTCCCCAAACACACCATTCGCACCTTGTACTGCGACCAGTACCTTTCCTGGAAGGAGGAGAGAATTTTTCCCTGGTGTCTGTCCTCTGTGCTGTATCTGCATCTCTCCTTCCGAATTCCTCTTCCATGGCGGCTGGTATCTGTACCTCTACTCCTTTGCTATCCGGACCTTGGATCCAGGTGGAGGTTTGGATGTCCCTGACTGCAGGAAGCATCCCACTGCTTGCCACCAATGTAACGAAAGTCCCACACTCCGCTTGAGTGCTTTCGTCATATACCGCTTCCTCACAGTCTAAATATAGATATCAGATATTCCAACCACTAACAACAAACACAACAAGACAATACTCGTTTGGTTGCTGAACATGGACTCTTTATTGAAAACACATGTACACAGGTAATACTCTGGACAATCCCTCCACCTTTGCATTCCGGGTGGGGTAGACTGTCCAATCAGCAGTGAGAGCCGTTGGAGGAATTCGCCCCCACAGTCACCCTGTGCCCCTATTAGAGACACACCAATCTCACAGCTAATCTACATACACATCCCATAATACACAAGGCAGACGACCCAGCAAAGAGTACACAACAAAATGAGAAAATATACAATATATATATATATATATATATATACACACTAGACATGTGCACTGACAAAAAATTTGTTCATTTTCGTTTCATTAGTTTTTTTGCTTTTTTCGGAAATTCAGAAAATCGAAAATTCGGGAATTCGCAAATTCGCAAATTTGCAAATTCGGAAATTTCGGGAATTTCGGGTTTTGGATTTCTGAATTTCCGAATTTCGAATTTTTGGATTTCCAAATTTCGAATTTCCGAATTTCGTATTTTCGTATTTCCGAATTTTCGAATTTCCGAATTTCGTATTTTCAGATTTACGAATTTACTAATTTTTGAATTTTCGGATTTCCAGATTTTCGGATTTTCGGATTTCCGAATTTTTGAATTTCCGAATTTTGAATTTCCGAATTTTGAATTTCCGAAATTCAGAATTTTCGAATTTCCGAATTTTGAATTTCCGAATGTCGTATTTTACGAATTTTTGAATTTTTAATTTTCGGATTTCCAAACTTTCGGATTTCTGAAATTCCGAATTTTCGAATTTCCGAATTTCGAATTTCCGAATTTCGAATTTTCGGATTTCCGTATTATCAAATTTACGAATTTTGGATTTTCGGTTTTTCGGAAGTCCGAATTTTCAGACTTTCGGATTTTCGGAATTCGGGAATTCAAAGATTTGAAAATCCCAAAATTTGAAAATCTGAAAAAAGAAAGAAAATCAGTTTAATTAATAACTATAACTAACTATTAAATTAACAAGTACGAATTTATCCGAAGTTACGAATTATCTGAAATAACGAATGCCGCATCTAAACAAATGGAAAAAGGTTTTATTATTATTATTGTTATTTTTATTATTATTAGATTGTTACTTTCCATTTGGTTAAATGCGGCTTTCGTTATTTCAGATAATTCGTAAGTTCGGATAAATTCGTATTCGTTACGTTCACTAACAGACAAATTTGAAAGGGAATTCCAATACCTATAATTTAATAGTTAGTTATTATTTAGAATTAAACAGATTTTTTTTTCCTTTTTTCAGATTTTCTATTTTTTCAATTTTTGAATTTCCGAATCCCGAAAATTCGGAATTCCGAAAATCCGAAAATCCGAAAATTCGGAATTCGAAAATTCGAAAATTCGAAAATCCGAATATTCGCAAATCCGAAAAAACGAAATTCGGAAATTTAAAATTCGGAAATTCGGAAATTCGGAAAATCGGAAATCCGAAAATACGAAATTCGAAAATTCGGAAATTTGGAAATCCGAAAATCCGAAAATTCGAAATTCGGAAATTCGAAAATTCAGAAATCCGAAAATACGAAATTTGTTAATTCGAAAATTTCGGAAATTGAAAAATTCGAAATTCGGAATTAACGAATTTGTCAAAATTCGTTAAAAAACGAATTAGGAACTAAACGAATTGCACATGTCTAATACACACACAACATTCCAGTGTGGCTGTACAGTGAGTCAGATTAGTACAGATCAGACTGCATTTCTCAGTCACCCTGTGCCCCTATTAGAGACACAGGGTGACTTAGACATAGGAGGTGCATGGGGAGCTGAAACAAGGTTTTTCCAACCACCCCAAGGGATTCTGGGTTCCACGCCCCCCCCCACCCAAAGTGACTCCATCACAGAGCCCTTTCCTAGCCTGCAGTCCCCAGTAGCTATTCACCAGACTTGGACCAACAGGATATAACTTCAAAAAAGTGCAGCGCTAAATATGAACCAAAATGAATGTGCAAAACAAATATATAGAAGTAAATACAATGTGCAAACGAGCAAATAAACCACTATATACGCAAATGTGTGAAGGAGGTATTACTACCATAAGTAATTGATAAAGTGCATAGTGCCAAAAATAAAGTCCAAAACAGTTGAGAAAATATATAGAAAAGTCCACACATAAATATTATGAGTGTAAGGCCCCTTTCACATCGGGGCGTTTTTCATGCGGTGCAGCGCTAAAAATAGCGCCTGTTCACCGCATGAAAAAATCCTGCCCCTTTAACTCCAGTGTGAAAGCCGGCGGGCTTTCACACTGGAGCGGTGCGCTAGCAGGATGACAAAAAAAGTCCTGCTAGCAGCATCTTTGGAGCGGGATAGGAGCGGTGTGTTCACCGCTCCTATACCGCTCCTTCCCATTGATTACAATGGGAGACCGCGGTAAAACCGCGGCAATACCGCCGCAAAGCGCCGCTACGGCGGCGCTCTGCGGGGGGTGTTTAACCCTTTTTCGGCCGCTCGCGGGGGGTAAAACCGCACCGCGAGCGGCCGAAAACCGCGGTGAAAACGACGGTAAAGCAGCGCTAAATATATCGCTGCTTTACCGTCACCGCGGCTCACCGCCCCAGTGTGAAAGGGGCCTTAAGCAGCCACTGTGTATGAAAACAGTACAGATAAAAAAGTTTGAAGTAGAATCAACTCTGTACAGATGGAAGTTATCCACTATCCCCTTAAGGAGTCACCAAGACATGTGCATCCGCCACCCAGAGGGGAGAGTAAATATACTTACCAGAATGAGTGGGCCCCATTGCCAGCGGTAAAGAGTCAGGCATAAGGATGGAAACAGTAGAATGATGATCCAGCAGTCACTGAAGATCTGTCACCAGGATATTCCACTACGTCAAACCCCTTTAGCTAAATCTTGGACTCAAACAGAAGGCCTCCACATAGTGTAAAACCATTTCTCACAGAATTTATTAAAAGGTAGAAAACTTACATCAGAGAAATGGTTTTACACTATGTGCCTTCTGTTTTTTATTTTTTTGTGGACTCCAAGATTTAACTAAAGGGGTTGGAGTGGAATATCCTGGTGACAGATCTCACTCCAAGCCACCTGAGACTAGCAGTCAGATGCAGCAGTGCCTTAGATCTCACCCAGCAGATATACAGCTATGATGAGGTAGGTACAGGAGTGCCTAGGCACACTCACATACCAGGAGGTGCTATCTTTTAGGAGGAACTAAAGACCAAACGTAGATTTCTCATGGTACTCATTAGGCACAATTAACATTTCTAGATGTTCTCTATAACAGCAAATCCTCACTTTTTGAATTCAGGTTCCATTTAAAATTCATCACATTTGTCCGCAGAGAAATAAACTCCATATAAATAGCGTATCCAATTTGCCTGTTATATCATCTGTGCATACCTCCCAACATTTTGAGATGGGAATGAGGGACACCTACCAGCAAATGTATATAGGAATATGGACACGCCCCCTGCCACACCCCCTTAAAGGAGAATTAACCCAAAAAAAGGTTAATTAAACCCATAAGTGCTTTTTTAACCACTACTATTCCTTTATATTGGCTTTTAAAATGTACAAATTCATTAATTTAGAAATTGGATGAAAGGTTTATCACTGGGAAACATTTTTTGAAAGATAAAAAGTGAATTTTATATACATCTACATAGATCATACCAAAATGAGGGACACATGAAGAGGAAAGAGGGACAGAGGGACATTGCTCTAAATCAGGGACAGTCCCTCGAAATCAGGAACAGTTGGGAGGTATGTCTGTATGGAACTGTCTGGTCCCCATCAGTTGGACTCCAATTCTTAATTATCCGAAGAGGAACAAACTAGGAAGTGCCATCGTCTTGTTTCCTCACAATAAAAGTCTCTTAAGCCCCACACACGGTCGGATTTTCACATGGATTCTGTCCGATCGGACAATGTTGTCGAAAAATCCGACCGTGTGTATGCACCATCGGACAGTGTACGTCGGATTGTCCAACGGACAAAGTCCTATCTCCTGCTGGATAGATTTTTTGACAACAAAGTCCGATCACACCAAATCCGATCGTGTGTAGCGAATTCCGACGGACAAAGTTATACGCATGCTCAGATCACATTACAAGACCAAAGCTATTGGCTACTAGCCTCTACGTAGTCCCGTCGTAGGCAACAAACGTCACCAAGTTCAGAATGATCGGATTTTCCGTCAACTTTGTCCGACCGTGTGTACGCAAAACCAACATCGGACAAAGTACGACGGACATGATCCGACGGACCTGGTCCTCGGATAATCCGAGCGTGTGTATGGGGCTTTATAGTGTAATACTGTCCAATTCCGATTAAATTCATACTCAAAAAATGAATACAACCCTCAAATATAAACCTGCTATACCTAATTCAATAACATGATTACACTCAGAGCAGCCCAGGATGCATATGGAGGGGAGGGACTGACTCTGCTGCACATACACTATATTTGCAAAAGTATTGGGACGCCTGCCTTCACACGCACATGAACTTTAACCGCTTCCCGACCGGTGCACGACCAGCAGAATGGCACGGACAGCCATAAGGGCGTACAGGTACGTCCCTTTAAGAATGCTGCCCTGCCATGGCATGCGCGCCGGTCGGGACCCCCGTGAGTCCGGTCGCAGATCCCGCGGACTCGATCGCCGCGGGGATACCCGCGCTCATCTCACGGGAAGGCTGAACTGGGAGATGCGGAAGTAAACAGCATCTCTCTGTTCTGCCTAGCAACAAGTGACACTGATCTCTGCTCCCTGTGATTGGAGCAGAGATCAGTGTTCACTAACACACAGCCACGCCCCCCACAGTTAGTAACACGCCCCTAGGGCACACTTACCCCCTACACTGCCACCCCCTGGTTAACCCCTTCACTGCCAGTGTCATTTACACAGGAATCAGTGCATTTGTATAGCACTGATCGCTGTATAAATGACAATGGTCCCAAAAATGTGTCAAAAATGTCTGATGTATCCGCCATAATGTCGCAGTCACAATAAAAATCGCTGATCGCCGCCATTACTAGTAAAAAAAAAAATATTAATAAAAAAGCCATAAAACTATCAACTATTTTGTAAACGCTATAATTTTTGCGCAAACCAATCAATAATCGCTTGTTGCAATTTCTTTTTACCAAAAATATGTAGAAGAATACGTATCGGCCTAAACTGAGGAAAAAATTTTTTTTTAGATTTTTAACTTTTTTTTTTTGTTGAATTGATAATTTTCCGTGTCCCTTACAATGTATAATGAACAAAAAAATTTGTACATTCGTAACTTTTTTTTCGGTTCGTAACTTCTTTTTCGATTCGTAACTTTTTTTTTTCGAAACTTTTTTTTTTTTTTTTTCGAACGAAAAAAAAATTCGTACATTCGTAACTTTTTTTTACAATTCGTACATTCGTAACTTTTTTTTTCGATTCGTAACTTTTTTTTTTTCGATTCGTAACTTTTTTTTTTTCGATTCGTAAATGATTAAAATGTAATAATAGCATACACATTACATCAAATTATGAATTATGCTCCGATTACGAATCTACGAATGTTACGAATGTTACGAATGTTACGAATGTACGAATAAATACGAATGCGTCCGAAAATTAAACTAACGAAAAAACGAATCAACGAAAAAATAACTCTTACGAATGTACGAATCGTTACGAATACGAACACCGACGACTTACGAATGTACGAATCGTTACGAATCCGAACAATGACGACTTACGAATGTACGAATCGTTACGAATCGACGGAAACGAAAAAAACGAAACGAAAAAAACAAATTTTTTTCGGAAACAAAAAAAACGAAACGAAAATAAACAAATTTTTTTGTTGTGCACATGTCTAATTTTTGGGGGATATTTATTGTAGCAAAAAGTTAAAAATTGTCGCTCTTTTTTTGTTTATAGCGCAAAAAATAAAAACAGCAGAGGTGATCAAATACCACCAAAAGAAAGCTCTATTTGTGGGAAAAAAAAGGACGTCAATTTTGTTTGGGAGCCACGTTGCACAACCGCGCAATTGTCAGTTAAAGCGACGCAGTGCCGAATCACAAAAAGTGGTCTGGTCTTAAGCCAGCAAAATGGTCCGGTCTGAAAGTGGTTAATGGCCTCCCAGTCTTAGTCCGTAGGGTTCAATATTGAGTTGGCCCACCCCTTGCAGCTATAACAGCTTAAACTCTTCTGGGAAGGCTGTCCACAAGGTTTAGGAGTGTGTCTATGGAAATATTTAACCATTCTTCCAGAAGCGCATTTGTGATGTCAGGCGCTGATGTGGACGAGAAGGCCTGGCTTGCAGTCTCCGCTCTAATCCATCCAAAAGATGTTCTATCTGGTTGAGGTCAGGACTCTGTGCAGGTCAGTCAAGTTCCTGGACTCCAAGCTCGCTCATCCATGTCTTTATGGACCTTGATTTGTGCACTGGTCCAAATCATTTAGTGGAGGGGAGATTATGGTGTGGGGTTGTTTTCTCAGGGGTTGGGCTTGTCCCCTTTGTTCCAGTGAGGGGAACTCTTAAGGCATTAGCATACTGAGACATTTGGGAATTTTCATGCTATCAACTTTGCAGGAACAGTTTGGGGATGGCCCCTTCCTGTTCAAACATGACTGCGCACCAGTGCACATAGCAAGGTCCATAAAGACATGGATGAGCGAGTTTGGGGTGGAAGAACTTAACTGGCCTGCACAGAGTCCTGACCTCAACCCGTTAGAACACCTTTGGGATGAGTTAGAGCAGAAACTGCGAGCCAGGACTTCTCCTCTCCACCAACATTAGTGCCTGACCTCACAAATGTGCTTCTGGAAGAACGGTAAAACATTCGCATAGACACACTCCTAAACCTTGTGGACAGTCTTCCCAGAAGAGTTGAAGCTGTTATAGCTGCAAAGGGTGGGCCAACTCAATATTGAACCCTACGGACTAAGACTGGGATGCCAGTAAAGTTCATGTGGGTGTGAAGGCAGGTGTACCAATACTTTTGAAAATATAATGTATGTATAAACTCCTCTAGCTGTCTGTATGTAATACTGGTCAGCAGCACTTTTTGGATGAATTACTTGAAATCCCAACTCTGGGAAACTTAAAAATGATCACTTGAAGTGGGGTTGTGTCCACACTGAAAGGCTACTTCTGTTTAGTGTGGGGGAAGGAGGGGGAGTTTTTTGGGACTTTAAATGAGGCGATGACAGGTAATGTCATATGCCTCCATCCCTATTACAAGATAATTAAAACAGAGGGAAATGTGGATTTATATGAAACACACGGCTACAATCTGGTAAAATTGGCAGATATATAAAGGTCACATTTATTAATTCATATATGTATACATGCTCAATCATAACATAATACAAATAGATAGGGTCACATTAATTAAAAACAAAAAGTAATGCTGATTGGTAGCACATTATTGATTCACAAATATCCACATGTTCCATCACAGGATGATACAATTGTATGTAATGATGTTGATTGTGACCTAAATGGCTCTCTAGTCTAACATCAAACTGTCACCATAGATGGATCATAACTGCAAAAAATTCATATAAGTGACTTGATGATTGGTAGCACATTATTGATTCAAAAAATTCAAATGACTTGATGATGCCAGCAAGCCCACCCACAGCAGGGTACCAGACAGCAAGCCCACGCACATCAGGGTGCCAGCCAGCAAGCCAGCCGCAGCAGTGTGCCAGACAGCAAGCTAGCCACAGCAGGGTGCCAGCCAGCAAGCCAGCCACAGTGGGATGCCAGCCAACAAACCCACCCACATCAGGGTGCCAGCCAACAAGCCAGCCGCAGCAGGGTGCCAGCCAGCAAGCCCACCCACATCAGGGTGACAGCCAGCAAGCCACCCACAACAGGGTGCCAGCCAGCAAGCCACCCACAGCAGGGTGCCGGCCAGCAAGCCCACCCACAGCAGGGTGCCAGCCAGCAAGCCACCCACAGCAGGGTGCCAGCCAACAAGCCCACCCACATCAGGGTGCCAGCCAGCAAGCCCACCCACATCAGGGTGCCAGCCAGAAAGCCCAACCACAGCAAGGTGCCAGCCAGCAAGCCCACACACATCAGGGTACCAGCCAGCAAGCCCACCCACAGCAGGGTGCCAGCCAGCAAGCCAGCCACAGCAGGGTGCCAGCCAGCAAGCCCACCCACAGCAGGGTGCCAGCCAACAAGCCCACCTGAAAAAGGGAAACACTGCCAGAGCTATTTTTGCAGGTTTTGCACATGTTTTTGAAAAAGAAAAAAATTATTTTAGGCCTAAAGATTAGTGAAAACCCCCAAAACACCCTGGAGAATAAAATAGTGGTGGTGTCAATTTTTTTATGCCACATAATATTAGAGCAACAGTTTATCAAGTGCAAAATTTCTGTAAAAAATACACCATGCAACTGTGCCTGATTTCGAGGGACTGTCCCTGATTTGGAGCAATGTCCCTCTTTCCCTCATTCCTCCTCATTTGTCCCTCATTTTGGTCTTATCTATATAGTTGTATATAAAATGCACATTTTAACTTTCAAAAAGTGTTTCCCAGTGCTAAACCTTTCATCCAATTTATAAATTGCGCCATTTGTAAGTTTTAAAAGCCAATGTAAAGAAATTGTAGTGGTAAAAAAAACGGAAAATTGTATACTTACCTTTCCGTAATTTTCCTTTCCTGACGCATCTTCATGGCAGCACACACTGGGTTGTGACTCCGCCCCCACAACCTGACAGGATTGGATAGCTATAAAGTTGAAGGGGAGATCCCCCGCTGTATTCTCTGTATATATCATCACAAAAACGGGGTGGGAAATTGTGTGCTGCCATGAAGATGCGTCAGGAAAGGAAAATTACGGAAAGGTAAGTATACAATTTTCCGTTTTCCTGACGCCTTCATGGCAGCACACACTGGGAAATAACTCGCCAGTCGGGTGGGTGCAAGAAAAATAATGTTTATTCCTATAATGCGGAAGAATTGGCTCTAACAACGGATCTTCCGAAGTCTGACATGGTCAAATGGGCAGAATCTACTTTGTAGTGAGAAATGAAAGTATGTCTGGAAGACCACGTTGCTGCTCTGCATATTGTCTCTGGTGATACCCTGCAATATGCTGCCCAGGAGGTAGCCACTGCCCTAGTAGAATGAGCCTTGACATCTTCAGGGATCGTCAGGTGCTGAGTGGAATATGCCTTCTTAATGGCTTTGACTAGCCAGGACGAAATAGTCCGTGAAGAGGCTGCTTGCCCGCGTCTGGTTCCATAGGGAATGATCATGAGGGAATCCGTCTTCCTAAAGGAGGTGGTAGCTGCCAAGTAGTTAGAGATCGTTGTTTTGACATCCAACGGATGCGTTTCACCCTGATCGTTGGTGAAAGATGGCAGAATGATGTCTTGGTTGTAGTGAAAGGAAGTTACCACTTTAGGTGTGAAGCGCTCTGATGGTCTTAGAACTACTCCGTCGGGTAGAAAGACTAAGTGGGGTTCCGAGATCATTAGTGCTTGTATCTCTGACACTCTCTTAGCTGATGTTATTGCTATGAGGAATGATAGCTTCAAGGTCAGGTCCCAAAGAGATATGGT
Organism: Lithobates sylvaticus; assembly: GCA_028564925.1. Classification (NCBI taxonomy): domain Eukaryota; kingdom Metazoa; phylum Chordata; class Amphibia; order Anura; family Ranidae; genus Lithobates; species Lithobates sylvaticus. The sequence continues at coordinate 50,441,404 of CM053031.1, read as the reverse complement.
TTCAAATGGAGTAAACGGAGGGTTGGAAAGAGCGTGGAGAACTACTGATAGGTCCCATGACGGAAAAACTGGTTTTCTGGGGGGTTTTATCTTCAGGCAGGCTTTTAGGAACTGTATTACCAGTGGGTGGAATGCCCACCTAGTTCCTGTCTTTGCTGACAGAGCCGACACTTGTACTTTAAGGGTACTTGAGCTTAGGCCTTTGCTTACCCCTGACTGGAGAAACTCTAGAATTTGGTAAGGTTCTGGAGAGAGGTAGTTCCACCCTTTCTGTTGTGCCAAGGAGCAGAATCTCTCCCAAACCCTCGTATAGATGGTATTCGTAGATACTTTCCGGGCTTGCATCATGGTTGATATAACCTCTTGTGAACAGCCTTGTGCCCTTAGCCTAACCCTCTCAACCTCCAGGCCATCAGATGTAATCTCTCTGGTGCTGGGTGAAGGAACTGCCCCTGAGATAGAAGGTCCGGGATCATTGGAAGAGGAATTGGAGGTTGAAGGCTGAGTTGTAGGAGGGTCGTGAACCACGGTCTTCTCGGCCACATCGGGATTACCGCTATTACTGTTACCGACGATCTCCGAAGTCTGGACAGGAACCTCGCAATCAACGGGGTTGGAGGAAATATGTACCCCAACTTGAAATCCCATGGGTGGATCAGGCAGTCTATCCCCTCTGCTGATGGAAATGAGCCCCTCGTCAGGAACCTGTGGCACTTGGTGTTCATTGGAGTGGCCGCCAGGTCTATTTCTGGCATTCCCCAGGCTTCTGTCAGGAGAGAGAATGCCTGCGGACTCAAGGACCACTCGTTGTTGGACAACGTTTCCCGACTTAGGTAGTCGGCTAGCATATTCTGGGCCGCTGGAACGTACACTGCCTTCAGACTTGCCAGGTGTATTTGAGCCCATTCTAGAATGGGTCGGACTTCTTCCATCAGGGTGGTACTCCTGGTACCTCCTTGCTTCTGAATGTAGGACACTGCTACCTTGTTGTCCATCCTGATCAGCACATCCTCCCCCTCTAGTAGCGGTGTAAATGCCCTTAATGCATGGAAGGCTGCCCTGAGTTCCAGGATATTCGAGACTATCCCCTGAGCCTGAAAGGGCCATCGGCCTTGGGCTGCCCGATCTTGGAAGTGGGCTCCCCAACCGCTCTGGCAAGCATCCGAGGTGATGACTTTGGGATCTGGAGGGATTATGGGCTTGTATTTCCTGAGGTTGCCTTGACGCGTCCACCACCATACTGATCGTTTCCCTGCTCCGGATATAGAGATGGTCTGATGCATCGACACTCCATCCCACTGCCTGAGAAATGAGTTCTGCAGGGTTCTCATATGCCACTGTGCCCATTGTACCATTGGTATGGTTGCGGACATGGATCCCAGAATGCTCAGACAGGCTCTGGCAGGTAGGTGATTGGTGGAAAGTAGTCTCTGTATTTTCTGAATTAGAGGCTGTATTTTCTCCTGCGGGAGCTGTATCCTGTTCGTCTTGGTGTTTAGATCTGCTCCCAGGAAAACCATATTTTGGGTGGGTTGTAGACTGCTCTTTTTCCAGTTGATTATCCAACCAAATTTCTGGAGGGTTGCGAGTAGAACTTCTCGGTGGTGAATCAGCGTCTCTTGATCCTCTGCTAACAGTAGGATGTCGTCTAGGTAATGGTGAATGCGTAACCCCTTCTGTCTGAGGAGTGCTACCAAGGGTAGTAGAACCTTTGTAAATGTTCTGGGTGCTGAGGAGATGCCGAATGGGAGGCACTGGAACTGAAAATGGCCTTGGTTTATGGCAAACCGGAGGAATTTTTGAAAAGCTGGATGGATTGGTATGTGCAGATAAGCGTCTGATAAATCGATTGAAAGCATCCAATCTCCCAGATTCACTGCCAGTAGTATGGACTGGAGACTTTCCATCTTGAAGGCCTCGACCTGTATTCCCTTGTTGAGCCTCTTGAGGTCCAACACAGGGCGTAGATCCCCTGTCTTCTTCTTTACCAAGAATAGGGGGGAGTAGAAACCTCTCCCCCTTTGACATGCTGGGACCTCCAGTATTGCCCCCTTCTGCTTCAGTTCCGCCACATACTTTATTAACAGGCTCCTTCTGAGTGGTGAGGATGGTTGTTTGGTTGCCTGGAAGTGATTTCCCGGAGGTCTGTTTATGAACCTCCACCTGTGTCCGAACTTTATTGTGGACAATGTCCATGAATCCTCTATGTGACTTGACCAGATTTGGGAGAAGTTTCTTAGCCTGGCGCCCACCTGACTGTTCCCTGGAGCCGAATGGGCAGGCGAGACTTCAAAACGATTTCTGTTGATCCCCTGCCGGGGTGGACTTGATTTTCTGCATTCTAAGAAAAGCCGGCTTTGTGTTCTTCCAGTCCCTCCTAAATTCCCTACCAGGGCGGTAGGATCTGGCCTCTCTGTACTTATTCGGAAGGTTACGCCTGAACGCTGGTCCTTTCTGTGCCTTGGGTCTCCTATCGGAGGGAATTAACCCTGACTTTCCCCCCGTTACTTTGGAGATAGCAGAGTCCAATTTGGTGCCAAACAGATTTGTGCCGTCATACGGGATCCTGCACCAGTTCAGTTTAGATGCCGTATCGGCCATCCATGGTTTGAGCCATAGGGCTCTCCTTGCTGTTACTGATGCCAGCATAGTCCTGGCTGACGATCTTATGACGTCTACAGACGCCTCTGCTACGAAATCCCCTGCCAATCTGATTTCCTGTAGGGAGGAAATTATCTTCTCCATCTCGACGCCATCCTGCAGGTCTTTCTCTACCTTAGATGTCCATCCCGAGATGGCTCTTCCTACCGCTGCTGTAGCTATTGCAGGTTTTCAGGCACCCCCGGCTGTGGAGTAGGCCTTCTTTAACTCCAGGTCCATCTTCCGATCGAGCACATCTCGAAAGGATACCGCATCCTCAATTGGTAGGGTGACGTGACGAGCGAGACGCATCAAGGAGGCGTCAACGGTAGGTGCGTTGGTCAATGGGTTTATTTTTGATTCCTTCAAGGGATACATCTTGGCCAACCTGTTGGTCAGACTAAATCGTTTGTCAGACCTTTCCCATTCGTCCTTTATGAGATCTTCGAGCTCCTCTATAAAAGGAAAAGTTTCCGGATCCCTCTTTAAGTTTGGAAAATATTTCCGAACCTTTTGGGGTTCTGCCTTGTCATCTTCCCAGCCGATCGCCTCTTTGACTGATTTGGCGAAAGGCTCTACCAGAGAAAAATCGAACCCTGCTGAGACTTCTTGGACCTCGTCCTCAGAACTGGGGAAATCCGAGGCCTGGGCCTGAAGTGGTTCCGCCGAGGATGTACTGGGCGCAGCCTTGTCCATTAGTGGTGCTGTGGTTTCCAGTAGCGACTCCCGCACTGACTCTCTTATGAGCTCTGTCGCCATCCTTGCATCTGCTTCCTTCTCTGTAGTGGCTTCGTTGAAGCAAGAGTGGCAAGCAAGTTTTCCCGGTAGTGCCGGGGCGCCGCATACCCAGCAGGCATTGGCTGCGGGACGGGTGTGGCGGCTTTGGTGATGCGAGGAGGGGGACCTCCTGCGATTTGACCTGCTGCGGTGGGAGCGATGCCGTGAGTAGCTTCGCCGTGAGCGGCTGCGCCGGTGGCGTGAAGGAGATCTTGAACGGCTCCTGCGGGACCTCCTACTTGAGGTATGGCTTGACCTTTTCCCATGCCGGGAACTGGTGGTTCTTGATCTCGCTGGGCTGCCAAGAGAAATGCAGCATTTTAGCGATCTGGCACTCTTTTTTCTCCCCTTCAATACTTACCTACTGGTCCAGCCTCTTACCTAGTTTGCTGATGGTGGTCTGCGTGGGCAGTGGGCTCCATAGGGAGAAAAGAAGGAGACAGGGCAGTCTGGGAAAAGATAAAATAAACGTACATATATATATATAGTTTTTTTTTTTTTTTTTACACATATACATATACATATATATATACATATATACATATGTATACATACCCACATATACGTATACATACACACTTTCTTTTCTTTTAATTTGCATTTTTTTTTTTTTTTTTTTTAATTAATTATTTAATTTATTCAATTATTTGCACATACATACATACTTTGCACTTTGTTAATTGGGGCTCTAGGAGATTTACCCAGATAGGGGCTTACCTTGAGTCTTTAGAAGTCTTGTTTGTTTGCAGAGCAGTAAGTTTTCTGTTTCTTTCCAGCATGCAGAGTTTGCACAGGGATTTCACAGTAGAATTTCCTGTTTTTAAATCTGGCGCCATTCCGGCGCCTAAATGACGTTTCCGCGCATGCGCAGATGCATCCCGAGTGTCCCTGCGCCATCTTGGATCAGGGCATAATACACCTGGAGTACAGCGGTGTTTTTCCCGACCCTGTAATGCGCATGGGCGATGCGGGGACGCGCCGGTACACCACACCACGCTGAGCAACAGGACAACAAGGGCCAGCCAGCCCAGTGTAAGTACATACACATCCTATTTCTTTAATAATCGGCCACACCGGACTGCTGTAGCTATTGCTCTAAGTCCTTCATGCTGCACATACTCTTATCTGGGGAGATTAGAACTTAACCCATACATAGCCAAACACAGGAAAAAACAAATCATCCAGGTAAATGTTTTTTGGGAAAGGAGAAGGTAAAGATAAGGGAGCCCACTGCAAAATTAAAGCTTCTTTAAAGCTTGTTTTACTTGCCGGAATCCTCGACGCCCCCTGAGACCACCAGAATGGGGGTTCCCTCCATAGAAGCTCCTTTAGAGACTGTACAGGAGGGACTTCCAAACAGGAGAGGCTTGAACCTGCTGGGGCGATTGCGGTAAGAGGCTTATTTCATCTGTAGGAGAAAATGTCCGTCCAACCTGTTCAGGTGAGGAAAAAAAGGAGAATACAGCGGGGGATCTCCCCTTCAACTTTATAGCTATCCAATCCTGTCAGGTTGTGGGGGCGGAGTCACAACCCAGTGTGTGCTGCCATGAAGGCGTCAGGAAAAGCACTTGTGGGTTTAACTAACTTTTTTTTGTATAATTGTCCTATACAACTAAAGTGCATTTTTTTTTTTTGGGGGGGGGGGGGGGGGTGGAGGTAAAAGGTGAGGATAGGGGCACCTGGAAAGCAACTTTAGATCCACATCAGCAGATTTCTTATACCTTCAGTTGTGTAATGTTGATGGCTCCAAGGATGCATTTAACTTGCTTTGGAATTCTTTAGGCACAGCTGGTCCCATTGAGATCTTTTCTCACAAGCAAAGCAAGTCAGTCACAACCTCTGCCATGTTTTTCGTTAGTTTGCATGAATATGAGAAGGACTGCGTTTGCATACAAAATGCAACCTTCATGAAAAAAAGGCAATCTGCATGAGTCCCAAGTGTGTATTATATAGGAAGATAAGAATTAATTATTTATTTTCCTCTGTCCCGTGCAATCCCACTTTCAAATTTTGAAAAGTGAGTACATTTATCTGAAATGCTGATTTGTATGAAATCTGCCTGTCAAGCCCATTAATTCTGTGTGCACATTACAATGTTAAACTAAATGACATTACTGGAAAGCTGCGCTAAGATGTGTTGACAGGCCCATATGGTAATTTTACAATGTATAATGAACACGCGGACTGCGTTCAGGCAGGAATTTATAGTTCAGATCTATGCCCAGGATATCCAGTTTTATTCCGAGAAACTCAAATTGGCTTAATTATGATGTAGTTAATGTATAAATTAGTTCCAGTAGTTAAACTGCAGCATTTCCCCACAGACTCAATTAGAGGTATTAATCTGAGCTGCAGATCCACACGAGCCCATTGTCCTGTTCACCGATGTTCACACGGCCATTAATGTCCAGCACAGGTCCTGCTGCTGCCGCCAATTAAAGGTTAAGTAAAGCAAGTGCGACTATAGCCTGAGCCTTTCTGGGTGGGGTGTAAGTTTAGAGTTAAACCACACTGGGTATTTTAAGCTCACTGTTAAGTCATTGAGCCCAGGTTCACACTGACAGCGGGAATTAAATAGTGTGAGCTCAGCTGAACTCGCGCCACTTCATTCCCGCATGTCAGTCCCGACTTTGGGGGCGATTTCAGAGACATCTGCACAGATGTCTATGGAAATTGCACCCCAATGTCACCAAAAGTAGTACAGAAACTACTTTTGGTAATCGATTTAGATGGTGCCATTGACATGTCAAATCGCATGCCAAAGCACTCCAATGTGAGCCAGGGCTGAAAGAGACTTGTTGGTGATACAAGTGCCAGACCCTTCACTTTAACCACCCTAGCGGTATTCTAGAGTCTGGCTCAGGGTGGAATTTCTGAACCAAATGCGGTAACCCCGAGCCAGACTCGGGATCGCATCGCAGGATCTAGGAAGAGCTTACTTATCTTGTCCCCTGGATCCTGCGATGTCTACCCAGCAGTGTGAGCGGATCGTCCTCCACTCGATTCATCACAGAGCCGTGCTCCGTTCCCTGCGAGCGCTGCGACGCACGAGGACGGAGAACGGCGACAAATTCAAAAAGTGAAACACACACAATACAGATTACATTACTGTATGAAATAATTTCACATCCCTTTTGTCCAACCTTGAAGGCAACCACCCCACCAGGTTTAAACGAGGTGGAAAGTTTTAGACCATTCTTGGATGGCTATAGTTCAGGAAAAACTGACTAAATTGTCAGATTTCCTCTATTTAGTCATTGCATCTAACAATCCTATATTTACATGACTCCCTGTTTTTATTCATTTCTTCAACTGCAGGTCCCCCATTCTTGGGGGGTTTCCCTCTATACTCTTTGTTCTTTCTTTAAGTGGGCTACTAGGTTAGGTGAATGGTTCAGTTTTTTTTGGTTTCGTTTATCGGTCCATAAATGGACAACATTTTGTATAATATATGTTTTGATCTTTTAATTGTAAATGGCTCTGCCTCCGGGGGGTTCCACTCACCGAGAAATTTTTACTGATGTTCCATATTTTTGCTTGGCAGGTTTTTAGTGCCCTCCCACTACTCTCTACCTGGCAGCCCAACCCCAAATTGACCCATAGTCCCTCTATCCCGTGATGAGGGGCATCGCGGGACTTTTTTCTAGGGGGGTAGTTCCTTCATTTTCCATCTATGATGGTTTGGAGGTTATCTTGGGTCCTTTGGGGTAGCGATTATTTGGGAAATCGGGAATTCTTTTTCCGATTCCCAGATATATATCTTGCCAGTGGTTTTAGTCCCTATTGTTGCCTTGTTCTGGGGGATGGGGTATTTCCTCCCACCAATGTGCCTGGGCCTCGATTAGGCTTTGGGACAATGGAATTTTGGGGAGGTTTCTTCCCCTTCCATCACCCCCATGCAACAATCAACTCCCTCCCAGTTCGGATCCTCCCTCCCCATATTATACCATCCTGGTACGGGATTTATTCCGTATTTGGGGATCCATGGGGGACACTTTCTCCCAGTGGCCTCTCCTCTCCATGCGCCACTCTCTCTGTCCAGAATTGGGCAGAGGGGATGGCGTTTTTGGGGGATATGTGCGGCCGCTTGCGCTCCTGGCGCTATTTACAATTCTGTCCCATGCAGATCACACTGCGCATGCGCACTGCTACGCTGGGCGCTGGTGCCATAGACAGATTGTCTCTGGCTGAGCTTCCCATATTGCGCATGCGCACATCGCATCACGCGACTGTGCTGTACGGGGCAGGGACGTCTTATGACGCCGTGTGGATGACGCCTATTGGGATGCAGTAGGCGGCACACACGCACACATACCGCCCATGTCAGCTGGTCCCTTTGCTTCCTATTTTCATCAGGAAGAGGACACAGCCCAATGGGCGGGATTGGAGGTGATGACGCGGGACGCTCTTGCGTCTGACGCCATCCTAAACACACCCACTGGGGCGGGACAGAGTCTTATTTCACCTACTTAAGGACGCCAGAGACAGTATATGGCGTCATTCCGCCTCACAGAATTGTGCTGTGTGCATCACTCTCCACCTAGGACTCCTTGAGGACTTTCTCCTGGAATTTTTTCCTTTTTTGAACCTTTGGATCATGGACCCTAGGGTAAGCAATCTATATATGGGATAAATATCTAGGTATCTTGGGGAGATTTTCCCCAAGGTTACCACACCTTTCTCTTTTCAATCTCATATCCAGGCTCTAAGATACCATTTCTTTTCTCCATTGGTGGTTTTTTAGGTTTTTACGCCATTAGATATATGGAACTTGTTTACTTGTACCGTCTTGTAGAGAGTATGGGAATGTGGCCGTTACCCTTTGCCAACTTTTGGACGTCTTTTCTTCTCGGAAAGTGAATGGGAGGCAATGCTATATATGCAATATATGACTATGTAAGTGTACTATTCAGAATATATTATGGATGTATATTGAATACTTGTCTATACTTACATGCAATGTATGATTCTCTACCCCATGCCAGATTGGGGTGGGGAATCTTTTTGCTTTTTTCTTTTACATAATTGACATGTCTTGATATTCTGTAGATGGTGACTATAATTCCCTGAGGAAGACAGGCATAATTCAGCCTTTTGGAAACACGTCGGAATTCTACACTCTCACCTACCTCAGATATGCATATCATTTTGTACCATTTGTCATACTGTTTTTAAAGAATTTTTTCAATTTCTATATGCTTTTGTATTTTGAAAATAAATTTATAAAATTATTTCATGTAGCCTATATGGTTTATCTTGTTGCCGGTATAGTCCCACTTTCTGAGGTTTTCTCTTCATACCTGTTTTGGGGATGATGGCAACCAATATGTGTCTCGAGAACTGAGTTCAATCTATTTCAATGTTCCATCACAGTATGATACAATTGTATGTAATGATGTTGATTGTGACCTAAATGGCTCTCTAGTCTAACATCAAACTGTCACCATAGATGGATCATAACTGCAAAAAATTCGATGATTTGATTAGCACATCATTGTAGTGACAGCAGGGTGCCAGACAGCAAGCCCACCCACAGCAGGGTGCCAGCCAGCAAGCCACCCACAGCAGGGTGCCAGTCAGCAAGCCCACCCACAGCAGGGTGCCAGCCAGCAAGCCCACCCACATCAGTGTGCAAGCCCATCCACAGCTGGGTGCCAGCCAGCCAGTAACAGCAGGGTGACAGCCATCAAGCACACCCACAGCAGGATGCCAGCAAGCCCACCCACAGCAGTGTGCCAGCCAGCAAGCTAGCCGCAGCAGGGTGCCAACCAGCAAGCCAACCTCAGCAGGATGTCAGCCAGCAAGCCAGCCACAGCAAGGTGCCAGCCAGCAAACCCACCCACATCATGGTGCCAGCAAGCCCACCCACAGCAGGGTACCAGACAGCAAGCCCACGCACATCAGGGTGCCAGCCAGCAAGCCCACCCACAGCAGGGTGCCAGCCAGCAAGCCAGCCGCAGCAGTGTGCCAGACAGCAAGCTAGCCACAGCAGGGTGCCAGCCAGCAAGCCAGCCACAGTGGGGTGCCAGCCAACAAACCCACCCACATCAGGGTGCCAGCCAACAAGCCAGCCGCAGCAGGGTGCCAGCCAGCAAGCCCACCCACATCAGGGTGACAGCCAGCAAGCCACCCACAACAGGGTGCCAGCCAGCAAGCCACCCACAGCAGGGTGCCGGCCAGCAAGCCCACCCACAGCAGGGTGCCAGCCAGCAAGCCACCCACAGCAGGGTGCCAGCCAGCAAGCCACCCACATCAGGGTGCCAGCCAGCAAGCCCACCCACATCAGGGTGCCAGCCAGAAAGCCCAACCACAGCAAGGTGCCAGCCAGCAAGCCCACACACATCAGGGTACCAGCCAGCAAGCCCACCCACAGCAGGGTGCCAGCCAGCAAGCCAGCCCCAGCAGGGTGCCAGCCAGCAAGCCCACCCACAGCAGGGTGCCAGCCAACAAGCCCACCTGAAAAAGGGAAACACTGCCAGAGCTATTTTTGCAGGTTTTGCACATGTTTTTGAAAAAGAAAAAAATTATTTTAGGCCTAAAGATTAGTGAAAACCCCCAAAACACCCTGGAGAATAAAATAGTGGTGGTGTCAATTTTTTTATGCCACATAATATTAGAGCAACAGTTTATCAAGTGCAAAATTTCTGTAAAAAATACACCATGCAACTGTGCCTGATTTCGAGAGACTGTCCCTGATTTGTAGCAATGTCCCTCTGTCTCTCATTCCTCCTCATTTGTCCCTCATTTTGGTCTTATCTATATAGTTGTATATAAAATGCACATTTTAACTTTCAAAAATTGTTTCCCAGTGCTAAACCTTTCATCCAATTTATAAATTGCTGCATTTGTAAGTTTTAAAAGCCAATGTAAAGAAATTGTAGTGGTAAAAAAAAGCACTTGTGGGTTTAACTAACTTTTTTTTGTATAATTGTCCTTTAAGGGGGTGTGGCAGGGTGTGTGTCCTATGTCTACACAGGTGTCCCTCGTTCCCATCTCAAAAAGATGGGAGGTATGGTCAACGCTGCTACAGTTCTGGAGCCTGAGAGGACCACGCTGCTGGACAACAGGCAGTGATTTAGACAACAGAAGACCCTCCCACACTGTTGTAGGAAGAAAGAAAGAAGACTTGGGACCTGGCTGGTCATGTGACCGTGGTGAGTATTTTGAGATTTTAGATTAAGTTGGTCTACAACTAACGTGCATTTTTTTTCTTTTGGGTGGGGTGGAGGTAAAAGGTGAGGATAGGGGCACCTGGAAAGCAACTTTAGATCCACATCAGCAGATTTCTTATACCTTCAGTTGTGTAATGTTGATGGCTGTTCCAAGGATGCATTTAACTTGCTTTGGAATTCTTTAGGCACAGCTGGTCCCATTGAGATCTTTTCACACTGCAAGCAAAGCAAGCCAGTCACCACCTCTTCCATGTTTTTCGTTAGTTTGCATGAATATGAGAAGGACTGCGTTTGCATACAAAATGCAACCTTCATGAAAAAAAGGCAATCTGCATGAGTCCCAAGTGTGTATTATATAGGAAGATAAGAATTAATTATTTATTTTCCTCTGTCCCGTGCAATCCCACTTTCAAATTTTGAAAAGTGAGTACATTTATCTGAAATGCTGATTTGTATGAAATCTGCCTGTCAAGCCCATTAATTCTGTGTGCACATTACAATGTTAAACTAAATGACATTACTGGAAAGCTGCGCTAAGATGTGTTGACAGGCCCATATGGTAATTTTACAATGTATAATGAACACGCAGACTGCGTTCAGGCAGGAATTTATAGTTCAGATCTATGCCCAGGATATCCAGTTTTATTCCGAGAAACTCAAATTGGCTTAATTATGATGTAGTTAATGTATAAATTAGTTCCAGTAGTTAAACTGCAGCATTTCCCCACAGACTCAATTAGAGGTATTAATCTGAGCTGCAGATCCACACGAGCCCATTGTCCTGTTCACCGATGTTCACACGGCCATTAATGTCCAGCACAGGTCCTGCTGCTGCCACCAATTAAAGGTTAAGTAAAGCAAGTGCGACTATAGCCTGAGCCTTTCTGGGTGGGCTGCAAGTTTAGAGTTAAACCACACTGGGTATTTTAAGCTCACTGTTAAGTCATTGAGCCCAGGTTCACACTGACAGCGGGAATTAAATAGTGTGAGCTCAGCTGAACTCGCGCCACTTCATTCCCGCATGTCAGTCCCGACTTTGGGGGCGATTTCAGAGACATCTGCACAGATGTCTATGGAAATTGCACCCCAAGGTCACCAAAAGTAGTACAGAAACTACTTTTGGTAATCGATTTAGATGGTGCCATTGACATGTCAAATCGCATGCCAAAGCACTCCAATGTGAGCCAGGGCTGAAAGAGACTTGTTGGTGATACAAGTGCCAGACCCTTCACTTTAACCCCCCTAGCGGTATTCTAGAGTCTGGCTCAGGGTGGAATTTCTGAACCAAATTCGGTAACCCCGAGCCAGACTCGGGATTGCATCGCAGGATCCAGGAAGAGCTTACTTATCTTGTCCCCTGGATCCTGCGATGTCTACCCGCAGTGTGAGCGGATCGTCCTCCGCTCGATTCATCACAGAGCCGTGCTCCGTTCCCTGCGAGCGCTGCGACGCACGAGGACGGAGAACGGCGACAAATTCAAAAAGTGAAACACACACAATACAGATTACATTACTGTATGAAATAATTTCACATCCCTTTTGTCCCTAATGCTTTGTCCAGTGCCCTGCATGCACTTTTATATTATAAATACTGTTCTTTCTGCCTGGAAACTGGAGATTGTCCATAGCAACCAAAACCGTCCCTTTACATCAAAAGTGGTTTTAGACGAGCTAGAAAACAGCGATAATAAATTAGAATCACTCGCAGAATTGAGCCATAGTGATTTGTGGGGAAATTCGTCATCAAACACTGAAAAGTAACGACAGCAACAATTCTGAAACTGAGCAAATTTCAGTGTTGATTACATTATTGAATAATTTTTATTATTATTATATTATTATTTGGTATAATTATCTATAGTTATTTATTATATTATAATTTATGATTTCGATTTTCAAACTTTATCATACCCGGGATGTCTACTAGACTCTGGTTTGGACAGATTTAAGTGAGTTATTCCTAAGAATTACAGGCCTACAATATAAAACGCCAAATTTCCATGCAAAATAATGGTACCGCTTTCAGCACCTAAAATCTGAAATAATCATACCGCCAGGGAGGTTAAAGTAAACCTGTTTGACAGAATTATAGTGGCCTCCATTGCTGCCCACCTTTAGAAAATACTGGTTGCCTGGCTCACTTGGCCTCAGTGCTTTTTTGAGACACTGAGCTGGAAGAAACATAGACGCTTATAAATATCTGGAAAGTCAGAACGATCTGCTACTTAATGATACAGAAGTAGGGTTGCCACCTCATTCCTTGACGGTAAACCTGTGTTTTTTTCAGTACAGGCTCACTTAATTGCCCACCCTACCCAGATGTACATACTCGCTGAACGGACAAATAAAATGGCCAGTTCGCCTGCAGCCGGAAGTCATTAATTTAATGGCAGAATTACTACCGCCATTAAATTAGTTTTTTCCCACTTCTTGGTTGCTAGGACACTATCAGCCATCTGCATCCTAGCAATCAAGGATGCTATCTGGGCCAACCAATGATACTGTGCAGAAAAAAAAAATGACTTGGGGTTCCCCACCAAAATCCTTAGCAGAACCTTATCCTAGATAGGAGTCTGGTATGAATTTTAAAGAGGGACTCTCTGCATAAAAAAAAAAGCTTCCCAGATATCGATACCAACCCTTATCCGTGTATGCAGCCTGGCTGGCCAGGAAAAGGGGCGCAACGAACATGCACGCCCCACCTGCCAGAACCATACCAAAACACATATGGAAGGTACCTTGCAATGGGAAGTCCTACTGGTAAAGCACCTTGTCCGCATGTTGATGGGCTTTGAAAAAGCCCAGAAATAAATTCCCAGATACAGCTCCCATACACTTAAGTAGGGCTCACCGCTATGTTCGTAATCCACAAATAGAATAAATTGCTCAGAGAATCTCCAGCAAACCAAATTTAGCTTGCTTCGCTCATCACTAGTCACTTTTATTCAATAGCCTACCTGTGAAAGAATTGTGAATATACTTACCTTTCCAATAGCTTATGAAAAAAGCTTTTCGAAAAACTGATGCTTCTCTGCTTTCAAGCCGCTGTATGTATTCAACACTTGTTTGTGTAGAATACTTGTTCCCGACATCATATTGTACATCTTGTATAGTGTTTGTATCATATATTTTTACACTTTTTTGTTTAGCACACATTGGGGGTTATTTACTAAAGGAAAATCCACTTTGTACTACAAGTGCACTGCCACTAGCCATTAGCTTGCACATGATTGGATGATAAGGAAAAATATAGAAAGACATGCCCCAGGGATTGTACGGGTGAGGGTAGGAAGCATATAAAGCAAGTAAGAAAGTAATGAAAAAGTAACACATTTTATTCAAAATACATAATATACATGATTAAAAAACAATATGTCGAACACTACATTAAGTAAATCTCCTGAAGCATGACAGAAAGAACTCTAAGGTGAGAGAACAAAATCAATCGACGATCAGGATAGCCAACATGTTTCGGAATTTTGCTTAATAGTTCCTTCTTCAGGTTTTTTTTTAAAAGATATACTGTACAATCTATCATGAAAAATACATAAATATAAATTAGTCAAAATATATATATATAAAGCATATGCATAGAATGCGGGCAACAGCATAGAGCATGGTGAAAGATAAAAGCCAAAAATTGGAAAACTTACTGGTAGAAATGTTCATGTACAAATAACAGTACACAGATGCTTCGAAGTCCAATGGTTAAACAGGTATCACTTCAAACTCCAGTCTCCAAAAAATTGATTGGATGATAAAATCAGCAGAGCTTCCCCTCATTTCAGATCTTTACTTTAGATCTACAGCTTTCAGTGCACTTTCAAGTGCACTTGTAGTGCAAAGTGGATTTTCCTTTAGTAAATCAACCCCATTGTGTATATATTGTGTGGATAGAACTGTACCTTCTACAGTTTTATTGTATACCATTGTAGGATGATCCAGTAAAACAGTATATGGTGGTGGAAGAATGTATTTGACCCAACTGGCAATCACATACAGTACCTTCAGTGGCTGGGGAGCAGAGGAGCCGTAACTTTTCAAAAGACTGGTAAATCCACACTTCTTTGACAGGTGGGCTATTGAGAAAAAGTGATCCTGTGGTGACAGGGTCACTTTAAGGGAACCTATTGCTTTGTCCTGATTAAGCAAATGAAGGTTCACATCCATATTAAATTGTACACTGCAGCTATTTTTGCCTTTTTGACCATATATAACTGTAAGTAATAGAATATATAGTAAGAAAACTCCATCTGTGTTCCTTTACATCCAGTTTATGCACATGTATTTGTTCTTGTCTTTATTCCAACCCAATATTGCTTTTCCAACAACGTGAATGCTTTAAACTCTACATAATTTTACGCTTCGGCCAGTGTTAGGTATTGTCTTTTTTGCTTGTATAATACTATTTGAAAACAGCATTGTTCTGCCTTAGGGGCAAATGTAGCCTCCACAGTGAAAGTAAATGATATTGGAAAACTGTAGAAATGGCATTGTGTTTTCATTTTACCAGCTGGGCCCCGAACTGTCATCACTGAAAGGCTAGCAGTGAAACCAGCCGACAGAGCTGGCACTTGTGTGTGCTGACAGTGCCAATAGCCTGTTCATCATTTTTTTTCTGCAATTATTTTTGCACAGTTGAGATTTTTTAACTTTTTTATTTTACATTTAATGTCTTATATGAAAGCAAACTGTTAAAAAATACAGTAAAACCTTGGATTGCGAGCATAATTTGTTCCCTAAAACGTGCTTGTAATCCAAAGCACTTGTATATCAGAGCAAATTTCCGCATAAGAAATAATGGAAGCTCAAATAATTCATTCCACAACCATTTATTCATATGAAAATAATTTAACAGGGGTTGTTTCTGTTGAAAAGTCCTAATCAGGTCACACAAAAACTAAAAGTGCAATTTAAGTGTACTGTATTGTGATCACAGTTTTAATATAAAAAAAATGACAAACACAATGGTAAAAACAATATCCAGTGTTAAGGAGTTTGGTGCTCATCCACGTAAAGCCGCTGGGGTATACAGTTCTTGGCCAGAGGTCCGGGGGCACTGGTGGCTCCCAGCGCTTCCTGCAGAACTCTGAGACATTCAGAGACACTGGGGAATTGATGATGTCACTTCCAGGTGCTCCGAACATGCGCTACACCCGCCCCACCTGGCTGGAAGTGTCTCCGAGTTCTCCAGGAAGCGATGGGAGCCACTAGTGCCCCCGAACCTTGGGCCACGTACTGTATACACCATCGCTTTACACGGATTAGCACCAAACTCCTTAATGCTGGATATTCTTTGTAACATTGTGTGTCATTCCATTTTTTTTACATTAAAACTGTGATCATACTACTCGTATAGCAAGTTAAAATAAAAAAAAAGGTTTTACTGTATACTATTTAAATATGAACTATGTACAACGTAGGGTTGCCATCTTATCCCTTTAAACCCAAACACAAGCTGAGTTTAATTACTACTTTAATCAGCCTGTGTAATTAATAGGTGTTCGGGTTTAAAGGGATGAAGTGGCATCTCTAATACAATGTAAGAATAATTCTAGATACTCTTTACAGAGACCCATATTTTATTTCAACAACAGTTTTCCCATAAAATTATGGTCAACTTATTTTATGCATGCTGTTTACCTATAAAAAGCTCCCCTTTGTAGACATCTAAAATGCCTGGGACTACTGCAGGGTGCTGCCGTCTTGGATGTGATAGCAGCAGCCCCAGGAGGCTCAGAGCTGTCACTCAGTGACACTTTATGGTTTCCTCCTTTGCTCGTCCCCCAGCTGCTACATAAATGGTTATGCAGGGAGTTGAGGGGAGGGGCAGAGGAGCTGGATCAGCAGAGAGAGTAATTAGACACTCTGAGAACAAGAAAGGGCTATGACATGCAAGGAAGGAGCGGGTTGTGCTATTGAACTGACTCTTCAATGACACTTTGCAAACAAACAAATATAAATGTATTTGGAAAGGACACAGAAAGTAAGCATTTAAAACACTTGATGTTTCTTTAATTATATCTGGAATTTTCTAAGTTGATGACAGGGTCCCTTTAAGATGTATCTTCTTGTCCTGGAAGAGAGTTAGGGGAAGACTCTACCAAGTAAAGGTGACTCTACCAAGTAAAGATGTTCTCATTGGAAGATATCCTATCCGGTTCCATTGACAGCTGTAACATTTTAGATTTCCCATCATTCTCAGTTTTCATGACAATGGTCACCAGGGCAAATAGAGAGGATGAATCTCTACAGCAGGCGCACAGACAACAATGAGCCTGACAGAGATTATAATACTTCCACAATCTAAAAATGAAAGCTTTGCCTGAAAATATATTTTAAATATAAAAACATAATCTTTATATGCAAGGTCAAGGAAACCTTGCACATTTTGGTGAAACATGGAAAAGCAAAGAAGGGACATACTAAAACATTTAATGTGAAAATGGCTTAATGTAGCTTAACGTGTAATGCGATTAACCAAATGATCTGAAATTTTCAGAATATGTTGGCATGGATAGAGTTTTCTAAAGTTTGGGGGAAATTGGTTAACATATAGGATCATTTTTGTACGTTAAGCCACATTAAGCTCCCCAAAAAACAAGCTTAATGTCCCTAGTTTGCCTTCCGGAACACAGAAAAGCATGAAACTTATAGGATAGGTTTGGAAAGGTAAAAAATTAGGCTGTGCAATTGATTGAGGTTTAGGCACTTTATTACACGTTAAGCTACATTAAGCCATTCTCACATTAAATTTTTTAGTATGTCCCCAAAGAATAGACAAGTTACTTGTACGCTGACTAGCAAATAAAGTGAATATATCCAAGGAAGCTGCCTACACTCAAATGTGTCCCCACATGTAGTATCAGTGAAAATATATATAAATGTGGTGTTACCTTTAAAGAAAAAAAAATATAATAAAAATGTTCACCCAGCTCCTTAGTAAATGTGCTAAACATATATACCCAAAATATTAAAATTGATAATCTAATTCAGTATAATGAATAATCAAACTAAGTGCAAAAAATAAGATCATTAAATTTATAGACAACACGTAAACTAAAAAACGAAATAAACCTAGTTATTACTCAGTAGGGTTTATTTTTGTTTTTTTTATTTTTACTTGTTGTCTGTAAATTTGATGATCTATTTTTCTAATTTTTTTTTGCTATTGGCACTTAGTTTGATTATTTATTGTACTGGAATTCTAGTTACATTATCAATTTTAATATTTTGGGTGTATAAAATTAGCACATTTAATGAGGAGCTGAGTTAACATTTTTATTATATATTTTTGCTTTAAAGGTAGCGTCACATTTGCTGCATATATATTTTCATGGAAAGGTGAAGAAAGTCTGGTTTGTACTGGGGGTCCATACCTCTCTTAATACAAGAAAGAACTTTGCATGCTTTGGAAACTGCAGCTTGGCATTGCATGTTATTATTGAGCTTATGATCTACCAAAACCCCCAGATCCTTCTCCACTACAGATTCCCCCAGTTGTACCCCCCCTAGTATGTATGATGCATATTCTTAGACCCCAAGTGCATAACTTTATGCCCTACGCCAATCCAGTGGTACTATTCCTGTCATTAACCGCTTCCCGACCCGCCTCACGCAGATATACGTGAGCAGAATGGCACGGGCAGGCAAAATCACGTATATATACGTGATCCCTTAAATGCCTGCCCGTGGGTCACATGCGCGCCGCCAGCGGCGCACTCGCGACCTGGTCGGGAGCTCCGTGACCCTGGCCGCGCGGGTTACGGAGCTGAAGAACGGGGAGAGGTATGTGTAAACAAACCTCTCCCCACGCTTCCTACTCTGCCTGTCATTGATTGGCTGTTCCCGGTCATCGGTAAAGCCAATCAATGACGTCAGACGTCAGCCCCGCCCCCTAATGTAAAAAAACCCACACACGTCACAGCCCATAACCCCTCCCCTCCCCCTAGTGGTTAACTCTTTCACTACAACTGTCATTTATACAGGAATCAATGCATTTAAATAGCATTGATTGCTGTATAAAATGACAATGGTCCCAAAAATGTGTCAAAAATGTCTGATGTGTCCGCCATAATGTCGCAGTCACAATAAAAATCGCTGATCGCCGCCATTACTAGTAAAAAAAAATATTAATAAAAATGCTAATAAAACTATCCCCTATTTTGTAAACGCTATAACTTTTGCGCAAACCAATCAATAATCGCTAATTGCGATTTTTTTACCAAAAAAAATATGTAGAAGAATACGTATCGGCCTAAACTGAGGAAAAAATAAGTTTTTGTATATATTTTTTGGGGATATTTATTATATATATATATATATATATATAGCAACAAGTAAAAAATATTGCATTTTTTTCAAAATTGTCGCTCTATTTTTGTTTATAGCGCAAAAATAAAAACCACAGGGGCGATCAAATACCACCAAAAGAAAGCTCTATTTGTGGGAAAAAAAGGACGCCAATTTTGTTTGGGAGCCACTTCGCACGACTGCGCAATTGTCAGTTAAAGCGGCGCAGTGCCGAATCGCAAAAAGGGGCCTGGTCCTTTGGCTGCCAATTGGTCCGGGGCTGAAGTGGTTAATGAGTCCCTAAAAATTAGAAACAATGGCTTTGAAATGACAGAGCTCAATTCTTTTAGGATCCATGGGTGGATGCCATCTGGTCCAGGTGCTTTATCGACCTTTATTCTGTCTAAATATTTCTGGACCATATCATTTGAGCCATTGTGGATTTGGGGC
This sequence comes from Lithobates sylvaticus, assembly GCA_028564925.1. Classification (NCBI taxonomy): domain Eukaryota; kingdom Metazoa; phylum Chordata; class Amphibia; order Anura; family Ranidae; genus Lithobates; species Lithobates sylvaticus. Next base: position 50,422,073 of record CM053031.1, on the reverse strand, counting down.
TGTGTCACTACCATCCCCATTATGGACATGAGCTCCCCCATGCTCCTTTGTATACACAGAGCTGAAGAAAGTATTTAATAAATTAGCCATCTCTTTGTCCCCAGTCACCCACTCTAGATTATTTTGTAAAGGGCCTACATGCTCAGACTTGACCTTTTTACTATTGATATATTTGAAGAATGTTTTGGGGTTTGTCCTACTATCTTTTACAATCTGTCGTTCGTTTTAAATTTTTGTGTCCTTGATTTCCTTTTTACATATTCTGTTATATTCTTTGTAACATTTAAACGACAATAGTGTTCCTTCTTTTTTATATTTTTTAAAGGCTCTTTTCTTATTGTTTACAGCTTTTTTAACTTTGGCTGTGAGCCACATAGGTTTTATTTTTAGCCTTTTAAACTTATTGTCCATAGGAATATACTTTGCATTGAGTTCACAAACAGTCTTTTTGAAGAATTCCCATTTCTGTTCTTTGTTTATCGATGCCAATATTCTCTCCCAGTCTATGTCCTGGACATCTATATGCAGTTCCACCCATAATGCTTCAGCCACATCACACTCTCCATCAATTGAGTCCTCATTCAAACTCGCTTTGAGATCCCTTCTCACATAGAGACAGACCCCGCCACCTTTCCTTTTTACACTGTCTCTCCGAAAGTGTGCATAGCCTGGAATATTAATAGCCCAGTCATGCAAGGAATGAAGCCAAGTTTCAGCAATACCGATTACATCATAGCTCTCCTCGTGCACCAGAGCTTCCAACTCACCTATTTTGCTTGGCGGACTTCTGGCATTTGTTAACAAACACTTTACTACATTTTATTACATTTTGCTCTGGTGTTTTGCATATCTTTTTTAGTAGTACAAATGGCACTATATTTTTTTTACTTACTTGATCCTCAGATCCCTCAGGATCCTCCGCACTGCTAGATTTGCCCCTGCAGCCTCTTCTACCTTGCAATCTGGTGGTATAAGGTCCTTTGACATCATCAAAATTAAAGTGTTACTAAACCCACAACAGTAAAATCAGTCTTTATATGCAGCATAGCATGCTTGTTATACTCACGGTGGAACCTATGGGGTTAATCCTCTGCATTGTGTAAAAAGGCTGTTTTATCCTGTATGCATAGATCCTTCCCTCCTGCACTGTCTATCTGGGAAGGCCAGTTAACAAATGCAGGGTAGCTTACCTGCACATGCTCAGATGTGTCTTTTATGCTGGAGAGAACATTTACTTGTTCTCAGAGCTAGCCAGGTCACATGATATTGACATGTATGTGTATACAGGCTGTAGTGGAAATCTCCTCCCACCTAAACTCTCAGCACTGGAGGAACTGGGCATTTTATCATGTAACCGGGTAGTTTTTGCACAGAGATATGGTTTAAATGTAAGTCCAGCCAAAATGTTTTGAATTTTGGATATACATGACCATATCAGGTCAATGTCAATGACCTAATGTGGCTGTATGACCATGTTACGTCATTATTGTCACAAGCATCCCTGCCCCTTGCAGCTGCAGGGAGAGGAATCTCCTGCCTGTAGCTCAGCGGCTCAGCAATGACAGCTAACTTCTGGGTTCAGACTAAATCCAAACTCATCCCCACTCATTGGTTAAACCATTGCCATTAGACAGCAAGTGAGGGGAAATCACTTTAATGGAGCTCCAGGTAGCAGTAAAATAACAGGAGTGTGTCCAGGAATGCACTTATGTGACTTTCTCTGAGGGCATTGAGAAGCTGAATTGTGGGTGCTGTCTGTAAGTGGAAAACACGCTCAGAGTCTAGCTAACATCTATTATTCATACATTCATCAATTAAGGCAAATCATTGCGGCAACATCCGAAATGTTTCTAAAAACTCAAACTGTGTGCCCATTTATATATATATCATAACCAGAACAGCTGCACTTCTATGTGTTTGTCATTATTTTTTTTCCGGCCAGTTTCATAATTCTGCAGCCAATGCAAATTATATCGTGTTTTTGGCTTGTGCCAATTGGTTAGTGCCAGTTGGACACTCCATGTCCCCTTGCTGGGCACTAAACACTAAAAGATCACTGTAGTACAGTATCAAGCTAATTTCAAGAAAGAATAATAACATTTATGTGTTAAGCCATTTTTTGTAAATCATTAATATTTATTTTGTCCTTATTTCAACCATACATGAACTCCAAGCACGTAGAGCTAATTGCTTTAAAGTCTAATGTTCAAGTTTGTTATTTTCTTGATACATTTCTCAACCTGCTTCATTTTACCTGTTTTGCTTTCATCCTGTCTCAAAGTATACCTTAAGCCAAAAAAGGTTTAGATCCTCTGTCATATTTTTAAAAGTAATGCCGTGTACACACGGTCGGACATTCTGACAGAAAAAGTCCAAGTGGAGCTTTTCATTGTATATTCCAACTGTGTGTATGCCCCATTGGACTTTTTACGTTGAAAACTCAGATGGACTTAGATAGAGAACATGTTCTATATTTTTCTGACAAAACTAATTACTATCAGATAGGGCTGTGGAAATTAAAAATGAATTCCTCGATTAATCTTTAATTTTTTTGATCAATCAAAATTCTTTTGATTAATCAAAGTTATTTTGATCGGTACTGGCCTCTCCGCCAGCTTCGTGGAGTTCCGTCGGAGATCCTCCCCCCTTCCCTAAGTGCCTCCGTCTGCTAACGAAGGAAAGGGGGGAGGAGTCCGGTGACGTTGAAGTTCTGATTGAACGTAGCGCGTACGGGGGAGGAGCTACGCATGACACCACACGCTGCTGCCCTAAGGAACTAACACGATTGTCGGCTTTACATGCTGTGTTTGTATCATCTTTATGTGAGTAGTTTGTGTTTGAACACAAAAATTAAATCTTATACTTAAGCGGCGAGCACTTAGATCTTTTTTCTACCCATGACCTGGCGTCCTTGCTGAGATCTAAGGAGACGTGAGAGAAGTTTATGGTCCGTGTTAACCCTTTTGATACCCGCTTGCATGACCAGGGGTCCATGCCATAAGGTGAGAGTGATTAGTTAGACCGGAGGTGGAGGAATTGTCACGCTACTGTGGGAAAACAAAATGACTTACGTCAGTGCTACATTTTAAATTTAAAACGTATTTGTGTGAATTGTGAAGTTAAGTCATGGATTGTGGAAACTAACTAGTGTCTAGTGATTGTATATGTGTATACAAATACAATATAGTGTATACCACATTTACCACTGACTAATGCAGAGTTGCAATGCAAGGAGATCAGCTAAGAGTAGTTGGATCTGTATGTGCGTTATAATTAATCAAAATTAGTCGATTAATCGATTAAAAAAAAATCGATTAATCGAACACGAAAATTTTAATCAGTAACAGCCCTACTATCGGATAAACCGCTTGTCTGTATGCTGTTCAGACGCAGCAAATACAACGCATGCTCTGAAGCAAGTACGAGATGGAAGCTATTGGTTACTGGCTATTGAACTTCCTTTTCTAGTCCCATCGTACGTGTTGTACGTCACCGTGTTCTTGGCGGTCGGACTTTCGTGTGACCGTGGGTATGCAAGACAGCTTGAGCGGAATTCCGTCGGAGAAACCTTCAGAGTTTATTCCGACGGCAAAACCGGTCGTGTGTACATGGCATAAGACTCTTTTTATTAGGCCTTATGCACACAGGATGTTTTTGCAGCTGCTGTTTTTGGCTTCAAGCGTTTTTTTTCTGCAGCCAGCAAACCCCCAAGCATGTTATCCTATGGGGGTTATTTACTAAAGACAAATCCACTTTGCACTACAAGTGCAACCTACAAGTGCAAAGTGCACTTGAAATTGCACTGAAAGTGCACTTGGAAGTGCAGTCGCTGTAGATCTGAGGGGGACATACAAGGAAAATAAAAAACATCTTTTTAGCTTGCACATGATTGGATGATACAATCAGCAGAGCTTCCACTCATTTCAGATCTACCCCTCAGATTTACAGCGACTGCACTTCCAAGTGCCCTTTCAGTGCAATTTCAAGTGCACTTTGCACTTGTAGTTTGCACTTGTAGTGCAAAGTGGATTTGCCTTTCGTAAATAACCCCATATGTGTCCAAGCACACATAGGGGGTTATTTACTGAAGGCAAATCCACTTTGCACTGCAAGTACACTTGAAAGTGCACTGAAAGTGCACTTGGAAGTGCAGTCACTGTAGATCCGAGGGGGGGGGGGGGACATGCAAGGAAAATAAAAAAACAGCATTTAAGCTTGCACATGATTGGATGATAAAATTAGCAGAGCTTCCCCTCATTTCAGATCTACCCCTTAGATTTAGAGCGACTGCACTTCCAAGTGCACTTGCAGTGCAAAGTGGATTTGCCTTTCGTAAATAACCCCCATAGACTGTTATCAGCGTTTTTTGGATAGGACATTTTCTGGCTGGAAAAACCCCCCAGTGGATTCAAGAGAAGTTTTGGCCTCATGCACACTGGATGTTTTTACAGCGGCTGTTTTTGGCTTCAGATGTTTTTTTCCGCAGCCAGTAAACTCCCCAGCATGTTATCACATGTGTCCATGCACACATAGATTTTTTGGCAGGGGCGATTTCTGGCTGGAAAAACCCCCCAGAACTAGTGGGTTTTGAAAGGAGTTTTTCAGCTGTAAAAACACTCTAATGCCCCATACACACGGTCAGAAATTCCGACCACAAAATCCGTCAGAATTTTTCAGACGGATTTTGTCCGACACTGGTGTTGCATACACACGGTCGGACAAAGTTGTCGGAAAATCCGATCATTCTGAACGTGGTGACGTTCGTTGCGTACGACGGAACTACGTAGAGGCTAGTAGCCAATAGCTTTGGTCTCGTAATTTGATCTGAGCATGCGTGGCACTTTGTCCGTCGGAATTCTCTACACACGTTCGGAAAAAGTACGATTGGATTTTCTTGTCGGAAAATTGGAGAGCAGGATCTCAAATTTTTTCCGTTGGAAATTTTGATGGAAAAAGTCCGATGGAGCCCACACACGGCCGGATTTTCCAACAACATGGTCTGATCGGACATTTTCCGTCAGAATTTCCGACCGTGTGTACGGGGCATTACTCTGATAAAAGCTGAATAATGCAAAAAAAACTCAAAAAAATTCAGCTATTCTGCGTTTATCAGCATTTTTGAGCAACACGCTTTTGTGGGAGTATAGTGTTGCTAAACTGAACCTACAAAATGCTACAGCTAAAAACGCTTATAAACGCTAAAAAACGCTACTGCGAAAACACGGCAAAACTCATTTTACAGCTACAGCTTTCTACATCTAACACTACTGGCGTTTTTATAACATCCAGTGTGCATGAGGCCTTAAAGCAGAAGTAAACCCATGGATGAAACAGTTACATTTCCAGCAATTGCCGGAAATGTAACTGTCTCATTGGTTGTGCTCTCAACCAAAGTGTCAAATTATCCAATGGCTGGTGTCATAACTGATTACATGTTCAGCACCATGACAGTTGAAGATTAAACAGAGGCCAAGATGGCAGCTTTCTTGGCTGAAAATGATAGGAGGGTTTACTTCCACTTTAAGAGGACTTTTTCAGATGTAGCATCAACTACATACAGTATACAGTGCTTTGTTCCAGCAGCAGTATAGGGATTTTGCATTCTATTCCCAGAACAAAATTGAGTTGGGCCTGAGTGCTGCTCAGCCATTCATAGGAATATAGTCTGAATAGATTTGAAGAGCCCTAATCAGGTCAGTGGCAGAAGCTAAAAATACCTAAAAGTAAATGCCCTTCTGGGCCTACATTAGCCTGTGGCAGAAGTATAAATACACCAGCGAATACTACTGAGTGGAAAGAATTTTGATGCTGTTTTTGGTATCATGTACTTCTAACCTTCTCTCCCTAGAGGCTTTAGCCAATACATTTCGCAAAGGTAAATTAAAGGATCTGAAGTCTGTCTGTCCGATAATACTGGAGGGTCGGTGAGTGTCTGGTAGCAGCTATTGGATAGGTCATTACTCAAAAGTAAGGGGAAAAAAAAATCTAAATTCCTGCTCTTGCTTCTGGGGTCATTGCTACATCTGTAATGTATTCTAGAGGAATACACTCAGTATATACGTATAATTGTCTAAGGTTACATCATTTCCCTCAATAGCAGTGATATAACTAGTGTATGTTTGGGTATCAAATACCATGGCCAACAAGCAACCAGTTTTCTCACCTCCTCATGGAAGTACTGTTTATAAAAGAAATGCTCTGCTTTAGTTAAAGTGAAGGATTGTAATAGTTTTTTCTCCCAAACAACATCCTGAGGAGCTGTGGCCTTATTATAGTTTAGAAATTCTGAACGTTGATTGGGGATGTTATAGTCTGATGTAAGCAGAATAAGCTAAATAATTTTTGCTTTTCCAAAGACAGTACAGTGCGGTTTTATCGAAGTGAAATTTTACGTGTAGGACAGAATGGCCCGACAGACCTCTTGCAACGTAGTGACTATAAACAACATAAGTGAAAGGAGCATTATTACCCTATAACAGATATATCCTGGTCATACAACTCATCCAGAAAAATTGAATATTGTCTGGTTGTTGTGCACTCAAGATATCCATAAGACCTAGTTCATACACTGATTGTATCTATGTGCTAGGGTGAAGAACCTCTTGAACAGATTTGTTAGTGGGTTTAGTATGTTCCCCAATACAAAACTAGGGGAGTTATGGTTGTCTTCCTGCTGTGTGGGGATTGGGGGAGAGATGCCGTTTCAGAGATTTTTCAGTACAGTCAGCTAGAATGCAGCTGATGATGTACTTTCAAAGAAATCTGTGGCATCAGAGCTTTTTTTCAGAAGAAACGTGGGGAAACGCATTTCTGGCACCTTCAGAACTGAATGTATGTAATGGCAAGGGGTGTAGGGTGTTCTGGAGAGTCTGTTGATGCTGTCTTGTGGAGGTTCTGTTGTTGCTGAGGGGGTCTATTGCTGATGGCAGGGGATCTATGGTTGCTGGGGGGGGTCAGTTGTTGAGGTGGGTAATCTACTGATGTTGACTGCTAGGGTGGATTTATTGCTGATGGTGGCACATCTATTGTTGCTGGGGATCGTCTTATGTTCCTGGGGGTAAGTTGTTGAGGGGGGTCTACTGTTGAGGGAGGGGTCTATTGGTGCTGACTGCTGGGAGAGCTATTGTTTCTGGGAACGTGGATTATTGTTGCTGGGGGACTATATTGTTGTTGGGGGTCTATTGTTGCTGGGGGAGTATATTGTTGCTGAGGGGAATCTATTTTTGTTGGCTGCATTAACAAATTATACTTTGTTCTGTATTCTCTAAAAGGGGCATTACTGAGGTAGGTAGGGGGTGGAGCAAAGGGTTGACTTGGTGGCGGTAGTACCTGCACCTATTTTCTGAGAATAGAACCTATTTTGAAGAAGGAGCTACTGGGCATGCTCCGAAACATGCCCCGCCCACTCTGACATCACTTCCGGCTGCCTGTGATCCATGCTGGCCCTGACAGCAGGGCTCTCCATCATGGATCAGAGATACATGGATACATGGAAACATAGAGTGTTTCCCACCGCTGGTCCGCTGGAACTTCCACTGGATTCATTGATATGCCTATTTTTCACTTCCATCTTGTAAGTGTTTTTAACCCTTCTTTGTCATGAAAATGTTTTTTTTTTTTTTTTACTGCACTCCTTCTATGCTTTGCTTTATTCTCTGAGAACAAAAGCCTTGAGTGGCACACTCATCACTACTCCTAATTTTGCTGGATCTGCATTTGACATCAAGAAATATAACTCTATTGCAAATTCTAGCTGTGCAAAGTCAGTAGAGACATATCCCAACAGACTAAAGGCTGCAATTAAAGCAAAATATGATCCAACAAAATACTGACAACTCCAACTCAGTGATTTTTTTTTGTTTGTTTTTTTCTGACCTGTTGATGTTATATCTTTCACTTGGATGTTATAAGTTAACATCTGGATAAAACAAAATCTGTGCCTGTCTTCATTTCAAAGCAACAAAATTAGATTTTAAAGGAGGGTGATTCTTTTCTATACCAACTGTATGCTCATCGCCACACCTTTATCTCTAAAAGATCTGGCAAATGATATATTAAACTATGCTTTTTTTTTTTTCTAGCTGTATCCCACACTCATCATTCATTTGTATGATTATAAATAAATTCCAGTTGAAAGAAAAACACATCAGGGACTAGAATATAGAGATATTTCAAACAATTCAGGTAAAAATATCGGAGTTTTAGTAAGTCTACAAATCCGAGCCTGTAAAAAGAATATAATGTTTTTTACAACAAACTGTAAAGTCAAATTGTTATATAAAACTTGGGAAATTTGCACATATATAACAGTGGATTATTCTGTGTGCATGCTGGTTATAGGGAGCCCAATATTTCACAGCCATTGTAAAACACTGACACATGTGAGGTGTAAAGTGATTGATAGTCACATAGACTTCGGTATGTATCAGAGCCTCACTAGATTTAAATACATCGCTTTAACCCACACAGCACATACAATGCATAACATAATGCACTGTATAATATAGGAGAGGGACCTGAAAGTCTTAATGTCCAAAACTGACCTGCTTTAAGGCCCCTTTCACACCGGGGCGGTGAGCCGCGGTGACGGTAAAGCAGTGCTATATTTAGCGCTGCTTTACCGTCGTTTTCACCGCGGTTTTCGGCCGCTCGCGGTGCGGTTTTACCCCCCGCGAGCGGCCGAAAAAGGGTTAAACACCCCCCGCAGAGCGCCGCCGTAGCTGCGGTATTGCCGCGGTAACCGCGGTATTGCCGCGGTTTTACCGCGGTCTCCCATTGTAATCAATGGGAAGGAGCGGTATAGGAGCGGTGAACACACCGCTCCTATCCCGCTCCAAAGATGCTGCTAGCAGGACTTTTTTTGTCATCCTGCTAGCGCACCGCTCCAGTGTGAAAGCCCGCCGGCTTTCACACTGGAGTTAAAGGGGCCGGATTTTTTCATGCGGTGAACAGGCGCTATTTTTAGCGCTGCACCGCATGAAAAACGCCCCGGTGTGAAAGGGGCCTAAAACACATATAGGGAACTAATTGCCCAGGACTTGCATTTTAATTCATGCATTTCTGTAGGGTAGCGATGAAGGTGCGTTGTACAGAGTCACTCTACTGCTTGATATAACCTTGTTGCTTTTACAGTAAGCTGGTGTTCACAAAACACTAAATTCTTAATCTGGAAACTCTCAGATCTGCACATTGATGCACCTCATTTCTTAGAGACAGATAGAGAGGATAGGAGACAACTGAGACCCATGTAACAAAAGCCTTCAGTCCTTCTTAGAAACAAACATAGGAAGATAGCCAACCAAGCAATAACATTACAGTACATGCAAATTAAAGTCCAAGTCAAGGTCGAGCTTTACTCAACCCAGAAGAGCAACAACAGGTGGAGGATGTAGTGGGGTATTCCTGCGCTACCGTGGAAGGGGGAGGGTAAGGGCGGGTGGTGGGGACTGACTGTGGGGTGACTGCTGCAGGCACCTGGTGTAGGTCAAACCGTACCTACCAAACTAGATATATAAAAGTGGGGGTGGTGCTGCGCTGTTCCCCAGGGAGGTGGCCAAATCTACCACAAGGTGGCAGTAATGGGATAAAGACGTAAACCCTTTAAGTGTAGCAATCATATGAGACAATAATAGTTGATGATGCGACTATTAAGTCGAAGTAATGCGAGTTGAGATAGATAATTCCCTTACTATACAAGATAAGGGGTATGGTGTGACCAATACAGGTTAATAAAAATTGCTATTGGTGAACCCAGGTAAAAATATATATAAAATAATTGTAAATAGTACGAAGGTGCGAGAGTGTAAATTGAACTAATAGCATCTAAATAAAACTACTAATAAAACACCATAAACAGGTAATAAAAAAATCAGATATACATATAAAATCATATAAGTGAACATATGGTAAAAATGCGTCTATAGATAAACAATTCCAAAGTGCATAGTAGATGGTGAACAAAATATAAAATCCTTAAAGTGCTAGTGCAAGTGTGCACAGGCTAAAAATGCGACTGAGTGATTGAGTGATGGATAAAACGATAAATATAATCGCATTGGAGATATGTGATGAGTAGAGGTATGTGCAGAAAAGTTGCACTGGAGTGAACAGTAGAACAATAAATATAAAGTGCAAAGTATGCGAGCATACAAAATAATGTATAAGCTGGATGAAACTAGTCAGCGTGACTATAGATGAAAAAATCCCTGGCAAAATATGAAGCTACCAGTAAACAAAGTGGAATAAAGTTTGAAATATAAAATATAACGAAATGCTAGGTGCAGACGCAAAGTGCACACACAGATATCCTATAGGTAAAATCGCATAATGCAGGATGCGTAAAAAATAGTCATATGCGACTAAAATAGCATAGTCATATGCGACTAAAATCGCATAGTGCAGGATGCGTATAAAATAGTCATCTGCGACTATGTTGCATGCATATAAGTCCGTGATAAATAAGTCAATCCTCAATAGTTTATAAGTATATAATCATTTCTTGTGGTAAGAAGGTGAGGGTAGTGATGTGATCCTTGGGTCAAAGGTGATATCCGTGCAGTGGCGTGTTTCAAGCAGTGGGGGTCACTCCTCTTCGTGTGGGGTACACTAAAGTGAGCAATGGACCCTTACCTTGCGGCAAAGGGTTAACCGCATATAAATGATGTAAAGGGGTCTGCTTTCTTCTCCTTCCCTCACGGTGGTGTGCCTGGGTAGGTGCGTATTCCTTTTCCCTGGTTCCAGGTATATCTAGCAATAGAACTCACAGAATAACAATAAATATTCTCTCTTATCTTAGACGAGCGCCGAGCTCATTCCCTTTGCTTCCTTGTTTGTATTGAATGCCTCTCCTGTCCCTACGCGTGGCGTCATGTGACTTCATCCCCTGATGAAGTGACCCCCACTGCTTGAAACCTGTATTGGTCACACCATACCCCTTATCTTGTATAGTAAGGGAATTATCTATCTCAACTCGCATTACTTCGACTTAATAGTTGCATCATCAACTATTATTGTCTCATATGATTGCTACACTTAAAGGGTTTACGTCTTTATCCCATTACTGCCACCTTGTGGTAGATTTGGCCACCTCCCTGGGGAACAGCGCAGCACCACCCCCACTTTTATATAACAGGTGGAGGATGGATCCAAGATCAGGCAGGAGAGCAGGAGAGTATTGCAGTGAAAACGATATTTTATTATTTTAATGCTACTGTGCAATTACATTTTTACTAAAACCCCTGCAAACACAAAGGGTAAGCTTTCAAATATATGCAAATAATGATTGGTGTAATATGCAAAATAGTTTATTTTATTAAAAATTGTGTAACAGTGCATTTTGTTAGAGTATTTTTAACCACTTGCCGACCGGGCCATAGCCAAAAGACGGCTACAGCGCGGTCAGCTTATTCTGGGAGGAATGGACGTCCTCCCAGAATCTTGCTCTCGCACGCCCCCCGAAATATCCGTGACCACCGGGTCCGGAAGACCTGGCGCATCACGGATCACAGTAAACGGCTTCTGATAGCGGCCGTTTACCACATGATTGCTCCGTCAAATGACGGAGCGATCACTTGTAAAGAAACCGGCGTCACGCCATAACGCCGGTTCCTCCCTCCCCTCTGTGCTCTGATCGGTACAGTGCGAGGGGAGAGGGCGAGAGGGGGAGAGATTGCAGCAGCGCTGTGAGCTGGATGTGTAGTGCTCACAGCGCTGCTCAGTGACAATACTCTGCAGTACTCTGCCCATACTCTGTAACACTGTGCAATACTCTGTAACACTGTGCAATAATCTGCCAATACTCTGCAACACTGTGCAATACTCTGCAATACTCTGCCAATACTCTGCAACACTGTGCAATACTGTGCAATACTCTGCCAATACTCGCCAATACTCGCCAATACATTTTAACAGAAACAAAGAATTTTTTTTTTAACGAATTTTCAGTCTTTTTTTATTTATAGCACAAAAAAAAAAAACCAGCAGTGATAAAAAAAAACAAAAGAAAGCTCTATTTGTGTGAAAAAAAAGGACAAAAATTTCATATGGGTACAGTGTTGCATGACTGAGTAATTGTCATTCAAAGTGTGAGAACACCGAAAGCTGAAATTAGTCTGGTTTAAGTGGCCAGTGGTCAAGTGGTTAAGGTCACATCACCCTTGTCCTGACAGCAAGCTGCCTGAAGTCACATGTTGAGATGATAATGCTCACATGTTGCTGTGAAGGGCAATGGGTGAGCATTGTCACCTTCAAAAAGGATGTGAGCTTATAGGGGTTGTAGACCCTCAAGGTCTTTCACCTTAATGAATTCTTTAAAAAAGCTGTAGTGCAGCAGCCCCCCAGAGCCCCCCTTTTACTTACCTGAACCCGATCGTTCCAGTGACAGGGATGAGCTCCAGCCGCTGTCTCCGGTCCTCATTGGATAGGTTGATAGCAACAGGAGCCATTGGCTCCCGCTGTTGTCAATCAAATCCAGTGACACAGGAGCCAGGTCCTGCTGTCTGTGTCAATGGACGCAGCAGCAGGGCTCGGGAGAAGAGGAGGAGCCAGGAGCGCCGCTGAGGGACCCCAGGAAAGGAAGATCTGGGTTGCTCTGAGCAAAACCCTTGCACAGAGGAGGTAAGTATGGCATGTATGTTATTAAAAAAACAAACCTTTACAACCTCTTTAAAGAGGCCCCCCCCCCCCCTCAAAATAAAAGGAAAAGTCTGTAGCTGCTGACTCTTGATAAAAGGACACTTACCCGTACAGCAGATCCAGTGCTGTCCTCACCTGGGCTGGTTCTTCACTGGTCTTCGGGAATCCTGGCTTCACAGCCGGTTCCCCACCTGCACCCCGTGAATGATTGTGCAGGTTTCTGGGACCTGTGTCATGTCCCATAAAGGGGGAGGGGGCGATCCAGGCTGAAGTGGAAGCGGGTAGATGACAAAGCCAGGTATCTGATCACCCCCCCTTAAAAAAGTGCCCAAAAAGAAGAGGAGGGGCAAGGAGTTCCTCTTTATATTTTCATTTTTTATCAAGCTATTAGGGTTACATGTGCACCAATGTAAACAAAGTTAGCTTTTGACTTTACGTTATTTGGAAATCCCGGAGTTGACTTTAGAGTCTAGGTAACTGTGTTGATTTTTTTTTAACTTTCACTATAAAGAGGACTTTAAAAATTTGAAATCTGGTTACCCATGGCTAGGGATGAGCCGAACACCCCCGGGTTCGGTTCGCACCAGAACCTTCGAACGGACCGAAAGTTCGCACGAACGTTAGAACCCTATTAGTTACAATGGACGTGAATGTTCGAAATCTAAAGTGCTAATTATAACGGCCAATATGCATGTTATTGTTATAAAAAAGGTTTGGGGACCCGGGTCCTGCCCCAGGGGACATGTATCAATGCAAAAAGAAGTTTTAAAAACTGACGTTTTTTCGGGAGCAGTCATTTTAATGATGCATAAAGTAAAAAAAAAAAAAGTAAATATGGTACCTGGGGGGTGTCTAAAGTATGCCTATGAAGTGACATGTGTTTCCCGTGTTTAGAACAAAATTACATTTGTAAAGGAAAAAAATAAGCCATTTAAAACTGCTTGCGGCTTTAATGTCATGTCTTGTCCAAGCAATATGGATGAAAATCTTTGAGAAAAATAGCACTGAGAAGAACACACTATCCCTGCCTATTTTTCCTCTATCCATACACTTTCCCCACAAGCAAAGGCTGAGAAGAATACACTATCCCTGCCTATTTTTCCTCTTTCCCTACACTTTCCCCACACAAAAATGATTCACATATAGTGTGTACATGTACAGTACACTGTCACTGTTCCTCAAGCCGGAACACACTACATGAGGCCGCCGGCGCGGCAGCCTTATATAGTGTGGGGCGTGTACTAAACCCCCAGAGCTATAATTGGCCACAGGCATCCTGCCTGCGGCCAATTATTGCTCTCCATGCCGCTGGCTCTATGATTGGCCAAGAATGCGGGGTCACAGTGCATGCATGGCCAATCATCAGCCAGCAATGCACTGCGACTGGCGCAGTGCACTGTGGACTGTTCGCATCACACGAATTTGATGCGAACGGCCCTCAGAGTTCTGCCCTCAACGAGCGGACGAACGGCTGATGTTCGATTTGAACATGGGTTTGAATCGAACACCGGGCCCATCCCTACCCATGGCAAGAGTTGCCACTGAATCTTTGGTGTGAAGAAAACTTTTTTACTGAAGACTTCACAGCAGGGCATATGTTAAACTCCATGAGCAGGACTATAAAATGGAGAACTGCGGCAAGCCATAAAAAGTGTTGTGTTGTGACATATAGTTAAGCAAATCTTAGCCTGACGGCTCAATCCAGCATAACTGTTCTTTAATGGTTTCCATTTGTATTATGTTTAGTGTTTTGTATTGATGCCTCGTTTCTTTTCAAATATGCCAAAGACTTCATTGCAATAAATGAATAACCTTCATAACATTCATAATAACAGTATGTTATTGAAGTTGACCTATGTTCAAATAGTAACATAAAATCTACTTTAGCTGTCTTGTTGACATGGATAATTAAAGCTTGCTAGCAGGACTGAAATACATACTTTTTTTTTTGTTGCAAAAAATGCTTCTTGAACACTGTTCACAAAACGGAAAGCCTAATGGGTTGATTTACAAAAGGCAAAAACACTGTTCACTTTGCAAGGGAATTTTTCCGTAGTTTAGTGCAGTATTTCTCAACCGGGGTGCTGTGGCACCAGGGGGTGCTGGGAAGAGTCCTCAGGGGTTCTGCTGAAAAATTACAAAAAACTACCCAGACCCTGTACAATCTGATCTGAGAGCATTCTGTGTTAAAGCTGAACTCCAGTTTTTGATACACGTTATATAAACTATGTCCCTCACTAACATGTAAGCCTGCTGGATGTGCGGTATAAACTTATATAAACCAAAACAGTGCTGCGCTACTACATAAATATAAACTTGATGCATTCATAAGTGCAAACAGTGGCGTCGCTAGGGGGTGGCTTTTGGGGCTATAGCCCCGAATCTGGGGCCCATAGCCCCGAGTCTTTACAGGAGGGAGGCCCTCTGGGGACCCTGATGTAAGTGGGGGGCTCTCTGGGGACACTGATGCAGGGGGAGGCTCTCTGGGGACCCTGATTTAGGGGGAGGCTCTCTGGGATCCTGATTTAAGGGGAGGCTCTCTGGGGAACCTGATTTAGGGTGGAGGCTCTCTGGGGATCCTAATTTAAGAGGGAGGCTCTCTGGGGACCCTGATTTAAGGGGGAGGCTCTCTGGGAACCCTGATGCAAGGGGGAGGCTCTCTGGGAACCCTGATGCAAGGGGGAGGCTCTCTGGGAACCCTGATGCAAGGGGGAGGCTCTCTGGGGATCCTAATGTAAGGGGGTCTCTCTGGGGATATATACACACACACACGTATATTATATACATGTGTATGCCCGCCCAAGCATATGACTTTCTTTACTAGGTTGCTATGGGCTCTAGCCTCAGATCTTTTGTAGACCTAGCAACGCCCCTGAGTGCAAACATAATTAATAAAGTCCACTGAATATAATGAGTGAATCAAAGTTCATAAAAATAAACAGGTGTTTTATTGAAGTAGATCCAAACATCGCCCAGAGTGCAAAATTATTTAAAAAAAACATGCTCGCCTCCACCAGTATCACAGGCTGCTCACCTCACATATAAGTAAAATCAGCAGTGTTCCTCTCTGGGGATAATGAAGATTACTGGCGTGGTGTGGATACTTAACCTCCTCTATCCCAGGCACCTTCTTTGGGTTCTGCGGAACCCTGATTGTCTCACCAAATGAGATATAATATGCAAAAAGAAGGCAACATCTAGTGCTCTCCTATCTGAGATAATTTATTCATATAAAAAATGGTAGATACATTCACAAGTGTGGCACAATAGCCTGTGATGGTTGTATCAGCATTTAGACAACCTAGTCTTGATATGTCCGCGATGTGACGTCAGTACACAGGCTCTGCCCCTAGACGTGTGTCGTCAGGGCGTTGACTTCTTCAGTAGTGAGGGACATAGTTGCCCATGTTGGCCCAATCGAACTATGTAAAGTATATCAAAAGCTGTAGTTCAGCTTTACTTCTTGTGTATAGACAGGAGGAAGAGAGCACAGCCTGCACCTCCTCCCTCCTCTCTGCTGCTGTCTCTACTATTGACGTCATCAATTGCTAAGGACTTGTTGAGCGTCTGCACATCTTTCTGGGTTGCCAACAGAAGTAGAGCCAGCAGCAAAGAAAATGAGAGACCTGAGAGGAGGTGTTCCTGGGCTGTGCTCTCTCCCTCCTGTCTGTATTCAGGAGTTAACATGGAACACATTTAGATAGGACCGTGGGGGATTGTGCTAGCAGGGGGGATTTGGGGGAGAGGATTTACAACCTACAGGCCACGGAACCCTGTCTCCCCAAACTACATTTTAGGACCTGTTTTATCACACATTTTCCCACACCACACAAAAATGCACCTTTTGCATACACACTCAGGTGCCATTAATCCTAGCAAATGCGCATGTGTTCATGCATTTTGGTATGTCATGTTTTTAAAATTCGAGCCAGTACCTTTTTTGCATTTTTTGCGTTTTATACGCATAAAGCAGCCCATTAAAAATTATTCAGGAACACGCAAAACAAATGCACCTCCTAGTGTGAACAAGCTCTCATACTGGTGTACCTCAAGATTGTGCACATTCCTAAAGGGTGCCTTGACTGAAAAAAGGTTGAGAAACACTGGTTTACTGAATATGTTGAAAATTCAGTTATCCAATTACATGCTACAAGGGAAGCAAGAAAAAAAACATATTTTTGTTTGCACATGATTGGATGAAGTCAGCAGAGTTTTCCTATTTTTCACCTTATTTACTAAGCTTATTTACTAAGCTATGGGAAAATCAGCCTTTCTCCACCATTTTATCATAGAGGAACCCCTGCTAAATCTGATTCAGTGGGTCAGTGGGAAGAAAGCCCACTTACACTTGTGATCAGAATGGTACCCTTCGATATAGTTAAAAAGATCATTGGGGTCATGCCATTGCTTCTACCAGTGACCTAAATGGGAGGTCAATCAGCCACAGCTCAAAGATCACCTAGAAACCTCTGGAGGAACCTTATGGTTTCATGGAACCCTGTTTGAGGATGACCTAAGGATTTAGTTAGGTCCTCTCTGCTAGAAGGGATGTCCGCAGTCTCTGTCACAGACATCTCTAGTGGCACCTCTTAGGGGCAGGGCCATCTTTACCATGGGGCAAAAGAGGCAGCTGCTCTAGGCCCAGTCATTGTTTTGAGGCCCAAATCAGCTGCCCCTTGAGCCCTCTCTGCCCGCAAATAGTTTTCCTGGTGTAGCACAGCAGCCAATTCTCTTTCCTTCCCAGACTTATCTGCCTGTCCACTCCACTAGTTTACCGTGCATGCAGCCAGCTGTGCTGTGACAGGGGAGAAGTGAGCTGCAGGCTGTCTGTGTAACTCCCTGCCCCCCCCCCCCTCCTGCCAGCAGCGCATAGAGATTTACCATAGGAGGGGGCTCTGTGTAATCTCTGCTTACCCCCTGCTGTTTTCCCAGGGAAGTACACACAGAGCGGACTGTGTGGGTGGACTCCCCCCCCCCCCCCATTTCTCCTTTCAACAGCAGGGAGGAGACTAATAAAACAGAGAGAAGACTGGAGAAGGACACTGAAGTGGCAGTGGGCTTTCTGTAATAATCCGGGCTTGCCGCCCACTCTGCCTCTTCCCCCTCCCTCCTAGCAACAGGAATGAACCAATCAGCAGGGATGAGAGAAGCATCATGGGATATGTAGTCCCCAGAGACAGGGTTATGATTGAAAATAATGGAGGATGAACTACAGCCCCACCAAGCTTTGCAGCAGCAAGAAGGAGAGAAACAGATTTTCCCAAGCAAAGAAAGAAAATGTTTGCCCAGGGTCCAATCAATAATAAAGATGGCCCTGCCTAGGGGGTAACTATAAAAGGAATCCAAAATACAGGGAAATTATCTCACTAGTTATGCCTTTCAAAGCCATTGCTTTCACAGTCATCAATTTATGCTTGCCATCCCTTTCCACCACCCAGTGTATGTACTATGTATGATTTACCACCAAGCATGACACATGCTTTGTCCATAACCAATTGGATCATGTGAATTTACCACTGAACAAAATATGCTTCACATTTGACAGAAGCTAGCGACATCTGCAACATTTATTTTTTTCTTCCTCATCAGATTATGACGTCAAAGCGGTTGTTTTTTTATCATGGTCACCTTTGTGTCAGCCAACTGATTAAATGGCTTTATTGCTAAGCATAATGGCATTCAGCAAGACCTAGATCAGATTGCTTGATATTATATTTCACAGTTGTAACGCTTAAAAGAATATGGCAGCCGAAGAAAATAGCTTCGGTCTTGCTGGCAAGTCCGTTTTGTCGCCAGTGTGAATCACTTGTCAGTTCACGCTAAACCTAACTGTGTTATAATCTGAAATAAAAAAAAAAACGAAGGAACTGATAATCGCTGTGACTGTTTCCTTGCTACCGCAATGCATTAAAGACTGACAGGTCTTTCTCTTGAGTGACAGGTGTCCTTTCAAATGCCTGCGAATCAGTATCTGTACAGACTGTTGAAATGCATATTTTCATCCTTATCGTAAAAAAATGGATGGCCCAGATAGGTGCTGTTAACATTGCAAATAGCTCTGGAATTATTCATTGTCAGCCGTGGACAGAGAATAGAGGGAAGAATTTTATTATTCACTAGGCACAATAGAAGGACGTTTAATGATTCTGTGCTACCTTGGCAGGATTGTCTCTCGACTTCAAGCAATAGGCAGAGGGTGACACAGGTCCGGCCAAGTGTTAGAGCAAGATCATGCGTCCCGGTCCCATTTTAATTTCTAATACATTAATCTTTCCTCCACAGATGCCCAATGAATATTCTATAGTCTCTTGTTTGTTGGTAGCTGTCTCTCTTTCATCCATTCAGGTGGTTCCATTGACTGGGAAAGCTTGCTCAAAAGGCCTGATCAGTCAATGACAACTGTCTCACAATAGCCCCGAGTAATCCTTTTCTCTTGCCTTTTCAAGGATCTGATAGACATGTTTGACACCTGATCTCTGGGGACCCCAAAGAGCCACCGCGAAACCTTCCGAGACTTCCTTTTACTTTATCATTCCCGGGAAGAATTGTCACAGGTGAATGTATCACACTTCCTCAGAAGTTGAACCCGACCCACCAATCCGGTTCATTTGCACTTTGCGTATCACATGGAATTAAAGAATAAAAAATAAAAAGGATTACGTTGGCTTAGTGCTGTTTTACAAGCAGCCAGCGAGGATCACAGCGTTCATTCTTTAATTTAAATCCCTTTGTCTGAGCCTGCTAATTAGTATTGTTTTAAGTTCATTATCCAGGCTTGCACATTGTTACTAGTTGGGAAGCAACCTTGTAGCGTTGTGTTCTTACTTTTGCAGTAAGTGACCCCTCCATTGTTAAATTATCCCAAGTCATTGCCTTACAGCGCGCCTTGCCATCTGCAATTAATTAAATTCCTATTAGTCCACTGTTCTTAATTAGCAGAAAAGGGAAGACTATGCGAATTATAAGCTTGGAAATTGAATTACTATTGTATGGATCTTTTTTTTTTTTGGAAAGGAACAATTAGCCAGAAGGCGTTGTCATGACCCAATTTAATAATAATTAGCTGTTGAAGTTTGCATCACAACAAATATACTGTACACGTGAAGGGACGGGGCACATTCCCATAGTTATAGTCTTTTCAAATTGTATTAGTTATGCAACTAACAGGCATGGGACAACGTTTGAACTATATTGCTTTCATTTGACATTTCATTGCATGTGTATTGGTGAGGGACTAGACACTTAAAGCGGAAGTAAACCCATCGATTTAACAGTCTAAAAAAAAAATGGCATGCCGTGAATGCTAACTGCACATTGGCTGTGCTCTCAACCAAAACAGTCAAACCATCCAATGGCTGGTGTCATAACGGATCACATGTGCAGCACTGTGGCAGTTGAAGATTAAACAGAGGCAAAGATGGCAGCTTCCTTGGCTGAAAACGATAGGGGGGTTTACTTCCACTTTAAAGTGGTTGTAAAGCATAAAGGTTTTTTTACCTTCATGTATTCTATGCATGATGGTAAAAAACCTTCAGGGTGCAGCTCCCCTCACAGCCTCCCTATTACTTTCCGGAAGCCCGATCCAGTGATGTGAATCTTTTCAGATCTCTCTCTCCTGATTGGTCATTGGCTCCCGCTGGTGTCAATCACAGCCAGCGAGGAGGGAGCCACGCTCAGTGTGTCCGATACACAAAGAGACGACACAAAGAGGCGACTTGGGAGCGAGCACACACGAGTGCCTCTGGGGGCACTTGGTAAAGGGGAGGGGCCAGATGCTCCAGCAGGGGACCCAAGAAAAGGAGGATCAGGGCTGCTCTGTGCAAAACCATTGCCCAGAGCAGGTAAGTTGTTTATTTAAAAAAAAAAAAAAAAACAAGGCTTCAGAACTTCTTTAAAGTAAAACTAAAAATTTAATTTTTAATTGCCATTATCCCGTCTATTTATGTATAAAGATCATGCCACTGTATTTCATTTAATATAAAAGAGCATCCAAGTACCTTATTTAATAATTGCTGTTCAGCAGTCACATGACATTTCCCAGGTCTTTCTTATTCTCAGGGAAAGATCTGAGGAAGACGTTTATATTACAGTAATACCTTGGTTTGCGAGTAACATGGAGGATGTTTTGAGCGTTTTGCACAACATTTTTTTTTAAAATTGTAACTTGATATGCGAGCGCTGTCTTGCAAGCTGAGCAGTCGAAAGATCACAGTTTGACAGTTTTAATGTTAAAAAAAAAGTGAAATGACACCCACAATGTAGATCCTGCATTAAGGAGTCTGGTGCTCATCCATGTAAAGCTGCTGGTGTATACAGTAAAGGCGCTGGTGTTTACAGTACTGTATGTGGCCAGAGGCTCGGGGGCACTGGTGGCTTCTGGAGAACTCAGAGACACTCCCAGCTAGGTGGGGCGGGTGCAGGCCCGGACTGGCCATAGGGCAGACCGGGCATTGCGGACTCTGATGTAAAGGGGATCTGTGCGGACTGTGATGTAAGGAGGTCTGTGCAGACTATGATGTAAGGGAGGTCTGTGCGGACTCTGATGTAAGGGGGAACTGTGCGGACTCTCATGTAAGGGGGTCTGTGTGGATACTGATATAAGGGAGGTCTGTGCGGACTCTGATATAAGGGGGGTCTGTGTGGACTCTGATGTAAAGGGGGACTGTGTGGACTGTGATATAAGGGGGTCTGTGCGGACTCTGATGTAAGGAAGCAGGGGGCGGGAGGAGCCAGAGATGTGCACAGTGAGCAGCGAGTAAGAGGGGGGGCATGATTGCAGGGGACACTGTAATATAAAGGGAATGGTGCCCCTTTACAGTGCTGTCAACATTACAGTGGACACCACCCCCCCCCCCCCCAGTCCCTGGAAAAATTGGCTGCTCAGTCTAAAATGCCCGGACCTATTTTGTGTACCAGTCTGGGCCTGTCTCCAAGAGTCTCTGAGTTTTCCAGGAAGCACTGGGAGACACCATTCCCCCCAGGAACTCTGGCCACATACAGTATCTCACAAAAGTGAGTACACCCCTCACATTTTTGTAAGTATTTTATTATACTTTTTCATGAGATAACACTGAAGAAATGACACTTTGCTACAATGTAAAGTAGTGAGTGTACAGCTTGTATAACAGTGTAAATTTGCTGTCCCCTCAAAATAACTCAACACACAGCCATTAATGTCTAAACCGCTGGCAACAAAAGTGAGTACACCCCTAAGTGAAAATGTCCAAATTGGGCCCAATTAGCCATTTCCCCTCCCCGGTGTCATGTGACTTGTTAATGTAAGGTCAAAAATGTGAGGGGTGTACTCACTTTTGTGAGATACTGTACAGTAATGTATACACCAGTGGCTTTACATGGATGAGCATCAGACTCCTTAAAGAGGGATATTATTTTTAACATTGTGAGTGTAATTCCACTTTTTTTTTTACTTTGAAACTGAAACTTCTACTGCTCGTATTGCCCTGTACTGTATACACCATAACCTTTATACTGTATTTTAAATTTCCAAAATAATTTTTATATGAATAAATGGTTGTGGAACGAATCATCTGCGTTTATTTCTTAAGGGGAAATTTGCTTTGATATACGAGTGCTTTGGATTACAAGCATGTTTCTGGAACGAATTATGCTTGCAATCCAAGGTATTACTGTACTCTAGTACTGATGTATGCTTTATAGTAGCAGAGGACATCTGAACTACAAATCTGTGTCTGCACAGTGCTGATGCCGTACAAAGCTTACAACAAATCTAAATTTCAAAGCAAATATTACTTATTTTTTTGCTGTAACATGAAGTAGGTGGAGTTTAAGTTTACTGACAATAGCTTTAACTTTGCTTACACTGTAACACTGTAAAGATATCTGGAGGAGGTTCTGACAATCACAGGCTGTGTCATGCCCCTCTGGGCTGTGTCTTTGGTGTGTATGTCCTGGGACTAACAGAGAAGTGAAGCCTCCATCAATCATCATCTTATATCCCTCCCCCAGAGTGTTTAGCAATATGAGGACATGGAAGAGGAATGGAGGGAGGGGACTGTCATTTTCCACTTTAAATACGCCCACATGTGTGACTCTATAATAACTTGGGCTGCATAGATAAGAACAAGGAGGAAATGAACAGCTTAGAAAGGAACTGGAACTGGAGCATTCTCAGTAGATGTGGCAATAGCTAATTTACACAACCTCAGGCTTCAGCGGGGAGGGAGACAAGGAAGGAGGGGCGGTGATTTGCAGGATCAACCAGGTTTTTTGCAACCCACATAAAACAAATGCTCTATTCACAAAGGGAGTATGTACACAAATTAATATAGCATGTATTGGCAGTTAATAAAGATTTGGGTTTAATGACACTTTAAAGTGGTTGTATAACCACTGTGTCTTATTTCTACAATCCCCTGTGTTACATTAAATCATGTGCCCAGTGTATGTGTTTTTTTTAAAAATGTGGCTTTATATCATATTTCATAGCATCAGTCGGTGCTCACATGACTGCTGCTTTCCTCTCCCAATCATAGAGCAGAGCGGCGCTATGAAAAATAGTATAAAGCAGCATATTTTTTAAAAAGCACATACACTGGGGCACATCATTTAATGTAATACAATGGTTTGTAGGAATAAGACACAGTTATTATAGCAGCAGGAGGGGTGAGCAGATTATACAGTACTTTCCTGCTCTGTGAAATGATTTTGCACAGAGCAGCCCAGATCCTCAGCTCCTCAGATCCTCCTCTTCTCAGGTCCCACGCTGGTGCTCCTGGCCCCTCCCTTCTGCTGGGTGCTGCTTGCTCTGGGGGCACCCAAGCAGGCAGACTCCCGAGTCCATTCACACACAGAGCCGTGGCTAGGAACCACCCCCTCTGTCTTCTGATTGGCTCACTGGCTCCTGAGGTGGGATTCTGCAACAGGTAAATTTGCGTCAGCTTTAACCCAATGTGTACCGGGAGCAGTGCGTACAGAGAGGGGATGTGTGTAGAAGAAAATGTGCGCAGGGAGGGGCCAGTATGTGCAGGGAGGGTGGGCACTGTTTCAGGGAAGGGGGCAATGTGTGCAAGGTAAAAGGGCAATGGATGCAGGGGAAAGGGGCAGGGTCTGCAGGGAGAAACACACACAGCAAAAGCACAGAAGGTTTTTCTCAGCAGAAGCTCAGATCAGATGCATGTACTTACCTATTCAGCTCCCAGCAGCTGTCTGGAAGGGAGAAGATGGAGAGAAGATGGAGTGCTGACAACGGATGCCCCACAGTAAGCCCATAGGTGGTGTCACAACCCAGCCATTCCAACGGTTGTCAATGCTCTCTTCTCCCATAAAGCCGGCCTCTGGGGAGGTCATAAAACTGGACTGGAGTGCTCTGAGAATAGGTAAGTATAAGCATCTTCCTTTTACAGGGTAGTTAGCATAGGAGTTAGAAGGTGAGTGGGAGCCATTTTCAGCTTAGTTAGCTTTAGCTTGGACTTCTACTTACAACTGAAATCTAAACTAAAAAGTAATTTAAAGGTGAATTCCAAATAATAAATGATATAAAATTGATAGTTAAGCCATTTTTGTAATTTATTAATAAAAACTACCTTTCCATTTCAATCTAAAGCTGATGTAATTTTCTAAAATTGTCAAAACATTCAATGCAATATGGCAATGTGGATGCATTCTGTACACTGTTGGTGTACCGAAAGCCTCCAGACATGTAATTTCCTGCTTCTGTGATTGGCTCTCACTGATTTTCTCAGAAGTCTGAACTAAGACAAGTCAGATTTTAGGCATCCTCTGCAACAGGAATTTCATTTTTTGGTGGGACACTCCCTAAAGATTAATTACTTCTAAAGGGATGCAGGCAGAACACCTTTTCCCATTAGAACACTAACAATGAACAGGGTAACTTTAAAGTGGATGTAAAGGCACAGGGTTTTTTAACCTGTTTGCTTCTATTGAAAAGTCTTTATGAATTGGTGGCAACCATTAATAAATATTTTATTGGCCTATTTTAAAAGAGAAGTTCCGGTTTATAAAAAAATAAACTTTGTTATAATTCTAGCAATGTACATAGATCACCCAGAGGGGATTGTTTTTTTTTGTTTTTTTTAACAAACGTGGAGTTACACTTTAGGATACCATATTCGGGTATTTAGTTATTAAAAGTAAATAATGTATGTGTATTTTTAAAATGCAACTAAGTAACTGATTCTGGCTTAAACCAGAACTCCAGCTTTTACCAACCTCCCTGCTCTTGAAAAATAAATAAATAAATAAATATACATGATACACATACTATATACTATATATTGTGATATTTGGGGTGATTGGCTCATTGGTAGTAGCATTTGTAAGTGAGTCCATGCCAGTCCAAACTGTGGTTTAGGGCTTGCCAATCCACTTTTATTAAACAAATTAAAGTTCAACTAAAAACATTTGCCA
The DNA here is from genome assembly GCA_028564925.1 of Lithobates sylvaticus. Lineage (NCBI taxonomy): Eukaryota > Metazoa > Chordata > Amphibia > Anura > Ranidae > Lithobates > Lithobates sylvaticus. Next base: position 50,397,032 of record CM053031.1, on the reverse strand, counting down.
GTTTCCATCATTAAAACACAAAGCAAAAAATAATGCTGAGCCACCTATTTTTCTCTTCAGCTTTTCTCTTCAGCAGCACTGCTGCTTAGGCTTTAAACCATATTCCTGGTCCATGCGACCAGCTCACACGGTACCTCTGTATTTCTGCATCCCTCGCTCAGCTCACCTGGCTCGCAACTTTTTCAGTTGCAGCACCCAGGCTCTCTCACTCTTCTGAGACTTCCAGATTCACTCAGTCTACTTGACTTGCTTAGTTGTCCTGACTCTATCAGTAAGACTCACTTAGCTGTCTCGACCTTTCCAACCCTATGAACAAGGAATCTCTCCTCCAGCATGGAGTGCTGTCTCTTGAGTGGGGTCCACCTGTCTCCTAATAGGAGCCTTGAGCTATGGTCACCTGCACTTACAGCCTGCCGGTCTCCTACAAGACCTGAACACTGGGTTGGAGATTTCTTCCCTTGCAAAACTCTTATGCCCCGTACACACGGTCGGATATTCCGATGGAAAAAGTCAGATCGGATTATGTTGTCGGAAAATCCGATCGTGTGTGGGCTCTAGCGGGCTTTTTCCGTCGGAATTTATGTCGGAAAAAATTGGAGAGCCTGATCTAAAATTTTCCGACAACAAAATCAGATCTGACTTCCGATCGTGTGTAGAGAATTCCGACACACAAAGTGCCACGCATGCTCAGAAGAAATTTGGAGACGAAAGATATTGGCTACTGGGCTCTACGTAGTCCCATCGTACGTTTTCTATGTCACCTCGTTCGGAACGATCAGATTTTCCGACAACTTTGTCCGACCCTGCTTTGGACAAAATCCGTCAGAAAAAATCCGATGGATTTTGTGGTCGGAAAGTCTGACCGTGTGTACGGGGCATTAGACACCTCCAAACTCCAGAACCCAATCTGGGAATACCAAAGCCCAGAGAAAGTTGAAAAAAAAACACATTTCTCTGTTCAGAATTAATATTCCAGAGCCCTGCACTTGGGGCCGGACTGGGAATAAAATCCAGCCCTGGAAAAAATGTCATACCAGCCCCTTAGCATTATTATACCAGCGCAACAGCATAACGTCATTATTTTTTTGTTCATGAAAGGGAAAACCATACATTTTAAAGCACATTTGAAGAGCGTATTATATATAGATAAAATAGATAGGGCATATATATATATATATATATATATATATATATATATATATATATATATATATAAAGCAAATTCCAGTTAAAAGTGGTAAGTGGTCAATCATCAAGGGGGACCCCAGGAACTCGGAACGTGGGGGGGGGGGGGGGGGGACCACCTTCCGCAGAAAGAATACACTATGGTAAAGGATGGTGGGTCACTGATATAAGGGGGAAACCCTTTATATCAGTGGCTCCTTACATTATCGTATACACTCCCCCTTACATCAGTGACCCCCCCCCCTACAGACTGGCCTGGTGGTGCTGTCACTGACCTCTTCTCAGGTGCACCTTGCAGGGATCAGTCAGTCGGCTACAGCTTGGCGGCTCTGGTTTTATCCTATAGTCTCCTCTCCACAGTCCACACATGTCTGACTTCTCCCATGACCCCCATCCCGGCAGTGCTCCCACTCTTGACTCCTCTCCAGACTCCCTCAGAGACTGCAGAAATTATACAAGAGCTCAATGCAGCCTCACCAGTGCCCATCAAATGCAGCCTCATCAGTGCCAATCAAAGTCAGCCTCACTGTGCCCATCAATGCAGCCCCACTGTGCCCATCAAGGCATCCTCACTGTGCCCACCAATGAAGCTTCACTGTGCTCATCAAATGCAGCTTTACTCTGCCCGTGAATGCAGTCTCATTGTGCTCATGAATGCAGCCTCACTGTGCCCACCATTGCAGCCTCACTGTGCCCATCATTGCAGCTTCACTGTGCCGATCAATGCAGCCTCACTGTGCCCATCAAATGCAGCTTTAATGTGTCGTGAATGCAGTCTAACTGTGCCCAGGAATGCAGCCTCACTGTCCCCACGAATGAAGCCTCACTGTGCCCATCATTGCAGCCCCTCCTGTGCCCCAGTCTGCAGTCCCTGTCTGTGGGAAGGTGTGTTGTTGATGCTCGGTACGGTACCTTGCATGCCAGCAGGATATCCATGATGGCCAGCAGAAGACAGGGTCTGTTCTCGTTTTGGATGGGGACAGTGCTCCTTCCAGAGGATCTGTTTGCTGTGAGATGGAGTGCTCCCTGACCACCTGCACCTTTAGCCGTCCTCATTTTCCGGCCCCAGTCAGTCTTTCCTCTGGTCCTGGGGAAGTGGAGAGCACTGGGTGGGAGCTGGAGAACACTGGGGGGTACAAAGAGCAGGGGGTAGTGGAGAGCAATGGGGGGGAGCTTGAGAGCACCAGCAGGGGCCAGAAAGAACAGGAGTGGAAAGCACGGTGTGGGGGCAAAATCCAGAGGTTCTCAACCTTCCTAGTGCCGTGACCCATTGATAAAATTTCCCAAGTTGTGGGGACCCCTAACAGTAAACTTATTTTCGTAGTGTGGGTTTCGGCACCCAAGGCAAGACAAGTAATTTGCGCCCCTAACCCACGGATATTTAGCGCTCCCTGAGTCCCTTCTACTTGTACAGTATTAAACCCCCTATGGTAGATTTTAGGATGTACCACTCTCTTTGTTCTCCTTTCTTTCCCTTTTATCTCTCGCTATCCTAATTTCTTGCTTTTTTCCCCCATCCCTCTCTCTAGCCGTCTTTCTTGTTATTTCTATTATTCTTTCTCTCTCTCTTTCTTTGTTCCTCCCCCTTTTTTCCTCTCCCTTCCATGCATTCTCTATTTTTATTCCTTCTCTTACTCCTTGGTTAAGGTGGGGGGGGGGGGGTCAGGAATGGAATGAGTGGCAGTGCTGGCGGGGATTTGGGATGAGTGGCAGTGCTGGAGGAGGGTGGGATCAGTGCTGGGGGGAGTTCTGATCAGCCAACTTAGGTGCTCTTGATCAAGGTCATCTGCTGATCTGAGAACTGTAGTGGGGACTTTTAATGGCAACTATAATCACAGGTAGTGTTACTCACTGTGTCTCCGGCTTCACTGTGTCTCCGACTTTATGGTGTCTTGCAGCAGTGACACCTATGCCGAAATCAGGAGATAGGGTCTCCTTCAGCCCCTCCTACTTCACATTCCTCACAAGTCAGCTGACCTCTAGTCTCTGCCCCCCCAGCCCCAGCCATGCCGTGAACTGAATGGGTGGCTGCGAAGAGGCTGAGTGGGTGGCTGCAGGCTCCAGGAACAGCCAAGCTGGGTGGCTGCAAAGAGGCTGGGAGAGTGGGAACAGCCCAGGATTCAGTGACCCCTGACAAATCGTCATTCAACCCCCAGGCTGAGAACCACTGCCTTAGAAACATGTTGATAAAAAAAAGTCCTATTTTCATGTTTTCCAGTCCTTATAGGCCTTGTAGTTCCACAAAATTGTCAAAAGCTGTGGGTTCTGATGTAAATTCCAAAGCAATGAACCCAATTATTTAACACATTCCTTTATCTGAAGACTTGGCAGGAGAACATCATATTCCCTAATTAAATAGAAATGATTCATCTTACAGGTGATCAATCAATGAATTAACTCTGCAAGCAAACACAACTGAAGCTTTTAGATTTTAATATGTCTGCAAATGATTATTGTAATGGATCGCTCGGTGTGCTGAAATGATAGTATTTAATCATGCCATTATTCAATGACTATTGTCAAATGTAACTTTATAATTGATTGCCGTGTCCGATCTATAACTGCCATTTCAGAGGCAGGTGAGGACCAGAGCAGGATACAGAGCTCTAGGTTGATGCTATCACAATGTAATGTAGTATTTAATACAATAGACTATGAGTTTTTTGTTATTTTTGTTCACAAAATAGATAAAATGTACAGTCTAGGTCATTTTAATTGATTAAGACGCTTCTAAAAATCACGAGCATTAATCAGTATTTTTGGGAAGGCAGATAAATCAAGTAGTCTGTATACTGTATCTCTAGCATGTATCAATCAGATATATTGATTTTTATTACAGAACTAAATTTTTAGCTATAATAGGCAAAAGGACACCAATTTGAAGATGTATGATGCAATAGGATAGGAAAAGGGTTGTTTGTATTAATTACATAAATGTATGCCTTTGGTTATGTATCTCACTATCAGCTCATACACCATATGGCCAAAAGTTTAAGAAAACCTAACCATTGCACCGATATGAGCTTCTTGGATATCCCATTGCAAAACCAGAGGACTTAGGCTGGGTTCACACTGCAGTATGGAGCGGCTCACAGCAGGGGTCTGGTACCAGAAGACGCATAGGACTCCTGTGTAATCCCCTCTGGAGCCGCTCCAGTGATGTGTGAACTGGCTCTATTGAGAGCCAGTTACAATCTCCTGACATGCAAATTGGATGCAGGGGAAACTATTGGTTGGCAACCATTCAACCCTTTTATCGCAGGGCTAGAGAGGGTAAAAAAGGGGGAGGGGTATGCTTATATATCAAGAATAATGTACAAGTGAATGTGAGAGATGATATCACTAAGAGAGCTAGGGATGAGGTGGAATCCTTATCGGTAGAGCTCCAGAGGAATGACGCTAAGGGGAAAATAATACTGGGAGAATGCTATAGGTCCCCTAACCTGAGGAAGGAGGGGGAGACGGACCTCCTATCACAAGTTGGATTAGCAGCAAGGATGGAAAGTGTTATCATAATGGGGGGTTTAAACTATCCAGACATAGACTGGGTGGAGGGAACCACGCATTCGTCTAAGGCTCTACTGATTACCAACAATACAGACCTGATCACGGATGTGGAAATACGGGGCAATTTAGGAAACAGCGATCACAGGTCAATTGGCTTCAGTATAAATCACACAAATAGGAAACATAAGGGGAATACAAAGACACTGAATTTCAAAAGAGCCAACTTCCCTAAACTACGAACCTTGCTGGAAGGCATAAATTGAGATCAAATCTTAGGAACAAGCAAAAACACAGAGGAAAGCTGGGCTTGCTTTGAGAGCATATTAAATAAGGACATTAGCCAGGGCATCCCATTGGGTAATACATTTAAAAGAGCGAACAAAAGTCCTGGAAGGCTTAACTCCAATGTAAAAATGCATATAAAAGCAAAGGAGAAGGCCTTCAAAAAATACAAGGTTGAGGGATCATCATCAGCATTCAGACTTTATAAAGAATGCAACAAGAAAGTCCTTCCATTAGGGCAGCTAAGATAGAACACAAAGACTTAGCAGAGGAGAGCAAAAAAAATCCCAAGAAATTCTTTAAGTATGTAAACAGTAAAAAAGGGAGGACAGACCATATTGGCCCCATACAGAATGAGAAAGGACCTCTGGTTACAAAGGATGGGGAGATGGTGGAGGTACTGAATTTATTCTTCTCCTCAGTCTTCACGAGGGAATCGAGGGGGCTTCAGTAACCAAAACTGCAGTGCTTATCCGAATAATACATCACAGTAAGCACCTCCATGGTTAACAGAGGACAGAATTAAAATTAGACTTGGGAAACTTAACATTAATAAATCACCAGGACCAGGTTGCTTGCATCCAAGGGTACTTAGAGAACGCAGTCAAGTAATTGCCAGTCCATTGTTCCTAATTTTTACTGACAGTCTACTGACTGGAATGGTACCAGCTGAGGAGAAAAGCCAATGTAGCACAAATATTAAAAAAGGGCCCAAAATACATCCCTGGGAATTACAGACCAGTTAGCCTAACATCAATAGTATGTAAACTCTTGAAGGGGATGATAAGGGACTATATACAAGATTTTAGTAATGAGAACGGTATCATTAGCAGTAATCAGCATGGATTCATGAAGAATCTTCTTGCCAAACCAATCTATTAACCTTCTATGAGGAGGTGAGTTGCCATCTAGATAAAGGAAGGCCCGTAGACGCGGTGTATCTGGATTTTGCAAAAGCATTTGACACAGTTCCCCATGAATTTTTACTGTACAAAATATGGTCCGTTGGCATGGACCATAGGGTGAGTACATGGATTGAAAACTGGCTGCAAGGGCAAGTTCAGAGGGTGGTGATGAATGGGGAGTATTTGGAATGGTCAGGGGTGGGTAGTGGGGTCCCCCAGGGTTCTGTGCTGGTACCAATCCTATTGAATTTGTTCATAAACGACCTGGAGGATGGGGTAAACAGTTCAATCTCTGTATTTGCGGATGATACTAAGCTAAGCAGGGCAATAATTTCTCTGCAGGATGTGGAAACCTTGCAAAAAGTTTTGAACAAATTAATGGGGTGGGCAACTACATGGCAAATGGTTTAATGTAGAAAAATTTAAAATAATGCAATTGGGTGGCAAAAATATGAATACAATCTATACACTGGGGGGAGAAACTCTGGGAGAATCTAGGATGGAAAATGACCTGGGGTCCTAGTAGATGATAGGCTCAGCAATGGCATGCAATGCCAAGCTGCTGCTAACAAAGCAAACAGAATATCGGCATGCATTAAAAAGGGGATCAACTCCAGAGATAAAACGATAATTCTCCCGCTCTACAAGACTCTGGCAAGTTTTAAAATTTTCCGCAGACAAATGTCTGTTGTCAGATTTTCTGATCATGTGTACACAAGTCCTGTCGGTCAAAAGTCCAAAGTACAAACACGCATGCTCGGAAGCAGCAGCAGTCGGTCTTGTAAACTAGTGCTCGTAATGGAGAATTAACATTCGTGACGTGGCAAATTATGAAATCTCGAAATGCAGCGCACAATTCTCTTCTTCTTTAATGGGATAATAATGAAGCTGCTTTTATACTGATGGAGTTATTGCAAACAAATTTTCAAAGGCTTTTTTTTTCTAGTGATATCAAGAATAATATATATATATATATATATATATATATATATATATATATATATATATATACAGGGGGTCCCCTACTTACAAACATCCGACTTACAAACGACTCCTACTTACAAACGGAGGGAGACAACAGGAAGTGAGAGGAAATCCACCCCTAGGAAGGGAAATTCACTCCTGTAAGAGTTAATATGGGAAAAGGTGTCTCCACTGATGCTTTATCACCAGTCCATGTTTCCCTAACAACCCAAAATTTTCAAAATCCAATTGTCATTGGGACAGAAGGTGAGGTGAAATCTTCTGAACAGGGGCACAGACAGCAAAACAAATGTTACAGGGGTGATAACCCTTCACTGTGCTATCCAAAAAGCTTAAAAATAGATTTTTGGCTGGAGCTACACTTAAAAGAATTACCTGTTCCGACTTACAAACAACTTAAGAACAAACCTACAGTCCCTATCTTGTTTGTAACCCAGGGACCCCCTGTATATATATATATATATATATATATTTTTTTTTTTTTGGGGGGCAAGTTATCACCATTATCCTGTAGTTTTTAAGATCAAAGATACAACTATGTTGGTGTCCCTTGTTAATTTTATATTGTATTTTTTAAAATGTAACTGCCTACTCCCAAACTGTCATTTGAAGTAAAAAAGTAAAACACATAGCCAAGTATTATTCTCCACAATTTTTTTTTATTGTGCATTATAAAAAGAAAGCAAATAAAATTAGACATGATATCTGCCAATAGAACTTAACCAAAAAGTGCATTCTATGCATCCAAAAATATAGAAAATTTAACAAATCAAATCATTTATCAGCCAAAAAAATAATGTTAAAGCAATAACTCCAAGGCCAATAATAAATAACACGTTATCTCCTCTGATTCCGCAACATGTCTGGTTGACGAACGGCCGTTCATAAAGGCACTGAAAAGCACTAAATGAAAAGCACGAAAAAAGCACAAATCAACACTCACCAAACTGCTACTAACACGAAATTAGCAGAAGAAGCCAAAAGGGTGGCGCTAAAGAGCTGAAAAAACACATAGTACGTCACTACGTTCGTTATTGTTGGCCAACAATTGTGTTCCGTGTGTATGTAAGACAAATTTGGGCCAACGCCCTTCGGACAAAATTCCACGGTTTTGTTGGCCAACAATCCGATCATGTGTACGCGCCATTAGTCTGACAAATATACCATGGAAAGTGTTTTGTTATATCTGTTGGATAAGTACAAAAACATACCCGTTTATCCTGCCAGAAATTCAGTAAGCACGAAACTTCTGAAATCAGCCCTACCCAACTTACCTCTGTGGTTAGAGAACGCCTCCCCCGAGTTATGTAAATTGGGTGGGAGCTATGTAGTCCAAATCAGGAGCGAACAATCTAGGGTGACAACGCTGATCCTTCACTCACTGTACCTTATCTTTGAAGCGTTGTCACTGAGTGAGTATGCGTTGCCACCCCAGGGCAGGAAGTATGTTACTGGCAGGATCACCAGGTGAAAATAAACAAAGACCTAAGGGCCAGTTCACACCAGACGCAGTTCCGTGTGCTTTTTTTCTGCACAAAATGCATGCACACTGTTTTCCATGTATTCCAATGGCTCTAGTTCACACCATGCAGTCAGTTTCTGGTCAGTTTCCGGTCAGTTTCTGCACCAGAAACTGACCGGAAACTGACTGCATGGTGTGAACTAGAGCCATTGGAATACATGGAAAACATTGTGCATGCATTTTCAGTGCATAAAAAAAGCACACGGAACTGAACGGAACTGCGCCTGGTGTGAACTAGCACTAAAAAAGAAAATAAATGCAGATACTATATATAAAGAATAATAAGAAATATATTCTTTATATATATATATATATATATATATATATATATATATACATATATATATATATTCAAATTTTGTTCTTGGGTTTAGATAAACGTTAAACCTTGGAAGTTCAGGAAGTAAACTTGGCTCCATCTTTCACTTCTTCAGCATCTTGTCAATGTTGTCTAAAGGCAGTAATCCTAATAGATGTCAAGGCATAGCGTGCTGCGTCTGTATAATTCCACATTGTGATTAAGTACACTTTGTCAGGTCAGATACATGTAGATTGTGTCTTCAATGTAGACATCCTGATGTCTTTACAGTGTGTTCTTGGGTGACAGAGCAGCTTAAATACATTTCCTGAGCAAGCTCTCCCCTTGTGACACTCTGATTAAAGCCTTGACAGGGAACACACAAAAACCTTTTTTTGTTGGTATGACATGCCCAATGACAGGAGATCAGTCACCGGTCTCTCAGCACCGCTGTCGTGTTTTTTAAAGTGAAAAATTGAATGTTGCATCTCTGAATCCTGCGTGCTAAGTAGGGAACGGTGCTGACACACAATAATTAATAAAGACGCACAACAAAAACAGAAAAATGGCCGCATCATGCTTAAGAACAAAATTTTCTAAAAAAAAAAATTAATAATTGGGATATTATAAAAAGAAAATGTCATGCTGAATTAACTTGAAACTAAACTGTGACTTAAAAAGAAAATTCAATTGAAGTATTTATTCCCAACTTAAAGTGCTTTCTATTGCTCTCAGCCTCCTCCAAATCTCCAATTTTTTTTTTTTTAGCTGCTGTTAGAGGGTGGCCACAGGCGTTCTCCATGGTCCCACTGGAAGTAGGAAAGTAGCCACCCTCTCTTGTTCACTCTCAGTATGGACTATGGGATTTGTGGTGTGCATAGAGCACTGACCATGACCGCAACTAACATGCACTGCTCATTCCAAACAATCAGAAGTAAGGGGAAAGGGGGAGGTTTGGGAGCTTGTGTACGATGTTAAAAGAAGGCAAATAAATGTACGGTTTACAAAAGTAAGAAACAATTTATTGAAAAATAGATTACAGGGCTGTATGTAGGTGCAATCTACTTTCTCCACTGCAGGTGCCACTCTTCCACAGGGCACTGTTGTTGGAGAGGAGGTCAAGAGGAACTGGGTTCTTCTATGGTTTCCTTGGGTCACTGGGGAAGCTATCCTATTGGATGCTGCTACCCCATGTGACTCTAGCAGCCATCTTGGGTCAGACAGAGTCTATTTGAGGCCCTGGCTCCCAGGTTTGGCACGCATTTGCCAGTTGGTATAGTAGGGATAGGTACCCCGCCTGTTAGGGACAGTACTAGTGGTAGGGAAATGTTCCTGTCTAGGAGGGAAAACGTAGGGTCGCCACTCCTTTGGACATCATCCCACTTGGGCAAAAGACGGCCAGGCCACACTCTGCTCTCTTTACAGACTCTATCAGGTTTTCCATTGCCCCTGACTGTGTGAATTATTGGTGCTGCACCACGCTGCACTACGCTGCACCCGACTTACTTGGTCATTGAGTAGCAGATGAGCATGGATTATTTTTGGAGAATAAGGCACACATTTAGGGGTTGATTTACTAAGGGCAAATAGACTGTGCACTTTGCAGGAAGCCTGTGCAAATCAATGACAGGTTGTCTGCAGCTGTCCTCATGTAATTACACATGGAGCGATTACAATGGTTAGGGACAGGTGAGCTTCTCTATACAGTTCTGATTAAGTACGATTACATCTGAGCAAAGGTGTACAGCCGTAGTGTGAACAGAGTCTTAATGGGGTTGATTTACTAAATGCAAATAGACAATGCACTTTGCAAAGTGCATTTGCACTCTGCAAGTGTAGTTGTTCCAAAGCTTAGTAAATGAGGTACAGCTTCACTTTGAAAGAGTACCCAATCATGTGCAAGGAAAAAAGAAACAAAAAAAAACATTTTTGCTTGCACATGATTGGATGATGGAGGTCAACAGAGCTTCTGCTTATTTACTACGCTCTGGAGCAGCTGCACTTGCAGAGTTTGCAAAGTGCACAGCCTATTTGCCTTTAGTAAATCATCCCTTTTGTCACATTGGGGTTGATTTACGAAAGGCAAATAGACTGAAAATAGAAGTGCAGTTGCTCCAGAGCTTATTAAATGAGCAGAAGCTCTGCTGACTTCCATCATCCAATCATGTGCAAGCAAAAATGCTGTTTTTTTTTTAATTTTCCTTGCATGTGATTGGGTGTTCTTTGCAAAGTGAAGCTTTACCTCATTTACTAAGCTCTGGAGCAACTACACTTGCAGGATCCAACTGCACTTTGCAAAGTGCATTGTCTATTTGCATTTAGTAAATCAACCCCATTAATACTCAGTTCACACTATGGCTGTACACCTTTGCTCAGATGTAATCGTACTTGGAACTGTATAGAGAAGCTCATCTGTCCCTAACCATTGTAATTACATGAGGACAACTGCAGACAATGTCAGCCTGTCATTGATTTGTACAGGCTTCCTGTCCACAGCTGAACGCAAACACTGCCACAGAAATACACTGATCTGGTTGGTGTACGACGATGAAAGGAGTGTCACGCAAACCTTTCATTTACCCATTCAGGACAAAGCAAAAGGTTTTCTTTACTTCCCCCTTCCCCAGCAACACATACCCTTCATCACTTCTCCACCTCTCTGTTCAGAGCTGCGAGCCAAATACCTGGTCCCTCCGTGTGACAGCAGTGGAAGGTGGCAGTAAAGCGAACCTCTTGCTTTGTCCTGCACAGATTCATTCGTCTTATACTGAGATCCTTCATGCCTAACACATATGGTCTTGTGCATCCTAAAGTAGAATGGCCAATACTGATTTTCTCCTGTATTTATTTTTGTGCTCATACAGAATTGGTGGATTACACATTGTTTTGCTCATCTTGTGCCCCTTTGTTTTGGGAACCTTGATTGACGGCATTCTCTTCCAATCCTTTCCACCATGCATTCTGCTTCAGACCCCACAGAGGCAACTACTGTATTTATCGGCGTAAAATCAGAGGAAAATCGCGGGTGCGTGTTATACGCCAATCCCCCGCTGACTGTGAGGGGAGAGGAGTGAGTGCCGCCGATATACACATAGCTGAGTGTACTTGGCTAGGCTCGGCTCCTCTCGGCTCCGCTCACAGTCACATCCAGTCCTGCCATTGGACCTGTGTTATGTCCATCATAGGTCATAAGGTGACCAGATTTTCAAAATGAAATCCGGGGACATTTTTTTTTTTTGGCAAATGGTAAACAATTTTATAAGCATATAATTTAAGGACACAGTGTGACCCCGATCTTTAACAATGTGATCAGCTGTGTCCAATCACAGCCGGTCACATGTAAACACGGAGATGCCGGTAATCGGCGCTCCTCGCCTCACACTGACAGAGTGTGTGGAGAGGAGAGCCGATCAGTGGCATCTCCTCATAGGGGACAGCTAGGGAACTAATCAGGGCACTGATCACCAGTGCCCTGATTACAATATATAAATAAAGTGTAAAAAATTGAGTGCCCACCAATGCCAGCATACAGTGCCCACAAATGCCAGCATACAGTGCCCACCAATGGTAGTGATCAGAGCCCACACTGCCCACAAGTGCCACAGTGCCCATTAGCCATCTCAGTCAGTGCTGGCAATTAGTGCCTCCTATCAGTGCTGCCCATCAATGCCCATTACTGCTGTCCACCAATGCCCATCAGTGTCGCCCATCAGTACCACCCATCAATGCCCATCAGTGCCCATCTGTACTGCCTCTCCATGCCGCCTATCCGTGCCCACCAGTGCCGCCTATCAGTGCCCACCACTGCCACCTAACAGTGTCCACCAGTGCCACCTAACAGTGCCCATCAGTCCCACATATCAGTGCCACCTATCAGTGCCCATAAGTGCGGCATATTAGTGCCTCCTCATCAGTGCCACCTCATCAGTGCCCATAAGTGCTGCCTCATCAATGCCCACCAGTTCAGCCTATCAGTGCCCATCAGTGCCGCCTAATCAGCGCATATCAGTGAAGGTGAAAAATTACTTAGTTACAAAATTTACTGACAGAAAAAAAGTTTAAAAAAAAATAAAATGTCCAAATTTTTGGTCTTTTTTTTTTTTTTGTAAAAGATAAAAAACCCAGCAGTGATTAAATACCACCAAAAGAAAGCTCTATTTGTGTGAAGAAAATGATAAAAAATTTGTTTGGGTACAGAGTAGCATGACCGCGCAATTGTCATTCAAAGTGCAACAGTGATGAAAGCTGAAAAATGGCTTGGGCAGGAAGGGGGTGTTCATGCCTGGTAGGCAAGTGTTTAAATAAATAAATATACACGAGAAAAACAAAATACATAGGGGGTTTAAAAGGGGTTAAAAGCACCCCGCTAGCTGTTGAATACCTCTGCAAAAACGATGGTAAAGTGCCTCTAAAAATGGCGGCGCTTTACCGCCGACGCCGCACCCGCCCCAGTGTGAAAGCAGCCTTACAGCAGATGTCATTTGTGGACTGAGCCCCTGTATCTTTGGATTTACGAACACAGTTTTGATATACACAGCTCTAACTAGACAATAATTGTATGGTTTTTGCACAATTGACTATCACATATATTTGATTTTTTTTTTTATATATATATATATACCGTATTTATCGGCATATAACACGCACAGGCGTATAACACGCACATTCATTTGAAGAGGGAAGTTTCAGGAAAAAATAATAATTTGAAATTAGCAACTTTAAAGCAATAGAAGGGTCAGTGCCCATCTGCAGCCTCACCATTGCAATCAATGCAGCCTGATCAATGCCCATCTGCAGTCTCACAAATGTCATCAATGCAGCCTCATCAGTCCACATCAATGCAGCCTCACCATTGCCATCAATGCAGCAGCCACACGATTGTCACCAATGCAGCCCCCCTCCCTGTCCCCTACAAGGCATCTAAAATTGAAGTATTGGCGTATAACACGCACATGCTATTTGCACCCGATTTTCATGGTGAAAAAGTGAGTGTTATACGCCAATAAATACAGTATATATATATATATATATATATATATATATATATATATATATATATATATGTGTGTGTGTGTGTGTGTATATATATATATATATATACACATACACACACACACACATATATATATATATATGGCCATACATATATATTGTGGCCATTCATTCTGTACTACTTCTTGACTACAATTCCCATAGTGCCTTACTTGCAGGACCTGAGGGAAGGGGAGGAACGCTGTACTCTGTCTTCTCCCCTATGCTGCCAGGAGCGCGATTGGAGGAGAGAGCAGAGGAGGAGAGGGGCGGGATGCTCTCTCCCCAACAGCATAGGCAGGCTGGAGCCGCTCCAGCTCCTCCTTTTTTTTTTTTCACAGTCTACACAGCTCTCTCTTGTGCTATGTCTTGCGGCAACGCCCCCGTCCATCAGGAAACGCCCCCGACCACCAGGAAACGCCCCCGTCCATCAGGAGACTGCAGCCTAGCAAATACCAAATGGCAAAAGCGGGGACAAAAGCGGGACAAAGGGGGTCCGGAGATCATAGTCGGAAAACGGGGACGTCTGGTCACCGTATCATAGGAGCCAGGCCAAGAGGTGGGAATGGGTATCTCGGCGGCGCTAATTTTAAACGCGCAAGGCTGCAATGAAACTGGGTAGGGATGAGCCGAACACCCCCCTGTTCCGTTATGACTCCGTTATAGTCGGAAAACGGGGACTGTCCCCGGAAAACGGGGACGTCTGGTCACCGTATCATAGGAGCCAGGTCAAGAGGTGGGAATGGGTATCTCGGCGGCGCTAATTTTAAACGCGCAAGGCTGCAATGAAACTGGGTAGGGATGAGCCGAACACCCCCCTGTTTGGTTCGCACCACAACCTGCGAACAGACCTAAAGCTCGTGTGAACTTTAGAACCCTATTAAAGTCTATGGGACTCGAACGTTCAAAATCAAAAGTGCTAATTTTAAAGGCTGATATGCATGTTATTGTCATAAAAAGTGTTTGGGGACCCGGGGGACATGTATCAATGCATATTTTTTTTTTTAAATGGCCGTTTTTTCAGGAGCAGTGATTTTAATAATGCTTAATGTGAAACAATAAAAGTGTAATATTCCTTTAAATTTCGTACCTGGGGGGGTGTCTATAGTATGCCTGTGAAGGGGCGCATGTTTCCCGTGCTTAGAACTGCCCTGCACAAAGTGTCATTTTGCAGGAAAAAAAGCTAAAAAATTACGTGGGGGTCCCCCTAAATATCCATCCCAGACCCTTCAGGTCTGGGATGGATTTTAAGGGGAACCCTGGCCAAAAAAATGGCGTAAGAGGGGGGCAGGGGCTGTCCCCCGCCCCCCTCTGATGTCATGGGGAAAGCCATAGGGAAGTCCCCATGACGTCCCCGTGTGTCAGAGGGGGGCGGGGTCACCTGGTGCCCCCCGCCCTCCGTTATAAAAGAGCTGTCAGACGCAGTGAAGCCTCACACAGCGGGAGCCTCCCATTGCGCGGAGCGGCCCAAGAAGAGACGCCGACGCCGTGGAAGAAGATGCCGGACGAGAAGACCAGAGCAAAAAGAAGCGGATCGGAGGAAGAAGAAGATGGAAGAAGGGAGATGGAAGAAGAAGATGAAGAAACCCAAGGATGAAGAAATGAAGAAGACCAGAAGAAAGAAGATGAAAGAAGATTTTAATAAAGGAATTGTCAAAGACCGTCTCCTGTCATTTTTAACACTTTTGTCACTTTTTTGGTGAAATGGTAGGGGTACTTTTGTACCCCATTACCATTTCACACAGGGGGGGGGGGGCAGGATCTGGGGGTCCCATTGTTAAAGGGGACTTCCAGATTCGATAAGCCCCCCGCCCGCAGACCCCCACAACCAATGGCCAGGGTTGTGGGGAAGAGGCTCTTGTCCCCATCAACATGGGGACATGGTGCTTTGAGGGGTCACAGACCCCCAAAGCACCCTCCCAATGTTCAGGGAATGTGGCCTGGTACGGTTCAGGAGGGGGGGGCGCTCTCGTCCCCCCCTCTTTTCCTGCGGCCTGCCAGGTTGCGTGCTCGGATAAGAATCCGGTATGGATTTTAAGGGGGACCCCACGCCATTTTTTTTTTTGGGCCGGGGTTCCCCTTAAAATCCATCCCAGACCTGAAGGGTCTGGTATGGATATTTAGGGGGACCCCCACATAATTTTTTTTTTTTAATTTGAAGCGGGGTTCCCTTAATATCCATAGCAGACCTGAAGGGCCTGGTAATTGAATTTGGGGGGAACCCCCACGCTATTTTTTTTATCAATGACTTTTTTTTTTATTAATGACTTTCAATGAATGACTGTTCTCTGTATTACGGGAGCGGCAATTCATTAGCCGCAAGTGATTTTAAATAGCTTTTTTTCCTGCAAAAATGACACTTTGTGCAGGGACAGTTATAAGCACGGCAAACATGCCCCCCTTCACAGGCATACTATAGACACCCCCCAGGTACGAAATTTAAAGGAATATTACACTTTTATTGTTTCACTTTAAGCATTATTAAAATCACTGCTCCTGAAAAAAACTGCCGTTTTTAAAAAAAAATTTGCATTGATGCATGTCCCCTGGGGCAGGACCCAGGTCCCCAAATACTTTTTATGACAATAACTTGCATATAGGCTTTTAAAATTAGCACTTGAGATTTCTCCCATAGACTTTTACAGGGTGCTCACGGCTTTTCGAATTTGCCGCAAACACCCCAAATTGTTCGCTGTTCGCTGAACAGGCGAACAGGCAATGTTCTCGAACTGGAAGCTCATCCCTACCCAAGAGTAACCCTCACTGTAACCCCAATACTAACCCTCCCTATATCCCCAAGAATAACCCTCCCTGTAACCCCAATAATATCCCTCCCTATATCCCCAAGAATAACCCTCCCTGTAACCCCAATGCTATCCCTCCCTATATCCCAGAGAGTAACCCTCCATGTAACTGAACCCAGTGAATCTAGTCATCTATAATTCCTCGGGAGCCCTAAAACACACCAATGGTCACATCATGAAGTGGAAGCTCTCCATGCTTGAAAAGAACTGTTTGGCGGCTCAAACTGTCTCATCTCTATATGGAGGATTCCCACCACAGTGTTCTCTTCTGCCTCCGGCTCCTCGGGTGTAAAATGCACAATGTAACTTCATCCTGTCTTCCTAGGTAGTCCTGTTCCTCTCTCCCCACCTCTGTCCAATCACACATACACTATATTACCAAAAGTATTGGGACACCTTTACACAAACATGAACTTTAACACTTGGCAACCGGGCCATAGCCGAATGACGGCTACAGCGTGGTCGGATAATTCTGGGAGGGTGTACAATGGTGTCCCCCCAGAATCGCGATCCCCGCACACCCCCTGGGGTGCACACACAGGAGTGTCCATGCTCACCGGATACTCGGGACCCGGCACATCACGGATCGGGGTAAAGGGCCAATCCCAGCGGCCCTTTACCACGTGATTGCTTTGTCCAGTGGATCCAGAGCGATCGATGTCACCGAACCGGCGTCATGTTCGGTTCCCTCCTCTCCTCACACTGATCGCGTGAGCAGAGGAGGGAGAAGCTGCAGCGTGAGGCTGCTTGACTTTTTATGCAAGTATTCCAAGTGCCCAGCAGTGCCCCATCAGTACCCAGCAGTGACCCATCAGTACCCAGCAGTGCCCCATCAATACCCGTCTATGCCTCATCAGTGCCACATCAGTACCCAGCAGTGCCCCATCAGTGCCCATCTGTGCCCCATCAGTGCCCATCTGTTATCCATCAGTGCCACATCAGTGCCCATCTATGCCCCATCAGTGCCATATCAGTAACCAGCAGTGCCGTATCAGTACCCATCTGTGCCCCATCAGTGCCACTTCAGTACCCATCAGTGCCCCATCAGTGCCCACCTGTGCCCCATCAGTGCCACATCAGTGCCACATCAGTACCCAGCAGTGACACATCAGTGCCCAAGCAGTGCCCCATCTGTGCCCTATCAGTGCCACATCAGTACCCAGCTGTGCCACATTTTTGCCCAGCAGGGCTCTACAGTGCCCCAGCAGTGCACATCTGTTCCCCAGCAGTGCCAAATCAGTACCCAGCAGTGCCCCATCAGTGCACATTAGTACCCAACAGTGCCACATCTGTGTCCAGCAGTGCCCTACAGTGCCCCATCAGTGCACATATGTGCCCTACAGTGCCCCGTCAGTGCTACTAATTTGCCCATTAGTGCCAATACAGTGCCCATCAATAAGTGCTCATCAGTGCCACCCTATCAGTGAATGTTCATCAGCACCCATCAGTGCTGTAGCAATGTGTAAAAAATGCGTAGAAAAATGTGTTTTCATTTTCATTCCACATTTTCCAAAAACTTGTGGGAAAAAAATGACACGTTCAAAAGACTCATTATGCCTCATAGAATATATGTTGGGGTTTCTTTGCAAAATGGGGTAATTTTGTGGGCGTTTCCATTGTCCTGATGCTCCAGGGCCTTCAAAAGTGTGATAGGTTGTCAGGAAATTAGATGTGTAATTTATGTCTCTAGAACACCTGAAGGTGCTCCCTGCATGTTGGGCCGCTGTATGTGGCCAGGATGTGTAAAGGTCTCACACATGTGGTATCCCCATACTCAGGAGGAGTAGCAGAATACATTTTGGGGTGTCATTTGTGGTATGCACAGGCTATGGGAGAGAAATAACCTGTTAATATGACAATTTTGGGAAAAAAAATATTAATTTTGCAAAGAATTCTGGGAAAACATGAACTGTTCGAAGACTCATTTTGCCTCATAGAATATACATTGGGGGAAAAAACTCTCCATGCCTCTTACTAAATACCTTGGACTGTCTACTTTCCAAAAATGGGTCATGTGGGGGGTATTTGTACTTTCCTGGCTTGTTAGGGCCTCAAGAGATGAGATTGGCCGTCAGTAGTAACTGGGCAAGGCTGGGCAAGGCTGCAATGAGACTGGGCAAGGCTGGGCAAGGCTGCAATGAGACTGGGCAAGGCTGCAAAGACACTGGGGAAGGCTGCAATCAGACTGGGCAAGGCTGCAGATGGACACTGATCATTCTGCAATGATGGGCAAGGCTGCAGATGGACACTGATAAGGCTGCATTGATGGCCATTTAAATGTAAGTTTTTTCCTTAAACTTCCCTCCTAAACTTAACCACTTCGCATCCAGACCAATTCTGACATTTCTCTCCTACATGTAAAATTCATAATTTTTTTGCTCGAAAATTACATAGAACCCCCAAACATTATATATATCTTTTTTTTAGCAAAGACCCTAGAGAATACAATGACGGTCGTTTTATCTCGCACGGTATTTGCGCAGCAATTTTTCAAACATGTTTTTTTCAGAAAAAAAACAATTTCATGCTTAAAAAAAACAAAAAAACAGTAAAGTTAGCCCAATTTTTTTTGCATAATGTGAAATATGAAGATACGCCGAGTAAATAGATACCCAACATGTCACGCTTCAAAATTGCACGCGCTCGTGGAATGGCGCCAAACTTTGGTATTTAAAAATCCCCATAGGCGACACTTGAACATTTTTTACTGGTTACATGTTTTGAGTTACAGAGGAGGTCTAGGGCTAGAATTATTGCTCTCGCTCTAACGTTCGCGGCGATACCTCACATGTGTGGTTTGAACACCGTTTTCATATGTGGGCAGGGCTTACGTATGCGTTCACTTCTGCGTACGAGCTCACAGGGACAGGGGCGCTTTAAAAAAAAAAAAAAATGTTTTATTATTGTTAATTTGACATTTATTTTTGGAGTTTGACACTTTAAAAAAAATAATAATAATTGATTACTTTTATTCCTATTACAAGGAATGTAAACATCCCTTGTAATAGGAATATTACATGATTGATTTACAGTAAGATATGGGGTCAATAAGACCCCACATCTCACCTCTAAGCTGGGAAGCCTAAAATAAAAAAAAATAAAAAAACGATCACCACTTCCCAGCCGAGGCGACGCCGTTATTTGAATGCAGAGGCCGGGCGTGACGTCATAACATCGCGCCCGGCCTCCGAACGATCATAGAGACTCCGGCGACCATCTGGTCCGCCGGAAATCTCTATGGTCATCATCCGGGGGCTGGCGGATCCTGTGTCCGACTCACCGATGGAAGCGGTAAGTCGATAGAAGCACCGGAGGGTGGCGGGAGGGGGGGCGTCCCCTCCCGCCGCCCGTAAGAACGAGCTACAGGCATCATTCAGATATACCCCTGGAAAGTAGAGGCCGTCATATGACTCAAATGGGTTTATTTACTAAAAGCAAATACACTGTGCAGTGTGCACTTTGCAAAGTTCAGTTGTACTTGAGCTTAATAAATGAGTAAAAGCTCTGCTGATTTCCATCATCCAATAATGTGCAAGCAAAAATGTTTTTTTATTTTATTTTCTTTGCACATGATTGAGTACTATTTGCAAAGTAAAGCTTTACCTCATTTACTAATCTCAGGGGCAACTGTACTTGCAGATTGCACAGTCTATTTGCCTTTAGTAAATCAACCCACAGTGCAGAGACAGCCAATCAGCAATACTGGATTGTATGCCATTTGAGCTGATTTACTAAGGTTACATTCACACTGGAGTTTGTGAGGCAGTTCAGAGGCAGCTAAACAATGCCACGTATTGTGTTGTGGCTGTATACAAACTAGTCAAATACCTGTGGTCAGTTTTCAGAGTCCAAAACTCTGCAGAAACTTAGGGATGTGCATATAACATGGGCAATTACACGTGAACAGCAATGGCCATACCTCCCAACATTTTGAGATGGGAATGAGGGACACCTACTAGAAAATGTATGTAGGCATAGGACACGCCCCCTGTCACGTCCCCTTAAAGGGAAAATAACCAAAAAAATTGGTTAATTAAATCCACAAGTGCTTTTTTTTTTACCAATACTATTCCTTTATATTGGCTTTTAAAATTGAAAAATGCAGCAATTTAGAAATTGGATGAAAGGTAGACATGTGCAATTCGTTTCGTTTTATTTTGTTTTTCTTTTTTTTTCGTTATTTTCGTTCGTTCGTTTTCGCACGAATGAACGAACGATTCGCAAAAATTTTTTACACATAACGAATCGTTCGAATCTAAAGAATCCAAAAATAACGAAAATCCGAAAAAAACAAACTAGAAACAACGAATGTACGAATGAAAAATCCGAAAAACCAAAACAGAAACAACGAAAATGAAAATTTGTACATTAGTAACTTTTTTTTTTTGTTGAATAGGTAATTTTTTGTGTCCCTTACAATGGTGCTGCTTAACATGCTTCGATTAGATTGAACGAAAAAAATCGTACATTCGTAACTTTTTTTTGTTTTTTTTTTTTCGATTCGTAATTTTCCGTGTCTCTTACAATGGCGTTGCTTAACGTGCTTCGAATGGATTGAACAAAAAAATTCGTACATTCGTAACTTTTTTTTGCGATTCGTAATTTTCCGTGTCTCTTAAAATGTAATAATAGCATACACATTACATAAAATGATAAATTATGCTCCGATTACGAATCTACGAATGTTACGAATGTACGAATAACTACGAATGCGTCCGAATTTCGAATAAACGAATGAACGAAAATTAAACTGACAGAAAAACGAATCAACGAAAAAATAACTCTTACGAATGTACGAATCGTTACGAATACGAACACCGACGACTTATGAATTTTACGAATCGTTACGAATCAATGGAAACGAAAAAAAAAAAAACGAAAATAAACAAATTTTTTTCGGAAACGAAAATAAACTATTTTTTTCGGAAACGAAAAAAAATAAACAAAAATAAACAAATTTTTTTGTTGTGCACATGTCTAATGAAAGGTTTAGCACTGGCAAACACTTTTTGAAAGATAAAAAGTGCATTTTATTTACAGCTATTTAGATCAGACCAAAATGAGGGACAAATGAGAAGGAAAGAGGGACAGAGTGACATTTCTCCAAATCAGGGACAGTCCCTTGAAATCAGGGACAGTTGGGAGCTATGGCAATGGCGCCTGCCATTGATTTGTTCAGAGTACAAATCCGACACACACAGTGTATGCAACAGCATTTACAACCACTGGCAAAAATCTAAAGATTGTTGCCAGCGGCCTCCCCTGGCTGCTCACAAACTCTCGTGTGAATGTAAGCTAACGGAGCCGAGAATCATCACTGTGTGAATTGTGTGAAAATTCAGGTCAAACACCCAATGACATGAAAAGCATCTGCACGTGAATAGGTTATTATAAATGACTTAATGTTTAATTAATTATGTATTCACAGTAAATAGAAATTTGCTTTTATTTTAAATGAATATTCTCAATTCCTTTAGACCTTATTCATACGGGCGTAATTAACCCTACACCTGTGTGAGGGAGATGATTTGCCTGCGCAGGATGTATAGGTTTTCCGTGCATCTGCATGCAGGTAATTCTATTCACGTCAATTGGTATGCAACAGCTGCACGGACACAGCTGCTGCTCCCAATTTGACATCTGTGTGGGTGAGGATGTGTCCATCCGATAGCAGACAGTGTGCATTCTATGAATGGAGGAGGGGGCTGAAAGGGCCCTTCCTCCATTCGGAGTACTTTTTAAGCAGCATTCCCAGCAACGCGCTGACATCATGACATCACAGTGTATGGGGGCGTGGCCTCGCTGTTGTGGTGCGGCTTCATGGGCACGACGGTGGGTGTAAAATTTTGGGCCACATTTGGACACACCACATCTACAACCTTAATGGGGACTTTATGATGAATGAGCAGCTCTCTTCTATTGACACTAAGTACTGTAAAGTGTTAAGGACGTTTTATTGAATTCATGTTTCTGTAGCAACTTACCATGGTTTGGGGAAGGATTGATGGACATAGTGTGATGTAAAGTCCCCTTTATGTGATATTGCTTATAGGGACTAGGGATGAGCCGAACACCCCCGGGTTCGGTTCGAACCAGAACCTTCGAACGGACCGAAAGTTCGCGCGAATTTTCGAACCCTATACGTTATAATGGACGCGAACGTTCGAAATCAAAAGTGCTAATTACAACGGCCAATATGCATGTTAATGTCATAAAACAGGTTTGGGGACCCGGGTCCTGCCCCAGGGGACATATATCAATGCAAAAAGAACTTTTAAAAACTAACGTTTTTTCGGGAGCAGTCATTTTAATGATGCATAAAGTGAAAAAAAAAAAGTGACATTTTCCTTTAAATATGGTACCTGGGGGGTGTCCAAAGTATGCCTGTGAAGTGGCATGTGTTTCCCGTGTTTAGAACTGTCCTTGCACAAAATGACATTTGTAAAGGAAAAAAAGAAGCCATTTAAAACCACTTGCGGCTTTAGGTTTGATCTTAAGTAGAATCTGAACAGGTACATTATGAAGTGTAGCTCCATCCCAAAAAAAAATCTATTTTTAAGCTTTTTGGAGAACATAGGGAGGGGTTATCACCCCTGTAACATTTGCTGTCTTTGCACATCTGTTCAGAACATGTCACCTCACTTTCCGTCCCAATGACAAATGTTTTTGGAAAAGTGGGGTTTTAATTGAAACAAGGATTGGTGATAAAGTATCAGTAGAGAGGAGATACCTTTTTCCCAAATTAAATCTAACAGGATAGAATTTCCCTTCCTAGGGGTAGATTTCCTCTCACTTCCTGTTTTCTCTTTCCATTTGCAAGTAGGAGTCGTTTGTAAGTTGGATGTTTGAAAGTAGGGGCCTGGCGTATATACTCTGCAGAAATTTGCCCTATTAGATGTTGGTGTAGCCACAAGACTGGTGGGCACAGGAATGGGCCCTGCTGTGAGTTAATAGATCAAGATTTGTAATTGCATGCACCTGTTGAACAGGGCAGAAAAATTGGGGGTGGTGGTGGTGGTGGTGGTGGACGGTTTTGCCACAAGACTGTAAGCTCTCACAGTTACTCTTGGTGGGCGCAGGAATGGGCCCTGCTGTGAGTTATTAGATCAAGATTTGTAATTGCAAGCACCTGATGAACAGGGCAGAAAAATTGGGCCTTTGGCGGTGGTGGTGGACGGTGTTGCCACAAGACTGTAGGCCCTCATAGTTACTCTTGGTGGGCGCAGGAATGGGCCCTGCTGTGAGTTATTAGATCAAGATTTGTAATTGCAAGCACCTGATGAACAGGGCAGAAAAATTGGGCCTTTGGCGGTGGTGGTGGACGGTGTTGCCACAAGACTGCAGGCCCTCATAGTTACTCTTGGTGGGCGCAGGAATGGGCCCTGCTGTGAACTATTAGATCAAGATTTGTAATTACCCGCCCCTGTTAAACAGGGGCTGAAAAATTGTGCCTTAGGCACTGGTGCTGGTGCCACAACACTGCAACCCTCACAGAGACTGTACTTGGAGCACAGCAGTCACACGTGTTGCGAAGCATTTTTTTAAAAAATTGTAAGTACACGCCCCTGTTAAACAGGGGCTGAAAAATTGTGCCTTAGGCACTGGTGCTGGTGCCACAACACTGCAACCCGGCCCTCACAGATACTGTACTTGGAGCACAGCAGTCACACGTGTTGCGAAGCATTTTTTTTTAAAAAATTGTAAGTACACGCCCCTGTTAAACAGGGGCTGAAAAATTGTGCCTTAGGCACTGGTGCTGGTGCCACAACACTGCAACCCGGCCCTCACAGAGACTGTACTTGGAGCACAGCAGTCACACGTGTTGCGAAGCATTTTTTTTAAAAATTGTAAGTACACGCCCCTGTTAAACAGGGGCTGAAAAATTGTGCCTTAGGCACTGGTGCTGGTGCCACAACACTGCAACACGGCCCTCACAGAGACTGTACTTGGAGCACAGCAGTCACACGTGTTGCGAAGCATTTTTTTAAAAAATTGTAAGTACACGCCCCTGTTAAACAGGGGCTGAAAAATTGTGCCTTAGGCACTGGTGCTGGTGCCACAACACTGCAACACGGCCCTCACAGAGACTGTACTTGGAGCACAGCAGTCACACGTGTTGCGAAGCATTTTTTTAAAAAATTGTAAGTACACGCCCCTGTTAAACAGGGGCTGAAAAATTGTGCCTTAGGCACTGGTGCTGTGGCATGGATCATTGAGGAGGAGGAAGAGGATAGTCAGTGAACATAAGAGGACAGTCACTCAGCATCAGCATAGGCAGTCTTGAAGGGATGTGACATTAAAAATTATTCGGTTATATCCGCCTCAGGTGCCTGGTAGCTGGTGGTGATCCAAGACTGATTCATTTTGATGAATGTCAGTCGATCAACCGAGGCGGTGGACAGGCGCACCCTATGATCAGTCACAAATCCTCCAGCAGCACTGAATGTGCGTTCGGAAAGAACGCTGGAGGCAGGACAGGCCAGTAGCTCAATTGCATACTGTGCAAGCTCTGGCCAGTGATCCATCCTCAGGACCCAGTAAGCCAGAGGATTTTCGGTGGGAAAGGTGTCCAAGTCTGACCTTGCCCCAAGGTATTCCTGCACCATGTATATCAGACGCTGGCGATGGTTGCTGGAACCGATCATACCTTGGGGCTGCGGACTAAAAAATTGTCTGAACGCATCGGTCAGACGTCCACCTTCCCCACCGCTCCTTCTGCCACTGACCGAAGCCTCAGCAACTCGTCGCCCAGGACCAGGAGTTTGTAGCCTCCCAGTTTCTGGGAACGCGTTGCACAGACCTTTCTGCAAGGCCTCCCTGAGATGTCTCATCCTCTGCTCCCTCTGCGACGGCAAGATAAGGTCCGCAACCTTACCCTTGTACCGCGGATCAAGGAGAGTGGCCAGCCAGTAATGGTCCCTCTCCTTGATCCGAAGAACACGAGGATCCTTCCGCAGGCTTTGCAGGATCAGGGAGGCCATGCAGCGTAGGTTAGCTGAGGCATTCGGTCCGGAGTCTTCTGGGTCACTGAGGATGACATGATCGCCAGCCACCTCCTCCCAGCCACGTACAAGTCCACTGGCTTGTTGGGACTGTACATCATCCCTAAAAGACTGCTGCTGCTGATGCTGAGTGCCAGGCTCCACCTCCATGCTCACACAATCCTCCTCCTCCTCCTCCTCCTCCTCCTCCTCCTCATCCTCTTCCTGTGTGATGGGTGGGACAGAAGGAACACTGTCCGGATAAAGGGGGCCTTGAGAGGCAAGGAAGTCCTCCTCTTCCTGCCTCTGTTCTGCCTCAAGTGCCCTGTCCATTATCCCACGCAGCGTATGCTCCAACAGGTGGACAAGAGGGACAGTGTCACTGATGCATGCACTGTCACTGCTCACCATCCTCGTGGCCTCCTCAAATGGTGAGAGGACAGTGCATGCATCCCTGATCATGCTCCACTGACGTGGGGAAAAAAAACCAAGCTCCCCTGACCCTGTCCTGGTGCCGTAGTCGCAAAGGTACTCATTGATGGCCCTCTGCTGCGTGTGCAGTCGCTGCAGCATGGCCAACGTTGAGTTCCACCTGGTGGGCATGTCAGATATTAGGCGGTTCTTGGGCAGGTTCAGCTCCTTTTGCAGCTCAGTCAGCCGAGCACTGGCATTATAAGATCGGCGGAAATGCACACAGACTTTCCTGGCCTGCCTCAGGACATCCTGTAAGCCTGGGAACCTGCCCAAGAACCGCTGCACCACCAGGTTGGAGGCGGGACTGCGAGCGGAGCCAAACAGACAGATCTGTCTTTTTCGGCGGCGCCTTTTTTTTTCGGCGGCGCTCGTTTTTTTTTCGGCGACGGTCGCTGTTTTTCGGCGACGTTTGATTTTTTTGGTCACTTTTTGGTTTTTTTTTGGTCGGCGAATAACACGCACCCACGACTTTTTTAGGGGGAAAAAGTGCGTGTTATATGCCGATAAATACAGTATCTGCTCAGGAAACTTTGGCAGTCCCTTTGATCCTGCGAGCTGCAACTTCTCCACATTCTGCAACCTATCCACCCATCTGTGTTTCTTGGAATCAGGAGTTCTGCACTAATGTTGCTTTTCCAAAAGTTTTACAGATAAAAATAAAAGACAGGTTTAACCGCTTCCCGACCGCCCACTGCATATATACGTCAGCAGAATGGCACGGGCAGGCAAAACCACGTACCTGTACGTGGCCCTTTAAATGCCTGCCCGGTCGGGAGCTCCGTGACCCCGGCCGCGGGACCAGCGGACCCGATCGCCGCTGGTGTCCCACGATCGGGTTACGGAGCTGAAGAACGGGGAGAGGTTTGTGTAAACAAACCTCTCCCCGCGCTTCCTACTCTGCCTGTCATTGATTGGCTGTTCCCGGTCATCGGGAAAGCCGATCAATGACGTCAGACGTCAGCCCGGCCCCCTAATGTAAAAAAACACACACACGTCAGAGCCCATAACCCCTCCCCTCCCCCTAGTGGTTAACTCTTTCACTACAACTGTCATTTATACAGGAATCAATGCATATAAATAGCAATGATTGCTGTATAAATGACAATGGTCCCAAAAATGTGTCAAAAATATCCGATGTGTCCGCCATAATGTCGCAGTCACAATAAAAATCGCTGATCGCAGCCATTACTAGTAAAAAAAAAATATTAATAAAAATGCTATAAAACTATCTCCTATTTTGTAAACGCTATAACTTTTGCGCAAACCAATCAATAATCGCTAATTGCGATTTTTTTTACCAAAAATATGTAGAAGAATGCGTATCGGCCTAAACTAGGGAAAAAAATGTTTTTTTATATATTTTTTGGGGATATTTATTATAGCAAAAAGCAAAAAATATTGCATTTTTTTTCAAAATTGTCGCTCTATTTTTGTTTATAGCGCAAAAAATAAAAACCGCAGGGGCGATCAAATACCATCAAAAGAAAGCTCTATTTGTGGGAAAAAAAGGACGCCAATTTTGTTTTGGAGCCACGTCGCACGACCGCGCAATTGTCAGTTAAAGCGACGCAATGCCGAATCGCAAAAAGGGGCCTGGTCCTTTGGCTGCCAATTGGTCCGGGTCTGAAGTGGTTAAGCATGAGGAGTGACTGTAGGTTTTTCTTTCTAGTGGGAGGTATTCACCTATCAACACTGACTATGTTGGTAGGGGTATCGAGCAATTCCCTCTGGTTGAAGGAAAGAAAATTGCATAATCTATGGTTTGCTTAACAAACTGGAGTGGTGCAGTTTGGTGCAGTATAGCAATGTCTGAATAAGTACAGATCAGGAAAGTGTATCGTAAAACGGTAATAAACCCCCACACCAAAAATTTTATTAGAAGAAAAAGATGGCTGCACACCAAAGGAAAAAAATCCAATGTATTTTATTCCAAAAAATGACAGATGACAGCCAGCAAGACAGTGTCACAGGACCCAGAAGGTGACATCATGGTTAGTGTGAAATGTGTCACCGCCTGGGTTCTGTGACACTGTCTTGTTGGCTGTTTGAAAAAGCACTGTGGTCAGTGTGAAATGCGTAACCTCCTGGGTCCTGTGACACTGTCTTGTTGGCTGTTTGAAGAAGCAATGTGGTCAGTGTGAAACGCGTCACCTCCTGGGTCCTGTGACACTGTCTTATTGGCTGTTTGAAGAAGCAATGTGGTCAGTGTGAAACGCGTCAACTCCTGAGTCCTGTGACACTGTCTTGTTGGCTGTTTGAAGAAGCACTGTGGTCAGTGTGAAACGCGTCACCTCCTGGGTCCTGTGGCACTATCTTGTTGGCTGTCATCTGTAATTTTTTGGAATAAAATACGTTGGATCTTTTTCCTTTGGTGTGCAGCCGTCCTTTTCTTCTCATTTGATCATCGGTGTTGAGCCATGGTTTGCACCCAGCATTTCCGGACTGCATTGATTGCTCACCTGGAGTGGCGTTCTCTTTTCTTTGAACTAAAAAGTTTGATAAATTGCAGCTTATTAATCACTAGATGTGGTGGCAGCATTCGTTTTGTTTTTTTAGGCTTTTTCCCACTGTTTTTATCAGGTGATCTGGGCAGTAACACACCTCCCATATTAGAGTGCCTCCACTCTAAATCAAGGAGCAGGCACCTTTGGACAGCAGCATTGTCAGTCTGGGGATGGCTGTTGTTTCCCTTTAAACAGGTTCTTAGTTCACCTAATGCACATATAAAAAAAAACAAGCATAAGCGGGAGCCACCATCTGAGCGTAAAACTGTTTATTGAAATTAAAGAAGAAGGCATCTCCTATGTTTCTATGTGGTCATCTCAGGGCAGCTGGAGTGTGCAGAGATTTGCAGGCAAACAGCTGGTCCGGTATGAAGTGCTCGGCAGGCAAGTGGTTGGGTGGATTGTAGAGATCAGTGAGGAAGCTTCTGGTGCAACGGCACAGCTATTGAATCTGCAGGGTGGAATGCAAGCTTATTGTCGGCTACGGCAACTTCCGGATATCAAACGTCGGCCACCCTGCAGTTTCAACAGTGGTTCCTGTCCATCAGCAATCCACCCAGCTGCTTGCCTGCCAAGCTCTGCACACTCCAGCTGCCCTTGAATGACCACATAAAAGCTTATGACTCGACTTCTCCAGAATTTATGCAGTAAGTGCAACATTTTATTTTTCCTTTTAATTTCAATAAACAGTTTTACACTCAGGGCGGTATCCTCTTCTGCTTACTTTTTAAGAGGCAACAGTTTTGCTTCTTTCTGGATAAAAGTTTTATAGAAATTATTAAAAGCTGATCATTGCAAGCACCCCTGTATGTGTTAAATGGTTTGTCTCAACTCATTAATTGCTACATCTGCAGGACAGCTTGTTCTGTTGAAAAATAACAGACGTACTGGCAGGATGCCCAGAAGAAAATAAAACCTAAACAAGAGAATGCAGCCACCACATTAACCACTTCAGCCCCTGAAGGATTTACCCCCTTCCTGACCAGAGGACTTTTTGCGATTCGGCCCTGCGTCGCTTTAACTGACAATTACGCAGTCGCGCGACGTTGTACCCAAACAAAACTGATGTCCTTTTTTTCCCACAAATAGAGCTTTCTTTCAGTGGTATTTGATTGCCTCTGTGGTTTTTATTTTTTTCGCTATAAACAAAAAAATAGCGACAATTTTGAAAAAAATGCAATATTTTTTACTTTTTGCTATAATAAATATCCCCCAAAAATATATAAAAAAACGATTTTTTTCCTCATTTTAGGCCAATATGTATTCTTCTACATATTTTTGGTAAAAAAAAAAATCTCAATAAGCGTATATTGATTGGTTTGCACAAAATTTATAGTGTCTACAAAATAAGGGATAGTTTTATGGCATTTTTATTATTATTTTTTTGTAGTAATGGCGACGATCTGCGATTTTTATCAGGACTGCGACATTATGGCGGACAGATCGGACACTTTTGACACTATTTTGGGACCATTGTCATGTATACAGCGATCAGTGCTATAAAAATGCATTGATTACTGTGTAAATGACACTGGCAGGGAAGGGGTTAACACTAGGGGGCGATCAAGGGGTTAAGTGTGTCCTAGGGAGTGATTCAAACTGTGGGGAGGATGGGCTACAAACACACAGGACAGCGATCACTGCTCTCGATGATAGAGAGCAGTGATCTCTGTCCTGTCACTAGGCAGAACAATTAAATGCTTTGTTTACAAAAGCATCTCCCCGATCTACCTCTCAGTGACACGATCGCGCCCGCAGCACCGCTTCTTAAAAGGAACGTACCTGTACGCCCTTTTACCCGTGCGCGTGCGCTGGTCAGGAAGTGGTTAAAGGAATTGGTAAGCTGCAATTTAATGAATGTTTGCTTTTGGGTTTAATACCGCTTTAAAGTGCATTCTTGCTAAATAATGTATAAGTGTAACACTCACAGGTATTAGGCCTCTTACAGTACTCTGCTTGACAATGCCTTCATCTGCTTACATGGCAAGCCAGGTATTAGTATTTTACCAAAAGATAGATTTAAAAAGTGTTGACATTTTTTTTTTTAAAACTACATTGACATATTAAAGCTTATATGAGCTTTTAGTAATTAGATCTACATTTACTTTAGCCTTAAAATATGCACACATACATTTGAAAAAAAAGTCACACATGTGCTAAAATAAAGGCTTGTGAATAGTATAAGGCAGTTCCTTCTTCTGGCACAACCTTTACAGACCTTTTCCCAATTAGGTGCACTTACCCCTACCATCCAAAAGAGGGCAGTGTTGTTGCAGAATTCCTAGGATCATTCTATTGTCAATGTAGCCTCTAAATACTGTACATTTCTTTTCTCTCTTCTGTTTAGAACTTCGCTGTGCTAACTTAACTGTACTTTACGGGGGAAATAATGTTTTTTTTTTTTTTTGGTAAGAAATGTCTCCTTAGTCAACACACAACACAGAAGCAAAACAAACGAAGGAAGAGCCAAATTCCTCCAGAACAATGCAGGAATTTGTCAATGGACAAATGCAAATGAGCGGCGGATGATAGATTTATTTGTCATTAAGTAACACGAGTTTTACAACTCTATCTTCTAACTGTTGAAAGGTTAACATGACTCCCTCTGCTGACATTTGGTAGGCCATCATTTTATTGTGCCGGGTATCAACTTGTTTTGTATTGCGGAGAATCAGGAAGCAATCAAATCCTTTATCACTGCGAAACAATCCCGAGATCCTTCCTATCCACTTTTCGATATGATTCAATTAGTGAATTACTCCAACACTTGCCGCGTAAACCAAGGCTCGAACACCAGCTTTAATTTACGCGGCAGAATTTATTTCCTGCGCTGAATTGCTCCAATGAATTTCCAGGCTAAGTATTTCATTTTAATTAGTTACAGATATTTTAAAAATGCTTCCATTGTGACATGACCGCAGTGTAATTGTTATATAATCCTGCAATACATTACATTTTCCATTTATGGCCTCTATACAGTGTCCAATTCATTCAGGGTAATGGAGGGTTGTCTAGTCAATAGTTTTTGCTAGAATTTTATGGTTCACTAATATGCAAGACATTAAAAAAAATAAAATAAAATGAATGATATATATATATATATATATATATATATATATATATATATATATATATATTATCAGTATACATTTAATTATTCCAAAGACTGTGCTTGCAATAAGGTGAGGGCTTGCAAACGTCTGATTTGTAAAACCGAAAGGCCACTATAACATCAGTATGGTCAAAATTTGATAATTTCACTTATATTATTTTGAGTTATTTAGTATGGTGCTATGGTAGTGTGACCCATTCTGGAAATTAATCTGATTGCCCTGATGGGGTCAGGAACAAATGTTTTTCCTTTCAGAAGCATTATTGGCCATCGTTGCCTGAAGAAGTTGAAGGGAGAGATGCTTTGCCATCCTCTCTGCCATTCTCCAGACCAAAAAACAGATGGAGTTTACGATTGGTTGAACTTGATGAGCGATTTTTTTTTTTTTTTTTTTTACCCTAGTTATCTATGAAAAAGGATTCCGCAAACTTGTTCTTTAGTTCAATGGTGCAGTGTAAATAGCAATAGTGTGCAAAAGTCAAGGTTAAGCTGAGAGTGGACCAAAGTCAAAACTTGTCTGTACTGTATTAGAGATGAGTGGAGTGGTTTTAGCAAAATTGCATTTGCAGAGAAATTACTGATTTTGTCGTCTGCAAAATTTCACAGAAAATCATTTTGCTCATTCAGCTGCTTAGGTGAAATTAGCTTGGAATAAAAGAAAATGGTCTCCTAAATGTTCCCTTTTTTTTACAAGATATGTCTTTTTTTTTGGGGGGGGGGTATATTTAGGGTGGTGTATTCATTTTATTGTGTGTTCTTTGTATTTGTGCTTTATTTTATTGTGTGTGTGTGTGTGTGTGTAATATATATTTTCTTAATATTTGTGCATTGTTGCTTGAAGTGATTGTAGCCTAATTAGTGCACAGTACTGTTTGGACCTTGAAAAAAGGACACCCCCCAAAGCTTAGAGCAAATAAAAATAAAATCCTTACATATTTTTTTTTACTTTTTTTCACTGTCCATGTTTTGTGTCTGAGAAAAAAAAATGTCAAATTGAAACTTAGAAGAGTGACAGCAAAAAAGAGACCAACTGGTCCATCGAGTCCATCGAATCTGCCCCATTATTTAAAAAATAAAATAAAAATTATGATTTTTTTTGCTATCTTTTTTGTCTGAATAAACATCTATATTTATTCAAGCATGCCTGAATCAACTTGCTGTTGACTGACTCACTACTTCTGCTGGAATAAGGCTAATGAGGGGCTATTGTTTGGCACAAGAACACTAGCAATAAGCTGAAGCCCACAGGTGTATACATATCTCCTCCTGCGTTGTCCATGACCTCGCCATTAAAGAGGAAGTAAACCCTGATGGGTTTTACTTCCTATTTTTTCCCCTGCTTTCTCCTGCAAAGTAAAAGCATAATGGGCTGGGATACATCGCATACCAGCCCATTATGTGCCACTTACCTGTAATCGAAGCCTGCGCTGTCCCCGCTGGTGGCCACATCCATCTTTACCCCTCTTCCTTCCGGGGCCGCGGACTCCAGGCTTTGTGACTGGCCAGGGGTTGCGTGACGTCCATCCCGCGCATGCGCGTGGGAGCTGTCAGTCACAGCACTTGCTAGTGAAGAAACGGCACAGAGGGCCTGTTTCTTCACAGCACATGCACTGATGACAAAAATTTATAAATAATTTTGTGCAATATATATATATATATATATATATATATATATATATATATATATGGTCACTAGTGGTTAGAGAAATATATTCTCCAAATACTGAATATAATGAAGTACCGTGAGGACTCCAGTGGATAGTGCTGGTGACCAAATGTAATCAAAGGTCAATCATAAAGTGACAAATGCATAAAGTGAATAGTGTCTAAAATATACAGATAAATGTGGATGTATAAAGTGACAATGGCAATGAAAAGATGAACTTCATGGAAATAGGAATCTAATGGTATTGAAAAACCACAGCAGGATCAAAAATAAATAGATAAATGAAAAAGTTTGGATATAAATAAATATAGGTGCTAAAGATGGTCTATGGCAATCCCAGTAATAGTAAAAATTTCCTCCAAATCATATTAGTGTGCTCCAAATCTCATTGGTGTAGTAGCACAATCTTCCAACAAATATTCCAAATGTGGCAAACAATATTCCAAACAGTATTCCAAATAGTCACTGGATATTGCTATTATGATGAGTGAATATTGGTATTTGTGTAGAGTTCCATCTATTTTCTCCTGTGTTATGGTCTCTCAGAACTCTCACCTTAGGGCTATGTAATGTCTTGCATCAGTAAATAATTGGAATTATCCGGATACTTCTGTGGGGATCCTAGTGTCCAGGTATATACTGTGAATAGTGCCAACATGCACCGATGACATCGGCACAAGCGTATATGGTAAATATCTCCTAAACCGTGCAGGTTTCGGAGATATTTACAGTACCTACAGGTAAGCCTCATTATAGGCTTACCTGTAGGTATAAGTGGTGTAACTAGGTTTACAACCACTTGAAAAATCTTGTGCCAGGCTGCCAATGCCAGCACAATGTCTTCATGTAGACTTGAATAGGACATTGCTCTGGGATGTCAGTATGCAAGCACGTGAAGCCTGGCAGATTTTTACTGGCTGAAATGGGGACAATGCAGGAGACTAATGCCGCGTACACACGGTCGGAATTTCCGATGGAAACAGTCCGATGGGAGCTTTTCATCGGATTTTCTGACCGCGTGTATGCCCATCGGTCTTTTTCTGTCGGAATTTCCGACGGACTTTGGATTGAGAACCTGTTCTTAATTTTTCCGACAGAAAACCTTTCTATCGGATTTTCTGATCGTGTGTATGCAATTCCGACATGCAAAATTTTGACGCATGCTCGGAAACAATTCGACACATGCTCAGAAGCATTAAAATTCCCTTTTATAGTGCAGTCGAATGTGTTTTATGCGGTGGTGTTATTGACCATCGGAATTTGGTGTGACCGTGTGTAGGCTAGACAGTTTGAGCGAAATTCCGTTGGAATTCCGACGGGAAAACCATCAGAGCTTTTTCCGACGAGAATTCCGACCGTGTGTACGCGGCATAACACTGTTGAAGGAGGTATGTACCTGCAGGGCGAGATGGATTAGTTTCGTGTATTTAGGGGGCTAAGGAGGGGTGCTGATTTTTTTTTTTTTTAAGCTAAATACTAAATGTTTCCTCTAAATTCCATTTGCAACCTTAAAAACCACCAAAAAAGCTTTAAATTCCCAATTTCTATCGACTCCAATGCATTTGGACAAATATGATTTTGGCCAACATTTTAAGGAAATATAAATGATCAGTTTCACTCATCTCTAGTCTTTTTTTTCTGGTCCCCTGAGGGTGCCATTAAAAAATGCCCCCTAACCCCCAATATAGTTAACCGGTGTCCCTGAGCAGTGTCCCTTTGTGTCCTAGTGGCTTCCACCTCCCTTCCTGTTTTCTCTGTTAGTAGTGGTAAAGGACTTGATCTGTGTGTTTTATAGGCCCAGATTGGTTGTTCAGGTCTTCATCATGGCTGAGAGAGAACAAGAAGCTGCCGCTGTCGCTGGGACATTTAGTGACCCCCCCCCCCCCGCTACTGGAAAAAAACTAAGTGTTTGGGGGAAGGGGGAATTTTTTAAATGGTAGCTTCAGGGGACTGTTTTTTATGGGCACAATTGTATAACGGAATGTGTAAATGATTATCATAGGGGTTGATTTACTAACATTTTTGTGATACTTTTTATGTAAAGATGTAGCCAATGCCAACGTCTGATAAAATAAAAATCTTTCAGTTAATTCATATATCAGTATATGATATAAAATGTAGGGACACGACGGGATCGATTTACTAAAACTGGAGTGTGCAAAATCTGGTGCAGCTGTGCATGGTAGCCAATCAGTTTCTAACTTCTTGTTCAGTTAAGCTTTGATTTAAAAAAAAAAAAATTGGAAGCTGAGTTTCTGGGCAGAGCTGCACCAGATTTTGCACTCTCCAGTTTTAGTAAATCAATCCTGTCATGCATTTTATATCATCTACTGATATATGAATTTACTGAAAGATTTTTATTTTATCGGACCTTGGCATTCACTACATCTTCAAACAATTACTTGTTACATAAAAAGTATCACAAAAGGGAAAAAAGGGAATGGAAAGTTTCATATTAAAAAAAATAATAATAATAATAAAAAAAAATTATACAAAATAAATATTTGCATGATGCTTCCCTATTAATTTATAAAGGTCAAACTTGATAGATCCACTTAAAAGCATGTATATGTTTTGTTATAATTTTCATCTCTATTTCCTGGTTTTTCACGCTGTTCAGTGCATTATATAATGTTGAAGGTGATTTTTTAAATAGATTTTCTGTGTGTATTTTTTAAGGACTTTTTCTTAATTGTGTGAATCCACATGTAATCCACAGAGATAGAGTCTTTTACATTGATTACCATTCCTTTCTATGAAATATACAATTGAGTATAGCTAGGGTTAAAATACAGCATATGGGATTTGTACCCAAAAAGCAAAACATACAAATTGTTTTATTGAAACACACGTCCAACTTTCTGAGATCAGAACTAGAGACACCTTTTAGTGCAAATTATTAAAGCAAAGGACACAATGGTGCCCTGCCCCCAGTTACACAAACCTTGAGGAATTAGCACGTGAAAAATGTCATTGGTGAATTTTCACTTCTGTTTTATTTTTATACAGTTTTTTTTTATAATACAAAAGCAGTCCTTTAGAGGTAAGAGGTTTAGAGGTAGAGGTATTTGGTAAATTATAAATTTACATGATGTAAATTGTAAATTTCCTAATCTAGGTCTATGCATCGGAATAAAAAGAGGTACTAGCTAGCAGTAAAGAAGAACAGAGGGTTTTAGTTACAAAAAAAGAGGATATTCCTACTGAATGAGGCACGGTGTTGGGTTATGTTGAAAACATGGTACACAACTTTTCCATGGCATCAAAAGAGCATTCTGTGGGCATTACAATTGCTATAAAAATGTGCATAAAGTGTTCCACAGAGTGTTGAATGTCTTTCACCTAAAGCAGTTGCTGTTCAGTAATCTACACTTGTCAAGCTCCTTATTTTTTGAACGCTGTTTAATGTCTGAGCTGTCGTCTGAAGTCCAATAGCTTGGAAGGTTGGGGAGATGCTGCCATAAGTAGCCGTAAAACCAGTGGCGTTGGGAGAGGGGGCTGAGAGGGGCTGGAGCCCAGAGTGTGTTATCCCAGAGCTCTGTTATTAGCCCAGAGTGCCACCGGAGAGCGGGGACCGATCTGAACCCAAGCACGGCTGAGTGACATAGAAGGTCCCGCCTTCTGGAGCATGTTGTGCCTATGATGGACGTCCCACTGGTCCAATGCCGGGACTGCGGGACATGTGACATCCATCATAGGCGCTGCAGGCTCCAGAAGGCGGGAATTACAATGCTCTCCTCTTCTGTCATGGCTCTGGCTGCCTGGAGTGCCTGCTGTCTACTCTACTGTGATGGGCGCGCCGCACACTATGGCTGAGCCGCAGGAGGAGGCCACGTCACCTGAAGTCTGGTCAAGTAGGTCAGTGCCTGTCAGTGTATGTCAGGTTGGTCAGTATATGTCAGGTAGGTCAGTGTGCGTACAGTAGGTGAGTATAATGGTCAGTGTATGTCAGGTAGGTCAGTGTGTGTCAGGTAGGTTGGTGTGTATCAGGTAGGTCAGTGTATGTCAGGTAGGTCAGTGTGGATCAGTGTATGTCAGGTAGGTCAGTGTGTGTCAGGTAGGTCAGTGCGCATCAGGTAGGTGAGTGTAATGGTCAGTGTATGTAAGGTAGGTCAGTGTGTGTCAGGTAGGTCAGTGCGCGTCAGCTAGTTCCGTGCGTGTCAGGTAGGTAACACCCCAACCCCCCGTTCCCTGGTCTTTTTGCCACCTAGCAACACTGCTGCGTACAACTAACCAGGCAATGATGATAGCACCTTTGCCAACAGCCAGTCCATTTCAAGACTGCTGATGAGGACACTCCACACAGCTCCCAGTGTCCCAGTGGAAGATAATGAGCTGAGGGCTGTAGATCACTAAAACCATTCGCTGCCAAACAAGTGGAGAATATTTATGCTTTGATGGGCATACATTTAGGCTCGGGTCACACTGCTGCAATCTGATTTTGATCCAAAGTGGTTTGCATATTCTATGGTGGCCAAAATCACACTGGAATCACACCAAGGTATTATAGGAACCTTTTCCAAAATTGTTCCATGATGGGTTGGATTGATGGGCACTATTGAAAACAATGTGATTTCAATTGTCATGCGATTCTCCAGTCGCACCTGAAATTGCGCTAGTCTTATAGTAACTTGCATTATAGTCATTAATATAAGTACACCCTAATTAGCTTTACTCAAGTCAAGATCAGGGATAAAGAAAATAATTTGGGCCCAATAGAAATGTGAAATTTCTGATTTTCCCAAGTCTTATGCCCCGTAAACACGAGTGGAATTTCCATCAGAAAAATCTTGGATGCTTTTTCTGACGGAATTCCGCTCAAGCTTGGCTTGCATACACACAGTCACACAAAAGTTCTCTGAACTTTCGACCATCCAGAATGCGGTGACGTACAACACTACGACGAGCCGAGAAAATTAAGTTCAATGCTTCCGAGCATGCGTCAAATTGTTTCCGAGCATGCGTAGGAATGTTGCTTGAGAACCTGCTCTCAATCTTTTGCTGGCGGAAATGCCGCCAGCAAAAGTCCGATGGAGCATACACACGGTCGCATTTTCTGACCAAAAACTCACATCGGTCTTTTGCTGGCGGCATTTCCGATCGTGTGTACGTGGCATTAGGGGTTGATTTACTGAAGGCAAATAAACTGTGCACTTTGCAAAGTGTGGTTGCTCCAAAGCTTAGTAAATAAGGTAAGTCTTCACTTTGCAAAGAGTACTCAGTATTGGAAGCAGCCTTGTCAGTATTAAATGATTTGTCTCAACACTCTTTTGCTGGACAGTTTAATCTGGTAAATGAGTTGAAAAATAACAGATCTACTGGCTGGATCAACAGGTGAAAAAAACAAAAAAATAAATCAATGCAGTCATCACATCTAAGGATTTGTAAGCTGCAATATATTACATTTTTGCTTTCGTATTTGATATTGCTTTAATTTAAAAAGCTCAATGACTTTTTGCTAATTAGGAACTTTTTTTCCTCTGTCTTTTTAAAATAAAAATGGACTAATGAGGAACCCTTCGCAGGCACACGAACAGGTCTAGAACTGTTCAAAGAAGCTATCGTAACCCTCAAGAGCCATTTAAAGCCTGTTACGCCCTTAAAACTAGACTACATAAAAACAACATTTATTTTCTTATGCATTTTGCAAAAAATTGCAAAATTCAAATCTCCTATTTTTAACTGACCTTTTAGCAAAATTAAAACTCAAATTTCGCTCACC
This sequence comes from Lithobates sylvaticus, assembly GCA_028564925.1. Classification (NCBI taxonomy): domain Eukaryota; kingdom Metazoa; phylum Chordata; class Amphibia; order Anura; family Ranidae; genus Lithobates; species Lithobates sylvaticus. Next base: position 50,358,055 of record CM053031.1, on the reverse strand, counting down.
CATTTTTAACCTCCCTGGCGGTATTATGATTATGTCAGGAATTTTGTACCAAACGCGGTACAATTATTTTGCATGAAAATTTGGCGTTTTCTATTGTAGGCCTGCAATTCTTAGGAATAACTCACTTAAATCTGTCCAAACTAGAGTCTAGTAGACATCCTGGGTATGATAAAGTTTGAAACACAAAATCAGAAATTATAATACAATAAATAAATATAAAAATTATTCAATAATGTATTCAAATCAAAAACACAGAAATTGGCTCAGTTGCAGAATTTCCGCTGTCATTAGATTTAGTGTTTGATGATGAATTGTGATTCTAATTTATTATCGTTTTCTAGCTGGTCTAAAACCACACATAAAGGGACACTTTTTGGTTGCTATGGACAATCTCCAAATTCCAGGCAGAAAAAAATGTATTTATAATATAAAACTACATGCAGGGCACTGGACAGACCACTAGGGACAAAGGGGATGTGTAATTTTTTTTACAGTACTGTAATCTGTAAGATTACAGTACTGTATGTGTATTGTGTGTTTTTACTTTTTTGAATTTGGCGCCGATCTCCGCTCCCGTGCGTCGTAACGTTGCAGGGAACGGAGATCAGCGGCACTCGGGCACTGTGTGAATCGAGCGGAGGAGCTCGCACACACAGCGGGGAGACATCGTGGGATCCAGGGGACAAGGTAAGTAACTTCCCCTGTATCCTGCAATGCGATCCCGAGTCTGGCTCAGGGTTACTGCTTATGGTACTGAAATTCCACCCCGAACCAGACTCAGGAATACCGCCAGGGAGGTTAATGCAGCATTAATCCTAAATCTCAAAATGTAATATATTGCAGCTTACCAATCATAAGATGTGGTGACTTCATTAGTTTTATTTTCTAAAGGTTTTACCCCTCTGTTTGCACCTGGCGATCTGACCAGTAACACACCTCCTGTATTAAAGTGCATATACTCTGGATGAAGGAGCACAAGGGGCACATTTGGACTGCAACATTGTCAGTCTGGGAGGAGGGGAGTGTTAGATGGACTAGCAGATTTAAGCTGGCTATAGATGGCTCGATTCACCCATCAACACAGTCAGTGTTGATGGGGGAATCCCTTCCATGCAGCAATTATGTAGTCTGGGCTGGGAGAAGAAGGGGCTATGGGGAGCCGTCCCTGATGGAAGAACATGAGTGATAATTGCTAGCATCTGCCCCAAAGCACCCCCCCCCCCCATGTTTAAGGCATGTGGCCTGGTATCGTTCAGGGGGTGGGAGGGGTGCACACTCACCCCCTTTCTTTTCCTGCCAGGCTGCATGTTCAGATAAGGGACTGGTATGGATTCATTTTTTTGTATTGCCGGCAATAAATTGCAGCCGTGATCAATATAAATGTCTTTTTTTTTTCTTTACAAATGTCAGTTTTGCTACAGTAGGTTCTATACATGGTACAGATGGTGCCAATTTACAGGCAGACTAGGGGGACCCCCCAGGCACTATATTTAAAGGAATTTTTCATTTGTATTGTTTTACTTTAAGCATCATTAACCTCCCTGGCGGTATTCCCAAGTGTGGCTTGAGGTTAATTTTCAGTACCAATAGCGGTAACCCCCGAGCCACACTCAGAATTGCATCAAAGTAGGCAGGTACAGGTACTTACCTTGTCCCTAGGACCCCCGCGATGTACTCCTGCTGTGTCCCCCAGCCGGATCCTCTGCCCGATGCTCTGTGTGTTCTTGGTTCCGTTCCCTGCGTGCATCGCAACGCATGGGGGTGGAACCGGCGCCAAATTCAAAGAATGTACAAAAAGCATAAACACACACAATACATTGTAATCCTATATGATTACATTACTGTATCAAATCATTTGACCTCAGTTTGTCCCTAGTGCTTTGTCCAGTGCCCTGCCTGTTTTACCATTCTTTCTGCTTGGAAACTTGAGAACGTCCATGGCATCCAAAAAGTTCCCCTTTACGTCAGAACCGGTTTATGACCAGCTTTAAAACAGCGATAGTGAATTAGAATCACTTGCCGAATTGAGTGATAGTGATTTGTGGGGAAATTTTTGCGAACTTGGTGCTCTATTGACTGTGGTACGGATCACGCAGCGCCCCCAAGATTCCCATTTAATGGAGCACCTGGAATGAAAGTAGATGTTGAAGACAATAACCCCTTGGCATACTTACAAATATTTATGACTGATGAGGTTATTGAAAAAATTGTTGCTGAGACAAACTGGTACCAAGAGCAACAATTATCTATGCGTCAGAAGTTTCCAAGAAGCAGAAAGTGGGAACCAGTGACCAACGATGACATTTGGAAATTTCTGGGCCTAATAATACTTCAAGGAGTAAAGTAATATATTATTATTATTTGCTATAATTTTTTATAGTTATTTATTATATTATAATTTATGATTTTGTGTTTTAAACTTTATCATACCCTGGATGTCTACTAGACTCTTGTTTGGACAGATTTAAGTGAGTTATTCCTAAAATACAATTTTCTCTTCTTGACTAAAGTTCTCATATAAGTTTGTAAAGATAGTAATTTTAAGTCCCAGTTATGGATGATCGGCAGCTCTATAGCTGCAGAGGAGCCATGTATGCTTTACAGAAGGTCTGCATCAAATAGTGCCTATGTATTGACTGGAAATGCAGCTTTTATCATTCTGTAACACATGTATACAGTTCACTAATACATTATTGGAAGTGACATATGTTTACTGATTTTTGTATGGCATTTATGTTATTGAAAGCTTAGTGGGCGGTGAGATGGATGGTTGCTCCCTGGGGCTTTTCTGTCTTTGCAGAAGGCAAGACTATCTTTATTTCTCGGTATGTTCATCGGACTGTCTAAAGGAAAAAAATTGTAGAATGTAAAGCGAAAGTCTTGTATGTACAAAATAAGTCATTAGTAACATAGATAGCCCTGTGGACAACAATAGAACCTATCATATTGTAATGTACACAGTGCACTGTTAAGTAAATAAAGCTGTAAGTAGATTTTGAATGAATTACATACGAGAGACACATTTAATATATTTTTCTGTAGCTTTGAAGCCATATTTACTGTTCATCAACATCAGATACACTATAAACTATAAACGTTACACATGGTCCAACTGTAATAACTTATATTGGAACTGAACCCTCCTATCCTTTACAGCCAAGGAAGCTGCTTCTGATTGATCTGCAACTGTCATGGTGCTGCACATGTGGTCAGTTATGACTCCAGCCATTTGATGGTTTGACAGTTTTGGTTGAAAGCGCACGCAAATGTGACAGTTATCATTCCCGGAATGTAAGAGTTTTTTTAAACCGTTAAAGTGGAACTTTAGTCAGAAAATTAAAGTGATTGTAAACGATCACCTTGTAAAATAATCCATTTAGGTTAACCACTTCCAGCCCAAGGCCGTCATATGACATCCTTGACTTTCAGTGGGAATATCTGAATGATGCCTGCAGCTACAGGCATCATTCAGATATCCTTTGTTTTTAGCTGGCGATTCTGTGCACCATAAGAATGATCATAGTGACAGTTCCACTGCTTGATCGTTCTTACAGGTGACGGGAGGGGACAACCCGCCGCCATCCGGTGCTTCCCCGTGCTCTCTCGTGCCATTGGGGACCCGGAGAAAGAATCAGCCGCCACCGTATGACGACCATAGAGCTTTCCGGTGACCAGATGGTCACCAGTCATCTCTATGACCGTCAAAGGCCCGGGCGTGGCGTTATGGCGTCACGTCCGGGCCGCGATTGTAAACAAAGCCGCAATCTTGGCTGGTAAGCATGAGATCGTGAATTTTTTTTCTCTCGTGTTTTCCAGCCTGGAGGAGAGATATGGGGCCTTATTGACCCCACATCTCTCCATAAAGAGGACCTGTCATGCACCATTCCTATTACAAGGGATGTTTACAGGCAGTCTGAAACCCGGATGCATGATTCCAAGCCCAAACTGTCCAGGTGGCAACCCTACTACTGTGCATGTGTAAAAACATAAAAACAAATCATGTCAACCACCACCATTAAGGTGTAAATTGTCCAGCGGCACCACAAAAGTGAGATATAATCACAATAAACAACATGTATAAAAAATGATGCGCTAAACAAAAATCTCATATTGGGTTATTAAATCCAACTGTAGAAAACACAAATCCATAATAAGTAGTTGAATCCAAAAAAAAAATCTCCACCTTGTGTGTGCACCGTCACTACAGGCAATATAGACTCTTACCAGAAAGCCTGGACCCTTTATTGTGAAGGGTCAAACAGGCTTGATGTAAATCTTTGCAGGGGTCATCAGCTGAAGATGTGTCCTCAGATCAAACAGGGCATAAGCACGATATTCAAACCAAGCCCCATCCACCCCATGATCAGATTGATCATAAAATGAAAGAGACGCCAGATAGTGTAAAATCCCAAGGGGAGGGGGCTCTGTGCAAGCTCAAACTTTTTTTTAGTTTTAGATAGAGTGGAGCTAGATTAGAACACCTGTCAGGTTTTTATCGCTGTCTGTGCCTCCATTAGGTAGATTCACCTTCTCTATATTTTTACTGTTTACCATTATCATTAAAGTAAAAGAAAATCTCACATTTTGGGTTGTCAGAAAAGTAATAGAGGGGAAATCTTCCATTGGGACACAGATGGCAAAAAAAAAAATTTACAGGGTTATAACCTTCCCTTACTTTATCCAAAACGATGGTGTGCCTATAGTTCTTCTTTAAAGCAAATAGACTGTAACATTTGTAAGTTATTCCAGAGCTTAGTAAATTAGGTGAAGCTTCACTTTACAAAGAATATCCAATCACATGCAAGAAAAATAAAAAATAAATGCATTTAGCTTGCACATGATTGGATGATGGAAGTCAGCAGAGATCCCCGTCTTTTACTAAACTCTGGAGTAACTGCACTTGTAAAGTCCCCGGTCTACTGTGTATGCCTTTAGTAAATCCACCCCATTACATGTAGTGAAATGTATCTATTTTCTACAGTAATTTTGCCATGTTTTTGGAGAGTATGAGCTATTTTTTTACAGCTTTTTACTCACTGATCACCAGTCTAGTAAAACACACAACACACCACAGTAAAACACACAAAGTAAACACACATGTCCCCAAAACACATGTCCCCACATAGTAATGATCCCCAAAACACATGTCCCCCACATATATAACAGTAAAATCACATGTCCCAATGATCATTTGCACACATATGTCCGTGATCACCTGCTCACATCTGTACATGATCATTTACGTACATATGTCCGTGATCACGCAAACCAAATATTATACACTTAACTGGATTTTTTTTAACAAAAACATGTAGCAGAATACATTTTGCTTTAAATTTATGACAAAATTGGATTTTATTGGATTTGTTTTAAAATAGAATAAAGAAAATATTGTTTTTTTTTTTTTTTCAAATTTCGGCTCTTTTTTCATCTAATATCGCAAAAAAAAAAAAAAAAACGGAGTCGTGAATAAATACCACCAAAAGAAAGCTCTATTTGTGCAAACAAAATGATAAAAATGTAATTTGGGTACAGCATTGCATGACCGCGCAATTCTTAGTGAAAGTGCGAGAGCGCTGAAAGATGAAAATTGGTCTGGGAAGGAAGGGGGCGAAATTGCCCAGTATTGATGTGGTTCAATGGGACCCGAATGGGACCCGAACGTAAGAAAAACGAAAGTGCCCATTTTGAAGGCTTATATGCAAGTAATTGGGTATACAATGGTTATAGGGGCCCGGGTCCTGCCCTGGGGGACATATATCAATAAAAATAAAGTTTGTGAAATGTGTAATTTTTAAATGAGCTGTGATTTTTTGATTTTTAAAGTGAAAGCCTAAAAATGAAAAGATCCTTCCAATATAGTGCCTGGGGGGTCCCCTTAGTTTACCTGTAAAAGATCAGATCTGTACCATGTCTAGAATTTTCCCTGCAAGCTGCCTTTATTTTGCTCAGCAACCGCTGGGGAGCCAGTGTGTATGATGAGTTCACAATGTAGTGCACTGGGAACAAGATTAGAGATTTTTTGGATACATTCTGGTGTCACTTTGACTTTGGATAGAAGTAACGGGTGCGTAAAAATTGGTCTGTGGTGCCTTCCACTTTAACCCTATAGAGGTAATCTTGATGAAAGTAAGAATTGGCTTTGCTGTATAAAAATTATTGAACACCCTTAAAGCTAGGCAGCCTGAAAGTCCTGCAGAGATTCCACATCCCAAAAAGACTTAATCAGTGACATCATCATCAGGGGCTTCATAGCTGGTAATCCAGGACTGATTCATTTTCATAAAAGTCAAACGGTCCACGGAGTCTGTGGACAGACGCGTTCTATGATCAGTAACGAAACCTCCTACAGCACTGAATGCCGTTCTGAAAGCACGCTGGATGCAGGGTAGCCCAACAACTCAATAGCACACTGGGCAAGTTCTGGCCAGTGGTCTATTCTCATGACTCAGTAAGTCAGTGGATCATCAGCTGGAAAGCTCCCCATCTCTAATTTGGCCCGAGGTAATCGTCATGTGATGCAGATGCTGCCGATGGGATGTGAAAGCTGACAGCCCTGGGCAGCGAGGACTAAAAAAATTCCAAAATGCCTCACTTAGGCAGACGCCTTCTCCAAAGCTCCTCTCTTGACCAACAGAAAACTTAAAACTAAATTTTCCACGACACTGTAACCTACTGGAGTCAGGAAAAATGTTCAATAAAATTATCTTTAACGTGTTCTCAAGAGGTTTTATCTTCTGCACTCTCTGTGGGGATGGGATGGTCACGGAGGGTTGCCAACCAGCAACCATCAGAATCCTCCTTCTCATCCTCCTCCTCCTCCTATCTCTCCTCCTGTGTGTTCTTTGATATAGGAATGATGGTGCCTGGATAAAGTGGGCCTTGAGAGGAAAGGAAGTCCTCCTCTTCCTCCTGCTGCTCTGCCTCCAGTGCCCTGTCCATAATGCCACACAGAGTCTGCTCCAGCAGGAACACAACAGGGATTGTGTCACTAATACATGCACTGTCATGGATCACCATCCTTGTGGCCTTGTCACATGGTGACAATACGGTGCATACATCCTTAATGATCAGCCATTGGCGTGGGGAAAAAAAATCAGAGGTGGCCTGAGCCTGTTGTCGTGGCATATTTGCACAGGTACTCGTTGGCGGCCCTCTGCTGCATGTATAGCCGCTGCAGCATTGACAAAGTAAAGTTCCACCTGGTGGGCATGTAACAAATCAGGCGGTCTACTGGGCAGGTGGATTTCCCACTGAATTTCAGCCAACCAAGCACTGGCTGTGTATCACCGCCTGAAATGGCTACAGTCTCTTATGGCCAGCTTTAGCACATCTTGCAACCCTGGGTACATATTTAGGAAATGCTGCACCACCAAATTGAGGACATGTGCCCGGCATGGCACATGTGTCAACTTTCCCTGTCTAAGGGCTGACAGGAGGTTTGAGCCATTATCACACACCACCATTGTGTGAACCACCTCTGGGCCTGTCCCTGCAGAGCTGCAAGAATCTCTGCTCCGGTGTGGTTCCTGTCCCCTAAACACACCAGCTGAAGCACTGCATGGCACCTTTTAGCCTGACTCTGGGAATAGCCCTTTGAACCCTTAGGGGGTACCTGATGTTCATAGGACAATTCTGCAGAGGAGGGCATGGAGGTGGCAGAGGAGGAGGAGGGAATAGATGATGACATCACAGGTTGGGCATCATCACCACCAGCTGTATGGAGACATGTGGGCACAACAAGCTGCAGCACCGAGCCGTGTCCTGCATCCTTTTGAGTTGCAAGCGGGGTTACCCAGTGTGCTGTGAATTAAATATATCGTCCCTGCCCATGCTTGCTGGACCACGTGTCAGCAGTAAGGTGGATTTGACTCCTGACTGCTTTGCCCAATGATTCCAGAACATTCCCATCCACGTGATGGTAGAGAGATGGAATGGCCTTACGTGAAAAGTAGGAGCGACTGGGAACCTGCCATTGTGGTACAGCACATTGTGCGAATTCACGGAAGAGGGCAGAATCCACCAGGCTGAAAGGCAGAAGTTGGAGAGCCAACAGCTTTGACAAGCTTGCATTTAGACGCTGGGCATGTGGGTGGGACTGTATTTTTTTTTCTACTGCAGCAGATGGGGTAGAGAAATTTGCCGGCTACAGTCTACAGCTGGTGGTGTGCTGCTGGCAGATGTGATGCTAGGACCTGGGATACCCTGTGCTATACCATCATCCCTATCAGTGGAGGCTGCTGAGAGGTAATGACTCAGTATAGCAGGGGCAGACTGAAGTGGGTAAGGAGGAGGAGGGACAGATTTGTGCCCCTTTTGTGTGGCTTTTAGATGCTCTTCCCAATGGGCTGAGTGGTTGGACGTTAAAGGTCTTGTTAAGCATGTGGTACCCAAATGGTTGGTGTTTTGCCATGTTTGATGTGCCTGAGACACAGTTTGTACTAATGCTATCTGAACTGTCCCTACTCTAGCTATACACTAATGTAAAGATTACTGACACGGTCTCACTACACTACACTGAAACTATCTGAGCTGTCCCTACTCTAGCTGCACACTATGCAAAGCTGAATGATGGTCCTCCTCACTACACTCACACTGTCCGTAGACTGACACTAAACTAATATTCTATACTGACAATTGAAGCAAAATAGCACAGTATAGCACACTATCTAACTAATAGCATTGAACAGAGCCCTGTTCTATCTCTCTCCACGCCAAAATCACACAAAAAATGTCTGCTATTGAAAGAATACTTTTATACTGTGGGGCCATGATTGGATAAAGTTATGATGACAGTGTCCAATCATGACTCTGTTAGTGCTCTGTGCCCTGATTGGCTGAAGCTTTCACTGCTTCAGCCAACCAGGACTTGCAATGCACTGTTCAGCGCCGCAATGCATTGTGGTCGATTCGGGGGCCGAACAAACAGTCAAACGACCCGCTTGTTCAGCTACTCGCCAAATGTCTGAACAGCGAAAGTTCAAACTTATGCTCGGGCCGAACCGTTCGCCCATCTCTAGTCAGTAACATTCTTCCTGTCCTGGGGTGACAACACATACTCACTGTACTGTATCTATAGAAGGGCAGCATTGTCACAGTTGGTTGCTTGCTCCTAATTCACACTAGAGAACACCTGACCCTCTCCTCATCTCTATAACAAGGGGGAGCAGGGTATTTTTTTTCACTTAAATCACTTAAAGTAGTCAAAAAAAATGCATTAAATCTTTCTTGCAGGAGGAAGACGGCAATGAAATTGCAACACAATTTATTCTTGCTCTATCCGTAACTAAAACAAATAGTTTTGGCTGATTTTGCACTATAGTAATATTCCCGATTTTCAGTTTTTTTATTAAAAATCTGAATTTGTTTCTGCTTCCTGATTTTCAATGCTTTTGAAAATTGTCATTGACAAATCAATTTTTTTTTTATTTTATTCTATGTACAAAGGGATTAAAATAACATTTTAACTTTTTTACAAGGTACATTTTAGGGGATCTTTAGGATTCCTTTTTTTTAATGGTGGAACACTGTATAAGTAAACTTTAAATAAATATTGCACCATATTTAGGCATCATAGTCCTTCTGGACATCCTTAACTTTAAAGTAACGTTTGTTAAGATTCCTTAATGTTTAAATGGAGACGAACCTGCATCAAACCTTTACAGATTTGCAATGGTTCCAAGCAAGACACTAATTATAAATACACCAGTTGCATAAGCTTTTCTTCACAGGTCATACTTCACCCCCACCCACATTGCCAAATGTTCCCCCCTCTGCAAGGAATTTATGCTGGAGGTTGTTCACAGGAGGGAACACTATATCACATTTTATGGAATTGCTCACATATTAAAAGCTATTGGGGGGGCGTGGCGACCGGACTCCAGGATGGCCGCTTAACCTGGAGCTCCGCTCGTCCGCAGGAGACATTCGTCAGCCACACACTATTACCGGCGGAAACATACCTCCACAAAAGGTCAGTGAGATCCCGAGAACCGGAGGCAGTCACTAGAGATGGGCCGGCACAGGAAAAACCCGCCACAGCCACCGAAAATAGCGAGCTACTGCGCCACGAACGGCGCCTCACAAGATGGCGATGACGGCGGGAATGCAGCTCAGGGGGAAGAAATAGGATGGATTAAAGACAAACTAGCAAGTCTAGAGGACCGCTCCAGGAGGAACAACCTCAAGTTGAGGGGTATCCCTGAAGAGGTACCCCCGAATCAGTTACTACCATTTGCCCAAGCTTTATTTTCAACTTTTTTACCTCAGGCTACAGCACAAGACCTCATTGTGGACAGAATTCATAGAATTCCTAAACCGTCATTTCTGCCTGCAGAAATTCCCAGAGATGTTCTACTAAGAGTCCACTATTTCCACATTAAGGATCAAATTTTGCAAATTTCTAGAAAACAAGAAAATTTACCCCCACAATTTGCTAATGTTAAATTGCTCCCTGACCTATCTAGACATACTTTACAACGCAGACGCAATCTTATAACTATTACAAAAGCCCTAAGGAATCATAACATCATTCACAAATGGAAATACCCTGCCACTCTATCCATTGTTCACAATGGCTCCACCACCATGATCTCCTCGTTGGATGAAGGTCTAAATTTACTACGTAGATGGAAAATACTACCTGATGCAAACACCAACTTTCCCGCCATAGCAGGCCCATCACATATCCCTAATGAATGGCAAGCAGTGACTCATAAAAAATCTCTTAAAAAATCCGCTGGTATACCAAGCACAGAATTTCAACAGATTACTTGAATGTCTCCTAGGAAGAGTGCCTTATACTCTGTTCCTTGTTACCCTCAGATTACCATTAGCAGTTCCACCTGCTCTTGGATCGCTTTATGGATCCTTTTTTTATCTATATTTTCTTTTTTTATTTCTTTTTCCTTGATATGCACAGATCTCTCAAGAGCAATTTATCGTCCTACATCTACTCCAGAAATCCATATGATGGCTGTCAACAACCTGGAAAATTCACACCAACTGAAGTGAGTACTTTAATGTCTATCCTCCATATCCTTTATACAATGGACCAATGACGATCTCTTGCTTATCAATCAACGCACATGGTTTGAACCACCCGGCCAAACGATTTTCCTTATGGAAAGAGGTTCATAAACACAAGGCAGATATTGTATGTGTACAAGAAACGCACTTCCAACTAGACAACACCCCACAGTGTACCCACAAAGACTTCCCACACATCTACTTAGCATGTAATCCTCTCAAAAAAACTGGAGGCGTTCTAATAGCCCTGAAGAACTCACTTTCATTTCAACACAGAGATTCGTTTACGGATGAAGCTGGCAGATTTATCATTGTCTCAGGCGACATAAACTCTCAACCATTCACTCTGGTTAACCTATATTCACCAAATACACATCAAATTCGCTTCTTCAATAAGGTCCTTCGCAAACTCAAGTCTATGCAGTATGGTAAAGTCCTGATATGCGGAGACTTTAATGCTACTGTAGACCCCCAAGTGGACACATCTTCGGCCAAAATCCGCTCAACACCAGCTCTACAAACCATTCTTCACAAAGAGGAACTGTTCGATGCGTGGAGATGTCTCCATGCTGGTGAAAAGGACTTCACTTTTTTTTCCAACAGACATCGCTCATACTCCCGTATTGACATGTTTCTAACTGATAAATGGTTGTTACAAGATATAACCACAGCTGCCATTCACGAGATTACGTGGTCTGACCACGCAGCGATTTCCTTATCCATTATGGAGAAGGGTGTCTCTTCTTCACCTCCCATCTGGCGGTGTAATAATAGACTAGTACAAGAGCCTTCATCTAACAAACTACTGACACAACACATCACCAATTTTTTCTTAGATAACTATGGTTCAGTTACAAAAACACATGTTTTATGGAACGCCCATAAGGCATACATGAGAGGTATTCTAATACAAATGGGGGCTAGAGCCAAACACCAGAGGTCTCAACAAATTCAAACTATACTCCATGATCTTAGAAAATTTGAAACACAAAATAAAACATCCCCTACCTCAGTAATAACTCACAAGCTTTCTATCCTTAGGGAAAAACTTAGAGAAATTTTATCTCAACAATATGACAGACATATCAGAAGCTTAAAATTGAATTTCTACCATAATGCTAATAAAACAGGTAAACAATTAGCCAACAGATTGAAAGCAAAACGCACTAAGACAAGGATAGCATACTTAAAACACCCCACATTACACCACAAAATTATTCATCCTAAAGATATAGCTGACCAATTTGCAGAATACTATAGTTCACTTTATAATATACATAAGGATACCGCTACGAACCAACCATCTAAGGAAAACATAAATGATTTCCTACAACGCATTCATTTACCCTCGCTATCTACTGAACAATTAGAATATCTTAATACCCCCTTTACCACTTCTGAAGTTGAGAAAGTTATTTCTTCTCTTCCTAACGGTAAATCCCCTGGCCCTGATGGCTTCTCAAATGAATATCTTAAAGCATTTAAACATATCATAACACCTTATCTCACACATTTATTTAATGACACTGCCGATAGTGCTAGTATGCCCCCAGATATGCTTAAAGCATATATAATTACATTACCTAAACCTGGTAAGGAACCAGACACTCCGGCCAATTATAGACCGATATCACTGCTTAACTCTGATACCAAAGTATATGCCAAATTATTAGCCAATCGTTTATCAAATATTATTCCTTTACTAGTCAAAAATGATCAGATGGGATTCGTGAAGGGGAGACAAACTTCTGACGCAACCAGGAGAATTATAAATGTTTTGTATCATGCTAAATTGCACCGAACGCCTTCTCTGCTGTTATCTATTGACGCAGAGAAGGCGTTCGATAGAGTCCACTGGACATACATGGAGATGACGCTTAGTAAGTTCGGATTCCGGGGTCGTATACTTCAAGCTGTTTTGGCATTGTACTCTTGCCCCACTGCACAGGTATACTCCACAAATGCTTTATCTTCACCCTTTGATATTAGAAATGGAACTAGGCAGGGATGCCCCCTGTCTCCTTCCATTTTTAACCTTATGATGGAACCTCTTGCAGAAACTATAAGGTCTCACCCGCTGATTTCGGGTTTCCAGTTCGGCAACACTAAACACTCCATTAATCTTTTTGCTGATGATGTCATTCTGCTATTGACTAATCCAAAAATTTCTTTACCACATGCTCATGAGGTCCTGCAAGAATTTGGTAAGATCTCATACTATAAAGTGAATTTTTCTAAGTCTTTGATCCTCGCCCTCAAAATTCCACCCAAACTTAAACTTGATCTCCAATCACAATTTCCATATACATGGAGTACTGAAGGTGTTCCATATCTGGGGATTGTCTTGAAAGCCAAAGTTTCTGAACTCGTCAAATCTAATTTGAAACCACTCATTGCCAAACTGGGAATTCAACTCAAAGACTTTTCAATGAAAGAGGTTTCATGGTTTGGTAGGATTGCTGCATTTAAAATGTTGATATTGCCTCAAATACTGTATGTTTTTCGCTCTCTACCACTTCATATCCCACAACATTTTATTAAAAAACTTACTACTATGTGCTGGAAGTATGTGTGGAATGGTAAAAAAGCCAGATGCTCCAGGAACAATCTTATCTCACATAAGAGATTCGGTGGGGCAGGGCTTCCCGATATACTGACTGATAGCTGGGCTACTTGGGACCTACGTAAATTATCCCCTACAATCCAAATTTCCTTAAAAGCATGGAGACATGCACTAACTACTAATCAAGATGACGTTATAGACTTACCATACAATATACCTCTTTCTATTCTTAGGACGAAACTTCCCGACATCCCTATAAATGACTTCATTAATATAGGAATTACGATGCTATCTGACTTCTTCGATGTCAATAAGCTCAAATCTGTAACAAACCTTTACAGATTTGCAATGGTTCCAAGCAATAACCTTACTACACTAATTATAAATACACCAGTTGTAATTACCATAAGCTTTTTTATTATCCAAGGTAAAGAACGTTCACAAAAAAAATTACTTCACAGGCCATCATACTTCACCCCCCACCCTCTGACATTGCCAAAACACTGGGAACTTCCCCCCAATAGATGGCATTACACTCTGCAAGTTGGAATTTATAATCTATTACATATGCTTTGGAGGGTTGTTATGGAATAGTGTTTTTCAGGGTATAGGTCTTAGGTAATATAAATATCACAAATAAATCATTTAGATCAGTTATAACATTTGTTATGCTGATTTTATGCAATTGGAAGTCTAACACTACTATCAATTTATCAGAATTTCTGCTCACATATTAAAATGTGTACTTAGCTATTGGAATTGGATTTTTAGATTAATTTCATTCAACTTCGTTAACAGGCTGAATTTTAAGGCCTAGTCCCGCTATTAAACATAGACATGTGCAACCTACCCCCTGTGCTCAGATCTCTGACCATGCATATCTTCTTTGCAGCAAGATTGATCATTCTTATGCCCTGTACACACGGTCGGAAAATCCGACCACAAAATCCATCAGATTTTTACTGACGGATTTTGTCCGACACTGGTGTTGCATACACACGGTCGGACAAAGTTGTCGGAAAATCCGATCATTCTGAACGTGGTGACGTTTGTTGCCTACGACAGGACTATGTAGAGGCTAGTAGCCAATAGCTTTGGTCTTGTAATGTGATCTGAGCATGCGTGGCACTTTGTCCGTCGGAATTCGATACACTCGATCGGAAAAAGTACGATAGGACTTTGTTGTCGGAAAATTTGAGAGCAGGAGATAAAACTTTGTCCGTCGGAAAGTCCGACGGAAAAAGTCAGATGGAGCCTACATACGGTCGGAATTTCCGACAACATTGTCCGAAAGGACATTTTCCGTCGGAAAATCCGACTGTGTGTATGGGGCATTAGGAAGTGGAGAGGCAATATGGCCCCAAATGTTTCTGACGTTATAAAGCAACTTGATTTGACCACCCAGTATGAGCAACATCTGGCATATTGTACAGAGAGACATAGACAATTCCATGCTGAATGGGAACATCGAGACCCTCCTTATATCACTTAGTAACTTATGTGTGACAATTTATTCCCCGAGGTTGTAATCATCCTATTGTTACTATCCTACCTGAACAGATGTTGGTTGGTTTCTGTTTCTTTCTAGACATATCTGAATTTTTGTATGATGACTGTGATTTGTTGTTTTCCTGTGATGCTTTGGATGACCTACTGACTCCCTGCTCGTTAGCTCATTGATTGGATATAAATTACCTTATACTGAGAGCTGGCATTTAATTGAATCAGAGCTGAAGTTTGATACTGTGTTTGTTCTAAATTGATGGCTTTTGGTTAAGAAATAGTTTATGCTACTTTTTTGCATATAAAGGGTGCTTCCTATTTTGCAATGTGTTTTCTTAAATCTCAATAAAAATGTATGCTTTAAAAAACAAAAATTCATTCATGCTAATCTAGCAATTCTTGTTATAAAATGTTGTTAATCTTTTTTTTTTTAAGTCTGTGGACCAGTTTAACACAGCAGTTAACAATCATTAGCTTTCACCATAGTGCTTTTAAAATAACATGAATGTTTGCCTTAAAAACGAGAATGTTTGAGACTTGAAAAAACAGTAAACTGTGTAAATGTGTGGAATCAGAATTCAATTATTTTTTTTTCCTTTTTGTTTTTTATAGACCCATAGGCATAGTTGCAACTCTTTCACCCTAGAGACAGAATTGTTCTTATATTATACTTACAGGTGGCCATGCCTACACACTGGAGTTGATTTACTAAAAGAAAATAGGCTGCTCTCTTTGGGAAGAGTTCTACTTTGCAAGAGAATTTTCCCCTGAGCTTAAAGGGGTTGTAAACCTGCGTGTTTTTTCCCCTTAATGCATCCTATGCATTAAGGGGAAAAAACATCTGTCAGTGACCGGTCCCCAGCAACCCCCCCCCATTTTACTTACCTGAACCCTCAAACTTGACTCGACCAGGACATACTGTCTCTCTGCCCAGGGTTCTCGGCTCTTGGTTGGATAGCATCCATTGGCTCCCTTCTGTCAATCAAATCCAATGACGCGAGCGCCAGGGGGCAGGGCCAGATCCTGCCTTCGGCCTCTATGGATACCGAATGCTTGACTCGGGAGCGCGCCCGCAAGGTAACCCTCTCGGGGAATCGCTTTTCCAAGGGGTTTATCAGATGTGGGGAGGAGCCGCGAGAGCCGCCGGGGGACCCCAGAAGAGCAGGTTCAGGGCCACTCGAGCTTAACAGTGGAGGTAAGTATGATATGTTTCTTATTTTAAAAAAAAATAAAAAATACCTTTACAATCACTTTAAAGATTGCAATGAAGTTCTGCTGACTTACACATCATCACTTCCATCATCCAATCATGTGTAAGCAAAAAAACTTTTTTTTTTTTTCTTGTAAGTGATTGGGTATTTTGTGCAACGTAAAATTTCACCACATTCACTAAACTCTGTGTAAAATCCCCTGATCAGCCTATTTGCCTTTAGCAAATCAACCCCAAAGTATGTTGTCTTGGCCAGTTGTTTTCTCCACCAGGGGTGTGTGTGTGTGACAACACCGGAACAGAACCCCATAACAGGAAGTACCAGAACAAAAACTTTCATGCCAGGATGATCAAGTATTCTTTTAATAAAATCTGCACATTTAAAAATAATGAAAACAATCCCTGGAATTAAATTAACGTAAACATACTAAAACTTACAAATCAGTTATTGGATTTACAGTGAATCTACTTTTCACTCTGTACTGAAGCTACTTAGCGGGTGCTTTCTGTTTCTTGGACTGATTTAAAATAAAAAGTATGGTGCATTTCCAGCTGCCATAAATTTTGAGTACGGTCATTTTTCAAATGAATTTTTGTATGTGAATTTCCCATTTTGAATTTTTCCTATTTTGCTATTAAATTAAATGCAGATATCTGAAAATAAGCCATTAGAGGCAGTATAGACTCTCTACAACAATGGCTCTGTCTAACTGCTTAACCACTTTCTGCCAACTTGGTGCATATATGAGTCCCTAGGTAAACACTTTACTGTGCTGAAAGTGTGCTCCCAGTACAGTGACAAACAGGTACCGGAAAGCTCCCGATCCATACTTGTGATCGGGAGCTTTCTGATTATGTGACCACTGTGACTGCCAATCTCAACGGTCACATGGTTGGAATGCCGCCTCTGCCTCCTAGCATTTAGATCCACTTAAAGGGCCAGGAGGCGGTGGAGGGAAGGAGGTTTACAGCTGTTGACTGTCAGCAGCCACATAGGTACTGCATTGTTTTCAATGAGTCAGCTGGCTCATAGACTAATGCCGCGTACACACGATCGGAAATTCCGCGTGTAAAAGTCCGATTAGAGCTTTTGATCGGAAAATGCAACCGTGTGTATGCTCCATCGGACTTTTGCTGGCGGAATTCCAGACAGCAAAAGATTGAGAGCAGGTCCCCAATTTTTCACTTGTACGTCCCCGCATTCTTGATGGTCCAAAGTTCAGCAAACTTTTGTGTGACCGTGTGTATGCAAGCCGAGCTTGAGCGGAACACATGAGCATATTTTCCGTCTGAAAAATCTTGGATGTTTTTTCTGACGGAAAATCCTCTTGTGTGTATGCGGAATTAGATGCATTGTGAAAATGAGAAGCAAAGTACAACCAAGGTGTAGCACTGCAAAGCAGGAAAAAAGGCCGGTATATGTAATGTGTATGGCATGTTATGCCAGGTGAAGGGTCAATGTGGGGCCCTAAAACATTTTCTTTCTTTGTGATCATACAATAAAGAAGAGCTTTGAACTCTGAAACAAACCTATCAGCGTGCTGACGACTTATCTTGTCTATGGTATACACGGTGACCAGCCAGGAGTTGCATCCTCTCAACTATATGGTTGGTTCCAGTATGGTGTACAAAAGCAATACACTCCATGTTTTCTCTTCTATTTTGTACTGTGAGTGCAGGGCACTGTTTTGCCAAGCCCCCAGAGGCTGGCCACATGTAAAGGAAATGGATGGAATGAGGCTGGGTATTATTCAATTGAGAAGAGACTCACTACTGGATCTCGGAGCGTAGAGTCTGCAGGGGACTCCACTGGAGTGGAGGTAAGTATTGCAGTGTGAGCCACTTATTTTTAAAAATTGCTGTGACACTAATTAAAAAAAATATTAAATTGGAGTTGGACTTTAAAATGCACGTTGATGAAATCTTTTACAGCAGGCTTATACCATTTACATTTATACCTAAAAAAATGTAAACTACTACATGTTCCCATTAATCATTAACAGGTGTATAATACATTAATTGTTTTAGCTTTACTCTTTTATTATTTACCTATCCTGGAGGTTTGATTCAGTTCTAAATAGAAGACAGGAACACAACATGCACACACTTTGACTGAAATAATTGGTATAGGGACATGGAAAAGGTACGCACAGTGGTCAAAACCCGATCTTTTATTCTGCACAAATGAACTAACACATTAATTCACTCTTTAAATTGAATCTGAACCTCAAATAAGCTTCATAATTCCTAATCAGCAGTATTGTTATGTAAAGTAACCCTTTCAAAAATTACACCATATGAACCCACCTGCTGAATCTCTATATATTAAATATGATAAACTATCATTGGGCTAAGTAATTGGCTAAGGGGAAGATTAGAGCTGAGCTGCCTACAGCAAAGAACTTTTCCTACGTGTAAGTGGCAGTGCATCTAATTATAGTAATCTGGAAATGGTACCAGTAATGTTGTTTGAATGAATTTTAACTTCTCATGAAGGATAAAAAGTCTGGCAGTTCTTAAGCATCTATGCATTACGTTTGTCGCGGTACATTTTTCTTGTACCCCTCCGAGGATTTTTATCTTCTTTTTATCCATTGTTACTTATCCTTTTCATCTGGTTCACACAGCTTAATCTTCGGCAATCTTCTGTTCTCTGGGATGTAGTAAAGTGTTTAACTGATCTACTTGTAACTGTGACATCCAGTAGAATATAAGAATCCACAACTCTCCATGAGATGCCTCTGGCTTTCATGCTGTATTCACTTCACAGCTCAGAAAAGACATTCTCCTAATAAAGAAGCACTTTTAATTAAAGTGGACCTATCATTAAAAGCCACGCTTTTCATGAATAGGTAGACACATGCATTTGTTTCCAAATCACATTATTATTTTGGAAAAAAAATAAATCTCTTTTGTGCAATGAAAAAAAATGCAGTTCCCAAGCTCCCTGTTGTAATCCAAACCCTAGGCTAAGATCACATAGCCTTTGCATACCAGAAGCACTGTTATGCCCTGTACACACGATAGGATTTTCCAACAACAAATGTTGGATGTGAGCTTGTTGTCGTAAAGTCCGACTGTGTGTAGGCTCCATAGAACATTTGGAATTTCCGCCAACAAATGTTTGAGAGCAGGTTCTCAAATTTTCCGACAACAAAACTTGTTGTCGGAAATTCCGAGAGCGTGTACACAATTTCCGGCACACAAATGTCCACGCATGCTCGGAATCAAGCAGAAGAGACGCACTGGCTATCGAACTTAATTTTTCTCGGCTCGTCGTATGCGTTGTACGTCACCGCGTTCTTGATGTTCGGAATTTCCGACAACATTTGTGTGACCGTGTGTATGCAAGACAAGTTTGAGCCAACATCCTTCGGAAAAAAATCCACGGTTTTGTTGTCGGAAAATGCTATCGTATGTACAGGGCATTAGTGTTTCAACTCATTAGAGATCACATAGAATTTATTGCTATTAGATAAGAGAATAAATAAGGCGCAAACCTGGTGCAGCACTACTAAACAGGAAGAAGACACTGCAAATGGCTTCCCCATGTACAAATTTAAAACAGAGTTCCACCCAAGCTCCGCTTTTCTGCCTCCTCTTCCCCATCTGCCACATTTGGCACCTTTTGAGGGAAAGGGGGGAGCCGATACCTGGTTTTGACAGGTACCCGCTCCTAGTTCCTGCTCAGTTTGCTGTGGTGTACTAAGCCAGAAGTCCCACCACTTTTCTTGCAGCCTTCTGGGACACTTCACAGGTCACAGAAGACTGTGGCCCATTCACAAAGCACAGTAGGAAACCAGTTGTGAAGCGGCAAGGCTTCAGTGCTGGTTTCCCTTAGTCAAGATGGTGGCACCAGCACCCGATGGCCGTTGGAAGAATCGGCTCAGATGAGGACACCATTGGATCCCTGAACAGGTGAGTGCCTTAATATTAAAAGTCAGCAGTTACAGTATTTGTAGCTGCTGACTTTTATTTTTTTCTGAAGGAGCCTGAAGCTCTGCTTTAAAGTATATCTTTAGTCAATAGTTTCATGTTAGATAGAGTAAGGGAGGGTTATAACGCCTGTAAGGTTTATTTTTACTCTCTTGGTCTCAATGTGGAGATTTTCCTTCACTTCCAGTCCCATAGCCAAACAGTAAGTGTGAGAAAATCCCTGCAAATTAAGGGAATCTCTTGGGCACCCACAGGTCCCCAAAACTAGTGTCCCCATTAGAAGATTTCCCCTCTATTTCTTTTCTGGAGACAACCTACATTTTTTACTTTCACTTTCAATGATAATGGTAAACAAGGCAAATAGTGAGGGTGAATCGCCCTAACGGGGGCACAGACAGCAATAAAAAACTGACAGTTGTTCTAATCCCTCTTCCCTCTACAAAGAAATAAGTTCTGCTTTTAGTTATACTTTAATTATATATCTAAACTATACTATACCCATACTATACATGTAAACAAGATTTTTAGAACATTAACCCACAAATGATTATTTACATTAATATGAGTTTTTGCACATGTATAGTATATTTTTAAAGGCATTATAAACTTTCTTACTTGTACATTGTGTTTTTTAACTGCATAAGATATGCATTGATCATGTAGGTTCATGGTGTCATTTTTGCCCTTTACGCACAGCCTATAGTACAATAAATCTTCACATTCCTTTGTCAGCAATTACTGTTTCTGTTCAAATATGAGGCAAGCCTTATGGCACTGCAAAGGTTAATGCATGACTGTAGTCTAAGAGCTGATGGTTCCGGCGAAGAAACTACATATCCCACAATCCCTGGGTCTATCAGTCTAGTGCTCTGCAGGTTGAAGCCTAACAGTAATTAGATCTTACAGAACCACAAGCAGACAGAGCAATGAAGGGAAGAGATGTGTTCAATCACATTTCCTGCAACCACAGAAGAAATTTGCTCCGTATATGGATGGCCTTACTCTAGATCACGTGGTTTTTACTTTCCAGTTGCCTTGTGGGTATTTAACATTTTTAGAAACTACAGATAGTTTATTGTGCTTAATCATACAGGCCTTTTCTGTGATAAGATGATCAGCAGGAAACAAAGCCTCTTTATGTAATAATGAGTGAACATGGCTAAACCCATGGACAAATATATTTACAAACTCTACAAGGAGAAAATGTAGCCAAGTTAGTCAGTAAAGGGTATCACTTGAAATCCAAAGCTTCTGCATTAATTAATGGCCAACACTAGACAACACTCTACTACAAACTTAAAGTGGAGGGCCACCCTAAAAAAAAAAAAAAATTAAAGCGGGACTGTACCTGAAATTTTTTTTTTAAAAGCCAGCAGCTACAAATACTGCAGCTGCTGACTTTTAAAAAAATGGACACTTACCTGTCACAGGTTCCAGCGATGTCGGCAGCAGAGGCCAATCAATTGATCGGCTCTCTGCTGCTGCCGGCGCCATTCTCGGTGAGGGAATCAGGAAGTGTCGCCTTAGCGGCTTCACTTCCCGGTTCCCTACTGCGCATGCGCGAGTTGCGCAGCGCAATCAGAATCGTCAGCGCTGTCTGCCGGGACACGTGTGTGTCCCAGCAGACAGCGCGCGGGACAGGAAGTTGCGTAAACTCCTGTGGGAGTTTATGCCCGGAAGTGGGTGCAGATACCTGTCTTAGACAGGTATCTGCACCCCCTCCCCCCTGAAAGGTGCCAAATGTGACACTGGAGGGGGGAGGGTTACGAAAAGCGGAAGTTCCACTTTAGGGTGGAATCGCGCTTTAATATTCTTAAAAAATAAAAAAACATTTGAAAAAAATCAGAAATCCCTGTTGCTAGGCAGTCTTCCTAATCTGCCTCCTTCCTACTCCGTGGTGATCTTCGGTCTTCTCTCCTTCTCCGCATTGTCTTCTGAGTAATGGGGCGCACTGTGTTCTGGGAACTGTGTGTTCCCTAACACAACGCGTCCCATTCACAAAGCGCCGCGCGACTCGCGCATGCGCAGTAGGAAACGGGCAGTGAAGCCGCAAGGCTCCACTGCCTGTTTCCCTTAGTGAGGATGCGACGCTGGGACCTGAGAGCCGAGGGACATGTTGGCCGACATCGCGGGCGCCCTGGAAAGGTAAGTGCACTTATTAAAAGTCAGCAGCTACTTTTTTTTAGCTGCTGACTTTTAAAAAAAAAAATTTACAGCTGAAACACCGCTTTAACATAGAAACAGGGTTTTTAAAATGTTAACACACAAAAAAAAAAAAACACATACACAGATGACATGTCTTTTAAGGTGCATGTTAGGGAGCTGCTATGCTTATTTCATTAATTGGTGAGGATTTAAACCAGGACAAGCATACAGCCAAATGAACCCATAAATGATGTACGTATTTATATGCTCTGGTCAGTGACTCACCAATAGGGATCAGTGCAGTAATTATATTGGGGGGTGTATTTATTATTATTATTATTATAGGAATTTATATAGCGCCAACAATTTATGCAGCACTTTACTCAGTTAACCTACCAGCATGTCATTGGAGTGTAGAAGGAAAATAGAATATCTGAAGGAAACCCACATAGGCACAAGGAGAACTCAAGGCAGGGAGTGTCGTGGATAGGATTCAAACCAACAACCCTAGTGCTGATAGGCAAAAGTGCTACCACTTAGCTGCTGTGCTGCCCATTTATGGCCGTTTGGGCGATTTCATGTGGTGCTCTTGGTATTTGATTTTTGCATTTGGAAATATTTTGGGACATTTTTGGCACAGGAAAAGGTCCAGGATAGTTGAAGGGAGCTCCAGTAACCTTCAGGAGACATTTCAAGACCCATTTAAGCCTTAAAACAACACCAAAAGCTACTTGGTTCAGCCGCTGCAGTTATATTGGGTGAGGTTTTCTCCCCTGCGCGAGCTGTCGTAGCTGTACGTCGGCTCTTTAAGACGCTTCCGGTGGCGCGCGCACCCGAAGCATGTCCCTGGAGCCGTTGTGAGTGCCCTGCTGGCGTGATGATTGCCAGGCACCCACGGTTACTCGTTACAGAACAAGAACGGGGATGTGTGTGTGTACACACACAAATCCCGGTTCTCTCAGGGGAGAAGAGAGAGATTGTGTGTTCATACTAAGTATAAACACAGATCTCCCTTCCCTAGTCAGTCCCATTCCCCTACAGTTAGAACACATCCAGGGAACACAGTTAACCCCTTGATCGCCCCCTAGTGTTAACCCCTTCCCTGCCAGTGTCATTTATACAGTAATCAGTACATTTTTATAGTACTGATCGCTGTATAAATGTCACTGGTCCCAAAAATGTGTGAAAAGTGTCCAATTTGTCCGCTGCAATATCACAGTCCCGATAAAAATAGCTGATCGCTGCCATTACTAGTAAAAAAATAATAATAATTAAAATGCCATAAATCTATCCCCTATTTTGTAGACACTATAACTTTTGCGCAAACCAATCAATATACGCTGATTTTTGTACATACAGTGCCTTGCGAAAGTATTCGGCCCCCTTGAACTTTTCAACCTTTTGCCACATTTCAGGCTTCAAACATAAAGATATAAAATTTTAATTTTTTGTGAAGAATCACCAACAAGTGGGACACAATTGTGAAGTGGAACGAAATCTATTGGATATTTTAAACTTTTTTAGCAATTAAAAAACTGAAAAGTGGTGCGTGCAAAATTATTCGGCCCCTTTACTTTCAGTGCAGCAAACTCACTCCAGAAGTTCAGCGAGGATCTCTGAATGATCCAATGTTGTCCTAAATGACTGATGGTGATAAACAGAATCCACCTGTGTGTAATCAAGTCTCTGTATAAATGCACCTGCTCTGTGATAGTCTCAGGGTTCTGTTGAAAGCCCAGAGAGCATCATGAAGACCAAGGAACACACCAGGCAGGTCCGTAATACTGTTGTGGAGAAGTTTAAAGCCGGATTTGGATACAAAAAGATTTCCCAAGCTTTAAACATCCCACGGAGCACTGTGCAAGCGATCATTTTGAAATGGAAGGAGTATCAGACCACTGCAAATCTACCAAGACCTGGCTGTCCCTCTAAACTTTCAGCTGTAACTATGTATGTAACATGTCTGGTTGATGAACGGCTGTTCAGAAACGAACTAAAAAGCACAAAATGAAAAACGTGAAAAGAAAAGCGCGAATCAACACTCACCAAACTTCTACTAACACGAAATTAGCAGAAGAAGCCAAAAGGGTGGCGCTAAAGAGCTAAAAAAACACATAGTACGTCTAGTACGTCACCACGTTCGTAATTGTTGGCCAACATTTTTGTGACCATGTGTATGCAAGACAAGTTTGATCCAACGCCCTTCCGACAAAATTCCACGGTTTTGTTGTCGGAAAGTCCGATCGCGTGTACGAGGCTTTAGAAAGCCAGCCATTCTGGGCAATGTCATATTTAGCACATTGCCAGTCTAGCCATGACAACATAGGGAGTTCTGCAGGGCAGCAATTCTAACCTCTCTGCTACGGTTCTTCAATGTACAATTTTCACATACAAATGATACATTGCCCTTGGTCTATGGTACCGTTCGGCAATCATCTACAAAAGCCATAAAAGGAAGTATACACCTTCATTGATCAAAGTTGATTACAATAGGACTGCATTAGAAACAATGCACTTATTTCAGTTCTCGAATTGAGGGACCTCGATTTTAAAGCAACTTGGAAGTCATGCGTAAAATAAATTCCCATTGAAAGTTAAACTACTGCTTGAAAAAAAGAGAGAACGACCCTATAATTATTATTTTGGGACATGGTTATAAAACATACGAGCGCTTAATTTCTAAACTACACTTAAATATTTCATGGTGGTTGCCTTATTATCATTTCAGACAGCCCAAACCCGTAAACCCTTTTTTTGCTGTACGGAAAATGAACCGCGGGCGTGGATTAATGGCATGCGTGCAGATTTTGTAGCGCTACCAAGTAAATCAGCGGCGCAGAGTGAGCTAACTCGCTAAAAATTTAAACTAATTTTTGTTCTCTTGTTTATTAATAATATTATCCCATCTTCTTTCTTCCATAGGGAGAGCTAATTAGATAAATGGTGACTGGAGAAGGGGTTAAATTGGTAGAGAGGAGAACGCTGGGATTATAGTATACTCGTCTTAAGAACTGCGCCCAAGAGAAAATAGACAGGGACTTTTTTCTCTGTATTTAGTTTGTTGAGTTAGAATGTTTTCGGCTAAGAAGCATTACCACATGAAAATTGTGTCACCCCAAAAAAACCAAATTTGGCCCTGTGTTCATGTTGCCTCTGTTGGGATTGGTTAGAACCTCATTTTTTCTCCTCAGGAATTACAATTTGCTGCTTTTATCTTATAATAACAGAATTTTTAATTTAAAATTCTAAAACAATTTCGGCTCACAGACCAAGGATCTAATATTACTCTAGATTTGCTAAAGACACATTTAAATTAGGATTATTGTTTATACATTTTTCCCCATTGGTTTAGGAAAATAATTAATGTTTAATAGTTAATATAAACTGTTGGCCCTGCGGGAGTTTAATTACATTGTTCAATATTGTTATTGGGGTGGGGAGCAAATCAATGAAGGGAATTACCAAAAGTTGGAATTGGGGCTTGTTACCAACAATTTTTAAAATAATAGCCAAGGCCTGGCTTTGTAGAGGCCCCACCTTTCGCTTCTACTGGGAACTAATAAATATTGTCTTTTCCTAGTCTTTTTTTGTTTTTTCAAAAATTTTTTATTTGGGCATGTAAACCGGTTTGGAAGGGAGTTTATAGGTTTTGGTTGTTAATTTTAAAAAGGTTGAAAATGGGTTGGTTGCCTTGTGTTGATTTAATATAGCATCGGTGCTAAACTTAGTAAATAGTTTTCTTATGCTGTTCGTTACAAAAAAATTAGGAATTTCTTTGCCTAGGTGTTGAAACTTTTAAAATTTTACTGATGGATAAACCATACGTGTTGACTTTTAGGGAACTTTTAACTCTAGCTAAAGGATATTTATGCCCCGTAGCAAGAAACGGTCGGGGATTGTTTACACGACGGGAAATATGGGGGTTCATATTGGGCGGTTTCCCTGGGCTGTGACGGGAATAAATTTTCCGGAACGTGGTGGGGGACTACCATCGGATCTGGGTTACCGTCGGTAGTGACAGTCGGGTATACTAATACTAGGTTGTTGGAGAATCATGCTCTTCATTAGTTTATGGACACCTAACAATAAGGTTTTTCCTATTGGGGGATTATTCTTGTGTTCGGGATCGTATGGGATAGTAGGCGAAAATATTCACGTACGGGGGACAATACGTGCCCTCGGGGGGCATGGTCTGAATTTGCCATCTTTACAAGGTACCCTAAAGCGTATTGGCTGACTAGGGCCTCTTTACGTTTAGTGCCAGTCGTACGGGCTAACTAACGAATACGTTCAACCCACGTTTTTCAGGTTGATCAGGATTTTTCCCGACACACTTTGTCCGGGGGGGGGGACCGTGTGTATGCAAACACCTGGGTCGGACATATATGCGGGTACGGATTTTATTGGGGGGGGGGGTCGGGTAAATTGTTTCACGGAACAGGTGTTGTTTTTACGGCGGGGGCATAAAGATTTCTTTTGTGTGCCCTTTGGATCTATCTATTTCAATTGGAATTATTTATTGTTGTTTTAATTATTGCGAGAAAATAACTTAAATGCCAGATGCGCTTTTGTTAATCTTTATTGTAGATGAGGGTTTATCTATTTTATGGTAAAAGCTGTGTTGTTTTTCCCACCAAAGTTGTGGGGGGGAGTTCTCTTTTTTGTCTGCCCTGTCCTCTTGGGGTTTGCAACTAATGGATTTGGAGGTGGTTAATATCTTTTTTGTTATATAAAAAGTGAGTTTGATTTATTCCCGTCTTTTTTGGGACCCCCAGGTGTTTTACCCAACTCACGGCGTTTCGGGGACATTTCCGTTACAACCCAAAAATACCGTCAGATGTTTTTTCCAGTTGCGGGGATTTGTGGGGCCAATTCTTTGTCGTGGTTTTACACCGGCGGGGTTTCGCAACATAGGTTGTCGGGGGAAAATGGGGAAATCTGGATCGTTCTGAAAACATATATGGTGACGTTTAAAAATATACACCGTACGTCGGGTGGGGGGGACTATATACGGGGCCCAAGCTAGCCACAATTTTAGCTTTTCGTTTTCAAACTTATAATTTAGTCTGGAGGATGGCGGTGGCATTTTGGTCTGTCGGGATATTTGTCTACACCTCTCATTTCCAGGAATCTGCCCTCTCCCATCCCCAGGAATCGGATTTTGTTGTCGGAAAAATTTTTTATATCCCTTGCTTCTTCTATAACCTTTTGTGTTGTCGAAATAGTTTTTTTTTCTCATTTTTCAGGATGGAAAAAAAGGGGTTTCAGGTGGATATGTAGCCCCAAACAACGATATAATGTTGCCGATCGCACACTCTGTTTTCCGTCAGGGAAGAAATATTCAACCCGTGTGGGTTTACAAGGGGGGGCTTTAACGGCCATTGTCACCATGGAACAAAGGGTTCCACCACTGTAACAAATTATAAATTAGTCAGCCTTTTTGTTCTACCCGACCACGGTGAAGATTGTCTGAACTCTGGTTTGAGGGAGGTGATCTGACATGGTGTCATTAGGATTGACGAGTGAGCTTTGAGAAATTGACATTATGTGTTATTTTTTGGATTTGTGCCACTTGTTTTGGGCATTTTGGATTTTTTTTGGGATTTTCCAATTAGTTTTTTGTTGGTTACCCAGGGCACAGAAAATTTCCAGACAAAGGTCTGTTTGTATTTTTGTTCACCAATAGCCAATGAACTTTGGCAGAGCCCTTACTTATATGGGCTCGTTAACTTGTATTTTTAGCATTAATTTGTAGGGCAGAAACAGCTTGGGTTTTCTTTATTTTTTGATCAGCTAAAGCTAGTTTTGGGTATGATGTAGGAGGGTATGTGGTGTATGTGGGGGCTTTCCCACAAAATGGGTCCACGGGGCAGTATCGTGATTTTCACATTATGGTTCTTAGTAAAAATTACAATTTGTACCCTACCTTTTTATTAAATGTTCAGGGGGGGGGCTTGATTTTAAAAGTTTTAAATTTGCTTTCGCCAAATTTGCCTTTGTTAGCCAGGGTTTCTGCGGCATCGCTTTTTTTGGTTAATAAAGGGGGGTTTTTGGTCCACAGGGGATTATACTGATAATTAAACCACCTTTACCTGTTTTGTGATTGCTTTATGGGTTGATTTTTAAAAAAATCGGAAATGAGTATAAATCTCAAAACTTTTACTTGAGAAAAAAAAATTCTTCACCTTTGGGTGAATCAATGTTTAACATTTTGGCAAGGGATTGTTTTAACAACTCTTTTTGCAGATTTTCTTTAGCATATGTTCTTCAATTGAAAAAAAAAAAAAATAAAGCCATTATGTTTTTCTTTGGGTTCTCTTTGGATACTGATTTCTGAAATGGGAGTTTGGGGAATTTTTTCCAATTTATTTTTTAATCAATTCTGATTGGCACTTTTTTGCAGGGCTTTCTTATATTGAGATGTGGATAAAAGGGGAATTGGCATCCCTTTGTGAAGGTGATTGTAACCCTTTGGGATGATATTTCTCCACACATAATAAAATAATAACTTTCCATTTTGTTAGTGAAGGGGGCGGATGTATTTAACAAATCTTGGAACTTTGTTAATTTTCCTTTGGTGTAGGGTTTTTTTTGGGGAAACGGGGCAGTGAATCCCAAATTTTCACTAAGCACGGAATAATTTTACCAGGTTGTGGGATAAGCGGTGTTTCCCCGTTAAATACTTTTGCCCAGGTGGGCCTTTATTTGGGCATCAGAAATTTTACAGTAAATTAACACGCCTCTTGCAGATTTGGGGACAATTGAAAGGGGGAACCATTTTTTATTAAAACCACTTCTAGGCACCCGGGTAATAGGAATTTACCCCCCTTTCCTGGGGACCTAGGAAGCACCTGCTTTTGGCGGATTCGGTTGGCAAAGGTGGAGAACGCGTGTTATACCCTTGACCAAATTGCGCAGTTCGTTCGGCAGACCATTGGGCGCCTATCCCAAATAACAAAAAAAATTTTGACGTTCTTTTTTCCCCACGTAAATTTGGAGTTTTTTCGTTTGGGGGGATTTGGGTATCATTAACTCGGTTTGGTTTTTTATTTTTTTTGTTTTTTTTGCGCTTTTACACTAATAAAACAACTGGGACGTTATGCGCGATTACTGGGTTTGTGAATAACGGGTTGTATGGCTAGCCAAGCCCGGGTAATGTTTTTTTTTTTACAGATGCTTGCTTTTACTGAACACATGTAAGTGCAATTTTATTACTTATTAAATGTTACACACTATGGCTAGCCTCTTTTTCATCTCTATGAACCTATGACTGATGTGTGTTCCGTGTGGCCGCTGCTGTCCCTGGTTTACCTGGTGACGCTACTGATTTGATACCTGGGAGGTCTCTTGCTACACAGGCTATACTAAGGTGGTCCGCGGAGGTGCCATTGCTGGGGTGATACCTGGATAGGTATCTATCATACAGGCTTTAACAAAGCTTGCCCTCTGGTAAGCGCAACATCTATGTGGTGGTGGATCACGCATTGGTTGTGTTTGTGCACTAATAATTTTCATTCACTTCCTACCTATTTGGACTTCAATGGACTTTATTTTTTCATTCATTAATATATATTATGCATTGTTTTTTTTATTAAATTTATGCATGAGGAATAGGGTTTATAACTAATATCACATACCGTATATACTTGAGTATAAGCCGACCCGAATATAAGCCGAGGCACCTAATTTTACCATAAAAAAAAGGAATAATATTAAAAAAAGAAGTAAACCCCGATGGGTCATTCAAACCATTTTGGTACATTAGTACATGTGCATTAACGTTATATTGTGCATTAACCTCTTCAGCTCCCGAAGGTTTACCCCCCCCCCTTCATGACTAGGCCATTTTTTTAAATGATACTGCGTTACTTTAACTACTTTTACTTGACAATTGCGCGGTCGTGCAACACAGTACACAAATAAAATTGATGTCCCTTTTTCCCACAAATAGAGATTTCTTTGTATTTGTGGTATTTGATCACCTCTATGGTTTTTATTTTTTGAGCAAAAAATTTTTTGAAAAAATAAATACATTTTTTACTCGTTGCTATAAAACATATCCAAAAATAAAATGTAAAAACAATTAATTTCTTCTTCAATTTAGGACAATATGTATTCTGCTACATATTTTTGGTAAACAAAATCCCAATAAGCGTATATTGATTGGTTTGCGCAAAAGTTATAGTGTCTACAAACTATGGGATATTTTTATGGGATATATTTTACTAGTAATGGCGGTGATCAGCGACTCAGGCTGGATTCACACCTATGCATTTTTAGTGCTTTTTGCATTTTGCAGATTTGCACTACAGTCCATTTAACGTGGTTTCCTATGGAACACGTTCTATTATGCAAAAAGCACAAAAAATGCATAGGTGTGAATCTAGACTTATAGCGGGACACTAAATTACACTTTTAACACTTTTTTGGGGACCAGTGACACCAATACAGTGATCAGTGCTAAATAATATGCACTGTATCTGTACTAATGACACTGGCAGGGAAGGGGTTAACATCAGGGTCAATCAAAGGGTTAAATGTGCCCCTAGGGAGTGCTTTCTAACTGTGTGTGTGTGGGTGGGGGGTGCTTGTACTGTAGGAATACATAGATCCGTGTTCCTGCTTGGTAGAAACACAAGATCTTTCTTCTGTCACAGAACGACAATCTGCCTTGTTTACATGAAAAAAAAAAATACATTTTATACTCTTGCTATAAAACATATCCAAAAATAAAATGTAAAAAATCAGATTTCTTCTTCAATTTAGGACAGTATGTAGTCTGCTACATATTTTTGGTAAACATAATCCCAATAAGCGTATATTGATTGGTTTGCGCAAAAGTTATAGCGTCTACAAACTATGGGATATTTTTATGGAATTTTTTTTTTTACTAGTAATGGCGGTGATCAGCGACTTATAGCGGGATACTAAAGTACACTTTTGACACTTTTTGGAGACCAGTGACACCAATACAGTGATCAGTGCTAAATAATATACACTGTATCTGTACTAATGACACTGGCAGGGAAGGGGTTAAGATCAGGGGCAATCAAAGGGTTAAATGTGTCCCTAGGGAGTGCTTTCTAACTCTGTGTGTGTGTGTGTGGGGGGGGGGGGTGCTTGTACTGTAAGAAGACAGAAATCCGTGTTCTGTCACAGAACGATGATCTGCCTTGTTTACATAGACAGACTACCGTTCTGTCAGCTTCAGAAATGATCGTCAGGTCCCGACTGACATCGAGTCCGTCGAACCCACCGATTGGCTCGCCTGCGGCGCGCCCCAGACCCAGGAAATGAAATCATACACAGGTACGTGATTTCATGCTAAAGGGCCACCCTGCCGCAGTATATATGCGCGGGGCGGTCCAGAAGTGGTTAAAATAATAGTAAAAGGTTAATTTTTTTTCTGTAAAAT
This sequence comes from Lithobates sylvaticus, assembly GCA_028564925.1. Classification (NCBI taxonomy): domain Eukaryota; kingdom Metazoa; phylum Chordata; class Amphibia; order Anura; family Ranidae; genus Lithobates; species Lithobates sylvaticus. The sequence goes on along the minus strand of CM053031.1, from coordinate 50,326,255 downwards.
AACAAACATTATCTGCACTGTGTAATGGTTTTGCACACAACAGCCCTGAATCACCCTCTTCTCGGGTCCCCCAATGGCGCTCCAGGCTCCTCCCTCCTGCCGAGTGCCCCCATTGCTAGCAGCTTGCTATGGGGCACCCAAGCAGGCTTACTTCTGAGCTGCTGCACTGTGTGTCCATTCAGACATGGAGCACAGCTCGGCCCCACCCCCACTCTTTCCTCATTGGCCCCCTGGCTGTGATTGACATTAGCAGGAGCCAATAGCTCCCTCTTCTGTCTCAGCCAATAAGGAGAGAGAGACCCAGGGGAGACAAGGCTACTGTGTACAGTGCTGGGGGAAGCTCGGGCTCAGGTAAATATTAGGGAGGGGCTGCTGCGTAGAGAAGGTTTTTTTACCTTTAGGTATAGTATGCCTGAAGGTAAAAAAAAAAAACTTGAGCCCTTACAACCACTTTAACTTGTGTTGCATTCATTTCAATGAACTGATTTATGTACCAAAACGCACCAAAGAAGGTACCATTTTTAATGGTTCACTGCACTGCACTGCAACACATGCCCGTCAGCAGGCTGCATTGGGTTTCATTAAAAATAAAAATGAATGGAACCACATCACACCTTTCCATGCAATGTGATTTGCATTGTAGCAACACGTGCATTATCATTCACAACGCAATACTGTCATTTAAATAGGCCCTGAATTTACTTTGCAGTGTGTTTCGTATCATGCCACACAGTGTGTAGCTCTCTTCTGTAAATCGGTTGTAAAGTTTGTTTCCTGGAGATCCTGCCAGTCAAAGCACTTCTTGCCTGTGAACTCCTTCAAATGGTTGTTGAGCTATCTATATGATAGGCTGTATAAGCAGTCCAGTGGCCAAGTAAAGGAGCACATATGTCAGGCTGACAACACTGCTGCTAATTGTGAAGCATCTACTTAGGGTTGTCAGCCTGCAACATGAAGTGCCATTACTGGCAGATTCTTCAGGTAAGAAACTTCTCAAAAAATTATTTGCTTAAAATCAAACTACATCTTTCTGACCAAATTTCATGTTGCCCCCATATTTAGGGTGTAACATAAAACATGGTGAGAGTCCACAGCCACCTACTCTCAAACTGCTTCAAAATAATGGCCAGCTCATAATGTTAAATAATATATATATATCTTTTTATCCTGTCCTGGGCTGCAACTTTGCATCATGACAGCTCTAAGGGCCATGTCTAGTTCTTCTGTCCCTGGCTGCAATTCTTCAGAGAAAGAATTACTAGGTGAGCAGAGAGAGCACTCAACTGTTCCTGCAGCATTGTTGCCTTGTTGGCCAATCCCATCGAGGTATCACTCTGTCTCTGCACCCAGATTGTGCAGCATTTTGGCCTGTAAGAGTGTGACCCCATAGGGGTAGGTAAGTAAGAGTCTGCTGCTGGCGAATTAACCACCAGTGACCAGCTCACTAGTGTAATATCACCCTAATACTTGGATTTGTTTCTTTTTAGTCCACTCTATGAAGAATTCTCTTCTACCACCAATAAAGACAAGTACAGATCAATGCCTCTGCAACCCTGTAAAAACATCTAATGTTGTCTTGCTTCTGCTGCCATCTGTGCACTCACTCTGTCATCTCTTCCCCTGGGGCCTGCCCAAAACACCTCTCGAGTGTGGCCATTGGCCAACATAATCCATTCAAAAGGCAGCAGGAAAATCAGCTCCCTAATGGCCACACCACGCTTTTTGCTTAATTGGGCACCCAATGCCCTCTTTATTCATCCCATAAAATCAAGGAATGTGTATAACAGAAACACAACTCTCACTAAAAAAAAAAAAAAAAAAAAAATCCCAAACTAAACCAGACAGCTACCCTAATTTTGATGAAATAATCCATACCCAACATATAATGTAAATATGCAATAACAATCTCAAAGTGCTAGTGCAAAAAATGAAAATTATTGTGCAAACATACCACATGTATATAAAGTTCTAGAGATATGATGTGCCATAAAGTGTAAAGTAAACTTATTGCAAATGAGAATCATTGAAGAAAAAAGTCTGTCTTGTTCCTAATTATAAAGTCCCAACAACATCCACATAGCGTGCTGTGTGTAAACGTGATAAATCTTCATAGAAATGTTGCTCGTGCCGCTGTGCTTCACCCAAAGTGAACCTCCACTGTCCACACTAAATGGACTCATCAGAAATACTGGCTGGTAAAATTATAAACCAACTAGTGTGCCACTGTATAAAAATAGATTCCTCTCCAGTCCAGGCTATGTAATGATAATTCCTCTCACATATCCCATCATACACAAAAGCTGGATAAAGACTAGGAAGCTCCCATAATGTAAGAGCGTTAAAAAACAGGCTTATTTATTAAAACATATATTATTTCACTCACATATACATAGTGTCCACCCGACACTAGGGTTAGAACACTCGTTAGTATCACCTTGTCAGGAACCATTAAACAAACGGAGACAGAAAATGCAGTAAAAATCACACCTTTTAATAAAATGGCAAAAATGGTACAACTGGTAAATGTAGTCAAAACATAGCCAGGGTTCGGTATCCAAATCGGGTAGTCAGAACAAGCCATGAAATCAGGAAGCCAGGGATCAGCGTAGTCAGAGGCAGCAGACAGGATCAGGAACCAGAAGGGATGTCAGCCAGGCAAGTCTTCAACAGGAACACAGCAGAGAGTCTCTAGATATGTTAACCAAGGCGAAGGCATTGAAGAAATGAACCAGGCAGTTTAAATAGCTAGAAGGGGCTGGATGTTGGCTTGACTGATGAGCAGGAGAGGATCAACAGGCGAGCCACAGTGGAACGATGAGTACTGGCAATAAACCGACAGCACAGAGAAGGAAGGGCTGAGAGCCCAGCCCTGACAGTACCCCCTCCACAATGACCCCTCCCCCTCGGAGGACCATCAGGTTTGAGGTGAAAATGTCTATGTGAAGAATGGAGGAGGACAGGAGCATGTATGCCCAAGTATGAGACCCAATAGCGTTCCTCCGGACCGTAACATTTCCAAAGGACCAGGTACTGTATGTGCCCACGTAACCTATGGGAGTCAATAATTGATTGTATCTCATACTCCTCATGGTTATCAATCTGCACCGGCAAGGGCGTGGTACCTAGATGGTGAAGCGGTTGCACACCAAAGGTTTTAATAAGGAAACATGAAAAACATTTGAAATACACATGTTAGAAGGAAGGTTTAATGCATTTAGTCACTGGGTTGATCCTACTGAGAATACAGAAAAGGCCCAATAAATTGTGGTGCCAGTTTCAGTGAGGGAACGCGGAGTCGGATGTTACAAGATGACCGCCAGACCCTCTCCCCAACCTGGTAGGCTGCCAGCATGGAGTCTGAACCTCTCACTGGCATGTTGCAAGGACTCTTGGATCTGCACGCAAGTGGAACAAAGATCGCAGAGATACTCCTCTAACGTAGGTAACATGGATGGTTGGAAACCATAATTCGCCATAAACGGAGACAATGGTGAAGCGTTATTGATGGCACTATTGTGAGCAAACTCCGCTCAAGGTAGGAGGTCTGACCAGTCTGACCATATAGCAGCGTAGAAACTGCTCCAAGGCTTGGTTGGCTCGTTCTGCAGCCCCATTGGACTGCAGGTGATACGCAGGGGAGAAAAAAAGCTGAATTCCTAACCATGCACAAAAGGCTTGAAAAAACCTGGAGACAAACTGGCTACCCCTGTCAGAGATGATAACCTTGGGTAGCCCATGTAACCAAAAGATCTCCTGAGAAAAAATGGATGCCAGTTCTTTGGATGTGGGCAACCTCTTTAGTGGAATACAATGTGACATTTTTGAGAACCGGTCAACAACCATAAGAATAACTCTGGGAGTTGGGTAACTCCACAATAAATCCATAGACAGGTGGGTCCAAGGCCTCTCTTCATTGGGTATGGGTTGTAGGAAGCCCACTGGAAGGTGTCATGGTGTCTTATGCCCCATACACACGGTCGGATTTTCCGACGGAAAATGTCCTATCGGACAATGTTGTCGGAAATTCTGACCATGTGTAGGCTCCATCTGACTTTTTCCGTCGGATTTTCCGACGGACAAAGTTTTATCTCCTGCTCTCAAATTTTCCGACAACAAAGTCCTATCGGACTTTTTCCGATCGTGTGTAGCGAATTCCGATGGACAAAGTGCCACGCATGCTCAGATCACATTACAAGACCAAAGCTATTGGCTACTAGCCTCTACGTAGTCCTGTCGTACGCAACGAACGTCACCACGTTCAGGATGATCGGATTTTCCGACAACTTTGTCCGACCGTGTGTGCGCAACACCAGTGTCGGACAAAATCCGTCGGAAAAAATCCGACGGATTTTGTGGACGTAATTTCCGACCGTGTGTACGGGGCATTACTCTGTGCACACACGGAGCAAGCGGCTACAAAGGCGGCTACATCAGCGTGGAGACTTGGTTGTTAGCTCACTAGTGTATTTCTTGATTTATGTATGTTGATGCATATATGACACATTGTTTTTGAGTATCACTGTTAGAAAGCGCACTATTTATTTTTCATAATTATTTTGGATACTAGTATTCCAGGGATTTTTTGTGCAGCAGTCCTTTATTCTATTTTTTTACAATATATATATCTTTTTTATTTTTCTTGAGTGCACCAGTTATTTCATGCTGAATGTGTTTATATATTTATGAACTTTTTCTTCTAAGTACATTCCGTCATTAGCTCACTAGTGTATTTCTGGATTTATGTTTGTTGATGCATATATGACATGTTGTTTTTGAGCATCACTGTTAGACAGCGCACTATTTATTTTTCACAATTATTTTGGATACTAATATTCCAGGGATTTTTTTGTGCAGCAGTCCTTAGATTTGAGAGGCTGAGCGCAACCTCATATAACTAATTCATATTTATATATTATTTTAGGGGATAAGGATTATGAAGGGTTGGAGTAGCCCTGCCTTTTTCTATACACCATTCAGCCCATACAATTTACTACACATAGGAAGTTATCAGCTTGCAAGTTTTCTGGCAGGATCAACAGGTATTTTTTTTATATGTATCAGTAGATATAACAAAACATTTTAAATGGTATATTTAACAGACCAAAATGGAGTAAATATGAGAAGTTCATTATTAGAGTATACATACGCTTTAAATAACCAAATTTTCCTCAGACCATCTAACCTTAGTTTAAAAAGTTGGGTTGTTCACAGAAAAGTTTAGTTTTTTACCAAGTTGCCGTGGTTCCTGTTCCTCCAGGACTTGGCCAGCTGTATGACACAGACTGGCAATAAAACCAAAGCTGTTCGCTGTGTATTATTGAATTAAAACTGTTGTTCACATTAGGCAGAAAGTGAAATAAACATATGGAAAAGCTTCTGGGATTTTCGGTTGTAGCCGACTTTGAATAACATACATATACTAGAGTTGCATTGTAGATTAGTCTAACAAAGCGCAATAAACAGGGCAGACAAAGTTCACTGAGCTGGTATCTGACATGACCTAGACTGCTAAATTTATTTAAAGATACAATCCCATTGCCAATGAAAATTAAAGTCTATCCCTGGGCAAAAATGAACCCAAGGGCCACTGTTCCATCGTACTGACAAATACCAGTTAAGGTGGTCCGGGCATCTTAAATGGATGCTCCTTGGAAAGATTAATTTGCTAGTTATACTATTCCCAAGCATGGATGAGCCAAACACACCTGGGTTTGGTTCTGGAAGGTTCAACTGAACATATCAAAAGTTTGGATGCCGAACCTTACTGAAGTCAATGGAAGTCAAATCTGTCAATTTTGTTGCCATTTTTAAGACTAACAGCCAAGGTATTGGCATAAAAAGTGCCAGGGTGGGGGTGGGCTGGGCACTGCCCCAGGGGACATGTACCATTGTAAAAAAATTTTTTTTGCAGGAACCAGGGAATGTATTAATGCCTAATGTGCAATATTTAAAATGCCCTATTCCTTCTTAAAAAAAAAAAATCTTATTGGGTAGTCCCTTTACCTGCATGTAAACAGTAGTATAAGTAGTATAGTGACATTTACAAAGGGAAACATGTGTACAATGAAGTTAATTAACATTTCCCTGCAAGCTTACTTTACTTTGTAAATAATACAATGGGACCCCCCCAAAAAAATACATGCCAAACCCTCATCAAGGGAGATGAAGGTCTACTGTGTATTTCGGGGGTGCCTTTATTACATTATTAAAAAAGGAAGCTTGCAGGGAAAAGTGAATTATTTATTTTTTCTATATGTCTGCACATAAAAAAAAGACCCTTTGAATCTGGTATTGTTTTTCAAGGGGAGAAAACATCAGCAAAAAATTAGTGACATGGGGTCCCCTCAAATTCATAGAAGACCCTTAATCCGAGCCTACAGCTGGGCAAGCTGTTTGAAGCAAGTCCTGTTGAACCAAAATAAATAATGGTGTAGGGTCCCCCGCCTTTACATCCATACTAGATCCTTAATCTGAGCATGTAGCCTGGCAAGCTGCATGATCCAATCCCTCCAGAACCATACCAGACCATATGCTGTCAACATGGAGGCCAACAAAGTTGATGAGTACAAGGGTCTCTTTCACACAACTCTGGCCTGGTGATTGTGAGGGTTTGTGGGACTTATGGGAACCTGGAAGCCTCCTTTAAGATTAGAGGCCCTGCAATATCCACCCCCCCCCCAAATGAGTAAGGGGTTCATGAGTTGTAATTAAACACATAAAAGTTTTGACAAGTCCTCTGTTAAAAAAAATCTAGTCTTAATCACAATCTGGAAATCATCAAAAGAAATACGTGGCGATATGCTGACCCTCCTGCTTGTGCTGTCTATCCTGCTTGACGGGGATTCACAGCCATAGAAGTGCATGACATCACTGGTTATTACATTTCCTGCACCTGCTAGCACCCTTAACAACCATTGACAACAGTAATGTCATGAAAAAGGCATGTATATTACCGGTAGTGAAAGCAATAGTGTAGCGTCCAAATATACAATGAATGTATTATAATACAATAGAAAACTTCATAAGGCATATAGGTTAATAGCGCAAAAAAATTTTCCAAAATAAAGACCCACATAGAAGGCCGTGGGGCAGAGATTCTGGTGCTGATGTCACGTCGCTGCGTGATCACAGGTCAGCAGCAGCTTTCTATGTGAGTTTTGACTGGATTTACTGTTCCGAACTGTACGTTGTTTTTACATGTTTGGTAATAAAACCTACTACACTATTGGAATCTTCTTCGGGCTCCCGGTAAGCTATATTTGCCCTTAGTTGGAAGCACTAAGGGCCTTTAAAAGATGCCATTGGAATTAACATACCACAGTGGTTCCTGTGAGACTTCCATATCTGCTTAGGCGCATATGCTGCTGTACTGGTAGCCATTCGCTCTGGTGAGTTTTGAATCCACTTAAAGTTGGTGGCTGGTCAGTGGAGCACCTTCTGAGAAGCATCTTCATGAGCACTGTCATTGCTACATAGAGAGTTTTTCTCACCAATCACACAGATTGTGGGACTTTATTTTGCTACCTTAGGACTTTTTGTTTTTTAATTTTTGCACTATTAACCTATATGCCTTATACATTTTCTATTGTATTATAATACATTTATTGTATATTTCGGCAATACACTATTGCTTTCACATTTGTTTTTGAGGTTTTTGTTATACTACCTTTTGTGTTAGCAGCCTCCCTTTATGTTTCAGTTATATGTCACAGTGCAGATACTACCACCTACACCATATTACCGGTAGTAATACAGCTAATACAAATTTATGTTCAGGTCCTACACAAGGGGTAAATGTTGGGGTGTTCATTCAAATGCCAAGGCTTGGTCCAAACCTGTGTTTGGACTGACCTTAAGCTCATCCTTATTCCCAAACAGATTCCATATCCAGAAGACAATGAGAGGAAATGTCCCTGTCAGAGATTTAAACCCAGGCTAGACAATAGTTTAGACTGATCTACTGAGCTTTTTGCTGTTTTGACCTACACATGAATAAAACCCAACTCCAGGCAAGCCAAATAAATTAAATCTTGTGCTCACCCCTCAAACCAATTATTGAACATATAATGCTTGTTTTGTCCAGGGGGGCGTCAAAAGGCATACATACCTTATACCACACTTTCTTCTCACGAGTTCCAGACTGGCCCCAAAAAGTTCTTTCTTCTTTTCCCTTTGTCTTCTCCCATCTTGTTGATGTCACTAACCATGTACAATGCAGGGTTTTGCTGGTCCTGCATTGGATACAGTGGTTTCAAGGGCCAAACCCTCTCTCTATTACATCCCCCATACACTAAACAAGCATTGTATTGTTCATATAAAGGGGAAAGGGACACATATTTCATATATTAGACCAGGGTTCTCCAAAATTTCTAAAGAAAGGGCCAGTTTACTGCCCTTCATACATTATAGGGGCCGGACTGTGGCCAGTGTGCGTACAGAAAAGGTCCTAGAATCAGTAGGAGTAAACAATGCCCTATCTTTGGTGTCAGTGAGAGGATTGGTGCTCCAGTGTTTGTGGCATTGGGAAGAACTGTGCCCTTCACTGGTAGGAATTATGCCCCTTTGTTGGTGTCAGTGAATTAAATAGTGCCCTAAAAGCCACAGAAATGCAAGCAAAGGGCCACATCTGGCTCTGGGCTATGGTTTGGAGACCACTGTATTAGACCAAAAAAAAGTTCAACCAGTGATGTATACTTTTTTTTATAGAAACTTGAGATTATAACTAAACATAATTCAGTTTCTTTTATTACTCAGACAGTTAAAAAAGAATAATTCATACCAAATGGCCCAGTTTCTGACAAATTTGATAGTGAGTAACAAAGTAGTGTCATAATTAAAGGGCAACGTCTGTCCAAAACTCAAACAAAAAAAAAAATATAGAGATACCTTACCACTTGCTTACTCTATCACAAAGGACTGTAGACAACACTGTGACAAGGAACTATTGCAGCAAATGATCCGCATGTGCTTTTGATCCATAGTAGAGTCACTCTAAACGCAACCTGCTTAACCCTCTTAAAGAGTACAAAGTGATGGCCTTGACATTTGGTTGAGTGATATTATCATGAAGTGTCAAGTGCATCAGAACCTATAATACCACAGAACAGAGGAGAGACTTCTTGACCTCGCTCAAGCTGTCATTATGCAACTGCAGAATACAAAGAGACAAGAAGCACTTATACTAACAGGCTTCTTCGCAAAAGTGGCCGCATGAATGGCTATTAACTAACATTAATGGCTGCTTACACCTTGGTGAATAAGCACCTCAGTTTAGTGTTTTAACTTAATGTAAGAGTATGTTGAATTGGTTGCAGCTTTCCCTTTTTAACAGGCTGTTTTTCTGTGATGTTCGATATATGTAAAGTTGAACTAAACTCTCACAAAAGGGTACTTTGGGGAATTTAGTAAAGCCTTAATGACATTCTTCCTGGTGGTAGTTCCATTGAGAACTCCCTGCACCTAATTTAGGCAAACATTTGCACCAATTTCAGTAACATTACCATCACACAGATGATAAATTCTAGACATGGGAACTGCCAAAAAATTCGTTTCGTTTCGTCCCGTTTCGTATATAAAAAAATTCGTAATTCGTAATTCGTGTACGAAATTCCGTTCGAATTCGTACGAAATACGAAATTCGGACGAATCGTAATTTTTTTTACGAATCGTTAGTAAAGTTACGAATCGTTACGAATCGTTACGAATCGTTACGAATCGTTAACGCGGCTAATGAATTGTTGGTTCTCATAACACAGAGAACAATTCGAATCCAACTACAAATATCGAATTTCAATTTCAAGTTACGAATCGTTACGAATCGTTATGAATAGTTACGAATCGTTACGAATCGTTATGAATAGTTACGAATCGTTAGTAAATCCAACTACCAATATCGAATTTCAACTAATTTGAACGAAATTATTATAGCAGATATAACGAATGAATTCGAATGACAAAGTGTCATTTTTGCAGAAAAAAAAAAAGCGTAGGGGTCCCCCCAAATTCAATAACCAGGCCCTTCAGGTCTGGTATGGATATTAACCACTTCCCGACCGCCCCCTGTATATTTACGTCGGCAGAATGGCACGTACAGGCAGAATCACGTACCTGTACGTGACATTCTTCCGGCGGTTGGGGGGTCCGATCGGACCCCCCTCCGCCGGCGGGGACGGTCGGGATCGCTTCAGAAGCGATGCGGGACGAGGTAACGGCCAGTCGTTTCTGGCCACCCCCTCCCGATCGCTCTGGCCAATAGGATTCGTCCGCTTCCTTCCCCTTCCTGTGTAATTGTAAACACAGGCAAGGGGAAGTGATGTCACGCTCCTCGTGTCGGTCTTTCTGACCGGGACGCCGAGCGGAGAAGACATCAAGTAAGTGCACAAACACTACACTGACACCAGGTACACATAGGCACACATTTCACCCCCCTGTCACCCCCTGATCACCCCCCAGATCACCCCCTGCCCCCCCTGTCACAGTGTCACTGATTGCAGTGATCATTTATTTTACTGATCACTGCATTTAGTGTCAGTGTGACTGCAATAACTGTCAGGGCAGTTAGTTTTAGGCCCCTTTAGGTCCAAGGTAGCCCCCTACCCCCCCCCCAATAAAGGTTTAACCCCTTGATTGCCCCCTAGGTAACCCTTTCACCCCCTTTTGCCAGTGTCACTAAGCGATCGTTTATTTTGATCGCTCTATTAGTGTCACTGCTGTCGCTAGGTAGCCAGTTTTTTTTTTAGGTAACCGCCAGGTTTATATAGGATTATAAATAGGTTTATAGGTCAGGTACCCCCATATTACAACCTAAATAAAGGTTTTAACCCCTTGATTGCCCCTAGAGTTAACTCTTTCACCAGTGATCACAGTATAAGTGTCACTGGTGACGCTGGTTAGCCAGTTAGTTATTTAGTTATTTAGGTTCCCCGTCAGGTTTTTATATATCGTCAGGTACCCCCATATATTACCTAATAAAGGTTTTAACCCCCTGATTGCCCCTAGTTAACCCTTTCACCAGTGATCACCGTATAACTGTTACGGGTGACGCTGGTTAGTTAGCTTGTTTTTTTATACTGTCAGGGCACCCGCCATTTATTACCCAACTATCGGTTTAACCCCCTGATCGCCCGGCGGGTGATATCAATTAGGTGTTAGGGTCAAATAAGGTCTGCGTCGCCCCAGGTTAGTGCCAGTACCGCAAACACCCACGCGCAAAGCATACACCTCCCTTAGTGGTATAGTATCTGAACAGATCAATATCTGATCTGATCAGATCTATACTAGCGTCCCAGCAGTTTAGGGTTCCAAAAAACGCATTGTTAGCGGGATCAGCCCAGATACCTGCTAGCACCTGCGTTTTCCCCCTCCGCCCAGCCCAGCCCAGCCCACCCAAGTGCAGTATCGATCGATCACTGTCACTTCCAAAACACTAAGCACACATAACTGCAGCGTTCGCAGAGTCAGGCCTGATCCCTGCGATCGCTAACAGTTTTTTTGGTAGCGTTTTGATTCATTCGCCAGCAGCCTAGGAGCTTTTTTTCCTGTGAATCTCACTAGTGTACTACTAAATTTAGAGCCCAAAATGGCAAATCGCAAGTACACTAGTGAACAGGCCTACTTGTTTCTGAGTATGTCAGATAGTGAAGAGGAGGTCACTCATCTGTCAGAATCAGGCTCAGAATACGATCCAGTAGACGACAGCGGCTCCATGACAGATAGCTCTGGCGACGAAGGTGTGGTCCCTGCTAAGGTCAGGCGTACCCGATCCCGATCTTCTGATGTTGTTGAGGTGCAGGAACCGCAGGTCTCTCGTATGGAGCAGAGAAGTACTAGCGCCGCTATTCCTTCTGGTGAACTGGCAAGCACCAGCGGCCTAGTACACCCTGGACATAGTCAAACCAGCACTGCAGTAACACTTGGTGACGTGGCGAGTCCCATAAGTGCAGTTCAAGCTGGCGAGGTGGCAAGCACAAGTAGTGTCCCGCTGCCACCAAGAAGAAGACAAAGGCAGGCCCGTCGATCACATAGTGTCCTTCCTGCAGAATTCGCCAATCCTGATTGGGTGCCCACCACTTCTGCAGAACCCGTACTTCCCCCATTCACTGGCCAACCCGGTATTCAGGTGGAAACAGCTGATTTTAAGCCATCCGATTTTTATTCGCTGTTTTTCACGGAAGATCTCTATAGATCTATTGTGGACCAAAGTAATATATACGCTGGTCAACACATCGCCGCTAATCCCCAAGTGCCTTCCCTTGCCAGAGATTGGAAACCAATTACGGTTTCCGAATTTAAGACCTTTCTGGGCCTTTCCCTCAACATGGGCATACACAAATTCCCGACGCTGAGGTCTTATTGGTCCACCTCACCGCACCACCATATGCCCGTGTTCTCTGCCTCCATGTCCAGGGCACGATACGAACAGATCTTGCGGTTCATGCACTTCAGTGACAATGAACTTTGTCGTCCTCGTGGAGACCCTGAATTTGATCGGCTCTACAAAATTCGGCCCCTCATAAACCACTTCAACCAATGTTTTGCAGCCTTGTTTACGCCCAATCAAGTTGTCTGCGTTGACGAGTCCCTGATTAAGTTTTCTGGCCTCTTGTCTTTCAAACAGTTCCTTCCCAGCAAGCGTGCCAGATACGGGGTCAAGCTCTACAAGCTCTGTGACAGGGCAACAGGCTATACGTGGAGCTTTTCGGTTTATGAGGGAAAAGATAGTCACGTAGAGCCGGAGAACTGTCCAGATTACATAGGGAGCGCTGGCAAGATAGTGTGGAACTTGGTGTCACCCTTATTCGGAAAGGGGTACCACTTGTACGTGGACAATTATTACACGAGCGTGCCACTGTTTAGTCACTTGTTTGATCATCAGATTGGAGCATGTGGCACCGTGCGACCTAATCGCCGGGGCTTTCCCCAGCGGCTTGTAGATTCCCGTCTTAGGCTGGGGGAGAGAGCCTGCTTGAAGTGTAATAACTTGCTCGCTGTGAAGTGGAGGGATAATAGGAATGTTTTCGTTCTTACCTCCCTTCATGCAGACACGACAGTCCAAATTCGTACGGCGGCTGGTGTTGTGACGAAACCCCTCTGTATCCACGAATACAACCTTAATATGGGGGGGGTGGACCTCAACGACCAGTTGTTGGCGCCGTACCTAGTTGTCCGTAAGGCTAGACGCTGGTACAAAAAAGTGTCTATTTATTTATTCCAATTGGCTTTGCTGAATGCTCATGTGCTATACGGAGCTTCAGGCGGGACGTTACCCTTCCTTGAATTCCAGGGAGCGGTTGTCATGGAACTCCTGTATCCAGGCGATTCCACACCTCACCATCCCCTACCAAATGCAGTAAGCCGGCTGCATGAGAGGCATTATCCTCATGTCCTCCAGAGTACCCCTACCCAACGAGCCCCCCAAAGAAGATGTCGTGTCTGTAGCAAGCGCGGATTTAGGCGTGACACCCGTTATTATTGTCCACGCTGTCCTGACAATCCTGGTCTCTGCGTTGGTGAATGCTTTGAACGCTACCACGAACTAGTGAGGTATTAGCGTAGGGTACAGCATTTCACAGGCTAGGATACACTTTCACAGGGTCTCAAGAATGCCATCGCATTTTGAGACCCGACCGTTGCAGTTCAAATTATAGTTACAGGGTCTCAAGAATGCCATCGCATTTTGAGACCCGACCGTTACAGTTAAAATTATAGTTATAGTTTAAAAAAAAAAATTGTAAAAAAAAAAAAAAAAAAAAAAAAATTACAAAAAAAAAAAAAACCCCAAAAAAAATATAAAATAAAAAACCAAAAATAGTTGTCGTTTTATTGTTCTCTCTCTATTGTTGCTCTTTTTTACTCTATTCTATTCTGCAATGTTTTATTATGTTTTATCATGCTTGCTTTTCAGGTATGTTTTATTGTTAACCATTTTTTTGTTTTCAGGTGCGCCATTCAGTTGCAGCGCGGATTTATTTATCTTGACAGCAACAGCGTTTGCTCCCACGATACATAAAGCCGCGACTCCAACACTGTAGGAGGTGATTTCACCACCACAGTTAAAAAAAAGAGCATATATGCCGAAGCATGGGGGCAGCAGAGGGCGGAGGAGCGATTTTGCTCCTAATGCCACGTACATACGGTCGAAAAAAGTCCGACCATGTGTACGTGGCATAACTTTTTTGCGGGAGGATGCCCCCATGCTTCGGCATATATATATTTTAGGCACCGGTTGCGTTAACAAAATGTTTTATTTTTTACTATGTTTTTTTTTTGGTATTTGCTTTGCAGGTATGGTATGGTAAGGTCTTACTGTTATACTCTAATGTTACTTTGTTTTAATGTTAACCATTATTTGCTTAGCAGGTACGCCATTCAGTTGCAGCGTGGATTTATTTATCTTGACAGCAACAGCGTTTGCTCCCACGATACATAAAGCCGCGACTCCAACGCTGTAGGAGGTGATTTCACCACCACAGTTAAAAAAAAGAGCATATATGCCGAAGCATGGGGGCAGCAGAGGGCGGAGGAGCGATTTTGCTCCTAATGCCACGTACATACGGTCGAAAAAAGTCCGACCATGTGTACGTGGCATAACTTTTTTGCGGGAGGATGCCCCCATGCTTCGGCATATATAAATGGTGCATGTATGCCCATCATTAGAAGTGGGTGGATGAAGGGAGGTATTCTAATGGTGGGCATACCCACCGCGCCATTGGGAAATTGGGAAAGCATTTTATCACACCGATCTTGGTGTGGTCAGATGCTTTGAGGGCACAGGAAAGATCTAGGGTCTAATAGACCCCAATTTTTTCAAAAAAAGAGTACCTGTCACTGCCTATTGCTATCATAGGGGATATTTACATTCCCTGCGATAACAATAAAAATGACAACTAAGAAAAAAAAAATGGAAGGAACAGTTTAAAAATAAAATAAAAAAGCTAAATAAAAAGAAAAACTAAAAAAAAAAAAAAAAAAAGCACCCCTGCCCCCCCTTCTTTTGCGCAAAGGCGAACACAAGCGTTGGTCTGGCGTCATATGTAAACAGCAATTGCACCATGCATGTGAGGTATCACCGCGAAGGTCAGATCGAGGGCAGTAATTTTAGCAGTAGACCTCCTCCGTGAATCTAATGTGGTAACCTGTAAAGGCTTTTAAAGGCTTTTAAAAATGTATGTAGTTTGTCGCCACTGCGTGTTTTTGCGCAATTTTAAAGCATGTCGTGTTTGGTATCCATGTACTCGGCCTAAGATCATATTTTTTATTTCATCAAAAATTTGAGCAATATAGTGTGTTTTAGTGCATTAAAATAAAAAAAAGTGTATTTTTTCCACAAAAAATGCGTTTGAAAAATCGCTGCGCAAATACTGTGTGGAAAAAAAAAAATGCAACACCCACCATTTTAATCTGTAGGGCCTTTGCTTTAACAATATATATAGTGTTTGGGGGTTCAACGTAATTTTCTTGCAAAAAAAAAAATATGTTTTCATGTAAACAAAAAGTGTCAGAAAGGGCTTTATCTTCAAGTGGTTAGAAGAGTGGGTGACGTGTGACATAGGCTTTTAAATGTTGTGCATAAAATGCCAGGACAGTTCAAACCCCCCCCAAATGACCCCATTTTGGAAAGTAGACACCCCAAGCTATTTGCTGAGAGCAATGTTGAGCCCATTAAATATTTTTTTTTTTGGTCCCAAGAGATTGAATAATGAAAAAAAAAAAAATAATATTTTTTTTTACAAAAACTTGTCACTAAATGATATATTGCTCAAACATGCCATGGGCATATGTGGAGATACACCCCAAAATACATTCTGTTGCTTCTCCTGAGTACGGGGATACCACATGTGTGGGACTTTTTGGGAGCCTAGCCGCGTACGGGACCCCAAAATCCAAGCACCGCTTTCAGGCTTTCTAAGGGTGTAATTTTTTTATTTCACTCCTCACTGCCAATCACAGTTTCGGAGGCCATGGAATGCCCAGATGGCACAAACCACCCCCAAATGACCCCATTTTGGAAAGTAGACACCCCAAGCTATTTGCTGAGAGGTATTGTGAGTATTTTGCAGATCTCGCTTTTTGTCACAATGTTTTGAAAATTGAAAAAAGAAAAAAAAAATTTTTTTTTCTTTACTTTCTTCATTTTCAAAAACACATGAGAGCTGTAAAATACTCACCATGCCTCTCAACAAATAGCTTGGGGTGTCTACTTTCCAAAATGGGGTCATTTGGGGGGGTTTTGTGCTATTTTGGCATTTTATGGCCTTCGAAACTGTGATAGGTAGTGAGGAGTGAAATCAAAAATTTGCACCCTTAGAAATCCTGAAGGCGGTGCTTGGGTTTCGGGGCCCCGTACGCGGCTAGGCTCCCAAAAAGTCCCACACATGTGGTATCCCCATACTCAGGAGAAGCAGCAAAATGTATTTTGGGGTGCAATTCCACATATAACCATGGCATGTGTGAGCAATATATCATTTAGTGACAACTTTTTGAATAAATTTTTTTTATTTTTTTTTTTGGTCTTTATTCAATCACTTGGGACTAAAAAAAAAAATATTCAACGGGCTCAACATGCCTCTCAGCAAATAGCTTGGGGTGTCTACTTTCCAAAATGGGGTCATTTGGGGGGGTTTTTGTGCCATCTTGGCATTTTATGGCCTTCAAAACTGTGATAGGTAGTGATAGGTAGTGAGGAGTGAAATCAAAAATTTATGCCCTTAGAAATCCTGAAGGCGGTGCTTGGTTTTCGGGGTCCCGTATGCGGATAGGCTCCCAAAAAGTCCCACACATGTGGTATCCCCGTACTCAGGAGAAGCAGCAGAATGTATTTTGGGGTGTAATTCCACATATGCCCATGGCATGTGTGGGCAATATATCATTTAGTGACAACTTTGGGCAAAAAAAAAAAAGTTTGTAATATTCCCGCAACTTGTGGTAAAATATAAAATATTCCATGTACTCAACATGCCTCTCAGCAAATAGCTTGGGGTGTCTACTTTCCAAAATGGGGTCATTTGGGGGGGTTTTGTGCAATTTTGGCATTTTATGGCCTTCGAAACTGTGATAGGTAGTGAGGAGTGAAATCAAAAATTTACACCCTTAGAAATGCTGAAGGTGGTGCTTGGGTTTCGGGGCCCCGTACGCGGCTAGGCTCCCAAAAAGTCCCACACATGTGGTATCCCCGTACTCAGGAGAAGTGGCAAAATGTATTTTGGGGTGCAATTCCACATATAACCATGGCATGTGTGAGCAATATATCATTTAGTGACAACTTTTTGAATACATTTTTTTTTTTTTGTCTTTATTCAATCACTTGGGACTAAAAAAAAAAATATTCAATGGGCTCAACATGCCTCTCAGCAAATAGCTTGGGGTGTCTACTTTCCAAAATGGGGTCATTTGGGGGGGTTTTGTGCCATCTTGGCATTTTATGGCCTTCAAAACTGTGATAGGTAGTGATAGGTAGTGAGGAGTGAAATCAAAAATTTATGCCCTTAGAAATCCTGAAGGCGGTGCTTGGTTTTCGGGGTCCCGTATGCGGATAGGCTCCCAAAAAGTCCCACACATGTGGTATCCTCGTACTCAGGAGAAGCAGCAGAATGTATTTTGGGGTGTAATTCCACATATGCCCATGGCATGTGTGGGCAATATATCATTTAGTGACAACTTTGGGCAAAAAAAAAAAAGTTTGTAATATTCCCGCAACTTGTGGCAAAATATAAAATATTCCATGTACTCAACATGCCTCTCAGCAAATAGCTTGGGGTGTCTACTTTCCAAAATGGGGTCATTTGGGGGGGTTTTGTGCTATTTTGGCATTTTATGGCCTTCAAAACTGTGATAGGTAGTGAGGAGTGAAATCAAAAATTTGCACCCTTAGAAACCCTGAAGGCGTTGATTGGGTTTCGGGGCCCCGTGCGCGGCTAGGCTCCCAAAAAGTCCCACACATGTGGTATCCCCATACTCGGGAGAAGCAGCAAAATGTATTTTGGCGTGCATCTCCACATATAACCATGGCATGTGTGAGCAATATATCATTTAGTGACAACTTTATGAAAAAAATTTTTTTTTTTTTTTTTTTTGTCTTTATTCAATCCCTTGGGACTAAAAAAAAAAATATTCAATGGGCTCAACATGCCTCTCAGCAAATAGCTTGGGGTGTCTACTTTCCAAAATGGGGTCATTTGGGGGGGTTTTGTACTTCCCTGCCATTTTAGCACCTCAAGAAATGAGATAGGTAGTCATAAATTAAAAGCCGTGTAAATTCCAGAAAATGTACTCTAGTTTGTAGACGCTATAACTTTTGCGCAAACCAATAAATATACGCTTATTGGCATTTTTTTTACTAAAGACATGTGGCTGAATACATTTTGGCCCAAATGTTTGACTAAAATTGAGTTTATTAGATTTTTTTTATAACAAAAAGTAGAAAATCTCTTTTTTTTTCAAAATTTTCGCTCCTTTTCCGTTTATATCGCAAAAAATAAAAATCACAGAGGCAATCAAATACCATCAAAAGAAAGCTCTATTTGTGGGAAGAAAAGGACGCAAATTTCGTTTGGTTACAAAATTGCATGACCGCGCAATTACCAGTTAAAGTAGTGCAGTGCGAAATTGAAAAAAGACCTCTGGTCCTTAAGCTGACAATTGGTCCGGGGCTAAAGTGGTTAAGGGGGACCCCAGCCAAAAAAAAAAAAAAAAAATGGCGTAGGGTCCCCCCCAAATATCCATACCAGACCCTTCAGGTCTGGGATGGATTTTAAGGGGAACCCCGGCCAAAAAAAATGGCGTGGGGGTCCCCCTCAAAATCCATACCAGACCCTTTATCCGAGCACGCAACCTGGCAGGCCGCAGGAAAGGAGGGGGGACGAGAGCGGCCCCCCCTCCCGCCTGAACCGTACCAGGCCACATACCCTCAACATTGGGAGGGTGCTTTGGGGTCCCCCCCAAAGCACCTTGTCCCCATGTTGATGAGGACAAGGGCCTCATCCCCACAACCCTGGCCGGTGGTTGTGGGGGTCTGCGGGCGGGGGGCT
This sequence comes from Lithobates sylvaticus, assembly GCA_028564925.1. Lineage (NCBI taxonomy): Eukaryota > Metazoa > Chordata > Amphibia > Anura > Ranidae > Lithobates > Lithobates sylvaticus. The sequence continues at coordinate 50,307,230 of CM053031.1, read as the reverse complement.
TATCGGAATCTGGAAGCCCCCTTTAACAAGGGGACCCCCAGATCCCGGCCCCCCCCTGTGTGAAATGGTAAGGGGGTACAAAAGTACCCCTACCATTTCACCAAAAAAGTGGCAAAAATGGTAAAAATGACAGGAGACGGTCTTTGACAATTCCTTTATTAAAATCTTCTTTCTTCTTTCTTCATCTTCTCCTTCCGGCATCTTCTTCCATCTTCTTCTTCCTTCGATTCGCTTCTTCTTCCTCCGGTCTTCTCGTCCTTCTCGTCCGGCGTCGTCCTTCTCGTCCGGCATCGTCGTCTCTTCTCGCAGGCCGCTCCTCGCAATGGGAGGCTCCCGCTCTGTGAGGCTCCGCTCCGGGTGACAGGTCTTGTATAACGAAGGCACCTGGTGACCCCGCCCCCTCTGACGTCATGGGGAAAGCCATAGGGAATTCCACATGACGTCCCCGTGCGTCAGAGGGGGCGGGGTCACCAGGTGCCTTCGTTATAAAAGACCTGTCACCCGGAGCGGAGCCTCACAGAGCGGGAGCCTCCCATTGCGAGGAGCGGCCTGCGAGAAGAGACGACGATGCCGGACGAGAAGGACGACGCCGGACGAGAAGGACGAGAAGACCGGAGGAAGAAGAAGCGAATCGAAGGAAGAAGACGATGGAAGAAGATGCCGGAAGGAGAAGATGAAGAAGGAAGACCAGAAGAAAGAAGATTTTAATAAAGGAATTGTCAAAGACTGTCTCCTGTCATTTTTACCATTTTTGCCACTTTTTTGGTGAAATGGTAGGGGTACTTTTGTACCCCCTTACCATTTCACACAGGGGGGGGGCCGGGATCTGGGGGTCCCCTTGTTAAAGGGGGCTTCCAGATTCCGATAAGCCCCCCGCCCGCAGACCCCCACAACCACCGGCCAGGGTTGTGGGGATGAGGCCCTTGTCCTCATCAACATAGGGACAAGGTGCTTTGGGGGGGACCCCAAAGCACCCTCCCAATGTTGAGGGTATGTGGCCTGGTACGGTTCAGGCGGGAGGGGGGGCCGCTCTCGTCCCCCCCTCCTTTCCTGCGGCCTGCCAGGTTGCGTGCTCGGATAAAGGGTCTGGTATGGATTTTGAGGGGGACCCCCACGCCATTTTTTTTTTTTTTTTGGCCGGGGTTCCCCTTAAAATCCATCCCAGACCTGAAGGGTCTGGTATGGATATTTGGGGGGGACCCAACGCCATTTTTTTTTTTTTTTTTTATTTTTTTTTTTTTTTATTGCTGGGGTCCCCCTTAATATCCATACCAGACCTGAAGGGCCTGGTTATTGAATTTGGGGGGACCCCTACGCTTTTTTTTTTTTTTTTATATCAATGAATGACTGTTTTTTAAATAGCTTTTTTTTCTGCAAAAATGACACTTTGTCATTCGAATTCATTCGAATGCATTCGAATTCATTCGTTATATCTGCTATAATAATTTCGTTTGAATTAGTTGAAATTTGATATTGGTAGTTGGATTCGAATAATTTGGAGCTGAAATTCGTAAACGGAATTTTTCCTGCAAAAATGACACTTTGTCATTCGAATTCATTCGAATCCATTCGAATTCATTCGAATCATTCGGCGACGAAATTCGTAAACGGAATTTCGTATTCCGTACGGAATTCGTAAAAAAAAAAAATTCGTACTACAGATTCGTAAATTCGTACGAATTTCGAAAAATTCGTACGAATTACGAATTCGTACGAAACGAATCGCACATGTCTAATAAATTCAGGTAGTTGTTACTACTGCTACTTTAAGAACCTGTCGCTATGGTCTTCACTTACTTTCCAGGAGAAGCAATGGGAAATGAGAAGAAATTCCAACAAAGTGAACAGAATTCCCACCATACAGAGATTCATAGGAACAGGTGTCCCAGTTGCAGGATTTTTCTTCACTTCTTGTTCTGTCTCTTGAGTCGGTCATCAGTCCCCCTTCACATCACAACCCCGCTTTATATCACAGTTCCCCATTTAAAGCAGTCCCTACGGTGTCCTCAGTTCTCCTTCACATCACAGCCCCCCTTTACATTACAGCCCCCCTTTACATTACCCTGCCCCTTTACATTACAGCCCACTTTACATTACCCTGCCCCTTTACATTACCCTGCCCCTTTACATCACAGTGCCCCTTTACAGTGCATCTCTACATCTCTGCCTCCCCTGCACAGTCCTACCTTTGACAGGGCAGAGGTGTTGTGATATGTTGGTCAATTTATGTAGGATATTATATTATTATATATATATATGTACACATACAGTGCAATATTGACATAGTGACCAGGCCAGAATTCAGTTGATAAGTGTTGAGTTATCCAAGCCAACTCAATTTTAACATATCAAAAGGACAGCTGATGACCTTTGATATGTTAATCTTATGCAAGTCTACCTAGGTATGTGAGGTATGGCCTGTTAATCAAATTGAACATTTCAAAGGGTACCTACTTAAGGATGATAAAGGACCATAGAAGAAGTATTTATTGATGGTAATTACAAGTAGAGTATTTTCACATTGATTAACAATAAGACCAAAAGGTATTTTGGGTTGACCTAGTCTTTTCATTCTCCATGAAGGTTACAGAATGAACTGGGTTCCCTGAAGGTGTTTGCATACTGCACAAATAACCTGTCACCTATTTTATATTTACTCTGTTGGATTTTGTCATCTGTTGCAAGTATCTTATGGACTTTGCTCTGTCTGAAGTTTCAATAAATGCATCTCTATGGAAAAATCGAGTTGCTGCTGGAAATTACTCACATACATTATAATAATAATAACAAAATAATAATTATCTACCCATTATTACTATATCACTACAAGAGGCATTTAGCAGCCTGTGTGTTTTCTCCTGGGTCTCCTGTCCCGTTGACAATTTCCTCCTATCAGCAGGTCTGGGGTGGGAGGAGCTGCAGATCTGGACGGAGGGTGGGAGCTGCACAACTTATCATGTTAACAAGAGGGTCATTACCCATTTGTTGATATGAAAAGACTCCCACTTCTTATCCCGATCTTCAGCTCTTCCTGCCCCCTGCTCTGCTGATGGGATTACATTGTAGGTGGGGTAGGAGACTCGAGAGAGAACACACAGGCTAAGTGGTAGGAGATGAGCGCCGATAGTGGTCCATGGTAGTCCTGTCCGGACTGCTGTCGCCACTCAACTCCTGCTGTGCGGCCTAGCTATCAACAGGCCATGGACCCCTACTGGTCTGCGGCCCAGAGGTTGGGGACCCATGCTGTAGACAACTCAAAAATGGTGGATTTTCCATAATTTTCTGTCTTGATGACAATTGTCATTAGGGCAGTGGTTCTCAACTTCTGTCCTCAGGACCCACCAACAGGCCAGATTTTACATATTACCTTGGGGAAATGCAGTCTAGAATACTGCAATCACTGAGCAGCAAATTATATCACCTGTGATGTATTTTAGTTATCTTGCAAACCTGGCCTGTTAGTGGGTCCTGAGGACAGGAGTTGAGAACCACTGCATTAGGGCATATACAGAGGTTAAATGATAAATTATAAATTAAAGGAAAAAAATGCGTATTTATAATTTTTTTCTTAGGAGCCTGCAGAGCATTGCACCTGTGATCAGCAGATCCCGGGCGCAATGCCAGGCTCCTGAAGACCCACAGTCAGCTGTCTGCTCATACTAGTCGTGTACAAGCAGACCGTTTTTGAAGTCCAAGAAGAATCAATGAACTATGGGAGCGCTAACCAGCACCCTCCCAGTTAATTGAGAACTACAAGCCATCTGTCATAGTGGAAAATAGTAGTTGTAGTTCATTCATTCACAGAACTATGTGTCATCACTGGACAAATAGTAAGAAGGGGGAATGTAACTTCACTCAAAAAAAAAGGTCAGAAAAGTTAGTAAACTCCTCTCCAAGAGGCTGTCCACCATCATTTGCACAAGAAAATTTCTTCAGGTATATTCAACGCATAATACAATACACCAACATGTAATGCAATACAATAAATATTTCATAAAATGGATGCTCCCTGCTCCACATGTAAGACACTAAAGACCAGCAGGGTAAAATGAGCCAGCAGCAGGGCAGAATTGGGCAAAATGTACTAGAGGCAAAGTACAGGCAGGTGTATATTACAAGAGTTAATAGACTGCACATGACACAGTGGTGTAAAATTGGCAGCAGCAGGGCAGATTTAATCAGCAATTTTTTTGCCCAGATTTACTACAGACAAAGAATACAGGTATGGGTTTTACTACAAGAATTAGGATACAGCAAATTGGCCAGCAGCGTGACAGTTTTAAGTAGCAATTTAGGCCCAAATATACGAAAAATAACGACCACATTGTTTAGTGGAAAGGTGACACATTTCTTAAAGCCCCCATTAGAACACAGCTCCATTTAGGACACAATAACACAAAGTAGAGAAAGTTAGATGCAAAGCAGAATGTTGTGAAGTCCGAGTCTGCTAATGGCTATCATAAAAAAAAAAAAACTTTATTATATTTGGAGTTTTTCAAATTGTAATTTCATTCTATTAAATAATCCATTGTCGAATAGTGAAACCCTGTAATCTGGAAATATAACGATAGAATATATGGCATTGAAGAAGTGTCCACTGAATACTACTAAAACACTTTGACACCCATTTAGCACACCCCTCAAACCGTTTTATTTACACTATATTACCAAAAGTATTGGGATGCTTGCCTTTACACACACATGGAATTTAATGGCATCCCAGTCTTAGTTTGGATTTGGCCCACCCTTTGCAGCTATAACAGCTTCAACTCTTCTATGAAGGCTGTCCACAAGGTTTAGGAGTGTGTCTATGGGAATGTTTGACCATTCTTCCAGAAGCACGTTTGTGAGGTCAGGCACTAATGTTGGACCTGAACGCTGGGCTCACAGTCTGAGCTCTAATTCATCCAAAGGTGGGAACAGTTTGTGGATGGCCTCTTCATGTACCAACATGACTGCACACCAGTGCACAAAGCCTTGAGTCCTGACCTCAACCCGATAGATCACCTTTGGGATGAATTAGAGCTGAGACTGCGACAGTGGCATCGCCCTCCTATCCATGCATCCGGCCCCCCTGGAGACCTCACTTACAAAAAGATATTGATAAGAATGAGTCCCGATACAGGTACCAAAAATGGTGAAAGGTTTGGGTGATAAAACATATTGAGAGTAACTTCAGGAACTTAATATGTACAGTCTGGAAGAAAGAAGGGAAAAGGAGAAACATGATTGAAACCTTTAAAAACTTTAAGGGGGTGAATTAAGTTCAGGAAGGCAGTTTTTTCAATACGAAAACCAAAATCAAGAACACAAGGGCATGACCTCAAACTAACTAGAAGAAAGTTCAAAACAAATTCTAGAAAGTATTATTTTACTGAAATGGTAGTTGATGATTGGAATAAACTACCAACAAAGGTAGTGAGACAGTCAACAGTAAATGGCTTCAAACATGCTTGGGCAAGGGCAGCACAGTGATGTAGTTTTTAGCACTTTCACCTAGCAGCAATAGGGTCGCTGGTGCAAATCCCGACCACGACTCCATCTGCCTGGAGTTTGCATGTTCTCCCTGTGTCTGCGAGGGTTTCCTCCCACACTCCAAAGACATGCTGGTAGGTTAAACAGATCCTGTCTATAAAATTGGCCCTAGTATGTGTTTGTTTTTATAATCGTGTCGAGATCCTACGGGGTAAATTACTGCGCTATATCAAGATGAAACTCAACTTGGGATAAACATAGATCTTTAGTCAGACAAATTTAAGAAAAGAAAATGGGCAAACTCAATGGACTACTTATTCTTTTTCTGATGTCACTTTTTTTATGTTTCTATGGTCAAATACCACCAAAAGAAAGCTCTATTTGTGGGAAAAGGGACATATATTTAATTTGGGTACATCGTTCCACGACCACGCAATTGTCAGTTGAATTAAAGCAGTGCCGTATCGCAAAAATGGACTGGTCATGAAGAGAGGTAAATCTTCCGGAGGTCAAGTAGTTAAGAAGGTTTGTTTAATTTCCTAATCATTAGTTGGTAAATTTATGTTATTTTTTTCGACCATAGTGACAAGAAAATTTGAAGGACCAAGGTGAAAAAGCTTCTCAAACAAACACATTTTCAACAGTGGAAAAGTCTATTGACTCCAACATTGAATGTTAAAAGCAAGAGTTTTTTGAAGTACTGTACCTTCAAATGAGATTCGCCATGTTATCAAATGTATTAATGAGATCTTTCATACAAATGCTTGTTCAAAAATCTACTAGTGTATGGCCAGCATTGGGAATCTGATTGATTATATTGACGCCCGACATTCTGACTTTAAGACGGAATTGTAACGTTGCAGATCTACACGCTGCCTGGAATTGCTTTCCAAAATTCATTTCTTTCAAGTTGCTCTCTGCTTTTATCATCCCAATACACAATATTACAAAAGCAGATATATAACAATGGAACGCTAGACTCAGGAAAGCTTCTAAAATATACAAAATAAATACAGTTTAATCCTTACAATCCCAATGCTTTCTATTCTGAATCAACCCCATGGATTATTATTCTCAACTAGGATAAGGAAAAAAACATTTCCTATAACCAAAGCTTACTCTGTTTTTATGAGATGAAAACTTGTAATAAGCAATAAATAGTGACGGTGATTAAAAAAAAAAAAAAAAAAAAGTAAAAGATCTTCTTCTGAAATCTTTATTCCCATTTCCCCGTTTTTTTATACTTTTCATAAGCCCAGCTGCTTCTGGCATTGCCCTGTAATAATACTCATCGTAAGGCTGCCTTTTCTAGTATAACTCTATGCAAACAGAAAGCGGAGGGAATCTTATTTAGATTCATCCTCTAGAGATGCTGATTTTCAGCGTGTGCTTATTTACTTGTGTTAGTAATATTCAGATCACAATATGCAATAGAAAAGAACAGGCAGTGATTATATAGAAATCCTGTGTCGCTTAAATGTAGCTCAAACACAAGTCCTTTTTCACAGATAGTCCTCATCTCAACCAAAAGGATAAGGGTGTCACTAATGTCACATAAGATATATTTATTTTCTAAATGCAATTTTTGATTTTCATTTTTTTCCCCAGTAGTGATGTAGTTTGTGTGGTTACAGAAATTCCTACACTTATGCCGCGTACACACGATCGGAAAATCCGCCAGAAAAAGTCCTTTTGGTTGTAAAATGCGACCGTGTGTATGCTCCATCGGACTTTTGCTGGCCGAATTCCTGCCTGCAAAAGATTGAGGGCAGGTTCACAATTTTTCTGTCGGAAAAAGTTTCGATCAGAAATTACGATCGTCTGTACCAATTTCGACGCGCAACATTCCTAAGAATGCTTGGAAACAATTCGACGCATGCTCGGAAGCATTGAACTTAATTTTCTCGGCTCGTCACCGCGTTCTTGATGGTCGAAAGTTGAGCAAACTTTTGTTTGACCGTGTTTTATGCAAGCCACGCTTGAGCGGAATTCCGTCGGAAAAAACATCCAAGATTTTTCCGACGGAAAATCCGCTCCTGTGTACGCGGCATTAGTTGTCAGTGTTAAAAAATCCCAAGGACACTACTGCTGAGTCTGTGAATATGAACTAATATTGTGTGATATTGCGGTGAAGAGCACAGCATAGTATACAATAGATTTTATCGCATGCTCTGAATTGGTTTACAAAATGTATGTTTGTGTAGATGAAAAAAAGTGCACAAAAAAAAGGTAAAACAGCGGTAAGATGTAAATAAGGACGGAGAGGCTTTCCATCATATAATTAGTTAAACTGAACAATTGGGGACATTTTCAAGGATAAACATTTTTCTAGGGACATATCTAAAAAATCTGTTTCCGTCCTTGGATATCAGAAATAAATCAGCAACTATGCATACTAAACTGACAAGGTCCCCAAAAGCTAGTGCTTGATGGGTTTTACTTCCACTTTTTATCCCTGCAAAGTAAAAGCATAATGGGCTAGTATGAATCGCAGAATAGCATACACTCCGCACTGTACATTCCCTATTTAACATTACTGCATTGTGCACTGTGTAAGTTATCCCAGACTCTATTAAGCCACACCCCATTTAGCCACCCCTGACATTTAGCGCAATTTAAGCCACACCCATTTTTCAAGATTATTATTTTTTCTGTGCCTAGGGCCCACTTTTTATCTTGCACACAGGCCCACTCATTTCATGATATGCTCCTGAGGGTTAGCCTTGAATATTTAGGGGCCTTTAAATAGACATGAGCCATGCCAGCAGAGGAGCCGATGGAAGATGAAGAAGCCGTGCTGAGGAGAGGCTGTCAGTAGCCCTTCAGGTTCGGGAGGCTAGCCTGGAAAGATCCCATCACAGGAGGCAATTGGAGGGACCCTAACTGGAGAGACAGGGAGTACAATTATTGAACATTATGGGAGCTTTTGGAGAAAAAACAATACTATTGCTGGTCTCTAATAATGTTGCTTTATTTTGTGATCACCAGAAAATCCTCCTTCACCCTTAAAATGTTCTGCGGACTAAGATGGGTGGTGTCTACAGGTACATTTTTTAACAGGGACACCTTGTTTACAAGTTAGGTTGGAGGGTGGTAAAACCCAGCGGTTGAGATGTGCTTTTAGTGCTGCCAAATGGCACCCCTTTTAGCTGCAGAGGCAGTGGCCTATGGTGTATACATACCAAGCAAAACATCATGACCCAGAGTTGGCGATCCACAACCCTGATAGCGAGCAAATAAAATGAAAGTTTGAAAATGACTTGCTAAGCTATTGCTAGACTTGCCAGGTTTCACAAGTTAGTTGCACAATTGCAGCAAGTCCGCATTGCAGAGGCGTATCTAGTGAAAATGGCGCCTATGGCAAGCACTGAAACTGCGCCCCTGTCAAAACATTTGAAACCCATCTTTCAGATAACCTTAAGGCCCCTTTCACACTGGGGCGGGGAGCCGCGGTGACGGTAAAGCAGCGCTATATTTAGCGCTGCTTTACCATCGTTTTGCCCGCGGGTTTCGGCCACTCGCGGTGCGGTTTTACCCCCTGCGAGCGGCCGAAAAAGGGTTAATTTCCCCCGCAGAGCACCACCGTAGCGGCGGTATTGCCGCGGTTTTACCGCGGTGTCCCATTGAAATCAATGGGAAGGAGCGGTATAGGAGCAGTGAATACACCGCTCCTATACCGCTCCAAAGATGCTGCTAGCAGGACTTTTTTTGCTGTCCTGCTAGCGCACCGCTCCAGTGTGAAAGCCCGCCGGCTTTCACACTGGAGGAAATGGGGCCGGATTTTTTCAGGCGGTATACAGGCGCTATTTATAGCGCTGTACCGCCTGAAAAACGCCCCAGTGTGAAAGGGGCCCAACAAAAAAACAGCTAACAAAACTACAGGTCAAATTTTCAAAATATAAAATTGTAGTATATTAGTGATGGTGACACCCCCTATTGTCAGAGTTATTTTATTTCTTGAGGGGGTGTTACCATCAATTAATATATTGCAACTTGTTATCAATTTTTTTTTTTTGAGGGGGTGTCAATATCACTAATATGCTGCAAACCCGGAAGCAAGATAAGTAAAAATGAGAGCGCCTGCTGCGCTGACTTCTGGGTGCGGGAGGACTTTGTTTTAAGGTAAGTTTACCAAAAAAAAAAATCACCTTGCAGGGTAAAGAATAAAAAGAAAAGTCTAGCAGTATATAACCAAATTATGCAATTACATTTTAAATTGAAACACTAAGGTGAAGAAGGAAGCACAGCATTGTATATTTTATTTTAATATTAACAAAGTGTTTATACTGGTTCTGGCAAGAGGGGGAAAAGGGATGGGGGAAGAGAAAGAGAACTGGGGGGGGGGGGGGTAGAGAGAGAAGGGGGTGCAGGGAGAGAGAGAGAGAGAGAGAGAGAGAGAGAGAGAGAGGAATACAGATTACATCAGAAAGTACAGACAGAATAAAGAGTGGAGCCCTTGCAGTAAATGTCTCTTCCTGTGTCTCCAGATTACCTTCTCCTGAATTCATTCTTCTGCTTCTCTTGCTCATTTCTCCTCCTTCTCTGCCCCTCCCCAGTCCCCAGGCAGCTCTGCTCTTTCTCCAGGCTCCAGCATGGCTCCAGCATTCTGTTCTTCTCAATCGAAGGGGGCGGGTAACAGCAGCGCCCATTGGCTCAGTAAGCAGCAGGAGGCGGATCAGCTCTTGCTGTTAACTGTTTCTTGTCCTGTGGCTTGCTGGCAGTTCCTATAGTATGAGGCTGCTGGTTCCTTTCTGCTACTTCTATAGTCAATGACAGGACAAGAGGGGGAAGCTGCAGGGCGCTCCTATACACACACAGCCACTGGGAGAGAAGAGCTGCAGTGTCAGGACTGTGAAGCTGGAGAGGAGGGAGAGCACAGCACACCTCTCGGCTCCTTTCCCCTCTCTAGCACAGCAGCCTATTTTGCAATATCCTAGGGGGACACTGGGACACCACTGCCTAAATGCCTCTCTCCCTTTGTGCACTGTGCCTCACATGTTTCTTGTGCACTTGGAGAAGATGCAGGGAGGAGGTGGGCGGAGCTAAGCAGTGGGCGCGGAGGAGGAAGTTAAATCCTCTCGCTCTGAATGCTGGTCTCTGCCTCTCTCCTCCTCCTGACGTCACTGGTTACTAGACGCCAGGCGGGCCCTGGCTAGCAACCAGTTTGGGCAGTGAGCCAGGGGCCAGTGCTGAATGACCTAAAGCAGCCTCCGCCGGCCAGGATCCCACTCCAGGCTGACAATGACCGATACCAGGGCCATTTTAAAAGAGATCTCTGTAAGTGCCTTGCTGCCCAGCCACTCAGGAGCGCCCCCTTCACATGGCGCCCATGGCACTTGCCATATCTGCCATACCCTGGATACGCCACTGCCGCATTGCATGACTCCAGATCAACTTTCTTTGCAAACATTCTGCAAGTCTGCTGCAAGTTCTAGTTCAGTTATGTTGTGCAAAAGTCATCCCACCACAGGGTTCACTGTGACTCACAGAGCTCTTGCTGTAAACTCACCACTGCAACTTTGCTCTTGCTAGAGACTTGCCACACAAATTTGCTACAAATTGGAAAACTAGAACTTGTGCTACAAGTGCCCTGCAAGTGTACAACTTGCCAGTGGAAATGTGCAGCAAGTTAAACTGTTGTATGCCCGCAAAAAAACTAAATAAAAGAAAAAACTTGTAAGGCAACCGCATACTAGCTCATTATGAAATACTTACCTTAGAATGAAGTGTCGGCATCGCCCCCTGGTCACCGCTGAGGGGGCCGACATGTTGCCTTGGCGTTTCTTCCAGGTTCGCGGCTCCAGCACCGCGATGACGTCACTCCTGTGCATGCACTCAGGAGTCCTCTTTCCGGCAAGGAGCTCTGATGTTCCCGGAGCATCCGCCGGACCTTCAGAGCGCATGCGCCGCTGACGTCAGCAGCTGCATGCAATGGTAATATCTCCTAAACCGTACAGGTTTAGGAGATATTCATTTTACCTACAGGTAAGCCTTATTATAGGTTTACCTGTAGGTAAAAATGTAAAAACGGGGTATAAAACCGCTTTAACAAGGCTTACAATTCAACACTGCCACAAATTTGTGGCAAGTTATCCTTGCTATCTGGGAAGGGCTCAATCACAAAATACTAAAGCACTTGGGCTTTTAAGACACCAAATATCAAAAAATGACAACCACATATCAACATACATATTTTTATTTTTACATAATATTAAAAGAATGTACATAAAACGCATTACAAAAAGGGAGGGGAGCCGTTAGCCATATCCATCCGGGATAATCCAGAAATCATGGGACTTTGCTCCGGTAATTTGATTGAAAAAATCAGCATGTACGCGGATAATACCCTCTTATACCTGGCAGATCCGGGACTTTCCTTGCGTGTGGCACTACAAACAATTGAACAATTTGGGACCTTCTCTGGTTTAAAAATTAATTGGGAGAAATCGCAGATATTACCAATAGACAGTTTCCCACCAACCGAGTCACAGGCCAATTTACCACTCCAAAGAGTTAGTAAATACCTTGGCATACATGTATCCAGAATTCGACAGACTATGTACATCTAAATATTGAACCCCTTATATCCTATGTGAAAACTAAGCTCAGGACTTGGACTCGCCTGACACTTGGGTTATGGGGCTGAATAAATCTCATCAAAATGATTCTACTTCCCAAAATATTATGTTATATGGCACTCCCCAACATACTTACCTTTGAAATACTTCAAGACCCTAGAAGCCCTCCTTAAACCTTTTGTATGGGTTCCTAACAGACACAAACTGGCATGGCAGGCGCTAAAAAACCCAACTGACCTGGGAGGTATGGCATTGCCGGATTTCAACCTATACTATATTGCATCCCAATTATCACAACTACACCACATTGGCAAGACAGACAGAGAGAGGTTCCTCCAGCTAATGTGCCCCAAGTGGGCCAGATACACTAAAGACCCAATTTATGCGATAACAATAAGCACCTGAAATACTGGTTTACGGAGTGGTGAGAAGTCCCTATTGCATCAATACAGACACATATGGGACATTGCCTCCACTAAAGTAGAGATTCCTCAACATAACTACTTCACCCCATTATGGCACAACAAGACCCTACTCGAATTCTGGCAAATCCCTGATGTGGATCGCTGGTCCATTTATGGAGTCTTCTATCTACATCATTTAATTACGAATGGGACCCTAAAAACCTTTCACACACTCAAAGAAGCATACAATCTTCTTAATCACATGTTCTTTAGATATCTACAAGTCAAACATGCAACCCAAACTCAATTCTTATCATCCCCCCTCAACCCGCTTCAAATGTCATCATGGCAATAGTCACAGATCTTCAAAAACTAATATCAGCATTTTATAACATACTCTCCACCCCAGTAGCAACTAAAATTACTTATGGCCTTAAGCCTCGCTGGGAAAGGGCGGTGGGACCTATAGAGGACGAGGAATGGGAGGAAGCTCTGGAATTTTGTAAAGCGGCTTCACCAAAACTTTCGGACAGACTGACCCATATTTACATAATCCATCAAGCGTACCTTACCCCCCTAAGGGTAGCCAGATACAGGAACTCCCAGTCCACTTTGTGCCAAATGTGTGGAAGGGAGACGGGCACATTCCTTCACCTATTGTGGTCATGCCCCAAAGTACAGGGACTCTGGACTCAGATAGGGAGATTCCTTCATGACGACATGGGCTCTCCTGCCACGCTTGACCCAAAAATGTGCCTTCTAGGACTCTTGCCAGACTCGACTGACAGGTACACAAAGATATTTCTACACGAGACTCTATTCATAGCACGGAAGGCAATAGCGAAGAAATGGATGAGGACTTGTCCCCCGAGCATTGCAGACTGGAAAGCAGAAATAAACAACACCCTCCCATATAAAAAATTTATATACACCAATAGAGGATGTCCTGAGAAATACTATAAAATTTGGGACAGGTGGCTGCAGGAGTCTGACACTTATTCATAACCTGATTTTTGCACTACGCACGGCAAAGTAACCGACACGTAGATCTCCAAGCCCATGGGTAATAAAGCAAACCAAAAAACACAGACACAAGGTACCTTTTCACTTCATTTATCTCATGCATAAGACATAATGTGATAACAAAGATCTAAGATGGAGATACAAATGTTATTTGAAGCTTTGTATGATATGTACCATACCCGGAAATGTACACTATAACATGCATGCACTGTAAACAAAATAAAACTGGTTGATTTAAAAAAAAAAAAGAAGGGGAAACGATTCTGAAACATTGATATAGGTGCACACACTGCACCCAAAACAAAAATCCAGCCCTCTGCAATCTTAGTACAAATGTAATTCCCTGTACACACTATCCAAAAACGACAGATCGTTTTTTTTTTTGCATGCTAGTCGCATATCGAAAATGAAGAGTTTACTAAAGTTACGAACATTCTCGTACGACAGAATAAAAAAATCGGAAGTGATGTCATGTGTGTAGTGTATTTCTATTTTCAAACAACAACTGTACTGATTAATCACTTTGCACCCGGCCTTTAGCAGAATGACGGCCGGGCGGTGGTTCAGTTATTCTGACTGGGCGTCATATGACGTCCAGCAGGATACCATGCCAGCCCGCACCTGTCTGACACACTGCATCTCAGATCGTAGTAAGGAGTAGGGATGGGCCCGGTGCTCGATGCGAACCCATGTTCGCATCGAGCACCGGGTGTTCGCTCGCTCGGCGCGCCCAGAACTATTTTGGCCGCTCGCATCACGTTCGTGTGATGCGAGCGGCCCCGCAATGCATTGCGGCCGGCGCGGCCGGCGCAGTGCATTGCTGGCTGATGATTGGCCAAGCATGCACTGTGACCCCGCATGCTTGGCCAATCACAGCGCCGGAAACTCGAAGAGCCATAATTGGCTACAGGCAGGACGCCTGTAGCCAATTACAGCTCAGGGGCTTTAGTACACGCCCCCTCTTATAAAAGGCCGCCACGCCGTCGGCACCGGTCACATGCTGTTCCGGCGTAGAGAGAGCAGGATCGTTCTGTGTCACTCTGCTAGATTTAGTTAGAGAGATTTAGTTAGAGAGATTTAGTTAGAGAGATTTAATTAGATAGATTCATTTAGAAAGATTCATTGTAGTAGTGTGGGCTTGTAGTGTGTTCGTGGCAGGCAGGCACTGGCAGGCAGTGGCAGCAAACAGAGCTCCTATATTTTGTTCCCAGAAGCACCTATAGGACTTGTAGTGTGTTCGTGGCAGGCAGGCACTGGCAGCAAACAGAGCTCCTATATTTTGTTCCCAGAAGCACCTATAGGACTTGTAGTGTGTTCGTGGCAGGCAGGCACTGGCAGCAAACAGAGCTCCTATATTTTGTTCCCAGAAGCACCTATAGGACTTGAAGTGTGTTAGTCCCATCACACAGACCTATATTTTCTTCCCAGATGCACCTATAGGACTTGAAGTGTGTTAGTCCCATCACACAGACCTATATTTTCTTCCCAGAAGCACCTATAGGACTTGAAGTGTGTTAGTCCCATCACACAGAGCTATATTTTCTTCCCAGAAGCACCTATAGGACTTGAAGTGTGTTAGTCCCATCACACAGAGATCATATATTTTGTTCCCAGAAGCACCTATAGGACTTGAAGTGTGTTAGTCCCATCACACAGACCTATATTTTGTTCCCAGAAGCACCTATAGGACTTGAAGTGTGTTAGTCCCATCACACAGAGATCATATATTTTGTTCCCAGAAGCACCTATAGGACTTGAAGTGTGTTAGTCCCATCACACAGACCTATATTTTCTTCCCAGAAGCACCTATAGGACTTGAAGTGTGTTAGTCCCATCACACAGAGCTATATTTTCTTCCCAGAAGCACCTATAGGACTTGAAGTGTGTTAGTCCCATCACACAGAGATCATATATTTTGTTCCCAGAAGCACCTATAGGACTTGAAGTGTGTTAGTCCCATCACACAGACCTATATTTTGTTCCCAGAAGCACCTATAGGACTTGAAGTGTGTTAGTCCCATCACACAGAGATCATATATTTTGTTCCCAGAAGCACCTATAGGACTTGAAGTGTGTTAGTCCCATCACACAGACCTATATTTTCTTCCCAGAAGCACCTATAGGACTTGAAGTGTGTTAGTCCCATCACACAGAGATCATATATTTTGTTCCCAGAAGCACCTATAGGACTTGAAGTGTGTTAGTCCCATCACACAGAGATCATATATTTTGTTCCCAGAAGCACCTATAGGACTTGAAGTGTGTTAGTCCCATCACACAGACCTATATTTTCTTCCCAGAAGCACCTATAGGACTTGAAGTGTGTTAGTCCCATCACACAGAGATCATATATTTTGTTCCCAGAAGCACCTATAGGACTTGAAGTGTGTTAGTCCCATCACACAGACCTATATTTTCTTCCCAGAAGCACCTATAGGACTTGAAGTGTGTTAGTCCCATCACACAGAGATCATATATTTTGTTCCCAGAAGCACCTATAGGACTTGAAGTGTGTTAGTCCCATCACACAGAGATCATATATTTTGTTCCCAGAAGCACCTATCGGACTTGAAGTGTGTTAGTCCCATCACACAGACCTATATTTTCTTCCCAGAAGCACCTATAGGACTTGAAGTGTGTTAGTCCCATCACACAGAGATCATATATTTTGTTCCCAGAAGCACCTATAGGACTTGAAGTGTGTTAGTCCCATCACACAGACCTATATTTTCTTCCCAGAAGCACCTATAGGACTTGAAGTGTGTTAGTCCCATCACACAGAGATCATATATTTTCTTCCCAGAAGCACCTATAGGACTTGAAGTGTGTTAGTCCCATCACACAGAGATCATATATTTTGTTCCCAGAAGCACCTATAGGACTTGAAGTGTGTTAGTCCCATCACACAGACCTATATTTTCTTCCCAGAAGCACCTATAGGACTTGAAGTGTGTTAGTCCCATCACACAGAGCTATATATTTCTTCCCAGAAGCACCTATAGGACTTGAAGTGTGTTAGTCCCATCACACAGAGATCATATATTTTGTTCCCAGAAGCACCTATAGGACTTGAAGTGTGTTAGTCCCATCACACAGAGATCATATATTTTGTTCCCAGAAGCACCTATAGGACTTGAAGTGTGTTAGTCCCATCACACAGAGATCATATATTTTGTTCCCAGAAGCACCTATAGGACTTGAAGTGTGTTAGTCCCATCACACAGAGATCATACATTTTGTTCCCAGAAGCACCTATAGGACTTGAAGTGTGTTAGTCCCATCACACAGATCTATATTTTCTTCCCAGAAGCACCTATAGGACTTGAAGTGTGTTAGTCCCATCACACAGAGATCATATATTTTGTTCCCAGAAGCACCTATAGGACTTGAAGTGTGTTAGTCCCATCACACAGAGATCATATATTTTGTTCCCAGAAGCACCTATAGGACTTGAAGTGTGTTAGTCCCATCACACACACCTATATTTTCTTCCCAGAAGCACCTATAGGACTTGAAGTGTGTTAGTCCCATCACACAGAGATCATATATTTTGTTCCCAGAAGCACCTATAGGACTTGAAGTGTGTTAGTCCCATCACACAGACCTATATTTTCTTCCCAGAAGCACCTATAGGACTTGAAGTGTGTTAGTCCCATCACACAGAGATCATATATTTTGTTCCCAGAAGCACCTATAGGACTTGAAGTGTGTTAGTCCCATCACACAGAGATCATATATTTTGTTCCCAGAAGCACCTATAGGACTTGAAGTGTGTTAGTCCCATCACACAGACATATATTTTCTTCCCAGAAGCACCTATAGGACTTGAAGTGTGTTAGTCCCATCACACAGAGATCATATATTTTGTTCCCAGAAGCACCTATAGGACTTGAAGTGTGTTAGTCCCATCACACAGACCTATATTTTCTTCCCAGAAGCACCTATAGGACTTGAAGTGTGTTAGTCCCATCACACAGAGATCATATATTTTGTTCCCAGAAGCACCTATAGGACTTGAAGTGTGTTAGTCCCATCACACAGACCTATATTTTCTTCCCAGAAGCACCTATAGGACTTGAAGTGTGTTAGTCCCATCACACAGACCTATATTTTCTTCCCAGAAGCACCTATAGGACTTGAAGTGTGTTAGTCCCATCACACAGAGCTATATTTTCTTCCCAGAAGCACCTATAGGACTTGAAGTGTGTTAGTCCCATCACACAGAGATCATATATTTTGTTCCCAGAAGCACCTATAGGACTTGAAGTGTGTTAGTCCCATCACACAGACCTATATTTTCTTCCCAGAAGCACCTATAGGACTTGAAGTGTGTTAGTCCCATCACACAGAGATCATATATTTTGTTCCCAGAAGCACCTATAGGACTTGAAGTGTGTTAGTCCCATCACACAGACCTATATTTTCATCCCAGAAGCACCTATAGGACTTGAAGTGTGTTAGTCCCATCACACAGAGATCATATATTTTGTTCCCAGAAGCACCTATAGGACTTGAAGTGTGTTAGTCCCATCACACAGACCTATATTTTCTTCCCAGAAGCACCTATAGGACTTGAAGTGTGTTAGTCCCATCACACAGAGATCATATATTTTGTTCCCAGAAGCACCTATAGGACTTGAAGTGTGTTAGTCCCATCACACAGACCTATATTTTCTTCCCAGAAGCACCTATAGGACTTGAAGTGTGTTAGTCCCATCACACAGAGATCATATATTTTGTTCCCAGAAGCACCTATAGGACTTGAAGTGTGTTAGTCCCATCACACAGAGATCATATATTTTGTTCCCAGAAGCACCTATAGGACTTGAAGTGTGTTAGTCCCATCACACAGAGATCATATATTTTGTTCCCAGAAGCACCTATAGGACTTGAAGTGTGTTAGTCCCATCACACAGACCTATATTTTCTTCCCAGAAGCACCTATAGGACTTGAAGTGTGTTAGTCCCATCACACAGAGATCATATATTTTGTTCCCAGAAGCACCTATAGGACTTGAAGTGTGTTAGTCCCATCACACAGAGATCATATATTTTGTTCCCAGAAGCACCTATAGGACTTGAAGTGTGTTAGTCCCATCACACAGAGATCATATATTTTGTTCCCAGAAGCACCTATAGGACTTGAAGTGTGTTAGTCCCATCACACAGACCTATATTTTCTTCCAGAAGCACCTATAGGACTTGAAGTGTGTTAGTCCCATCACACAGAGATCATATATTTTGTTCCCAGAAGCACCTATAGGACTTGAAGTGTGTTAGTCCCATCACACAGAGATCATATATTTTGTTCCCAGAAGCACCTATAGGACTTGAAGTGTGTTAGTCCCATCACACAGAGATCATATATTTTGTTCCCAGAAGCACCTATAGGACTTGAAGTGTGTTAGTCCCATCACACAGACCTATATTTTCTTCCCAGAAGCACCTATAGGACTTGAAGTGTGTTAGTCCCATCACACAGAGATCATATATTTTGTTCCCAGAAGCACCTATAGGACTTGAAGTGTGTTAGTCCCATCACACAGAGATCATATATTTTGTTCCCAGAAGCACCTATAGGACTTGAAGTGTGTTAGTCCCATCACACAGAGATCCTCTATTTTCTTTGCAGAAGCACCCATAGGACTTCTAGTGTGTTAGTGGCATCACACAGAGCTCCTATATTTTCTTCTCAGCAGCACCCACAGGACTTCTAGTGTGTTAGTGGCATCACACAGAGCTCCTATATATTCTTCTCAGCAGCACCCACAGGACTACTGACTACAATGGCTGGAAGACCGCCAAGGGGAGGCAGAGCGTGCAGAGCCAAGAACACAGGGCAGGCAGGCTCTGTTTCTAGTGGACGTGGCCGTGGCCGTGGACGTGGTCGTGCATCGTCATCAGCACGTGGCCATGGGACACGCGCGTCTTTGTTTTCGGCAGCTGGACATGTGGAGCCGCATCATGCTGAAGGCTTGGTAGAATGGATGACCAAGCCCTCCTCATCCTCCTCATCCTCTCTCACCCAGGCTCAGGGTACTGGCAGAGCAGCTGCCAACGCGTACTCAATGGCATCATCAGCCACCCCTTCCCTAGACCCACCATGTCCTCCTGAGGAGTCCCCCGAACTCTTTGAGCACAGTGTTGGGTACATGCTCCAGGAGGATGCCCAACGATTCGAAGGCTCGGATGATGATACCCAGCTTGAGGAATCTGGCAGTACTGTTCCACCAGCTGCAGCTTACTGCCAGGTTTGCTCTAGTGGTGAAGAGGGAGGGGATGATGAGGTCACTGACTCCACGTGGGTGCCTGAAGGGAGAGAGGATGAGGAGGAGGACGAGGAGGAGGAGGATGCAGCGTCACATGTCCAACGAGGCAGGATGCCCCCTGGAGGCCAGGTAGAGGCCAGCACAGCAACTGTACAACACCGCAGAGCTCCGCCTGTGCAGGGCGCTTCCTCTGCACGTTATCAGAAAAGTTCTTTGGTGTGGGCCTTTTTTGAGACGAGTGCATCAGATCGCACCACTGCTATTTGCAATATTTGTCTCAAGCGTATCTCGCGTGGCCAAAACATCAGCCGCTTGGGCACCACAAGCATGACCAGACATATGTCGACCTGCCATGCAGCTCGTTGGCAGGCACACATAAAAGACCCACACCAAAGAACTAAGCGGACCTCTCCTTGCTCCTCATCAGCTGGGATCTCCATCCCCACTACACCTTCAGTGCTCTCTGAAAGCTGCTCTGAGAGGACTGAAGGTGTAGAATTTTTTTTTTTTTGTTTTTTTTTTTCTTTTTTTAATTGTTTGTTTTTTTTTTTTTTTTCTTCTTCTTTTTTTTCTTTTTTTCTCAGGGTCCCCTTTTTTTTGTTTTTTGTTTTTTTTTTTTTTAGGAATTTTTTTTTTTTTTTTTTTTCTTCTTTCCTCCCTCACCTCTTGAGGGGGTTTGGGGAATGGAGGAGGTGAGGGTACTCTCGTTGAACGCAAAGGGGCTTAATATCCCAGAAAAAAGACGCATGCTCACCGAAGACCTATATCGTAAGAAGTCAGACATCGCCCTCATTCAGGAGACGCACTTCAAAGAAGGTAAGCTACCAATTTTGAAAAGTAGATTTTTTCCAACTGTGTATCACTCCACTAACAAGCTTACTAAAACATGCGGAGTGTCTATATTAATTTCATCCAAGGTACCATGGACCTGTGTGGATGAAAAAACAGATGAGGGGGGACGATATCTTTTTTTAAGAGGCATGATTGGCAATATTGAGGTAACTCTGGCGAATATATATGCACCTAATTTACACCAGGAAACTTTCATCACTCAAACGCTAGAACTATTGACTGAATTCACTAAGGGCCAACTAATACTGGGAGGGGACTTTAATATACCCTTGATACCATCCGAAGATACCTCGTGATAGATATATGGCGTATCTTTCATCCCGCGGAAAGGGATTATACCTTTTATTCAACACCGCATAAACAGTTCTCGAGAATTGACTATTTTTTTATTCCTCACTCTCAGTTACAGGCGGTTCGTGAGACCTCAATTGATAATATCACATGGTCAGATCACGCGCCGATTCAGCTCTCGTATGCACTAACTGACCACTTTATCTCTAAAACGAGAACCTGGAGACTAAACGAGAGTTTACTACAAGATGAGGAGGTAATGAGGGAAGTGACAAGTGAACTAGATTTTTTTTTTCAGACAAACGATACCCCAGAGAGCAATACAGGTATGGTATGGGAGGCTCATAAGGCAGTCATCAGAGGGATTTTGATTAAGCACGGTTCGCGAATTAAAAAACAGCGCGCTAAACAACTGACTTTCCTCTTGAACGAACTAAAACTAGTAGAAGCACAATACAAACATGCTCAAACAGCTGCTCTGGAGAATGAACTAATAATCCTGCGCAAAAAAATAGTAGACCTAATGATATTCAAGGCAAAAGCACAAATACAGATCTGTCGGAGGATTTCATATGAGTCTGGGAACAAATGCGGTAGGATATTAGCTAGGACATTAAGAGAACAGAGACTCGGGAACTACATACCACATATAGTGAAGGTAAATGGACAGAAATGCTCTCTCCCTAAAGATATTGCGAGAGAGTTCCAAAGATATTACTCAGAGTTATATAATCTACAGAAAGATCCCGCCTCTCAGATCCAGATAGAAGAATATCTAAGGAAGTCTCATATGCCTAAATTAACACCGGAGATTAGCCAATCATTAGACGAACCGTTTACATTGGAAGAGATTCAAAAAGCAATGGGAAAAATTAAATTAGGGAAGGCCCCAGGCCCAGATGGTTTTACCATTTCATACTATAAGTCTCTAATAGCATCCCTGGGGAAATTTTTGGTGAAATTTTTCAATTTATTGGGACCAGAGATGAAGCTCCCCCAAGAGACCCTCATGGCTTACATAACAGTGATACACAAAGAGGGGAAAGATCCGACAGCATGTGGCAGTTACAGGCCAATTTCGCTGTTAAATACTGACCTGAAAATATTAACAAAGATGATAGCTACTAGGATCCAAGAGTACATTCCAGCCTTGATCCATTTGGACCAGGTGGGATTTGTACCTACCCGTGAGGCCAGGGATAATGTAATCAAGGTAACAAATCTGATACATGTAGTAAACAGGAAGAAAACTCCGTGTGTCCTCTTAGGAACGGACAAGAAAAGGCCTTTGATAGGGTCGATTGGCAATTCATGATGACAGTACTAAGATATGTGGGGTTGGGGGAGGTGATGATGGACCGCATAGGGATAATATACTCGGAACCCTTGGCTCGAGTTAGAGCCAACGGTGTCCTGTCAGAGACCCTTACAATCAAGAACGGAACGAGACAAGGCTGCCCCCTATCGCCACTCCTATTTGCTTTGGTATTGGAGCCATTTTTATGCACAGTCCGGTTAAATCCGGATATTAGGGGAGTGGTGATAGGGGACACCCAACAAAAGATATCAGCATATGCAGACGACTTGATGTTTACACTCACAAACCCAATAATTTCCCTACCAATAATATTACATGAATTTCAAAAATATGGGAACATGTCAAATCTGAAGATTAATTTCAATAAATCAGAGGCAATGGGAATGAATATAAAACAATCAGAGCTTTTAAATCTCCAGTCTAGTTTTAAATTCAAGTGGACAACAACAGCATTAAGATATCTAGGGACAAATATACCCTCTAAAATCTCAAAAATATTCGAGCTAAATTTCCCACCCTTGTTAAGAGAGACGAGGGGATTACTAGATAAATGGAAGACAGGACTACACTCTTGGTTCGGGAGGTGTAACATCATTAAGATGTGTATACTTCCTAAATTCTTATATATTCTCCAAGCTTTTCCGATATATATTCCCTCCAAATATCTAGACCAGGTAACTAAAATGATCTTCGACTTTATTTGGGCATACAAACGCCCAAGATTAAATAGACAACAATTGATACTTCAAAAAAAACATGGAGGGCTAGCGGTACCGGATATCAGAAGATATCAACAGGCGATTCACCTGACAAGGCTTATAGACTGGAATCGTCATCAATTAACCAAACTATGGCCAAGCCTTGAACAGGCCCAGAGTAATATCCTGTTAGCAAGGGCACCGTGGAGTAACTCGGTAATACCAAAGGATATAAAAAATCATCCATTAATAGGAGTGACTATACAGACCTGCAAATTATTGTTTAAAAAATATCCTCTCGCGTCAGTATACTCCTTAATGTACCCAATCCTGGGGAATCCCGCGTTTCCTCCAGGATGTCAAGACGTAGTCTTCCAAGCAATAAGACAAAATGGCCATTTTCAGTTATCCCATTTTAAGCTAAACAATAATTGGTGTTCTATGCAAGAACTTACGGACAGAACAAGTATTTTTGGGCTAGACTACTGGAGAGCCCTCCAATTAACTAATTTTTTTCGATCCCTACCAGCATTGGATAGTCTTAGCACAAATCTTACCAGATATGAGACTCTCTGTTCAGAAGAGGGAACAATGCGACATGTATTATCGGCAGTATATAAAATACTGATTAGCCCACCGGAGGATTATCAGATACAATGTCTCACAGATTGGGAGGTAGATCTGGGATATAAGTTCACAGAGCCAGAGCGGCAAAATATAATAAGTTGTATACACGGAACAGCTATAAGCACCAATATACAAGAAACAAATTATAAAGTGGCGACCAGATGGTATCGAACCCCCGTAAAATTACATAAAATATACCCATTAATGACAGATCAATGTTGGAGATGCCAAGAGAGGGGTACAATCCTTCACGTATTTTGGTCATGTCCAAAATTAGACGACTATTGGAAGAGGATATATCAAATCGCTCAAAATCTTACGGAAATATCGATACCATATGATCCGGCACTTTTTTTGCTTCACGTAACTAACATACCAAGAAAAATATATAAAAAATTAGTTCTATGCCACCTCCTCAATGCTGCCAAAGCATGCATCCCCATATGCTGGAAATCCACACAGGCACCTACCATAGCTATGTGGGTTAAAAAAGTAGAAGAAATTAAGAAGATGGAGGAATTAATCCTTACGAAACGCCACCAAAAGGAACAATATACCAAAACATGGACACCCTGGAATATATTTCTCTTTTCGGATGAAGGACAGATACTGCTTGAGGGCGATGTGACAGAATGAAAAGGGAAATTGGGAATAGTTCGAGGAGGGTGCCCTCGCCGTCCTCTGTCCCCCAGACACCCCCCTCTCGCTTCATGAGGAGGAGAGAGGGAGGGGAGGTAGTCCTCCCCCCCCCTTTTTTTGTTGTTTTTTTTTTTTTTTTTTTTTTTTCTCCCTTTTTTTTTATTTATTTATTTTTTTTTTTTTTTTCGGGCACGAGATAGAATTTTTAATGGAGAGGAGAATAAAATGATGGGAGGAAAATCCGAGACAGGAAGGGAACGGGATACAACCCGAGGAAGATTAGTTGACCGTTGGAATTAGAACATAGGGGTTGGATGAAAGAGAGGAATCTGATCTCAGGTGAAAGTTTGATAATATGATTTATAATTGATATACCCGAAGAAGATGTTCTTTTGTGTTTTCATGTTCCTTTGTATTTTCTTGTCTTGTGAAATAAATAAAAGATTTAAAAAAAAGAATTAGGTGTGTCACAACCAAGTACTTGCAGTACACCGACGTCCGATTGCAGCAGGCAAATTTCCCTGCCCCAGCTGCTGGACCGTAGAAAGAAGTACACTCCCAGCCATCCACATGCCCAGCGGTTGAATGCTAGCTTGGCTAAATTGCTAGCACTTCAACTGCTGCCTTTTCAGTTGGTAGACTCGGCCCCCTTCCGTGAGTTTGTTCAATGTGCGGTTCCTCAGTGGCAGGTTCCCAAACGCCACTTTTTCTCACGGAAGGCGATTCCGTCTCTCTACCGGCATGTGGAAGGCAATGTCCATGCCTCGCTGGACAGGGCGGTCAGCGGTAAGGTGCATATTACCGCTGACTCATGGTCCAGCAGGCATGGACAGGGACGGTACCTTTCTTGGCAGCTGGGAGGGATGCAGGACAAGGTGCAGTAGTGTTGGAGGTTGTTCCGCCACCACGCCTCCAAAACGCTACTACTGCTACTGGTTGTGACACACCTCTCTCCTCCACCCCCTCCTCTTCTTCTTCCTCCAGTGCTCTGTCCTTGGAACCAGCGGTGCTCCGTAGGCGTACAAGGGGCTACGCAAGTACGCAGGCAAAAAGATGCCATGCCGTGCTTGCGCTGGTGTGTTTGGGGGACAGGAGCCACACTGGGCCAGAGGTTCTGGCAGCTCTGCAGGGGCAGGCCGAGAGGTGGTTGACGCCACGTCAGCTTAAGCCAGGAATGGTCGTTTCTGACAATGGCACCAACCTCCTCTCCGCCCTGCGACAGGGGCAGCTCACCCATGTGCCCTGCATGGCTCACGTCCTCAACCTGGTGGTGCAGCGGTTCTTGGGCAGGTTCCCAGGCTTACAGGATGTCCTGAGGCAGGCCAGGAAAGTCTGTGTGCATTTCCGCCGATCTTATAATGCCAGTGCTCGGCTGACTGAGCTGCAAAAGGAGCTGAACCTGCCCAAGAACCGCCTAATATGTGACATGCCCACCAGGTGGAACTCAACGTTGGCCATGCTGCAGCGACTACACACGCAGCAGAGGGCCATCAATGAGTACCTTTGCGACTACGGCACCAGGACAGGGTCAGGGGAGCTTGGTTTTTTTTCCCCACGTCAGTGGAGCATGATCAGGGATGCATGCACTGTCCTCTCACCATTTGAGGAGGCCACGAGGATGGTGAGCAGTGACAGTGCATGCATCAGTGACACTGTCCCTCTTGTCCACCTGTTGGAGCATACGCTGCGTGGGATAATGGACAGGGCACTTGAGGCAGAACAGAGGCAGGAAGAGGAGGACTTCCTTGCCTCTCAAGGCCCCCTTTATCCGGACAGTGTTCCTTCTGTCCCACCCATCACACAGGAAGAGGATGAGGAGGAGGAGGAGGATTGTGTGAGCATGGAGGTGGAGCCTGGCACTCAGCATCAGCAGCAGCAGTCTTTTAGGGATGATGTACAGTCCCAACAAACCAGTGGACTTGTACGTGGCTGGGAGGAGGTGGCTGGCGATCATGTCATCCTCAGTGACCCAGAAGACTCCGGACCGAATGCCTCAGCTAACCTACGCTGCATGGCCTCCCTGATCCTGCAAAGCCTGCGGAAGGATCCTCGTGTTCTTCGGATCAAGGAGAGGGACCATTACTGGCTGGCCACTCTCCTTGATCCGCGGTACAAGGGTAAGGTTGCGGACCTTATCTTGCCGTCGCAGAGGGAGCAGAGGATGAGACATCTCAGGGAGGCCTTGCAGAAATGTCTGTGCAACGCGTTCCCAGAAACTGGGAGGTTACAAACTCCTGGTCCTGGGCGACGAGTTGCTGAGGCTTCGGTCAGTAGCAGAAGGAGCGGTGGGGAAGGTGGACGTCTGACCGATGCGTTCAGACAATTTTTTAGTCCGCAGCCCCAAGGTATGATCGGTTCCAGCAACCATCGCCAGCGTCTGATATACATGGTGCAGGAATACCTTGGGGCAAGGTCAGACTTGGACACCTTTCCCACCGAAAATCCTCTGGCTTACTGGGTCCTGAGGATGGATCACTGGCCAGAGCTTGCACAGTATGCAATTGAGCTACTGGCCTGTCCTGCCTCCAGCGTTCTTTCCGAACGCACATTCAGTGCTGCTGGAGGATTTGTCACCGATCATAGGGTGCGCCTGTCCACCGCCTCGGTTGATCGACTGACCTTCATCAAAATGAATCAGTCTTGGATCACCACCAGCTACCAGGCACCTGAAGCGGATATAACCGAATAATTTATAATGTCACATCCCTTCAAGACTGCCTATGCTGATGCTGAGTGACTGTCCTCTTATGTTCACTGACTATCCTCTTCCTCCTCCTCAATGATCCATGCCACCACACCAGTGCCTAAGGCACAATTTTTCAGCCCCTGTTTAACAGGGGCGTGTACATACAATTTTTATAAAAAAATGCTTCGCAACACGTGTGACTGCTGTGCTCCAAGTACAGTATCTGTGAGGGGTTGCAGTGTTGTGGCACCAGCACCAGTGCCTAAGGCACAATTTTTCAGCCCCTGTTTAACAGGGGCGTGTACATACAATTTTTATAAAAAAAAGCTTCGCAACACGTGTGACTGCTGTGCTCCAAGTACAGTATCTGTGAGGGGTTGCAGTGTTGTGGCACCAGCACCAGTGCCTAAGGCACAATTTATCAGCCCCTGTTTAACAGGGGCGTGTACATACAATTTTTATAAAAAAAAGCTTCGCAACACGTGTGACTGCTGTGCTCCAAGTACAGTATCTGTGAGGGGTTGCAGTGTTGTGGCACCAGCACCAGTGCCTAAGGCACAATTTTTTAGCCCCTGTTTAACAGGGGCGTGTACTTACAATTTTTAAAAAAAATGCTTCGCAACACGTGTGACTGCTGTGCTCCAAGTACAGTATCTGTGAGGGGTTGCAGTGTTGTGGCACCAGCACCAGTGCCTAAGGCACAATTTTCAGCCCCTGTTTAAGGGGCGGGTAATTACAAATCTTGATCTAATAGTTCACAGCAGGGCCCATTCCTGCGCCCACCAAGAGTAACTATGAGGGCCTACAGTCTTGTGGCAACACCGTCCACCACCACCGCCAAAGGCCCAATTTTTCTGCCCTGTTCATCAGGTGCTTGCAATTACAAATCTTGATCTAATAACTCACAGCAGGGCCCATTCCTGCGCCCACCAAGAGTAACTGTGAGAGCTTACAGTCTTGTGGCAACACCGTCCACCACCACCGCCAAAGGCCCAATTTTTCTGCCCTGTTCATCAGGTGCTTGCAATTACAAATCTTGATCTAATAACTCACAGCAGGGCCCATTCCTGCGCCCACCAAGAGTAACTGTGAGAGCTTACAGTCTTGTGGCAACACCGTCCACCACCACCGCCAAAGGCCCAATTTTTCTGCCCTGTTCATCAGGTGCTTGCAATTACAAATCTTGATCTAATAACTCACAGCAGGGCCCATTCCTGCGCCGACCAAGAGTAACTGTGAGAGCTTACAGTCTTGTGGCAACACCGTCCACCACCACCGCCAAAGGCCCAATTTTTCTGCCCTGTTCATCAGGTGCTTGCAATTACAAATCTTGAACTAATAACTCACAGCAGGGTCCATTCCTGCGCCCACCAAGAGTAACTGTGAGAGCTTACAGTCTTGTGGCAACACCGTCCACCACCACCACCACCACCCCCAATTTTTCTGCCCTGTTCAACAGGTGCATGCAATTACAAATCTTGATCTATTAACTCACAGCAGGGCCAATTCCTGTGCCCACCAGTCTTGTGGCTACACCAACATCTAATAGGGCAAATTTCTGCAGAGTATATACGCCAGGCCCCTACTTTCAAACATCCAACTTACAAACGACTCCTACTTGCAAATGGAAAGAGAAAACAGGAAGTGAGAGGAAATCTACCCCTAGGAAGGGAAATTCTATGCTGTTAGATTTAATTTGGGAAAAAGGTATCTCCTCTCTACTGATACTTTATCACCAATCCTTGTTTCAATTAAAACCCCACTTTTCCAAAAACATTTGTCATTGGGACGGAAAGTGAGGTGACATGTTCTGAACAGATGTGCAAAGACAGCAAATGTTACAGGGGTGATAACCCCTCCCTATGTTCTCCAAAAAGCTTAAAAATAGATTTTTTTGGGATGGAGCTACACTTCATAATGTACCTGTTCAGATTCTACTTAAGAACAAACCTAAAGCCGCAAGTGTTTTTAAATGGCTTCTTTTTTTCCTTTACAAATGTCATTTTGTGCAAGGACAGTTCTAAACACAGGAAACACATGCCACTTCACAGGCATACTTTTGACACCCCCCAGGTACCATATTTAAAGGAAAATTTCACTTTTTTTTTTTCACTTTATGCATCATTAAAATGACTGCTCCCGAAAAAACGTTAGTTTTTAAAAGTTCTTTTTGCATTGATATATGTCCCCTGGGGCAGGACCCGGGTCCCCAAACCTGTTTTATGACATTAACATGCATATTGGCCGTTGTAATTAGCACTTTTGATTTCGAACGTTCGCGTCCATTAAAACGTATAGGGTTCGAAAATTCGCGCGAACTTTCGGTCCGTTCGAAGGTTCTGGTGCGAACCGAACCCGGGGGTGTTCGGCTCATCCCTAGTAAGGAGCCCCTGACGGAGGCTCCTTACCACGTGATCAGCTGTGACCAATCACAGCTGATCACAGTGTGAACCAGGAAGTGCCGGTAAACGGCTTTTCTCGGTTCAAGCTGACAGGGAGAGACGATCGGCGGCTATACAGAGGGGGGTCTGTGCTGATAATCAGCACATTGATTATCAGCACACCCCCCATGAGAGGTGCAGATCAGCTGCCAGTCAGTGCCCATCATTAACGCCAGGCAGTACCCATAAAAGTGCCAATCAGTGTCCACACAAGTGCCAATCAGTGCCCATAACTGTGTCAATCAGTGCCTATTACCCAGATAGCAAGGATAACTTGACACACATTTGCGGCAGTATTGAATTGTAAGCCTTTTGAACTTGCTGCACATCTTCCCTGGCAAATTGTACACTTGCACAGCATTTGAAGCACAAATTCTAGTTGACACTTTTCCAATTTGTAGCAAATTTGCGGGGTAAGTCTTTAGCAAGAGCAAATTTGCAGTGGTAAGTTTACAGCAAGAGCCCCGCAAGTCTACAGCATTAGCCCCGCAAGTCCACAGCACGAGCCCCGCAATTCCACAGCACGAGCCCCACAAGTCTACAGCACGAGCCCCACAAGTCTACAGCACGAGCCCCGCAAGTCTACAGCACGAGCCCCGCAAGTCTACAGCAAAAGCCTCGCAAGTCTACAGCAAGAGCCCCGCAAGTCTACAGCTAGAGCCCCGCAAGTCTACAGCACGAGCCCCGCAAGTCTACAGCACGAGCCCCGCAAGTCTACAGCACGAACCCCGCAAGTCTACAGCAAGAGCCCCACAAGTCTACAGCAAGAGCCCCGCAAGTTTACAGCACGAACCCCGCAAGTCTACAGCACGAGCCCCGCAAGTCTACAACAAGAGCCCCGCAAGTCTACAGCTAGAGCCCCGCAAGTCTACAGCATGAGCCCCGCAAGTCTACAGCACGAGCCCCGCAAGTCTACAGCTAGAGCCCCCAAGTCTACAGCAAGAGCCCCGCAAGTCTACAGCTAGAGCCCCACAAGTCTACAGCTAGAGCCCCGCAAGTCTACAGCAAGAGCCCCGCAAGTCTACAGCACGAGCCCCGCAAGTCTACAGCAAGAGCCCCGCAAGTCTACAGCACGAGCCCCGCAAGTCTACAGCAAGAGCCCGCAAGTCTACAGCAAGAGCCCGCAAGTCTACAGCACGAGCCCTGCAAGTCTATAGCCAGAGTTATGCAAGTCTCCATTTTTGGCAAGAAAAAAGAAACAGCACAAATCTATAATCCCACATTCTGGTGATAGTTAACCCCACTGCTATTAACCTAATCCATTACTGTATACGTGTGAAATACATTCAATCCATTGCATAAAATAATTCACCTATCATACAAAAATTATTTGTTTCTATAAAAACAAATAAAGTGCAAATGCTGTTTGAAAAAAAGTGTAAAAGAAAAAATTGTGTGCTGACACAGTGAAAAAAAAGTGCTTAGTGCAAGAAAATATTATTCATTAGTAAAGTGCATGCATCAAAAATTCATGTGTTCAAAATATTTGCAGTCCATTTTGCAATTCCAGGAAAAATCCAAGATTATTATTATCACTTTCTTGGATTTTTCCTGGGATTGCATCATGGACTTCTTTTGATGCATGCACTTTACTAATGAATAATATTTTCTTGCACTAAGCATTTTTTGTTCAAACAGTTTTTTCTTTTGCACTTTTTTTTTTTAAACAGCATTTGCACTTAATGTGTTACATAGAAACAAATAATTTGTATATGATAGATTAATTATTTTGTGTAATGACACAGTTTATCATTATACATAATTGTTGGATTAAATGCATTTCACATGTGTACAGTAAGGGATTAGGTTAATAGCAGTGGTTTCACAATTACCAGATTGTGGGATTATAGATTTGCGCTGCTTGCTTCTTTTTTCTTGCCAATTAACTGGTGATCATAGGCATGTGCAGGGGGTGTGCCAGGTATGCCTGGGCACACCCTAATCACCCCAAGCGCATTAGCATTATCGCTCTGTGTGCAGGCAGGGAGATGGGAAATATCTCCCTTTGACCAGTTCTGCCATTCCTGAAGTGCTACCGTACTTCTCTTTTGCTATACCATAACAGTGTGTGTCTGTATGTATATATGTATATATATATATATATATATATATAAATCACACACAAGCACGTGTGTTGGATCTTTGGGGTGAACACTCAAATGCAATAGGCTACACACACCTATCCTGGTAAATCACTGGAACTTAGATGGCAGCAGTCATATTTAATCCCTCTTGCCATCTTCCATTAATATCTTTGGCATTTGTTTTTCTTGTTGTTTGTCCAAGTGTCCGTGTTTATCGGGTCTATTCACTAATAAGTGTAGATAGGTGAATTGTCAGAAAAATCTAAGCCAAAGTGGCTGAAGTAGAAAAAAAAAAAATGCTCTCATTGAAATATTTTTGTTCAGGTTTTTTGGCCTATATTTTACCATTTCCCTTAAAAAAAATGTACCTCAGTTCAAAAATGATCTTTATAAAAACTTTTATTAAAATATTTGAATAAAATCAATAAATAACACTGGATTACATCTTAGCTATTTTTTTTATTAGGGTGAACATTTAACAAAACATTCTCAAAAACAATAAAAATTATACAATGAATAATAAAAAAAAAAAATTGCAGTAATATGTGATGAAGAGCACTAATTGAAGAAGCTAAGCAGCAAAGATAGACAAATATGCATGAATGCCTATCCCTAATTAAAAAATAAATAAAATAAAAAACTCACAAAACAAAAATTGCAATAATATGCAACACTATATGAAACAGTGATAAAGTGCCCTAATTCAAGAAGCTAAACAGCAAAAAGACAAATATGAATAAATTACTATCCCTTTCCCTATAATTACTATCACCTTTAACAAAGACCACA
The DNA here is from genome assembly GCA_028564925.1 of Lithobates sylvaticus. NCBI lineage: Eukaryota > Metazoa > Chordata > Amphibia > Anura > Ranidae > Lithobates > Lithobates sylvaticus. The sequence continues at coordinate 50,275,056 of CM053031.1, read as the reverse complement.
ACAGGTCTAGTGTCGCTTTGGTATACAAATCCTTAATGGCAGTTCACGTTCCACTCTCCTCTCCTCTCCTGCATCGAAATCCACAGCTGGTCTGACAAGGCTTTAATAGGTGGATCCTTTATGGAAAATCGCATTCCACTCCACTCTCCTAAAAGCACCACTAGACCCGGTGTGCTGCTAGCATATAAACAAGGAAAAATAAAACATTCCAAATTGTGCTCCACCAATGGGATATTAGGGTTAGTTACTCCTTGATTTCAACCTCTCTGAACTCCATATCAGATCTCATGGATACCACTCACCTCTCTGCACACCACACCCCAGCACCACAACCACCAATTAAAGAAAAAACTTATACACAGCAGGGAGCAATGATGATAATTCAGCCACAGTGACCCCTGTGGTGGGATGACTATTACACAAAATAACTGAACCAGAACTTGCAGCAGACTTGCAGAATGTTTGCAAAGAAAGTTGATCTGGAGTCATGCAATGCAATGCAGACTTGCTGCAATTGTGCAACAAACTTGTGAAGCCTGGCAAGTCTAGCCAGAGCTTAGCAAGTCATTTTCAAACTTGCATCTCAATTACTTGCTATCTGGCTAGTAATACATGTCAGTTCCTCATCATCAGTGCTGCCCATCAGTGCCATCTATTAGCGTCCATCACTGCCACCTGTCAGTGACAATCAGTGCCGCCTATCAGTGCCCATCAGTGCTGCCTGTCTGCCCATCAGTTCTGCCTGTCAGTGCCCATCAGTGCTGCCTGTCAGTGCCCATCAGTGCCGCCTATCGGTGCCTATCAGTGCTGCATATCAGTGCCCATCAGTTCTACATATCAGTGCCTCCTCATCAGTCCCCATCAGTGCCACCTTATCAGTGCCAACTCATCAGTGCTCATTAGTGCCACCTCATCAGTTTCGCCCTTTTTTTTTAATGGTTTAACTAGATGGACTTGTGTCTTTTTTTTAACCTGACTAACTATGTAACGATGTAACTATCAGTGCCCATCAGTGAAGGAGAAAAACAAATTTTATAACAGAAACTAAGAAAAAAAATTATTTCAAAAATCTCGGTATTTTTTAGTTTGTTTAGCAAAAAATAAAAAACCCAGATTTAATCAAATACCACCAAAAGAAAGCTCTATTTGTGGGAAGAAAATTATACAAATTTTGTTTGGGTACAGTGTTGTATGACCGCGAAATTGTCATTCAAATTGTGACATCCCTGAAAGCTGAGATTGTCCTGGGCAGGAAGGGGGTAAAGTGCCCAGTATTAAAGTGGTTAAACGAAAATCGTGCGAGAATTTTTTTTGTGCTTGTCCGATCCGATAATATCAGATGAACTGTCGTGATCGGTTCTTGAAAGCTCTGTACTAATGATCCGATTATCGGACGATCGCTTCGAAAGCGGTATTTTTCGTTCAATTTTCGAATCGTGTGTACGGGCCTTAAGTCCAGTATTATCTGCTCTGTCCAAATATATACCACGTACAGTGCTATAAATAAATGTATTCTATACAAAGAGGTAGGAGAAGTGGGTCACCGATGAGCTCTACGCATTTTGCAGGCCAAGAGGGGGGGGGGGGGAGACGCAACGCCCAAAGCAAGACCACTAGAGCATACTAGGACAGACTGGCCATCACCTTGACAAGACCAACTGTGATAACAGAAGTACTACACTCTTTTTATTTTAACCCTTCTCTGTAGAAAAGAGAAGTCTCCAGCCCCACGTTCAATTCGATTTTTAAAACAAAAACAAAAAAATGTTTACCTCCAACTGGCAGAGGAGATTAGAAATGCCCCAACTGTCATTCACAGAATTGGTGGTATTGCTCATTATTACATAACAGTTTATGGTCAATCTATATTTAACGAGTTGTCCAAAGCATTATCATCATGAAACTAGAAATAAATGGTACATGAATATATATGTGTATGAAATCCAAACTACAACTATGCATTGAGATAACATAAGTAGGGGTCATCTTCTGTGGAAACCGTAGAATAACCAGCAGCTCACCTTGGAGACAAGGGTAGCTGGAAAGGTTTATGCAAATTCTGACTTTTGCTGTCCTCATTGACCAATAGGGAAGCTCAGGCGGTAGTAACACTAAAGCCTCATACACACGATCGGATTGTTCGCCAACAAAACCGTGGAATTTTGTCCGAAGGGCGTTGGCCCAAACTTGTCTTGCGTACACATGGCCACACAATTGTTGGCCAACAATTACGAACGGATTGATGTACTACATGGTTTTTCAGCTCTTTAGCACCACTCTTTGGGCTCCTTCTGCTAATTTCGTGTTAGTAGAAGTTTGGTGAGTGTTGAATCACGCTTTTCATTTCGCACTTTTCATTTTGCACTTTTCATTTCGCACTTTTCATTTCGCACTTTTCATTTTCGCTCTATTCATTTCGCACTTTTCAGTTCGTTTCTGAACGGCCGTTTGTCAACCAGACATGTTGCGGAATTGGAGGATTTATTATTGGCCTTGGAGTTATTGCTTTGACATTCATTTTTTGGTTGAATAATGATTTGATTTGTTATATTTTCTATATTTTTGGATGCATAGAATGCACTTTTTGGTTAAGTTCTATTGGCAGATAGCATGTCTAATTTTATTTTTAATGCACAATAAAAAAATTGTGGAGAATAATACTTGGCTGTGTTTTACTTCAAATGACAGTTTGGGAGTAGGCAGTTACATTTAGAAAATACAATGTAAAATTGACAAGGGACACCAACATAGTTGTATCTTTGATATTAAAAACTACAGGATAATGGTGTTGTGGTAACTTGGCCAAAAAAATTAAAAAACATAATAATATTATTCTTGATATCACTAGGAAAAAAAAGCCTTTTTAAATACGTTTGCAATAACTCCATCAGTATCACCAGCATAGCAGCTTCATTATTATCCCATTAAAGAAAGACAATTGTGCGCTGCATTTAGAGATTTCATAATTTGTCACGTCACAAATGTTAATTCTCCATTACGAACGCTAGTTTACAAGACCGACCGCTTCTGGCTCGTCCTTGCTTCCAAGCATGCATGTTTGTACTTTGGACTTTTGTCCGATGGACTTGTGTACACACGCTCGGAAAATCTGACAACACACATTTGTTTGCAGAAAATTTGAAAACCTGCCATCCAACATTTGTCCGCGGAAAATCCGACAACAATTGTCTGATGGAGTGTACACACGGTCGGATTTACCGCCAACAGCCTGTCATCACACATTTCCCGTCGGAAAGTCCGATCGTGTGTACGAGGCTTTAGCCCAACTGAAATATTGGAGCCTTTCTTATATCTCTGGATCTACTAATTGTTCCGACACGTGGCTTTCACTGGCGGTGACCTCTGGTTAGCTGGCATTTATTTTGTCATATGCTCAGCTTGATTTGTCCAGGTTTGTGACGGGTTTAGTTTAAGTAATATAACAAAGCTCCGGACATAATGGGCATTTTAATCACAGTGTCACTACATGTGCTGCTTTGCTTGTAGAGAGAGCATTTTAATACCAAAGAACACAACAAGCAAAATGCCAGCTTCCGCGATTTCATGGTAAAGCAATATTGGAAAGTAAATAAGGGCCGAATATCAACAACCACTCAAACTAGAGTTCAGCTAGAAAATAAATCCAAATTCCAGGATAGAATGAGGAGCAAGAGAAATGAATAAGGTGGGGATATGGGGGATGAGACATTAAGGAAGGAATCCAAGCAAACAGAAGAACTTCAGTTGAATACGTAAATTTAATCTGCACAGTGTAAGCTTTACTAGGTTATGAAATGGGAATGTATGGGCAGAGCAAAGGTAGGTAAAGCCAAACCACAGTCATGAATAAAATACGGAAATTATTGTAGCTCTGTAGGCATAAATATATCTTTAAATGCATTTTTAAATGCAAATAGTGTACAGGGGGTATAGAAAATGACCACACAGTGGTTGAAGGAGAAAAAGGTGAATGTCCTTGCATGGCTTAGTCAGAGCCCAGACTTAAACCCCATTGAAAATCTTATTGGAGGAGAGAAAGGGTAAAGGGCCACAGGGCCCTAATTTGGACTTTACAGGCAAGATGGACAATGATATAGTACAAAAATATATTTTATTAACAATAAGTCATGTCAAACAGGTCAAGTAAAAAATAATTAAAAACATACAATAGGCATATGATAGTAATGAGTATCTAGTGTAAACAAGAGAGTTGACACCAAATAAACGGCAGTGAGCCCCTGTGCGTCAACACGTTTCGCTGCTTTGCTTCGCCAGGACACACTGGTGGTTTGTTTGTTCCTGGGGGAGACACTGAACCTCATGCTACTATGGCCTGTTTAAATATACCTATGGAGCTTATATAGTTATACTGACTGTTGGCAGGTATAGAAGAGTTCGATATATCCAGTTTGGAAGTAATATATATCTGTCCATATGGATTATTGTTGAATAGACATGTGCACAACAAAAAAATTTGTTTATTTTCGTTTCGTTTTTTTCGTTTCCGTTGATTCGTAACGATTCGTACATTCGTAAGTCGTCGTTGTTCGTATTCGTAATGATTCGTACATTTGTAAGAGTTATTTTTCGTTGATTCGTTTTTTCGTTAGTTTAATTTTCGTTCATTCGTTTATTCGAAATTCGGACGCATTCGTAGTTATTCGTACTTTCGTAACATTCGTAGATTCGTAATCGGAGCATAATTCATAATTTTATGTAATGTGTATGCTATTATTATATTTTAATAATTTACGAATCGAAAAAAAAAGTTACGAATCGAAACAAAAAAAGTTACGAATCGAAAAAAAAGTTACGAATGTACACATTTTTTTGTTCAATCCATTCGAAGCACGTTAAGCAGCGCCATTGTAAGGGACACGGAAAATTACCAATTCAAAAAAAAAAAGTTACGAATGTACGATTTTTTTCGTTCATTTTCGATGTTTCTTTTTTAGTTTTTCGGATTTTCGTTGTTTGGTTTTTCGGATTCGTTCGATTCGAGCGATTCGTTAATCGGATTCGTACGATTCGAACGATTCGTTATTCGGATTCGTTCGATTCGAACGATTCATTCATTCGTACGAAAACGAACGAACGAAAAAAATGAAAAAAATGTTCTACCCTTCTCCTCTCTATTACTCTCCCCCTTTAATTATCTGGATACTTACGGTGTATCTCCTTCCTCCCTCAGTGAACCATATGAGTTTATATTCATATCTATGTATCTTTACGCCATCAGCCTTATACACGGTTGCTGGTATTAGTAAGAAACTGCCTCCTGCTTTACACAGGGATTCCTGGGTGATCATGTGGGAGCTCTCCATGTGGAGAAATTTCTATGCTGACAAGTGAGACCTGTTCCTTCCAACTACCCCCAAGTGTGTCCTGATGAAGCAAAACAGTGAAATGCGTTGACGCACAGGGGCTCACTGCCCTTTATTTGGTGTCAACTCTCTTGTTTACACTAGATACTCATCACTATCATATGCCTATCATATGTTTTTAATTCTTTTTAACTTGATCTGTTTGATATGACTTATTGTTAATAAAAAAAAAAATGTTGTACTATATCATTGTCCATCTTGCCTGGAAAGTCCGAATGTGGGCCCTGTGGCCCTTTACCCTTTCTCTCCTCCAATCAAGTTTATACGGATGTGGCTTTAGGAGTGTTATTTCAATTTTTCCCATTGAAAATCTGTGGAATGACTTGAAGACTGCAGTTCACAGACGGCCATCAAATTTAACTGAACTTGAGCAGAGCTGCAAAGAAGAGTGGGCAAATATAAGTTAGTAGAGACATATCCCAAAAAGGCTGTAATTAAGGCAAAAGGTGATTCAACAAAATACTGACACGGGGGACGGGGTGATACTTTTTGTAACTGTTTTTGATTTATTTTTTTTTTTTTTTCTGACATGTTGGTGTTATATCTTTCACTTGGGTGTTAAAAGTTGAGTAAATACAGTTGGATAAAACAAAAACTGTGTCTGTCTTTATATCAGGCTGCAAAGCAACAAAATGAGATTATTTTAAAGGCTGGTGATTTTTTTCTATACTGTAAGTACTTGAATCTGACCTGTACAACACAGCTCAGACTTGGAGAGGAAATAACAGCACAAGGAAATTGCTGTGGTGCAGTGTTCATGTATTAACAAGGGTCATGCTAATAGGAGGAGGGGGCAGAGTGGCAGAGATATGAGCTTATCTGCCTGCTGCTTCTCCATTCACTGTCTATTCAAAAGTTGGGGGAAGGACAAGACCTGTAATGCCGCGTACACACGAGCGGATTTTCCGTCTGAAAAATCTTGGATGGTTTTTCCGACGGAATTCTGCTCAAGCTTGGCTTGCATACACACGGTCACACAAAAGTTTGCTGAACTTTCGACCGTCAAGAACGCGGTGATGTACAACACTACGACGAGCCGAGAAAATTAAGTTCAAAGCTTCCGAGCATGCGTCGAATTGTTTCCGAGCATGCGTAGGAACTTTGCGCGTCAGAATTGGTACAGACGATCAAAACTTTTTACAACCGAAAAATTGAGAACATGCTCTCAATCTTTTGCTAGCTGGAATTCCGCCAGCAAAAGTTCGATGGAGCATACACACGGTCGCATTTTCTGACCAAAAGCTCTCATCAGACTTTTGCTGGCAGAATTTCCCATCGTGTGTACGGGGTATAAGCGTTACTACAGCAGAGAGAAATACAGTATCCATGCCAGAGCAGGCTGTGCTTTGTGGCAGAGCTTTGTAAATTCCAGATCTGGATGGGCAAAAATACAAATGCTTTTGCATGTAAAATAGCCCCTATGTATGCATTTCATCTATGGGTTTAGCTGTTTGCTGGGAGTTCAGCTTTATTACACCATTATATCTCCAGTGTGTATCTGCTGTTGGCAGTGCCAGGATCAGACAGAGCTCAGATGTGTCAGGAGGCAGAGCTGAGACTCCCTGTAGTAATAATTGTATAACTCAGATAATAGCATTCTTTATCTTATGATTAAAACAGTTAAATTCTATAGGAACTGGAAAACACTGACTGAAAACACACTTAAAGTGTTACTAAACCCACAACAGTAAAGTCAGTCTGTATATGCAGTAAAGCATGCTTGTTATACTCACTGTGGAACCTAAGGGGTTAAACCTCTGCATTGTGTAAAAAGGCTCTTCTCTAAACCTCCCCTTCTTCCACTGTCCCCAATCCTTCTCCTGATAGTACCGAGTCTTTGGAGGCACTTGGCACATGCTCAGTTTGATGTGTATTTCTAGAGAGTTTTTCTTTTCCTGGGAGAGTGCATGTGATCAGCAAAGGGCCAATCAGCACTGTTCAGACAGAGGATCAGGGGTCCTGCAGCCTCATAGGACAGTCAAAGTAGAATGAAAACTCCGTCTACAAGCTTTCACCAGACACTGATAGAAGTCAGAAGACTGTTATATAATACTGCTGAGAAACTGTATTTATTAAAACGATTGTATTTCCATGTTCTGTGTACTGTGGGAGACGACCAGATATAGTGAATGCAGGGTCCTAAGTTTAATAACACTTTAAACATTAGGCTGCCAAACAAGCTGCTGATAAGACACGTGCTTGTATTTCACACTGCAAAAAATACCATTGCAGGCCCAGTTCACTTCTGTCTTGTTCACATTTTTGCCAGTCAAGCCCTGATGAAGAGGGAAATTGGACCCCTGAAACGCATTGGCTACTTTTTTTGGAATGTACCCCTAACTTTTAATGGAATAAAGCTGTATCTGGACCTATTAGCAGTGGTGTGGCACATCCATTTCAATTGTTGAAACCGCAACTGGCTGAATAGAAAAAAATGGAGGTAGGCAATTAATATGATTTCTTCTGGATTTTTTTCTAGGAGGATTGTCTTTTTACTGTTCAGATTAGGTTTGTCTTAACCACTTGACATCCGCGCTATGGCCGAACGACGGCCACAGCATGGATCTCAGTTCCTGGGAGGCCGTCATATGACGTCCTCCCCTGTGCACGCTCCCACGTGGAGCTTGCTGTGATCACCAAGTCACTGAGACTCGGGTGATCAGCGATCCGAGTAAGGGGTAGGTCCCGGCCCCTTACCATGTGATCAGCTGTCAGCCAATGACAGCTGATTACATGATCAAAACAAAAGCTCGGTGATCGTTTTTTTTCTTCTCCTCACGCTAACAGCGGAGGAGAAAAAAAAAGCCGATCACCGGCTTATCTTAAAGGGACATCGGTCCCGAAAAGTCAGAGGCAATTATGCCTCATGTATGCCACCTTGCAATGTCCACTAGTGCCACCTGTCAATGCCCATAAGTGTCACCTATCAATGCCCACAAGTGCCGCCAATCAGTGCCACCTAAAAGTGCTGCCTATCAGTGTAACCCATCAGTGCCCATCACTGCCACCTATCGGTGCCCATCACTGAGGCCTCATCAGCGTACATCAATGATGGACAAAAATGACCCATTTTACATTTTTTATAACAAAATTTAATTTAATTTAACAAAAAATGAAAATCGTAGAGGTGATCAAATACCACCAAAAGAAAGCTCTATTTGGGGGAAAAAAATTATAAAAATTTCTTTTGGGTACAGTGTTGTATGACCGCGCAAAGTCATTCAAAGTGCGACAGCACTGAAAGCTGAAAATCGGTCTGGATAGCAGGGGGGTTTAAGTGCCCAGTAAGCAAGTGGTTAAATTGCATACCACAAATAATAGCTCATTGAGGGCAGGGAATGATGTGAATGTATAATATATATATAAAGCCCTGCGTAAATTGACTGCACTATATAAGTACCTGTAATAAATGTGAAAAAATACATTTACCTGGTTATTTGTGAAGGACAGGCTGTGAAAAAATTGTTGCCAGCAAACAAATATGAAATATGTCCATTTAAAATACACATTCAGGCTGGAATGACTGCAGACAGTGCATGTGGAGAGGCTGTAAAGAAGCCAGAAACACATCAGCACCCAGCAGAATTAAGATCTAAAAAATCTTTCCCTCCCCCATCCCCAAATTCCCCAAGGATCACCACAGTTTGCTACTTAAACCTTATTCAATGAATGGTTTACATCTACTTTAATAGACCAGTGGCTACAAGTCCTGCTAGAGCAGGGCTTGTAGCCACTGGGCACTTTATTAGCAGCACTGGGTGCCCAAGCTGTTCCCATCTAGCTAAGCACATTGTCAATATGGCTGCTAGGAAACCTGAATTTTTATAGTGAGAAGCTGGCACATAATAGCCCCAATTATTAGCCATTCTAAGCCACCGGAATTACCTTCTGAGACCAGGAAGGGCATTATTGGTAGTTGGATATATGGTGGTGGATTGCCACATGAGTTTGCCGTGTCTGCATTGGGTTGGGTTGGCCACAAATTAGACCTTGACCCAAACTCAAAGCTCATCCCTACTCCTTATTGCTCTTATTTGCTCCTTTATCACATCTCTCTAGCAATCCCTAGATAGCAGCTGTGAAAACATTGTGCAAAGCATCGACTTTACCTTCAGAAGTCTGATGTTCACAAAATCGGCCAAGATACAAAAACATCATCCCTCCTTTTCTTGATTGGCTAAAAATATTATTTTTATTGGCTTTGCAGTCAAACAGAATGGGACTGGACAAGTAAAAAATAATCATTGTATGGTTGGTACATGTTGGCAGGAAATAGCTGCATTCTTGTCTGAGATCATGTTCTGTTCACAAGAAGCAAGAGGAAATGAAGAAGGAAAGTCCGGAGTTCGGTACGGTTTTGTTCACAAATATTGACATGAATTTGCACCTAAACTGGACCCAAAATCACACAGGACCCTTTTTAGATACGGACCGTGGCTGCCTTGGACATGTGTAAACCGGCTCCATTGAAAGCAGGTCAAATTGACATGTTATGCGAATCGGATGCGGTAAAAATGCATCTGATTCGCATATATGTGAACCGAGCCTCAAAAGAACATAAAACAGAATGCCAGAGTAACACCAGATACACATATTTACCCTAATTTTTAGATTTTGTATTTAGTTATCCTTTAATGATAAATATATTTGTTTGTGTGTGTGTGTGATTTTGTGCGAACACATATATGTACACCTAATGAGCCTAATAAATGTGAGAGTATTCACTTATCTTCCAAAAACAATCAATTTCACATTAGCGCCTGTGATTGAATTGTCAGTGTAGTTAAAATCCACCATACGCAACAATAGTAAACAAACAACGACATAAATCATCCCAACCCCGTGCCGGTAAACCGCTAAATGATAAACGCTACCAAAAAAGAATCAATATACAAATAACTTGTTATGGGGGAGAAAGGCAGGATTACATGAAGTTTTATTATATTGCAAAATGTAATACAGATAATTACATCTTGGTATACGAAGGAACAGCAATTAGATAAATATCCAATACAGTTAAAAAATGACAGCAAAAATACATCATTACATAGAGAAAAAGTCATTGGAAAAGCATTATGGAAGAAAAAATGGAGGCTAAAAAGGCAATGGCAATGCAACAAGGGAAATGTTTTAAATGTTATAATCTTTCCTTTTCTGTCTTTCTTTCTTTCTTTCTTTCTTTCTTTTTTTCTTTCTTTCTTTTTCTTTCTTTCTTTCTTTCTTTTCTCTTTATTTCTTTCTTTCTTTTATTTATTTATTTTCTTTCTTTCTTTTCTCTTTCTTTCTTTCTTTCTTTCTTTCCTTCTTTCTTTTATTTATTTATCTTTCTTTCTTTCTTTCTTTCTTTCTTTTCTTTTTTCTTTCTTTCCTTCTTTCTTTGCTTCTTTCTTTCTTTCTTTCTTTCTTTCTTTCTTTCTTTCTTTCTTTCTTTTTTTCTTTCTTTTTCTTTCTTTCTTTCTTTCTTTCTTTCTTTCTTTCTTTCTTTCTTTTCTCTTTCTTTCTTTTCTTTCCCTCACCTTTCCTCCCCCCCCTTCCTTCTTTTTAATTTTCCTTCACTTTCTCATTTTATTTTCTGACTTTCTTCATCTTTCTCTCCCGTATACTCCTATTTTCTTTTTCATTTTCTTTCTATCTTGCTCTCTCTTTTTATCTGTCCTTTTTTGTCTTTTTTTAAAAATATGCTTGATCTCTTATTCGCTCTCATTTTGTCTCTGACTCTCCTTTTTTATTCTCTCCCTCGCTGTTTTGTTCTTTCTCATTCCTTCACTCACGCTTTCCTTTTCTCTCTGTTTTATTCTGTATCTTTTTCTCTCCTTCTTTGTTGTTTTCTCTCTCTTTCTGTTTTTCCGATCCTCGTCAATTCCTTTTTTTTTTCCGCCTGCATGGAAAAGCACAAGAAGCAAAGCCTTTTCTTTCACACAGGAAAGGAAAAAATGGAAAAAAGAAAAGAGATTTCAGATTTGCAGATCTGATAATGAGCCAGTTAATGACATAAATGATACCTCAAGAATCTCACTAAACCATTCAGGTCCTACAATTTAATCTGTAATAAATACTCCTGCATCATTGCGAGATGGCTGCTCATAATGGCAAATGAAATATGCTGGTATGATAGGTACCATAAATCTGGATTTTCCTATGGTTCCCTCAGGCTAGAACAATATGTAACCACAGTGCGCACTGTCAGGATGAGCAGATCTCAGAGCCATCATAAAATCTAAATGGGGACTAATTAGGAAGCCCTTCCCTTCCAGAGTTACTATTTCTATTGACATTTCTCATGCATGAGCCCCTCCATAACACCATAAGTCACCAAGATAAGAACTCCCTAGATTATAGGGGGAAAGACTTTAATGGAGAAGTTGAACTCAAAGGCAATGCATAAATTTTCCTTCTGATGCTACAGGAAGTCTTTGTTCGTTACTTTCTTTACAAACTTTTATTCTGGACATTAAGACCTTTTTTCTTTCTTTTTTTTTTAGAAATCTCTGTATTTTCATTTGGACGTTTATTGAAGAAGCAGAATAGCTTGTGTAAGAGAGCGGAACAGAGTTCCCATGTAGCTTGTTTTCCCTTTTCTTGTTCCAACTGCGAATCTGCTGATAGATTCATGATACTCTATATGTATGTGTGTGTGTATGTGTATAAATATATATATATATATATATATAAATATATATATATATATATATATATATATATATATATATATATATATATATATATATATATATATATATATATATATATATATAGATATATAGATGTAATATATACATATATATATATATATATATATATATATAGATAGATAGATATGTATATACATATATCTATATCTATCTATCTATCTATCTATCTATATCTATATATATATATCTATATATATCTATATATATATATATATATATATATATCTATATATATATATATATATATATATATCTATATATATATATCTATATATATATATATATATATATATATATATATATATATATATATATATATATATATATATATATATATATATATATATATATATATATATAAATAGATAGATATAGATATAGATATATATATATATATATATATATATATATATATATATATATATAGATAGATAGATAGATAGATAGATAGATAGATATATACAGTGTCTTGAAAAAGTATTCAAACCCCTTGAAATTTTGCAAATTTTGTCATTTTACAACCGAAAATGTATTTTATTGGGCTTTTATGTGATCAACCAACACAAAGTGGCACATAATTGTGAAGGAGAATGATAAATGGTTTAAATTTTTTTTTTTACAAATAAATATATGAAATGTGTGGCGTGCATTTGTATTCAGCCCCCCTGAGTCAATACTTTGTAGAACCAACTTTTGCTGCAATTACAGCTGCAAGTCTTTTTGGGGATGTCTCTACCAGCTTTGCACATCTAGAGAGTGACATTTTTGCCCATTCTTCTTTGCAAAATAGCTCAAGCTCTGTCAAATTTGTATGGAGAGTGTCTGTAAACAGCAATTTTCAAGTCTTGCCACAGATTCTCAATTGAATTTAGGTCTAGACTTTGACTGGGCCATTCTAACACATGACTATGCTTTGATCTAAACCATTCCATTGTAGCTCTGGCTGTATGTTTAGGGTCGTTGTCCTGCTGGAATGTAAACCTTCGCCCCAGTCTCAAGTCTTTTGCAGACTCTAACAGGTTTTTTCTAAGATTGCCCTGTATTTGACTCCATCCATCTTCCCATCAACTCTGACCAGCTTTCCTGTCCCTGCTGAAGAAAAGCATCCCCACAATATGATGCTGCCACTACTATGTTTTACGGTGGGGATGGTGTGTTCAGGGTGATGTGCAGTGTTAGTTTTCCACCATACATAGCGTTTTGCTTTTAGGCCAAAAAGTTTAATTTTGGTCTCATCTCACCAGAGCACCTTCTTCCACATGTTTGCTGTGTCCCCCACATGGTTTCTCGTAAAATACAAACAGGACTTGTTATGACTTTCTTTCACCAATGTCTTTCTTCTTGCCACTCTTCCATAAAGTCCAGATTTGTGGAGTGCACGACTAATAGTTGTCATGTTAACAGATTCTCCCACCTGAGCTGTGGATCTCTGCAGCTCCTCCAGAGTTACCATGGGCCTCTTGGCTGCCTCTCTGATTAATGCTCTCCTTGCCCAGCCTGTTAGTTTAGGTGGACGGCCATGTCTTGGTAGGATTTCAGTTGTGCCATTTTCTTTCCATTTTCGGATGATGGATTGAACAGTGCTCCATGAGATGTTCAAAGCTTGGGATTTTTGTTTATAACCTAACCCTGCTTTAAACTTCTCCACCACTTTATCCCTGACCTGTCTGGTGTGTTCCTTGGCCTTCATGATGCTTTTTGTTCTTTAAGGTTCTCTAACAAACCTCTGAGGGCTTTCACAGAACAGTTGTATTTATACTGAGATTAAATTACACACAGGTGGACCCGGACGCAATTTACTAATTAGGAGACTTCTGAAGGCCCTTGGTTCCACTAGATTTTAGTTAGGGGTATCAGAGTAAAGAGGGCTGAATAAAAATGCATGCCACACTTTTCAGATATTTATTTGTAAAAAAAATTGAAAACCATTTATCATTTTCCTTTCACTTCACAATTATGTGACACTTTGTGTTGGTCTATCACATAAAATACATTTACTTTTTTTTTCACTACCTGCCATGATGTGGAATTCAACTAATGTCTTATGGTGGAATCGAAATTACGTTTATTGGAACATATGTGGGAACTCTGCAAAATATGGAGAGTTCTGAATACATACATGTAATAAAAAGGGGGGAGGACCTCTACCCGTGCCACATCCAAATATTCTCCTAGTCACTACAAAATTTGCAGGAACCAGTCCTGCTGATAATGGACTTTATTGGAACCCACATGAGACAGAATGCAATTATTGAAACTATCAATCTTTATTTACAATAGTCTTAAAATAACGCCATTGAGTTAGTAATGTCAGAAAATAAACAATGTCACAATTTGTCATATGATAAACAAGCCAAAATTGGGAACACTGTACAGGCACCTCTTTCCTTTAGAGTTATACTCACGACGTAGAAGTGGAGGTGTGTGTATTTCTATCCGCTGGTCAACGCGTTTTGCTAATAGCTTCCTCAGGACCAACTTATAGAGTATCATATTCTGCTTAATACAATAAAGATCCATGTCACTTATTACATATACAAACAATTTAAAAATTCATAGTGTAATATTAAATAGCCACTCACATATAATATAGCGGAACATCACACATGTCATACATACATGCATTATCAGTGGCATTTATACCCCACTAGACAGTGTAGCAAATAAGGCATTGGTTAACTGAGATTTACAGTCATTAGGAAAGTTTGTCAGCATAACTCATAAGAACAAATTGTCAAGGATGGGATTATAATTATTATTATAATACAGGATTTATATTGTGCCAACAGTTTGTGTAGCGCTTTACAACACGAGGGCAGACAGTACAGTTACAATACAATTCAATACAGAAGGAATTTAGAGCTTGTTAGAGCTTACAATCTAATGCCGCGTACAGACGATCAGAATTTCCGACAACAAATGTTCGATGTGAGCTTGTTGTCGGAAATTCCGACCATGTGTATGCTCCATCGGACATTTGCTGTCAGAATTTCCAACAACAACTGTTTCTCAAATTTTCTGACAAGAAGACTTGTTGTACACAACAGAAACAGCAGAAGAGCCGCACTGGCTATTGAACCTTATTTTTCTCAGCTAGTCGTAAGCGTTGTACGTCACCGCATTCTTAACGTTCAGAATTTCCGACAACATTTGTGTGACCGTGTGTATGCAACACAAGTTTGAGCCAACATCCGAAGGAAAAAAATCCACGGTTTTGTTGTCAGAATGTCCGATCGTCTGTACGCGGCATTAGAGGGAGGATCAAGTGATACAAAAGATAATAACAGTGGGGGATGACCTGATGAAGAAAATAAAAATATAGTTGGGATGGTACACTAAACATAAACAGCAGGGCCGGGTACAGGGCAACCTTTGACATATGCAATTGCCTTATTACCAGATGTCCATGACCATAAAACATTCACACCCATTCTCAGTAGTTTGCCCAGCAGATCATCTATGGTTCCATGACACAGAAAGAACCACGATTAGCTTAGACATTTAGGGCTATCATAGTCTACATATGTATCTTCTTTCAGGTTCAGATCTTTGTCAGGCACCAACAAAAATACCAATGTGGGAAGCTTGCATGCTCGTTACAGGGTTCCGCCTCACTGCCCCAGAGCTGTTATGAAAACCAGTATATAGACAATTGCAGCTTAAATATGAGGTTTCTCATACTGCTGCTTAGTTGTGTATCCAATTTATTTTAGAATATAGAGTATCTATTTATATTAAAGCCAATTAGATATAACAGCCAATCAGTAATCTTTAATTGTTATTATCGGGGAACTTTTATTATGGCATTGGTTACAATGGGTAAATAAAGTGAAACTTTACCCATAACCACTTGATAAAAAATAATATTCTTTAGCAAGGAACATACATTCCACATTAATAATTATGCCTTCAAAATTAGTGTGTTCTTGCTGTAGGGTGCCATTTTGCTGAAGCCCAGAGCCCCTGAGTAGCAATAAATCATTTTGCTTTTTGCTGCTTTCAGCAGATCGGCCTCTAGTGGTTCTGATTTTCAGCACAATGCCAAAAATGGAGAGCAACTAAGCATGTGCAGAGCAGAGTGAGACCCTGTATTACTGGATTTTAAACAGTATAGGCACTTATCTTTAATGTTTTATGGCTATACTTGGCCAGCCTGAAGTGACTAAAGTTCCACTTTAAAGTTAAAAGTCTTCTTTGTTTCTTGTATACATGGGTACGAAGATGGAAAAGCAGGCAACCCAACATATCTGTAGTTTTCTTAGACAGTCTTGCGAGGAACCTTCAATCATCTTTATATTAAATCCTAACCAAGTTGATTTCTGAAGGAATAATCTGTGGGCATGGTCTGACATGGATGTTAAAAATTAATCTATAAAATGTGTAAAGATATAATTATGTGGGGAATGTGGGGTAAATTATAAGCTTGTGGCTGGCAGCCTCATAAGCACCATCGGCATCTGGTACAAGGCCGGAGCCTGCAATAAACAAAAAGAGAACTCATTTATAATTTTAGATTTTTGCGTTTCAGATTTGGGCAAAAGTACAGCAGACTCTGCAGACTATTAAACTGATCAGTAAGGGTGATGATGATGATAAATAAGAATTAAATTAACTGCCAATTCCACGGCAAACCACCCTGGGCATGATATGATGCAACAAGGCAAGGGAAATAGTATGTTATATTCACTTAGACCAAATATAGGGTTAGAGAAAACTATTAAAAATATACATTAAATACTGTTATTATTTGATGGCCATAGATGCCCCTAAATATACACTATATTACCTAAAGTATTGGGACGCCTGCCTTTACACACACATGAACTTTAATGGCATCCCAGTCTTAAGCCTCGTACACACAATCGGATTGTTGGCCAACAAAACCATGGAATTTTGTCCGAAGGGCGTTGGCCCAAACTTGTCTTGCATACACACGGCCGCACAATTGTTGGCCAACAATTAGCGAATGTAGTCACGTACTAGACGTACTACTTGTTTTTTCCAGCTCTTTAGCACCACCCTTTGGGCTCCTTCTGCTAATTTCATGTTAGTAGAAGTTTGGTGAGTGTTGATTTGCGCTTTTCATTTTGCGATTTTCATTTTGCACTTTTCAGTTCGTTTCTGAACAGCCGTTCATCAACCAGCCATGTTGCAGAATCGGAGGAGATAACGTGTTATTTATTATTGGCCTTGGAGTTATTGCTTTGACATTATTTTTTTGGTTGAATAATGATTTGATTTGTTATATTTTCTATATTTGTGGATGCATAGAATGCACTTTTTGGTTCTATTGGCAGATAGCATGTCTAATTGTATTTTTTTTTTTAATGCACAATAAAAAAATTGTGGAGAATAATACTTGGCTATATGTTTTACTTCAAATGACAGTTTGGGAGTAGGCAGTTACATTTAAAAGAAATACAATGTAAAACTGACAAGGGACACCAACATAGTTGTATCTTTGATCTTAAAAACAACAGGATAATGGTGTTGTGGTAACTTTCCCAAATAAAAAAAAAAGCATAATAATATTATTCTTGATATCACTAGAAAAAAAAAAGCCTTTGAAAATGTGTTTGCAATAACTCCATCGGTATCACCAGCAAAGCAGCTTCATTATTATCCCATTAAAGAAGAAGAGAATTGTGCGCTGAATTTCGAGATTTCATAATTTTCCACGTCATGAATGTTAATTCTCCGCTACGAACGCTAGTTTACAAGACCAACCGCTTCTGGCTCGTCCTTGCTTCCCAGCATGCGTGTTTGTACTTTGGACTTTTGTCCGCCGGACTTGTGTACACACGCTCGGAAAATTCGACAACACACATTTGTCTGCGGAAAATGTTAACGCCTGCCATCCAACATTTGTCCACGGAAAATCCGACAACAATTGTCCGATGGAGTGTACACATGATCAGATTTTCCACCAACAGCCTGTCATCGAACATTTCCCATTGGAATGTCCAATCGTGTGTATGTGGCTTTAGTCTGAAAAACCACCACACACCATAATCCCCCCTCCACCAAATGATTTGGACCAGTGCACAAAATAAGGTCCATAAAGACATGGATGAGCGAGTTTGGGGTGGAGGAACTTGACTGGCCTGCACAGAGTGCTGACCTCAATCCGATAGAACACCTTTGGAATAAATTTGAGTGGAGACTGTGAGCCAAGCCTTCTCGTCCACATCAGTGCCTGACCTGGTCAAACATTCACATAGACACACCCCTAAACCTTGTGGACAGCCTTCTCAGAAGAGTTGAATGAACATTACAGACTAAGACTGGGATGCCATTCAATTCATGTGCCAGTAAAGGCAGGCATCCCGATACTTTTGATAATATAGTGTTTAATTATATATATATATATGTATTATGATGCCTGACAGAATGACAGCAGAAGAAGTATTTGTGTTGATGTATCCTGTTCCCTAGGGGACTGATTGTGTGTAGTACTTTTGATATTCAAAAGGATCAGGACCCAATGCCTATTCCTAGACAATAACACTGGTAGGCCCCATCCCTGACATTCAATTCAAATTTAAATTGGATATAAAACATAGAGTAGTAGTAGTATTTTTTACCATCTTGGAATTTAAGGCTAGCTGTGAGGACAGCCAGAGTGCTGCTCCTCCCTCCAAGGCCATCCGACAACGCAACTAGCAAGGAGATGTAGTGATCTAATATAATCGTTCCTTCCTCGTAGATGGTATATAGTTATTAAAAGTATTGTCTCCGCAGCAACCCCGGTTCGAATCCGGGTCACGGCACCAATGTAGTGATCCAATATATAATCGTTCCTTCCTCGTAGATGGTATATGGTTATCTTTAGAATGCCTAAACAAAAACACTACATATAATAAATATATATATAACATATATATATATATATATATATATATATATATATATACACATGTATACCTATATATATATATATATATATTAGACACAATATACTACAGGAGACAGCTGCTTTTCCCCATCATCAAACACTTACCCCATCCTTGTGAGATGCTTGTCTCAGGCAAGTATTCATTTGCACACATACTCACCCATCATACAGAATGATGATGTATGAGATCTGTTGTAACTGATAAAAAAAATATATTCTTTAAAAAATGTAATTTGTAAAATCTACATCCAGTAAATAGTATTCCCTTATTCCTTTTATTTCTGTGGAAATTTTAACCCTGATATATTCACATGTTTTTAGTCATATGATCCTCTACTCTCCTCTCCTTGTTTAGATAAATACCTATGTGATATATGTATATCATTTTCCTGTTTCCCAATTTCAAATCAAAGCAACATTTCTTTGCTAAAAACACTGAACCAGCTGCAATAACCTGCATTCAATTTTGGACAGTGCCTTCAGATATCATATTCTCTAACATGCAAGTCTACTTTCTCAGCATAAGTTGAGGCTGGTCCACTCCCACCCAACATCAGGTGTACTATAGATATATTGCAGGAGGTAGGGGTAATCGGGCTTATAGATGGGAATCCTGGGGAAAAAAACTGAAAAAATAAAGAAAATTTTTTTTTTACATTTTTCACAGCAGTTTTTTGTTTATTAATGGAAAAATTGGAAAACATGAAGTGTTGAATATGTTCTAATATGTCTATGACATGGTATTCAAACTATATAACATTTATGAAAGATTTCTGAGACATTATGTAAAGTCTTAAATTATTGCAAGTTCTCTCAGCTGAAGACAAGCAAATCCTGGAATACAGTTCAAGTAACACTGTAGTTCTCAATGCATTTCTCAAGCAAAATAAATATGCATTTCTGTCACTAGGTGGCACTGCAGGGGCAAGACTCCAGTTTAGTTTCCTTGCGAGCTCCATCTTGTACCTCCTACAGTTGGGTGATTGTTGGGATACAGTAGTAAGTTTCTGTCCTCTCAGGTCTTAATTGACAGGTGAGAGGGCAAATTTGTCTGACAAATTTGATTAACCTTTAAATGATTCCTAATAATGTTCTCCACCATCACAGCATAATATTTCCCCTGTAGTCTGGCGAGTAAATCGTTTTTTTCTTTTCCCCCTCTTAGTAAAATGGTGAGACCATCATCTAGAGTGTGGAAATATTTCCACTGTGCAATTTCCGCTGAGAGCAAAGCTGCAATTTGCGGATATTGTGAGAAGAAATATTCTTTTCCAAATGCTACAAGGATGACAAACACATCATAGAATGCCAGAGGTGCCCTAAAGATAATACAAATACTTTATGGAATGAAATGATGAGGACCATATTGGAAGTGCAAGGAGTTTTTCCCTACGGAGTTCTTATTCCAGAAACACTCTCTCTGCTGCTTCTGGATCATCACAAAGTGTTTCTTCAACAGCAACATTTTCAAGTAAGGAAATGTTACAAACCACAGCCTCCCAAAAATACATAATCCCTTCATTTAGCATAAAATGACACCTGAAAATCAGGAGAAAATTTATCAAGCTCTTGCAAGAGGAAAATATGTTTCTGGATCGGCATTGTCAGTAACTGATAATGCATATTGGCAGGTATTGAAGTATTATGAGGAAAGGGGGTTGGTTACCTGTTCTCATGTGTAGTTGAAATGTTCTTACATATACATACCTTGTACCTTATACAGTCCTTGTCATTCCATTCATAAGAAATATTTTTTTTTAAAAAGGAAGCTTAGTTTATTTACTGAATACGCTGTGCTTTTGTTTCAAGCATTTTTATACACTGCATTTCACCTTCCCAGTGTAACAAAATTACTTTCAATTTGTAAAAATTATCTACACTAAGGCTGGATTCACACTACAGCGCTTTGAATCGCGGGCAGATTTGCCGCGGATCTGCCCTCGATTTGACATCGCCTAGGTGTGAATGACAAAACACTGAACTCGCATTTGAGATGCCATTCATTTGTATGACACCTCAAATCGCGGTGCGGGTCTGTCACGATTGTCGCACAATAAAGTGCGCTGCAATAGCGGCAACCTGCATCGCAAGCCCCAAAGTACAGTGGTGTGAAAAAGTGTTTGCCCCCTTCCTCATTTCCTGTTCCTTTGCATGTTTGTCACACTTAAGTGTTTCGGAACATCAAACCAATTTAAACAATAGTCAAGGACAACACAAGTAAACACAAAATGCAATTTGTAAATGAAGGTGTTTATTATTAAAGGTGAAAAAAAATCCAAACCATCATGGCCCTGTGTGAAAAAGTGATTGCCCCCCTTGTTAAAACATACTATAACTGTGGTTGTCCACACCTGAGTTCAATTTCTCTAGCCACACCCAGGCCTGATTATTGCCACACCTGTTCACAATCAAGGCATCACTTAAATAGGAGCTGCTTGACACAGTAAGGTCCACCAGAAGATCCTTAAAAGCTACACATCATGCCGAGACCCAAAGAAATTCAGGAACAATTGAGAAAGAAAGTAATTGAGATCTATCAGTCTGGAAAGGGTTATAAAGCCATTTCCAAAGCTTTGGGAATCCAGCGAACCACAGTGAGAGCCATTATCCACAAATGGCGAAGACATGGAACAGTGGTGAACCTTCCCAGGAGTGGCCGGCCGCCCAAAATTACCCCAAGAGCGCAGCGATGACTCATCCAAGAGGTCACAAAAGACCCCACAACAACGTCCAAGGAACTGCAGGCCTCACTTGCCTCAGTTAAGGTCAGCGTTCATGCCTCCACCATCAGGAAAAGACTGGGCAAAAATGGCCTGCATGGCAGAGTTCCAAGGAGAAAACCACTGCTGAGCAAAAAGAACATCAAAGCTCGTCTCAATTTCTCCACAACACATCTTGATGATCCCCAAGACTTTTGGGACAACATTCTGTGGACCGATGAGACAAAAGTGGAACTCTTTGGAAGGTGTGTGTCCAAGTATATCTGGCATAGAAGGAACACTGCATTTCAGAAAAAGAACATTATACCAACAGTAAAATATGGTGGTGGTAGTGTGATGGTCTGGGGCTGTTTTGCTGCTTCAGGACCTGGAAGACTTGCCGTGATAAAAGGAACTATGAATTCTGCTCTCTACCAAGAGATCCTGAAGGAGAATGTCCGACCATCTGTTCGTGTACTCAAGCTGAAACGAACTTGGGTTCTGCAGCAGGACAATGATCCTAAACACACCAGCAAGTCCACCACCGAATGGCTGAAGAAAAACAAAATAAAGACTTTGGAGTGGCCTAGCCAAAGTCCTGACCTGAATCCTATTGAGGTGTTGTGGTATGACCTTAAAAAGGCCGTTCATGCTCGAAAACCCTCTAATGTAACTGAATTAGGACAATTCTGCAAAGATGAGTGGGCCAAAATTCCTCCAGGACGCTGTAAAAGCCTCATTGCACGTTATCGCAAACGCTTGGTTGCAGTTGTTGCTGCTAAGGGTGGCCCAACCAGTTATTAGGTTTAGGGGGCAATCACTTTTTCACACAGGGCCATGATGGTTTGGATTTTTTTTCACCTTTAATAATAAACACCTTCATTTACAAATTGCATTTTGTGTTTACTTGTGTTGTCCTTGACTATTGTTTAAATTGGTTTGATGTTCCGAAACACTTAAGTGTGACAAACATGCAAAGGAACAGGAAATGAGGAAGGGGGCAAACACTTTTTCACACCACTGTAGCTCCTAAATAATTTTTGGGTGATATGCGTCCCGTGGTGTTGGTTTCCACAATTGCAGCATGTTTTATCACGCGACAATCGTGGCAGACCCGCACCGCGATTTGAGGTCTCATTCAAATAAATGGCATCTCAAATTCGAGTTCCGCGTTTTGTCATTCATACCTCGGCGCTATCAAATCATGGGCAGATCCGCGGCAAATCTGCCCGCGATTCAAAACGCTGTAGTGTGAATGCAGCCTAATATTTCTTTTCAATTTGTCTGAAAATTTCCATTTTCCAGAAAAAACAGGGAGAATTTTTTTTTTTTTTCTCCTGGCTTCAAAATTTCCTTAAATTTTACATCTCTAGTTAGGCTAGCCCTTTTTTTTTACTTTTGCTGAGAAAGACAAGATTGGCATATAAGTGTAATTTGGATATTATTTGTAATATTAGAAGTAGATATTGCAGAGTAGAGGTGCTTAATCAGTACCGTAATGTGCTTAATCATAATGATTAACCACTTCAGCACCGGGCGATTTTACCCCCTTCCTTACCAGAGCACTTTTTGCGATTCGGCACTGCGTCGCTTTAACTAACAATTGCGTTAGTTTACACACACAGCTCCACGGTCCCGCGCGGTCCCGCTGTTTTGACGGGCAATCGCGGGTGCCCGGTGGACATCGCGGCCGCCAGGCACGCGCACCGGGTCCCGAGCGACGCCGGCGGCGCACGCGCCCCCTAGGCGGCCGCGAATGGTAGGACGTCATATGACGCCCACCCAGGATGGGAGATCCACCTTGTGGGCGTCATATGACAGTGGGCGGTAGGGAAGTGGTTAAGCACAAGATGTATGTCTGAAACGCGTCTACGTGACCACAGCTTGGTGCCTTTGGTGTTATCTTTGTGAAACAAAATAAAAGGCAATCGGACGTTCTGGATGTTCAGCCATTTCTTTCTTCATTCCAAGTTTCCCACGGAGGCGGGCCGGGGCTAGCACTCTGCAAGATATTCCAATCAGCCTTATCTCTATACACCTGGAGCAGCAATTCTTTTTCTTGTATACTAGCAGGATAAATCTACTTTTCCTTAGAGTATATGTGTATGTATATGCTAAGCTTTTTTTTTATTATTATTTCTGAGTAGAGAAGAAATCTTTCAATGGTCTACTAGGGGAATTCTTCTCACTTTTGGAGATTTTCTCTCCCTTCCTGTTGTAGCTCTGGAATAGGAAGTGAAGGAAAATCTCCCT
This sequence comes from Lithobates sylvaticus, assembly GCA_028564925.1. Classification (NCBI taxonomy): domain Eukaryota; kingdom Metazoa; phylum Chordata; class Amphibia; order Anura; family Ranidae; genus Lithobates; species Lithobates sylvaticus. The sequence continues at coordinate 50,251,133 of CM053031.1, read as the reverse complement.
AATGGGACACAGAAAAGCATAAAATGAAGGGAGATGTAATCCCCTATGCTATCCAAAGCTAAAAAAGAAAGGTAGAATTACTTTAGTTCCTATAGTAAACTTGTACCTGGTCAGATCTGTTTACCTCCATACTAGAAAACAGCCAGTCCTTTACTACAACTGTTGAAATGGATGGATATAAACAGAAAGAAAAAAAAGAAAAATACAAACTAGAGGTAAAATGAGTAAAGTAGTACTACGGTAAAGCCCCGTACACACGTGCCCAATTGGCCGGTTCAAATAAAAAACTTCCGACATTCGGCCCGTGTGTACGTCGGTCTGTCTATTTGGCCGTCTTTTGTTGGACAAGCATTGGCGAAGAGCACTGATCGGAGTGTTCTGGCAGGGGGGGGGGGGGGTCCTATCCCCGTCAGAACACAACAGCTCAGCGGGGGAGATCGCTGGACTAACCTTGCATAGTTAGTACAGCGGCTCCAACCGTACTAGCTGAGAGTTTTTTTTGTTTAACCTGCTGGGTTGAATGGAAAAAAAGAATAGTGTGTACCAGGCTTAAGTATTAACCGCTTCAGCCCCGGAAGATTTTACCCCCTTCCTGACCAGAACACTTTTTGCGATTCGGCTCTGCGTAGCTTTAACTGACAATTGCGCGGTCATGCAACATTGTACCCAATCAAAATTTTATCTCACAAATAGAGCTTTCTTTTGGTGGTATTTGATCACCTCTGTGGTTTTTATTTTTTGCGCTATAAACAAAAGAAGAGCGACAATTTTGAAAAAAAAATATATTTTTTTACTTTTTGCTATAATAAATATCCCCCAAAAATATATATAAAAAATTTTTTTTCTCAGTTTAGGCCGATATATATTCTTCTACATATTTTTGGGTAAAAAAAATCACAATACGCATATACTGATTGGTTTGCGCAAAAGTTATAGCATCTACAAAATAGGGGATAGTTTTATGACATTTATATTATTCATGTTTTTTTTAATTAGTAATGGTGGCGATCTGCTATTTTTATCGTGACTGCGACAATTTGGCGGACACATCAGACACTTTTGACACAATTTTGGAACATTGTCATTTATACAGCAATCAGTGCTATAAAAATGCACTGATTACTGTATAAATGACACTGACAGGGAAGGGGTTAAACACAAGGGGGCGATCAAAGGGTTAAGTGTGTCCTAGGGAGGGATTCTAACTGTGGGGGGGATGGGCTTCCTAGGACATGACAGCGCTCACTGCTCCCGATGACTGGGAGCAGTAGATCTCTGTCACGACACAAGGCAGAATGGGGAAATGCCTTGTTTACATAGGCATCTCCCTGTTCTACCTCTCCACACCGCAATCACAGACCGCCTGCGAACATCGAGTTCCCGGGACCCACGAGCACGTGTCCGGAAGGCTGCAAATTTAAAGGGACGTACCTGGCAAGCAGTTAAACTAACTAGACATTTGCATTTTAGGAGGCTGATTGGTTGGTACCAAAAAAGCCACAATAATTATAACAAATCAGCTTCCTGCTAACAAATGCAAGACTCTAACAAAGGCATTTTGTGATTGGGGAAGGGTTAATGTCTGTATGAAGCTTCATTGAGTGTACTGACTAGACAATGTCTGGAACACACATGCTAAACACACTAAATGATGTGTTTATTATGGAGTTCTCCTCTATTAATAGACCATTTTGAAGTTACAGTGTATTTCGAATGCACAATAGACATTTTCCTCTCTTGTGAGGCTTACTTGTCATTACACACTTTACGTGCAAATTTATGCTCCCGTTTCTTTTTAGTACAAATTCATTTAATGAGATCTATTTTAAAGGTGATCTATTATACAGTGTGCTTAGCATCACTTTGCTGGTACAACAGCTGCTTACCTTAATCAGGCGGAATTTATCAAATTAACTGTGTTTCTTCCTGGGAACAAAATGCCATTATTCCTCTTTACTGACTGTGCCACTGACACTGCCCCCTATCCTTGTTCCCTCTGGTTTGCTAAATTACCGCTGTCCAAGGGTACCAGTAAAAGGACACCAAAGGGAAACGTCCATTGAAATAAGCCCCGGTTCACGATGAGATGTGGGAACCAGCGCGATTCCAGTGTCGGTTCCCGCATCAAATCTCCCTCGTAGGCAGTTCACACTGCCCTCTGTGAACCGCTGGGGGTGTCAATACAAAGTTATTGACACCCCCAGATATGTTCGCAGATCGCAGTGCGAATTGTGAATTCGGACAGGAATCGGATCCGATCCGATTCCAGTGCGGGGAAAAAAAAGGTTACTGCACTATTTTGGTTGCGCATCCAATGCAAGTTCAGCCATACAACTGTATGCCCAAACTCGCATTGCACAGACATCGCATGTGATCGGCACAGCAATGCTGTATGAATCACATCTGATGTCTGACATCGCATATGTGTGAACCCAGGCTAAAGGACAATTTTGTTATACAAAAAATAATAATAATTTACAGAGTTTGACCTGTGAGATGGTCCTGTAGGGCCTGATACTTAAAGATGAATCAGGGTAGTAGGCACCGCCATACCGCCCAACTTTTTGAAATGGGAACAAGGGACACCTATTAGCAAAAGTATGTAGGCATAAGGGGACACCCCCTGGCACGCCCCCTTAAGGGAGAATTATAGGTCGCAATAGTGTGAACCGACACTTAAACTACTGTTTACATTGGCAACCTAAAGACTAACTAAACCCAAAAAAGAAAACTTATCTTAGCTATCATTGGGTGTGGTGGCTGCATTTGTTTTTAGTTTTTTTCAGGCTTTTATTCATTTACTTTCACCTGGTGATCGGACAGTAATGCACCTCCTGTCTTAGGGTGGATACATTCTTCCACGGCATCAATTGAGAAACAAAGCCGCCCTCGCTTGTCAATCAGTAGAGAGGGTAGTGTTGGGTGGACCAATAGATTTCGATAGATTTTACATTCGTGACTAACAATGTAAAGCCCAACTCCAACTTACACTTTTTAAGCAGTTACAGCAACAATTTCTTTCTGTTTTTGTATAAAGGTTTTATATAAATGGATAAAGGCTGATCATTTTAAGCGCTTCTGTCAGTGATAAATAAGTTGCTTCAAACCTCTAACTGCCACTTTTGCTGCACTTCTTGGTTTGGTAAAGGAAGATAGTAGACTGACACTAGGTTCACACCTATGCATTTTTTAGTGTGCTTTGCAGTTTGCAGAACCACACTATAGTCCATTTAACATGGTTTCCTATGATACACATTTATGGTGCGTTTTTGGAAAGGGTCAGGGACTTTTTTCCTTTTTTTTGACAAGGACTTGTCAAAAACTGCCTACTGTCATTATCAATGCAGCATACCATTGCCCATCAGTGCAGGATATCATTGCCCATTAGTGCAGCGTATCATTGCCCATCAGTGCAGCGTATCAGTGCCCTTCAGTGCAGCCTATCATTGCCCATCAGTGCAGCATACCATTGCCCATCAATGCAGCCTATCATTGCCCATAAGTGCAGCCCCATCAGTGCCCAGCAATGCATCAGGGAGGAAGCAGGAGGATCTGTCTGCCAGGTGACAAAGATCTCCCGTTGAGATGTGACTTGTATAGGAATAGCTGGCGGCTGTCAAACAAAGTCGGCGCCTCCTGGACCAGCCACAGGTCCAGTGCCGGTCCAGGAGGCGGGACTTGGTTTGACGGCGGCCTGCTATTCAAATACAAGCCACGTCTCAGTGGGAGATCCCTGATCTGTGTGATCTGACTGCCCAATCCTTCTGACAGTTTCCTGGCTGATCGCTTCTGGCAAAAGCGGTGCAGCCTTTTTTTTACAGGACATCAGAGCAGCGGTGGGGAGGGACAGGGAGTCTGGGAGCTCTGATGGCCGCACCGTTTCTGCCAGAAGCTATAAGCCAGGAAACTGTCAGCCCAGTCTGCCCCTGCTCCACACTCGCCCTCCACTAATTTCCACTCACCAAATGCGAGCAGGCGAGTGGAAATCTTGAGGGCTGCTGTATTATATATGTCATATTTGATTTTGGCCATAGTTTAATTTTAAAACAGAATTAAGCCCATTGATTTGATGGTTTCCCAAAACAGTTACATTATTCATTAGATATGCAGGCTCAATTTCCTGCTTTGCATTGCTACAGAATAGTTGTGCTTTACTGCACCTGCTGACCATGCAAGTCCATTGGTTGGCCCAATTTGCTCCCTCTATGGCTGGTTTCATATCAGCCTTTAAAGTGTAACGAAACCCATCGGTTAAACTGTTTCCCAAAAGAGTTGCATTTAAGGCATGTTGTGAATGATAACTGTCACAGTTGCTTGTGCTCCCGACCAAACTGTCAAATCAATCAAATCAATAAAATGGATGGTGTCATAACTGATCACATGTGCAGCAGCATGACAACTGCAGAACAAGCAGAGGCTAGGATGGTAGCTTCCTTGGCTGTAAAGGATAGGAGAGCTTAGTTCCGCTTTAAATTAAATTACAAGTTTGCACAGCAACAGCTGCTAGCCCAGAACAAGAATGGAAAATGTCAAATATCTCATTTTTAGTGCAGGTGTGCTCAGAAATATAATAATCTGTAAAATGGGGTAATTTTTTTTAATCCAGAGGCGTCAGTAACCATTCAGAAGAGCAGGGGAGATACATATAAATAAATACTTACACTGCTGCCATGGTGCCATGTAAAATTTGTACTTCTAAATTACACACCACCTTCTGTTCAAGCACAGCTCTCCACAGTCCTTGAGACTGAACTTTCTCTGGAAATCCTCTGGGCTTATAAATAAGAAGTGTCTGCAGTTAAAGCAATAGTCTCTCTGAATAATGAAAACACACTAAATGGCAGCACTTGACGTCTTCACTGTGAGTTCCATCACTGTTTGGATATTAAATTTAACAAAGTGGATGTATGAACTTTGTTTCATGTTGAGGGATGCCGTCTCCATCTAATACATTTAGCTGCCAATCAGAGCTGAGATATTGATGCCGACCTTTGGCTTCAGAGCAGAAGACGAAAAGGCAGAGCTAAGCTCCAGCATGAGCAGTGCACACCATGAGGGGGTCTTGGGCCGGTATCTATGGCTGCAATTCTACACTTAAAGCGGAGCTCCACCCAAAAGGGAAAGCTCCGCTTGTTTGCACCCCCCCTCCACTGCCACATTTGGCACTTTTTGGGAGGGAGTGGGTACCTGCTTCTAACAGGTACCCGCTCCCACTTCCCGGTAAGATCGTCACACGTCAGTGATCTGCATCATGTCCGGTCCCCCCCCACTGACTTCTGGGGCCTATGTGTGTCCCAGAAGATGGTGGGACCATTCAGAAAGTGCAGCCCGACTCGGGCATTCGCAGTAGGAAAGCAGCTGCTAGTTTCCCTTATGCCACATACGCACGACCGGAAATTCGGCCAGCAAAAGACCGATGAGAGCTTTTGGTCGGAAAATGCGAACATGTGTATGCTCCATCGGACTTTTGCTGGACGACTTCCAGCCAGCAAAAGATTGAGAGCATGTTCTCAATTTTTCGGTCGGAAAAAGTTCTGATCAGAAATTCCGATTGTCTGTAGCAATTCCGACACGCAAAATTCCTACGCATGCTCAGAAACAATTTGACGCATGCTCGAAAGCATTGAACTTCATTTTCTCGGCTCATCGAAGTGTTGTACGTCACCGCGTTCTTGACGGTCAAAAGTTCCGAGAACTTTTGTGTGACCGTGTGTATGCAAGCCAAGCTTGAGCGGAATTCCGTCGGAAAAAACATCCAAGATTTTTCCGATGGAAATTCCGCTCGTGTGTACGTGGCATTACTTGGAATGCTGGTGCCTGCACCCGAAGCCAATAGACGAATCAGATTGGGATGTCAACATTGTATGATTCCTGGACAGGTAAGTGTTCTCATATTCAAATTTAGCAGCTACAGTATTTTTTCCCCAGACTGGAACTCTGCTTTAAGGTAGATTCACATCAGGTGCGGTAGGAGTGCATTGGGTGGCTAATATACCTTTCAGTGCAGTCCCACCGCAAAACAAGACAAAATGCATTGTCTCCTATCTGGCCAGTTCACACTACCACATTGCAGTTTCACATGGCGGGCCATACTTTTTACCAGCACAGCGTAGTGAAAGGCAGTCCACCTCCTCGCACCGCATGGTGGCTAAAAGGACTTAACTGTTAGCTCTTGCCGGGTGGGCCTTGGCGCAGAGCGGGCATATATTTGCGCTGCGTGCGACATAGCAAAACCAGCTGTACAGAGAGCACGCACCCTGCGTGCTCCCAGAGCAGTTACCGCTGGCTAATGAAAAGCTCCCTGTTTGCCATTTCCTGTTATAGGGTGACAACGCTTTGTCCCTCTGTCAGTTGTGAGCATGTGTTGTCCCCCTTTCATACGGCATACAGGCTTATGACATACCCTCCAACTTTTTGAGATAAGGAGGGACATCTATTAGAAAAAGTATGGAGGCAAAGGACACACCCCCTGCCACACCCCCTTAAAGGAGAATTATACAAAAAATTATTAGTTAAAGCCACAAGTGCTTTTTTTTACCACTACTACTACTTTATACTGCCTTTTGACATTTACAAATGCAGCAATTTAGAAATTGGATGAAAGGTTTAGCACCGGGAAACACTTTTTGAAAGATAAAAAGTACATTTTATATACAACTACATAGATGAGATCAAAATGAGAGACAAATGAGGAGGGACAGAGGGACTTTGTTCTGAATCCGGGACAGTCCCTCGAAATCAGGGAGAGTTGGGAGCTATGTTCTGATGAAGACTACAATGGTTTCTGTCTTTGCAGATGACACTAAGCTATGCAATGTAATAACGTCCTTACAGGATGTCTCCAATTTAAAAGCCAACCCAATGCACTGTCTAATTGGGCAACTAAGGCAAATGAGGTTTAATGTTGATAATTTGAAATGTAAAGTTATGCACTTGGGGGCTAAGAATATGCATGCCTCATACATCCTAGGGGGAGTATAATTGGGGGGGATCAATGGTGGAGAAGGATCTGGGGCTTTTGGTAGATCACAAGCTCAATAATAGCATGCAATGTCAAGCTGCGGTTTCCAAATCGAGCAAAGTCCTTTCTTGTATTAAGAGAGGTATGGACTCTAGAGAGAGAGATAGAGAGTGAGATATAATTTTGCCCCTGTACAAATGATCAGTAAGACCTCATCTGGAATATGCAGTTCAGTTTTGGGCACCAGTTCTCAAAAAGGATATCGGGAACTGGAGAAAGTGCAGAGAAGGGCAACCAAACTGATAAGAGGCATGGAGGAGCTCAGCTATGAGGTAAGATTAGAGGAACTGAATCTATTCTCTCTTGAGAAGAGGAGATTAAGGGGGGATATGATCAACATGTACAAATATATAGGGGTCCATATAGTGAATTTGGTGTTGAGTTATTCACTTTAAGGTCATCACAGAGGACAAGGGGGCACTCTTTACATCCAGAGGAAAAAAAATGTAATCTCCAAATACAGAAAGGTTTCTTCACAGTAAGAACTGTGAAAATGTGGAATAGACTCCCTCCAGAGGTGGTTCTGGCCAGCTCAGTAGATTGCTTTAAAAAAGTCCTGGATTGACTCCAAAATGTACATAATATAACTGGATACTAACATTTACAGGTAAAGTTGATCCAGGGAAAATCCAATTGCCTCTCTGGGGATCAGGAAGGATTTTTTTCCCCCTTCTGTACCAAATTGGATCATGCTTTGCTGGGGTTTTTCGCCTTCCTCTGGATCAACTGTGGGTGAAGGATTGTGTATATGTGATTGTTTTTTTTGTTTAGTTTTTTGTGGTTGAACTTGATGGACTTGCATATATGTCCATTCACACAGAATGCAGGACTTGGCCCCTCCCCCTGGCACCCGTATCATTGGATTTGATTGACAGCAGTGGGAGCCAATGGCTGCGCTGCTATCAATCTATCCTATCAAGAGCCGAGACAATGGGCAGAGAGGAAGAGCGCATCTCCGTCGAGGGAACGAACCGGCTTAGGTGAGTAAAACTGGGGGGCCGGTCGGTCAGTGTCAGAAGTTTTTTCACCTGAAAGCATAGGATGCATTAAGGTGAAAAAACACGAAGGTTCACAACCCCTTTAATTTACAGCATTTATTCACACCTGCCTAAAACATTTGAACAGCAGTGTGTGTGTGTGTGTGTGTATATATATATATATATATATATATATATATATATATATATATATTTGATATATTTTTCTCCTATTTGATCTGAGCAAAAAAAAACAGGTAGCATATTAGGCAAGCATGTATGAACACATATCAGGAAAAGGGACCATAAAGTGACACTTCACCAGTTTAGTGCACAGGTCATCGGTGTTCAGATAAGGAACCAGCCAGGTCAAATGGTTATGTTGACTGACAATTATGAAGAGATTAAACCTAATGCAGCCATTTCATAGGGTAAATCAGATCTTTATGGTACATAATACCAAAGGATGATATAGATTACAGAGGACTATACCTTAACATTTATTTTATTAAGGCAGAACCAGCAGCGCTATGCATTATAATCACTCTGTCTATTTGTCAACTTGATCTGGGTATCGCAAAATTCTTAAAGCTGAACTCCCGGCAAGCGGCTAAATACACAGGTGAAATATTTCAATGTGAACTGTTTTACCTGCACTGCCAGTAGACTTATAACTCATTTTACTCAGTCTTGTAAGTGAGGAACCCAGTCTACACAGTGCAGTCATGTGCTGGACCTGCAATGCAAATTCAGCAGCACATTTTAGTTAAAGGGAAAGAAAATAAAGGGAGCAGCCATGCTCCTTGTCTGCCTGTGTCTGACTTATGTACTTTTGAATTAAAGACCCAAAACAGGCTGTAAGTGAGTGTCAAAATTCCTTCAGGTGGATACTATCATCTTGGTGGTTAGACAATGAAGGGGCACCGTCACAGTTAGCCCCCATACACACGGTCGGAAATTCCGATCACAAAATCCATCGGATTTTTTCAGACGGATTTTGTCCAACACTGGTGTTGCATACAGGCGGTCGGACAAAGTTGTCGGAAAATCCAATCATTCTGAACGTGGTGATGTTTGTTGCGTATGACGGAACTACGTAGAGGCTAGTAGCCAATAGCTTTGGTCTCGTAATTTGATCTGAGCATGCGTGGCACTTTGTCCGTCGGAATTCTCTATACACGATCGGAAAAATTCCGATCGGATTTTGTTGTCGGAAAATTTGAGAGTAGGATCTCGGAAAAAGTCCAATGGAGCCCACACACGGAGGATTTTCTGACAACATGGTCCGATCGGACATTTTCCGTCTGAATTTCCGACCGTGTGTACGGGGCATAACAGGTTATCCTGTTGCTTACTCTATTTTCCTTCCCTTTTAGTAAGGCTGGCCATAGACAATTTGAATCTCAGTTCGGTTCAGCAGGACTATATGTGGAACCGTGTATGGACCGATTGATCAGCTTGGGTACAGCCAGCCTGTCGGATTTTCCATGCAATTATCACTAGCGGCTGGCAAAGCCGCAAGCAATAATCACTGTCTTCTCCCAAGGGGTGGCAGCTTTCCTCGCCCCCCCCCCCCCCCCCCCCCCGGCGGGAGAATACAATGGCTCAGTGGGAGGGATTCCCCTGTCAACACTGTCTGTGTTGATGGGGGAATTAAGCAATTTTTTTTCCCTGAAACCCATGGTTGCAGGAAAGAAATTTGCTCCGTATATGCCCTGAATAAGTCCTTTCTCACTACATGTGCACTGCAACAAAGCCTAATTGGCTAGAGCTGGGAACACACAAATCTGTGTGAAGCCCTCCCTGTTAGACAGAAGCCGTTTGTTACAATTATTAGGACTGCTGGAAAACCTGCTTCAATCAGCAGTTAACAGCCAATCAGCTGCAGTGCTGTTCAGTGTATTCTGGCAGTGGGGAGTCCCTGTTGTCAGAATACAATGTCCCAGCAGGGGGAATCTGAATGAAAAAAAAAAAAAAGACGGTGTGTACCCAGCTTTACCCTCTTTCTCCTAGCTGGAGTGCTGCAATGAAGGGAACTACAGGAGGCTGATATGAAGAAAATGTCAAATACTTCTAGTTGTATTTAAACAATTTTTTTTATTTCTCCCTATAATCTGCTTCTATTTTGCCTTCCCTGGTTCCTCCTTTCCCCCTCATTGACATGCTAATGACATTTTTAAATACAGCCTTCCTCTTTTCATCAAATACTCTATTATATATATATATGTGATGTCATCATATGATCTCTGTGCTTCTCTATGCAATGCAGGTAAATCGAAGCTGGTGGGAGGGACTTGCAGGGTGAGGAACATACAGTAGCTTCTGTAAAACATCACAGTACCCTCAACCAGTACTCCTCTTAAAAGCCCCCAGCCCTGATGCAAGCAGTGGGCTGGTTCTGGGGGGAGTTATACAAATATAAAAATGCTTTCATGGAGCGGTGTCAGACTGGAGGAGTGGGCATTTCTAGGCAGACTGCCCTAGGCAATGCCCACATGTGATGCTGAGCCTCCGTGATTGAAGGAGCAGAAATCCAATGAATTTAAAGAGTAGGCCAGGGACAGTAAGGCAATGAAGGAAAGAGCTAGATGATGCTGGATGTTCTCCAGCCAGGAAATGAACCAGACACTATCTGACTTGTTGCAATTTTGTATGTGCACTGTGAGAAGCTCACAGTGTGCAGTGCAAGCAGATTAAGCCTTTTTAGTATACTAGAAGAGGCAGTACAACTGTGCAAGACTGAAGGTAAGGCAGAAGTTCAGCTTTAACTACTTGACCGCCAGAAGATTTCTCCCCTTCATGATCAGGCCATATTTTGCTGAACAGCACTGCATTATTTTAACTGACAATTGCACGGTCATGCGACACTGTACCCTAATAAAATGTATGTCATTTTCTTCCCCACAAATAGAGCTTTCTTTTGAATAATCACCACTGTGATTATTATTTGTGCTATAAACAAAAAAGAAAATTTTGAAAAAAGAAAAAACTATATTTTTTACTTTCTGCTATAAAACATATCCAATACAATTAAAAAAAAATCGAATTTCTTCATAAATTTAGGCCAATATGTATTCTGCTATATGTTTTGGTAAAAAAAATAAAATAAATCCCAATAAGCGTATATTGATTGGTTTGCCCAAAAGTTATAGCGTCTACAAACTATGACATATATACTGGAATTTTTTTTCTTACTAGTGGCGGCGATCAGCGACTTGTAGCGGAAATTCAATATTGTGACGGACATTCAGACACTAACTGACACTTTTGGCACTTTGTGGGAATCAGTGACAATACAATGATCAGTGCTAAAAATATGCACTGTCATTGTACTAATGAAACTGTCTGGGAAGGGGGTTAAACATCTAGGGCAATCAAAGGGTTAAATGTGTGCCTAGCCAGTGTTTTGGTGTACTGTATGATGTGCTTTTACTAGGGGAAGTAATAGATTTTAGTCCCTGCTTTGCGGGGGGGGGGGGGGGGGATCTATTACTTCTCCACTGACAGGACAGGGTTCTGCCTTGTTTACATAGGCAGGGCTCTTTTCTGTGTAAATTCATGACGACCACCTTGTGCCGGCGGTAATCCACTCTATGTATTAATTCAAATATTCTTTATGTAAAAGCTGCCTACCCATCGAGAGCTTGCTGCAGGAATGAAGCACAAAAAAAAGAAATTAAGATTCTTAATCTGTTCCAATACTTCTACAAAATGAAAGAAAAAACATCCTAAAATACAATAATAAAAAAAAGCACTGGGCATTTCATGTAGATTCTATCTGTCAATTAAGAAACACAAAGGAATTATTATGAGACTACTATATTAATAAAATAAGTATTGCAAATGCTTTAATTAAAAGGCTGAATAGAGGAAAGTAGACCGGAAGCCTATAGCATTGTTGTTCTTCTACATTACATGCATTGCTAATTAATCAATCTGTCAGTCATTAGTTTGGAGGAGATGAAGGGGGATTTATTATATGACTTCCGTACATGATTGGATTCTTAAATTTTTTTTTTTTTTGGTGTTTGTCTTACACCTCTACTCATTTCCTTAGTGGAGTGTTTTTTTTTTTTTCATTAAGTTCTCTACATTTGAAGTGCTCATTAATCTCCATCCTTCTCTTAGCTCATTGACGTTGAACAGTGTACATGGGTACTGCTCTTACTACTCTGTTACCGTAGGAACGAGAGATCTGAGTAAATAAGATTATGAAAAAGAAATCACTTCTAATTAAATGAGGATATAGTCTATAAATGAAAAGATTCACACACACAGGCCCTGGCACTCAGGTGTAATGTACATTTATCCCCTGAAGAGTGACTGGGGAACTAGCCAATCATACTGACAAAGGGCTTTTTGTCCCAGTGGCACGCTGGTTAAAATTATTGGCTCACATGGGCTGGGATTAGAGCCATAATTACAATAACACACTCCGAGGTGAGTAAGGTTTGGAGAGCGACACAAGACTTTCACACTATGTATTAATTGTTTTAGTTTACGTAAAAGTATAATATAAAATCCCCAATGTAATGTTGGCTTCCCAATCCAATAAAATGGGTCCCATTGTTTTTCTAAGCAACCCCCAGAACGGAACATTTCTAAATGCCTGTTGATCCCACCAGTAGGATCATTGGATGTATTAAATTATTTCATTTACGTAAAAGTATAATATAAAATCCCCTATGTAATGTTGGCTTTCCAATCCAGTAAAGTGGGGCCCTCTGTTTTTCTAAGTAGCCCCTGGAACATTTTTAAATGGCTGTTGATTTTTAGTAGAATATTGTTTCTTCTGCTGAGTTGTCACCCTCTGTGCTGCTGTAGATGCTTAGGTTTTAGCACTTTTGATAGCCCTATCAATGAGCAGCCACGCCTAGCTCCATCCATAGTCCTTTAGATTGACAGCACATTGCTCTATCTGCACGAGCTTAGGGAAGATAGAAGATATGCAACAGCCCAGATCAATCCCTTTCCACCAACGCCAGCATTGTTAAGCAGAGTGTGAGAAAATACCAGCTTCCCAGCTGCATTAACTGTAAATAAAATGTAAATTACATTTCTTTTAAGAGATTTAACATTACAACTTGACAATGAGCCAACTTTTCATTCTGCATAAAGCTTATCGTACTCTGGAACTGCTGCATAGAATAGGTAGCAAAGAAAATTCTGAATGCGCAAGATGTGTTTAATCCCCTGGCTCATTTATGCATCTGTTCCGGAGGTGTCCAAAATGATATCGGCACTGGTAGAATGTGCTAGACATGTTAAATTCTGTATACAACACTTTGTTCATTACAGATCCGCTTCTATGCCTATTAGGGTACGTAAACGCTAACAGCCTGGATCATGACCAGGTAGTGGCTATTGGGAGATCACTTTTTATGGCACACAAGCTGATAGCCTCTCGTTGAGTTTCACCCAACTCTCCTACCCTTGAGGACTGGATTTGGGAAATGGATAAACATATAATGTTTGAGAAATACACTTATGCCCAAGGCGATGACTCTCAAAAGTTTGCAAAAATAAGGAAAAAATGGATAGATGCATCATATTCTAATTTTAATTTATAATAAAGGTTGGGTATGTTCTTAGTACACTAGGACAGCCCGTCAAAGAGAGTTCTTACATATTATCAATAATATAACATACTGGTTGCTCTGCAGTATTTTTGAGTACTTTTGAATATCTTTGAATATTTTAGAAAAAATTTGATGGTAATGAATCAAATGTATTGATGCTGCATTCGAATTACCTCTTTATGCCTTTATGGATGAAAAAAAAAAATATAGGGTTTAGATGAACTTTAACACAGAACCTGTCTCATAGTTGCATTGATGGGCATTGTCAGTGTAAAAGTAATTTAGGCAATCCCAGGGTTACAAACAAGGTTCTGTAAGTATGTCCTTAAGTTGAATTTCTTGGAACAGGTACATTTTTCAAGTTTAACTCCAGTCAAAAAACTAATATATATTTTTTGGATCGCATAAGGAAGGGTTAACATCCCTGTAACTTTTGTTTTGCTGTCTGTGCCCCTGTTCAGAAAATGTCATTACAGATCCGGTTCTATGCCTATTAGGGTACGTAAACGCTAACAACCTGGATCATGACCAGGTAGTGGCTATTAGGAGATCACTTTTTATGGCACACAAGCTGATAGCCTCTCGTTGAGTTTCACCCAACTCTCCTACCCTTGAGGACTGGATTTGGGAAATGGATAAACATATAATGTTTGAGAAATACACTTATGCCCAAGGCAATGACTCTCAAAAGTTTGCAAAAATAAGGAAAAAATGGATAGATGCATCATATTCTAATTTTAATTTATAATAAAGGTTGGGTATGTTCTTAGTAGACTAGGACAGCCTGTCAAAGAGAGTTCTTACATATTATCAATAATATAACATACTGGTTGCTCTGCAGTATTTTTGAGTGAATTTCCCTTCTTAGGGGTAGATTTCCTTTCACTTCCTGTAGTCTCCCTCCATTTGTAAGTATGAGTCGGATGTAAGTCGGATGTATGTAACACATACATCCGACTGTATTTGGACCAGACAGGGTTGAGGTAGATAGCATAACTAGTGCTAAACCAGCTGAATAAAACACTCTCCGAGGACAGCCTGCTGGTCAATATGGAGTTTGACTTCTGGTGTGTAATTCCTGACATCCAAGAACTTTTATAGAAATTGTCAGGCATTTACTTAAATCTGGACCAGGAACTTCTCTTGCACTGTCCATGACAAGTCACTCTACTGCCCACGCTTCTGTCAGCAACGCCCTTTCCCCAAGCGAGGAACATTGCAGCATCATTCCTCATCCTTCAAGTTCTGGAAGACAAGCGTAGTGTTGCCTAGCAACCTAAGGCTTCTCTCACTCATCAATTCTATCTTCCCTCAGCAGCAGGCAATTAACATACTGGAGAAATGTATGCAACATCTTTACACTAGGCTAACTAACATGGGAACAGTGAAACAGCAATTCCTCTTGACAAAGCACCTGCAAGAGAACACAGACAAAACACGTGCATCCTATCTTATTTAGCCAGCACAGACTTCATTGGAGGTTTGTTCCATATGACCACAGTTTATATAAAAGTATAGAAAGGGAAATATAAACATACTTTATTGTGGTAAGAGGCAGGTGATATGAGCTCACTTGAGGCACAGATTCTAAGCATGAGATGGTTTTCACCAGAGCTTTGATGGTGTATATGGGTTTTGCTGTGTGCTGGTACCAGGTCACTGCCCTCAAAATTACCCCACCAAAGGAATGAGCAGAGACAAGCAGGCTATGCTGAGAAGAGACAAGAGACTAGAATGTAGTCCGGACCAAGCAAATGGTCAAGTCATGCAGTGTCAGGAGAGTGGTCTATGTCCAGGCAAATAGAAAACAAAACTTGGTGCATCAACTGCAGAGTAAACCCCTAATGGACTTTAGAGGCAGACTAGTATATATATAAAAAGTGTATTTTTATTGACATCATGAAAGCATTAAACAATACAAAAAAACATACAAATATTAAGAGGCATCTTAAACAACACAGCAACATGGCATACTAAGAGCTACCCATAAAACATTGGGCTAGCTACCATGGACTTTTGCGTAGAAACCTGACATGTTTTGGACTAACGTAAGTCCTTCTTCAGAAGTTATTCATATGGACTGCACTTCTTCTAAAACATTATATGACATTAAATTAGTAAACAACATACTGTACCATTTATGAAGCATATTGCTAACAATATTGGTATAATACTGATCTTTTAGATATTACATTACATAGGCTGTGAAAAAAAGGGGGGTATACTTACAAAATAATTTGTTTAAATGAAAATGTGTAACATCATGGTATTACATACTGTAGCATGGTGATTCCTGCAGGTATGATGGCGTGCACGTAAGCCCCACGGGGGAAATACTTAGGGATCGCCAAGATAGAGTCAGACTCGCATACAAATGGACCAGGACGGGTCAAAAGCCCCCAATAAAGGCATCACTCAGTCACAAAGTCTGTAATTGATTGAACAAGTCATATAAATGCTGACATATAATTAGGTATCAAAGAGGTTTTTCATAAAAAGTATGTGCTAATGAGAGGAGAAAAGGCATAAGGTAATATACATAACACAAGAGGAGAAGGGATCAAATACCATAGCAAGACCCCATCCATATCTCTAGTAGCAGAAGATAGTTAAAATATTAAAAAAGTAATGATACCTATCCTTCTCCAAAACACATCTCATCTTGGAATGGCCGCATGGAGTGCTGGTTAAATACCTCTTATGTTGGTGTTGATTTAGCAATCATCCTGATTGCAATCGGTCACAGCTGACTGAGTGTGCCAGGACATCTCGCTCATCCAACATAGTGGAGAACCATGTCCCTGTTTGGTCCCCCGGCATGACGGCACATGGCGTGAGTCCGCCCCGAGGAGCAGAGTAGCATCACGCATCATCACACGGCCGATGCGCATGCAGCAGTCCACTCCAGGCTGGAATGCAAGGAAGAGAGACCACGAGTACCCAGAGGAAAAGGGATTGCGAGTCTCATTGGCCAAAAACAGTGGTCCACCCTCCACCCACAGAGACGATGGACAGGGGGACCCTGGTGCACCAGGTAATGCAATTACGCATGCGTGTCGGCGGCATGATGACACATGATGCCACTCCGCCCCTCGGAGCGGGCTTGTGCGCCATCATGCTGGGGGACCAAAGAGGGAAACGGCTCTCCACTCTGTTGGATGAGCGAGATGTCCTGACACACTCAGTCAGCTGTGACCAATTGCAATCAGGATGATTGCTAGATCAACACTAACATAAGAGGTATTTAACCAGCACTCCATGCAGCCATTCCACGCTGCATAGAGCTGCTGGTCTGATGAGATGTGTTTTGGAGAAACACAGGTATCATTACTTTTTTAATATTTTAACTATCTTCTGCTACTAGGGATATGGATGGGGTCTTCAAGAAACAATGTTAGGAGACCAACACTCACGTGGTGTCGCTGCACATCCAAAGGTAAAATACAAGAAAAAAGGGGAAAAAATTGTCTTTTAAGGTAGCCACTAGTGTCCCAAGTTGAAAGAAATGCTCAACAATTTATAAGTATAAAAATTCACATTTTATTAGAAAACATAAAAATTGATAAGAACAGCAAAACAGTAAACCCCTATTGGTGGACTTTTCAGGCACGTACACAAGTAAGGTAATTAAAAATAATTTGTTTAATTAAATTATAAAAATGTGTCATGAAAAACACAATACATGTATTGCCTAATAAAACCATAACAGAGCATCATACATCTGATAATATGGCTAACAATCATAGAAGATATAAAGAGCTGATACACTTAGTAGATGGAGTGTCACCCATCACGGATGAGTAGAGTAAGTGGAGCTGATCACCGTACGCGTTTCGGAGGCTTGTATGTCTCCTTCTTCAGGGGTGTATATATAGCAAAAAGCGTGGTTCTGTTAGGGGATACAAAATGGCAAGAAATTAACACAGAGAAAGAGAACCGGCTTAGATATGGAAATGGACTTGGCACGACAAAAGGTGCTGGTAGGTTTACTCCATATACTTACATATCAGATAACATCAGACAGTATAGACATGGTGTAGTAAAAGCAATTTCAGGAATTTTTTGCCGTGTGGCAGCACTCAAAAAAACAACCACGTAAAATTACTATCATTTCTGACACCTGTGGGAGCCCTGGATGTTGTAAGGCCAATCCGGTCAAATTGCTTTTACTACACCATGTCTATACTGTCTGATGTTATCTGATATGTAAATATATGGAGTAAACCTACCAGCACCTTTTGTCGTGCCAAGTCCATTTCCATATCTAAGCCGGTTCTCTTTCTCTGTGTTAATTTCTTGCCATTTTGTATCCCCTAACAGAACCACGCTTTTTGCTATATATACACCCCTGAAGAAGGAGACATACAAGCCTCCGAAACGCGTACGGTGATCAGCTCCACTTACTCTACTCATCCGTGATGGGTGACACTCCATCTACTAAGTGTATCAGCTCTTTATATCTTCTATGATTGTTAGCCATATTATCAGATGTATGATGCTCTGTTATGGTTTTATTAGTCAATACATGTATTGTGTTTTTCATGACACATTTTTATTCTTTAATTAAACAAATAATTTTTAATTACCTTACTTGTGTACGTGCCTGAAAAGTCCACCAATAGGGGTTTACTGTTTTGCTGTTCTTGATATTGGATGTGGCACAACAACATTGCGGAATTGTGCCGTTCTAAACATTTTTCATAAAAATTGATAAGAAACTGTAAGCGCCATATAATATGTGCTATCACAACCTTCTCTCTCCCATATATGCTAAGGAATAGTGTAGGTGGTACATAAAGAGTAGCCTAAGCAAAATGGCCCACAGTACAAGCATGAGTCGAATGCATCTGTATGGTGGTTATCCATAGATGAGGGCCACATGCAAGGTCATTGTGTTAATACCAAATGCATCACTACGCGTTTCGCCAACTGCCTCTTCAGGGGTTCTTAATTGGCACAAGGTTAGAACAGAGAGCATGGGATATCTATTCTGTATAATGGGAGGAGGGAGAGGGGTGAGCTGCCAAACCGAGAAGAGGAAAGACATGCAGTGAAAGACAGCCAAAAATCAGGAGCCAGACCAGGGCAAGGCCTTTGTATTTATATGTCCTGCATCAAAGGATGCAATAATTATAGTTCAAAGGACTGGCCAGTTTAAATCCAAATAATGAGACAGTATTCAGAGAGTTCAAAAGTCATCTGGTGCCTTTTGTATAAGGCTCCAAAGCATACTGCTGCTGATCCCAGCTAGAAGCGATCCCTGTCAGGGAAAATAGCACAGCTGCATGGATGGGGTCTTGCTATGGTATTTGATTCGTCCTCCTCTTTTGTTACGCATATTCCCTTATGTTTTTTCTCCTCTCATCAGCACATACTTTTTATGAAAAACCTCTTTGATGCTTAATTATATTTCAGCATTTTTATGACTTGTTCAATTAATTACAGACT
Source organism: Lithobates sylvaticus (assembly GCA_028564925.1). NCBI lineage: Eukaryota > Metazoa > Chordata > Amphibia > Anura > Ranidae > Lithobates > Lithobates sylvaticus. Next base: position 50,232,108 of record CM053031.1, on the reverse strand, counting down.
TTGTGACTAAGTCATGCCTTTATCGGTGGCATTTGCCCTGTCCTGGCTCTTGTGTATGTGAGTCTGACTTTGGTGATCCCTGAGACTTTCCGCCGTGGGGCTTAAGTGCACACCATCATACCTGCAGGAATCACCATGCTATGTAATACCATGATGTTACACATTTTCATTTAAACAAATTATTTTGTAAGTATACCCCTGTTTATTTATGTAATGTAATATCTAAAAAATCTGTATGATACCAATATTATTAGCAATATGCTTCATAAATGGTACAATATGTTGTTTACTAATTTAATGTCTTTTTTGTTTCAGAAGAAGTGTTGCCCATATGATTAACCTCTGAAGAAGGATCTACATTAGTCCGAAACATGTCAGGTTTCTACGCAAATGTCCACGGTAGCTAGCCCAATGATATTTTATGAGTAGCTCTTTGTATGTCATGTTCCTGGGTTGTTTATGGGTATCAGATGCCTCACATCTTAATATTTATATGTTTTTTGTATTGATTAATGCTTTTATGATGTCAATAAAATCACGCTTTTTATATACAGTATCTCACAAAGGTACACCCCTCACATTTTTGTAAATATTTTATCATATCTTGTCCTGTAAACCGCTGTATGGTCTCGGCTCAGTTTCAGAGTATTGGCAATCTTCTTATAGCCTAGGCCATCTTTAGGTAGAGCAACAATTAGTTTTTTCAGATCCTCAGAGAGTTATTTGCCATGAGTTGCCATGTTGAACTTCCAGTGACTAGTATGAGAGAGTGAGACCTTGTAACACTAACAAGTCACATGACACTGGGAGGGAAAATGGCTAATTGGGACATATTTACTTAGGGGTGTACTCACATTTGTTGCCAGTGGGTTAGACATTAATGGCAGTATATTGAGTTATTTTGAGGGGACAACAAATTTACACTGTTATACAAGCTGTACACTCACTATTTTACATTGTAGCAAAGTGTAATTTCTTCAGTGTTGTCACATGAAAGGATATAATAAAATATTTTCAAAAATGTGAGGGGTGTACCTTTGTGAGATACTGTATATATACCGTACTAGTCTGTCTCTAAAGTTCATTAGGGGTTTACTGTTGATTCACCAAGTTTTATTTTCTATTTTCCTATATGGTGGACAATGGCAGACTAATTGTAGTACACTTCACACTCCTCACCAATCTAATTATGTCCAGGCAAAGGGTGGAGGCAGGCAGCAAACACAAGAGGATGGTTAGGGTCCAAGCAGAAATCAGGGCAGGTGGCAGGCGTAAGAAGTTACGACAATCCAGGTTAGCAATGGTCAGGAAATCTCACAGGTAAGTATTATAGCTCTTTGTGACAAAGGGTATATGGTGAGAAGACACAGCACCAGTCACTTCAAAGACTGCTGCTTAAGTACCCTTGTACTCTGGTTAGAAGAAACACACAGAATAATTCAGGGAACTCCCAATTTGCTGGCAGGGATTCTGTAAATATTAATGGAAGGTCTTGCAGGGATTCTGTAAGTCCTGTTGGAAGTCTTGGCAGGTATTCTGAGAGTAGGAGTTCTTGAAAACCTGGCAGACATTCTGAAGGGTAATAATAAAAGTCCAGGCTCTGTGAGTCTTGTTGGAAGTCATGGCAGGGATTCTGTAAGTCCTAACTAGGATTCTGACATTACCATAAATCTTCTCCCCCCAATATGGGCAGCCTTAGGCCATGGCCGGTTTTCCAATGGTGTGCCCAATAAAAAGGTCTAATAAATCTGTCAGAATAAATGTTGCTTTCAGGTTCCCACAAGTTTTCCTCCATGCCAAATCTCTTCCATTTGACAATATATAGAGGTGCTATCCAGATCTATTTAAATCTAGAATTGCCTCAACCTCATACTTCTCACTTCTCACTTCTCACTTGAATCCACCAAATTGGGTGGAGGTAGAGGACCAGGCCTGCCAGGAAAAGCATTGGTGACCCTGGATTCAGACAGGACACATAGAACACCAAATGTACCTTCTGCAAATTTGGGTATGTGAGCTTGACTGGGTTAACAACCTTTTGGACAGGAAATGGTCCAATTATTATAGGGCCAAATTCCTTCAAGGGCACCAAAGCCTCAAGATAGCGGTGGAGAGCCACACTATATCACCTGTTCTGAAAGCAGGGGAAATCTCTTCTCCTACTATCTGTAAATTCTGTCTTGTACCTTGGTATTCCATAGAGCAACTGAAAAGAGAAGCAAGCTGGAAACTAGGGATGAGCCGAACACCCCCTGGTTCGGTTCGCAGCAGAACATGCGAACAGGCAAAACATTTGTGTGAACACCATTAAAGTCTATGGGACGTGAATGTGAAAAATCAAGAGTGCTCATTTTAAAGGCTTATGTGCAAATTATTGCCATAAAACGTGTTTGGGGACCTGGGTCCTGCCCCAGGGGACATGTATCAATGCAAAAAAAGTTTTAAAAACGTCCGTTTTTTTGGGAGCAGTGATTATAATAATGCTTGAAACAATAAAAATGAAATATTCCTTTAAATATCATGCCTGGGGGGGTCTCCTTAGTCTGCCTGTAAAGTAGCGTGTCTTTCTTCTAAAGGAAAAAAATTTATTTAAACCTGCTCATGGCTGAAATGTGATAAATACGATAAATAGGTAGGGAAATTTGCCTGCTAAAATCAATTGGTGGTGTACTGCTAGCAGATTGGCTGCAAGTACTTGGGACACCTATTGCTATACCTTCATTCCAGTGCAGGTTTTTGAGAGGACTGGAGGTATAGTAGGGTTGGAAATCCCAGATGAGGAGCAAGGAGCCTTTTTCTATGATGTGGGTCTTTCAAGTTCTGTTGCCAACGGACTGCATGGCAGGTCATCATATGTCTGGTCAAGCATGTGGTGCCCAAGCGGCTGCTGTTCTGGCCACGATTGATTCGCTTCAGCAACAGTGCGATCTGCTAAACACGTGTCAAAAAAAGGCCCACACCAAGGAACTTTTAATAGTCAGCGGGGAGTCAGCAGCGCCCTGCACCTGTGGAGCTCTGCTGATTGAAGCAATAGGGTGGCTGCCCCTAAGCTGCCCCTAGAGGACATCCTGCCTCATTGGAGTTGTGCCTCCTCACTTTCCTCCTCTCTTCTCTCAGGCACCCAAGTACAGTAAGTGACCTCATCATCCCCTCCCTCCTCGTCACTGAAGCAAACTTGGCAGTATGCTGCAGCTGGGGGAACAGGACTGCCAGTTTCTTGTCCTTCTGTAACACCCCCTATCTCTAGGCTCACGTTACTCCCTTCCTCAACCTGTGACTCAACATCGGAGCCTTTAAATCCGATTGGCACCCTGCCTTTGGCCAATTATGGCTCTCTCAGCAGAGCGTGCTGTGATTGGCCAAAGCATGTAGGTCAGGTGCATGCTTTGGCCAATAATCATACAGAAATGCAGTGCATTATGGGGCATTCCGCTGCTCAAATTTCCGGTGAATGCCCCATAATTTTTGCTGTTCGGCGAAGGGGTGAACACCCAATGTTCGAGTCGAACTTATGTTCGACCCAAACATTGAGCTCATCCCTACTGGAAACCATAATTAGTGAAAAAATGGGACTGGGGTGGTGGCAGAGAGTGCAGCTTTGTTATAAGCACTGCCATAAACTGCCACAGGAAGAAGAGATAGCCAATTATCCTGGGAAGCAGAGGAAAAACACCTCAGGTATTTTTCCATTGTCTGATTTGACCTTTTGGTCTGACCATTGGTCCAGAGATGGTACCCCACAGACAGAGAAGAAATGATCTGTAACTTTTTACAGTTTCAGCCAGAACTTTATAGTAAACTGGACTCCACTGTCAGACAGAATGTTGTCAGTAACACCAAAAGGGGAGGGGTATGCCTGTATATCAAGAATAATGTACAATTGAATGTGAGAGATTACATCACTAAGGGAGCTAGGGAGGAGATGGAATCCTTTTGGGTAGAGCTCAAAACGGATGAAACTAAGGCGAAAATAATACTGGGAGTATACTATAGGATCTCTAACCTGAGGGAGGAGGGGGAGACGGACCTCCTCTCACAATTTGGATTAGCAGCAAGGATGGGAAGTGTCATCATAATGGGGGGTTTTAATTATCCAGACATAGACTGGGCAGAAGGAATCACGCATTCGTCTAAGGGTCGCTAGTTCTTAAATGTCTTGCAGGACAATTTAATGGGTCAGATGGTAGACGCACCAACTAGAAACAAAGGGTTACTAGACCTACTGATTACCAACAATACAGACCTGATCACGGATGTGGAAATACGGGGCAATTTAGGAAACAGGGATCACAGGTCAATTAGCTTCAGTATAAATCACACAAATAGGAAACATAAGGGGAATACAAAGACACTGAATTTCAAAAGAGCCAACTTCCCTAAACTACAAACCTTGCTAGAAGATATGAACTGGGATAGAATCTTAGGAACAAAGAACACGGAGAAGAGATGGGTTTGCTTTAACCACTTTACGACCGACGCACGACTATATACGTCCTGATTTTGAAGAGGGATATCTCGGTAACGGCAGCAGCTGCTGCCACAACTGAGATATCCATCTCTTCAGGCGCCCGTCGTAATTCCGATAATGGTGGTCATCGTGGCAGATTCGCCGCAAGATCACCGTTATCGGCCGCGGGAGAGGTGCCCCCCTCCCGCCACTCTCCTGAACTTTCAAAACGTCACTTCCGCCCATACGTCTTAAAGGCACATTTTACAAATGTCATTTTTTTAAATGACATTTTATTTTTTTTATTTAATTTTTTTGCATTTAAGTCCAAATATGAGATCTGACGACTTTTTGACCCCAGATCTCATATTTAAGAGGACCTGTCATGCTTTTTTTCTATTGCAAGGGATGTTTACATTCCTTGTAATAGGAATAAAAGTGAGCCATTTTTTTTTTTAAGCTCGCGCGCAGAAGCGAATGCATACGTGAGTAGCACCCGCATATGAAAACAGTGGTCAAACCACACACGCGATCGGTAGAGCGAGAGCAATAATTATAGCCATAGACCTCCTCTGTAACGCAAAACATGCAACCTGTAGAATTTTTTAAACGTCGCCTATGGAGATTTTTGAGGGTAAAAGTTTGATGCCATTCCACGAGCGGGTGCAATTTTGAAGCATGACATGTTAGGTATCAATTTACTCGGCGTAACATTATCTTTCACAATATATAAAAAAATTGGACTTATTTTTTTATTCAAAAAAGTGAATTTTTTCCAAAAAAAGTGCGCTTGTAAGACCGCTGCGCAAATACGGTGTGAAAAAAAGTATTGCAACGACCGCCATTTTATTCTCTAGGGTGTTAGAAAAAAAACAATATATAATGTTTGTGGGTTCTAATTTTTTTTCTAGCAAAAACCTGTTTTAAACATGTAAACACCTAAAATCCAAAACGAGGCTGGTCTTAAAGTGGTTAAGAGCATATTAACCACTTGCCGACCACCGCACGACGATATACGTCGATAGAATGGCACGTACAGGCAGGAGGGCGTATATATAAGTCCCTACCTGCCTGCGGGTGGGGGGCCTCATCAGGCCCCCCCCGGTGCCTGCGGCGGTCGGCATCGTTGGGGGAGTGATCGGAGATGAGGGGGAGGCCACTCATTCGTGGCACCCCCCTCGTGATCGCTCCCAGCCAATCAAACACTTCCTCTAGCCCCGTCATGTAAACAGGGCTAGAGGAAATGATGTCATCCCTAACAGACGCGGGTGGGGGGCCGATCGGGCCCGCCCCGTGCCTGTAAATTGTCCGGGACATTGGGGGAGGGATCGGAGATGAGGGGGGGGCACTCATTCGTGCCCCCCCCCTCGCGATCGCTCCCAGCCAATGGAATGCTTCCCCTGGCTCTGTATTGTGTACAGAGCTAGAGGAAGTGAGGTCATCTCTCCTTGTGGCGGTCTTTTCGAACCGACGCCGAGGAGAGAAGACACGTGAGTTGCACAACACTACACCTACACTACACTACACTAACAGTAGAACACTTTAGGCACACTTTACACACCCCAGCCCCCCCCCCCCCCGATTGCCCCCCTGCACCCCCTGTCACAGTGACACCAAAGCAGTTTTTTTTTTTTTTTTTTACTGTTAACTGCATTGGTGCATTGTGACCCTAATAACTGTTAGGGCAGTTAGATTTAGCCCCTTTAGGTCTAGGAACCCCCCCTAATAAAGGTTTAACCCCGTGCTCCCCCCCCCATCACCAGTGTCACTAAGCGATCGTTTTTTTTGATCGCTGTATTAGTGTCACAGTTGACGCTAGTTAGGGAGGTAGGTATTTAGGTTTGCCGCAGCGTTTTATAGGGTCAGGGACCCCCCATATACTACCTACTAAAGGTTTTAACCCCCTGATTGCCCCCTAGTTAACCCTTTCACCAGTGATCACCATATAACTGTTACGGGTGACGCTGGTCAGTTAGTTTATTTTTTATAGTTTCAGGGCACCCGCCGTTTATTACCTAATAAAGGTTTAACCCCCTGATCGCCCGGCGGGTGATATAAGTAAGGTTTTAGAGTCAAATAGGGTCTGCGTCGCCCCAGGCAGCGCCGGGTTAGTGCCAGTACCGCTAACACCCACGCACGCAGCATACACCTCCCTTAGTGGTATAGAATCTGAACAGATCGATATCTGATCTGATCAGATCTATACTAGCGTCCCCAGCTGTTTAGGGTTCCCAAAAACGCATTGTTAGCGGGATCAGCCCAGATACCTGCTAGCACCTGCGTTTTCCCCCTCCGCCCAGCCCACCCAAGTGCAGTATCGATCGATCACTGTCACTTACAAAACACTAAGCACACATAACTGCAGCGTTCGCAGAGTCAGACCTGATCCCTGCGATCGCTTACAGTTTTTTGGTAGCGTTTTGATTCAGTCGCTAACAGTCAGGAGCTTTTTTTTTCCTGTGAGTCTCACTAGTGTACTAATAAATTTAGAGCCCAAAATGGCAAGTCAAACGTACACTAGTGAACAGGCCTACTTGTTTCTGAGTATGACAAATAGTGAAGAGGAGGTCACTCATCTGTCAGAATCAAGCTCAGAATACGACCCAGTAGACGACAGCGGCTCCATGACAGATAGCTCTGACGGCGGAGTTGTGGTCCCTGCTAAGGTCAGGCGTACCAGACCCCAAACTCCTTCTTCTGTTGTTGAGGTGCAGGAACCGCAGGTCGCTCGTAGGAGGCAGGGACGTACTAGAGACGCTATTCCTTCTGGTGAACAGGCAAGCACCAGCGGCCTAGTACACCCTGGACGTAGTCAAACCAGCACTGCAGTATCACGTGGTGACGTGGCGAGTCCCATAAGTGCAGTTCCAGCTGGCGAGGTGGCAAGCACAAGTAGTGTCCCGCTGCCACCAAGAAGACGACAAAGACAGGCCCGTCGTGCCCATAGTGCCCTTCCTGCAGAATTCGCCAATCCTGATTGGGTGCCCACCACTTCTGCAGAACCCGTACTTCCCCCATTCACTGGCCAACCCGGTATTCAGGTGGAAACAGCTGATTTTACGTCACTTGATTTTTTTTTCGCTGTTTTTCACCGAAGATCTCTATAGATCTATTGTGGACCAAACCAATTTGTACGCTGGTCAACACATCGCCGCTAATCCCCAGTTGTCCACCCTTGCCAGAGATTGGAGACCAATTACGGTCCCCGAATTTAAGATCTTTCTGGGCCTTTCCCTCATCATGGGCGTAGTTAAAATGGGTACGTTGCGTTCGTATTGGTCCACTGAGCCAATGTACCATATGCCTGTGTTCTCTGCCTCCATGTCCAGGGCACGATACGAACAGATTTTGCGGTTCATGCACTTCAACGACAATGAACTCTGTCATCCTCGTGGAGACCCTGCATACGATCGGCTCTATAAAATTCGGCCCCTCATAAACCATTTCAACCAACGTTTTGCAGACTTGTTTACTCCCCATCAAGTTGTCTGCGTTGACGAGTCCCTGATTAAGTTTACTGGCCGCTTGTCATTCAAACAATACCTTCCCAGCAAGCGTGCCAGATACGGGGTCAAGATGTATAAGCTCTGTGACAGGGCCACAGGCTATACATGTAAATTTATGGTTTATGAGGGCAAAGATAGCCACATAGAGCCGACAAACTGCCCTGACTACATAGGGAGCGCTGGCAAGATTGTGTGGGACTTGGTGTCACCCTTATTCGGAAAGGGGTACCACTTGTACGTGGACAATTATTACACGAGCGTGCCACTGTTTAGTCATTTGTTTGATCATCAGATTGGAGCATGTGGCACCGTGCGACCTAATCGCCGGGGCTTTCCCCAGCGGCTTGTAGAATCCCGTCTTAGGCTGGGGGAGAGAGCCTGCTTGAAGTGTAATAACTTGCTCGCTATGAAGTGGAGGGATAATAAGAATGTTTTCGTTCTTACCTCCCTTCATGCAGACACGACGGTCCAAATTACTACGGCGGCTGGTGTTGTGACGAAACCCCTCTGTGTCCACGAGTACAACCAAAACATGGGAGGGGTGGACCTCAACGACCAGTTGTTGGCGCCGTACCTAGTTGCCCGTAAGGCTAGACGCTGGTACAAAAAAGTGTCTATTTACCTTTTCCAATTGGCTTTGCTGAACGCTCATGTGCTATACGGAGCTTCAGGACAGACTGGATCCTTCCTTAAATTCCAGGAAGAGATCATCGGAGCCCTTCTGCTTCCAGACGGTGCTCCACCTCACATTCCCCAACCAAATGCAGTTAGCCGGCTGCATGAGCGGCATTTTATTCATGTCCTCCCGAGTACCCCTACCCAACGAGCCCCCCAAAGAAAATGTCGTGTCTGCAGAAAGCGCGGATTTAGGCGTGACACCCGCTATTATTGTCCCCGCTGTCCTGACAATCCTGGTCTTTGCATCGGTGAATGTTTTGAACGCTACCATACACTAGTTGAGTATTAGCGTAGGGTACAGCATTGCACAGACTAGGCACACGTTCTCAAGAATGCCATCGCATTTTGAGACCAAAACCGCTGGAACCGTTACAACAGTTCCGTTAGAACTGTTACAGTTACAAACAAAAGTTTTAAAAAAAAAGTAAAAAATTAAAAAACAAAAAAAATATAAAATAAAAAAAACAAAAATAGTTGTTGTTTTATTGTTCTCTTTCTCTCTATTCTCTCTCTATTGTTCTCTTTTTTACTGTATTCTATTCTGCAATGTTTTATTGTTAACCATTTTTTTTGTTTTCAGGTACGCCATTCAGTTGCAGCGCGGATTTATCTATCTTGACAGCAACAGTGTTTGCTCCCACGATACATAAAGCCGTGACTCCAACGCTGTAGGAGGTGATTTCACCACCACAGTTTAAAAAAAAAAGAGCATATATGCCGAAGCATGGGGGCAGCAGATGGCGGAGGAGCGATTTGCTCCTAATGCCGCCTACATATGGTTGAAATTCCGACGGAGGCTTGCCCGTGGAAAATTCCGACCGTGTGTACGCGGCATAACTTTTTTGCGGGAGGATGCCCCCATGCTTCGGCATATATATATTTTAGGCACAGGTTGCATTAAAAAAAAAAAAATTTTTTTACTATGTTTTTTTTGGTATTTGCTTTGCAGGTATAGTAAATATTACTGTTATACTGTAATGTTACTTTGTTTTATTGTTAACCATAATTTGCTTAGCAGGTACACCATTCAGCTGCAGCGCGGATTTATTTATCTTGACAGCAACAGCGCTTGCTCCCACGATACATAAATCCGTGACTCCAGCGCTGTTGGAGGTGATTTCACCACCACAGTTAAAAACAAAATGGTGCATGTATGCCCATCATTAGAAGTGGGTGGATGAAGGGAGGTTTTCTAATGGTGGGCATACCCACCGATCAATCTTTTTTTTTCGTTCAGCCCACAGGCTGCATGAAAAAAAAGATTACAATATATGCCAAACAAGGGCCAGCAACGTACTGGTATGTTGCTGGACTTTGAGTGGTTATACCAGAATGATGCCGGCATTATCTTGGTATCATTCTTTTCAGCCAGCGGTCGGCTTTCATGTAAAAGCAATCCTAGTGGCTAATTAGTCTCTAGACTGCTTTTACAAGCAGTGGGAGGGAATGTCCCCCCCCTCCCACGTCTTCCATGGTTTTCTCTGGCTCTCCTGTCCCAACAGGGAACCTGAGAATGCAGCCGGTGGTTCCGCCAGCTGACCATAGAGCTGATCAGAGACCAGAATGGCTCCAATCATCTCTATGGCCTAAGAAACCGGAAGCTACGAGCATTTCATGACTTATATTTCGCCGGATATAATCAGCGCCATTGGGAAATTGGGAAAGTATTTTATCACACCGATCTTGGTGTGGTCAGATGCTTTGAGGGCAGAGGACAGATCTAGGGTCTAATGGACCCCAATTTTTTCAAAAAAGAGTACCTGTCACTACCTATTGCTATCATAGGGGATATTTACATTCCCTGAGATAGCAATAAAAATAATAAAAAATATATATAAAATGAAAGGAACAGTTGAAAAATAAAATAAAAAAGCAAAATCAATAATAATAAAAAAAAAAAAAAAAGCACCCCTGTCCCCCCCTGCTCTCGCGCAAAGGCGAACGCAAGCGTCGGTCTGGCGTCATATGTAAACAGCAATTGCACCATGCATGTGAGGTATCACTGCGAAGGTCAGATCAAGGGCAGTAATTTTAGCAGTAGACCTCCTCCGTAAATCTAAAGTGGTAACCTGTAAAGGCATTTAAATGCTTTTAAAAATGTATGCAGTTTGTCACCGCTGCACGTTTCTGCGCAATTTTAAAGCATGTCGTGTTTGGTATCTATGTACTTGGCCTAAGATCTAATTTTTTATTTCATCAAATATTTGGGCAAGATAGTGTGTTTTTAGTGCATTAAAATTTAAAAAAAAGTGTGTTTTTTCCCAAAAAAAAATGCGTTTGAAAAATCGCTGCGCAAATACTGAGTGAAAAAAAAAAAGAAACACCCACCATTTTAATCTGTAGGGCCTTTGCTTTAAAAAAATATATATTGTTTGGGGGTTCAACGTAATTTTCTTGCAAAAAAAAAGTTATTTTCTCATGTAAACAAAAAGTGTCAGAAAGGGCTTTGTCTTCAAGTGGTTAGAAGAGTGGGTAATGTGTGACATAAGCGTCTAAATGTTGTGCATAAAATGCCAGGACAGTTCAAATGACCCCATTTTGGAAAGTAGACACCCCAAGCTTTTTGCTGAGAGGCATGTCGAGTCCATGGAATATTTTATATTTTGACACAAGTTGCGGGAAAAATAATAATTATTATTTATTTATTTTTTTTTGCACAAAGTTGTCACTAAATGATATATTGCTCAAACATGCCATAGGCATATGTGGAATTACACCCCAAAATACATTCTGCTGCTTCTCCTGAGTACGGGGATACCACATGTGTGGGACTTTTTGGGAGCCTAGCCACGTACGGGGCCCCAAAAACCAAGCACCACCTTCAGGATTTCTAAGGGTGTGAATTTTTGAATTCACTCCTCACTGCCTATCACAGTTTCAGAGGCCATGGAATGCCCAGATGGCACAAAATACCCCCAAATGACCCCATTTTGGAAAGTAGACACCCCAAGCTATTTGCTGAGAGGTATGGTGAGTATTTTGCAGATCTCGCTTTTTGTCACAAAGTTTTGAAAATTGAAAAAAGAAAAAAAAAAAATTTTTTCTTTTCTTTCTTCATTTTCAAAAAAAATGAGAGCTGCAAAATACTCACCATGCCTCTCATAAAATAGCTTGGGGTGTCTACTTTCCAAAATGGGGTCATTTGGGGGGGTTTTGTGCCATCTGGGCATTTTATGGCCTTCAAAACTGTGATAGGTAGTGAGGAGTGAAATCAAAAATTTACGCCCTTAGAAATACTGAAGGCGGTGCTTGGTTTTCGGGGTCCCGTACACGGATAGGCTCCCAAAAATTCCCACACATGTAGTATCCTCATACTCAGGAGAAGCAGCAGAATATATTTTGGGGTGTAATTCCACATATGCCCATGGCATGTGTGAGCAATATATAATTTAGTGACAACTTTGGGCAAAAAATAAAATAAAATAAAAAGTTTGTAATTTTTCCCGCTACTTGTGGCAAAATATAAAATATTCCATGGACTCAACATGCCTCTTAGCAAATAGCTTGGGGTGTCTACTTTCCAAAATTGGGTCATTTGGGGGGTTTTGTGCCATCTTGGCATTTTATTGCCTTCAAAACTGTGATAGATAGTGATAGGTAGTGAGGAGTGAAATCAAAAATTTACGCCCTTAGAAATCCTGAAGGCGGTGCTTGGATTTCGGGGTCCCGTACGCGGATAGGCTCCCAAAAAGTCCCACACATGTGGTATCCCCGTACTCAGGAGAAGCAGCAGAATTTATTTTGGGGTGTAATTCCACATATGCCCATGGCATGTGTGAGAAATATATCATTTAGTGACAACTTTGGGCAAAAACAAAAAAAAAAAAAAAGTTTGTCATTTTTCCCGCAACTTGTGGAAAAATATAAAATATTCCATGGACTCAACATGCCACTCAGCAAATAGCTTGGGGTGTCTACTTTCCAAAATGGGGTCATTTGGGGGGGTTTTGTGCCATCTTGGCATTTTATGGCCTTCCAAACTGTGATAGGTAGTGATAGGTAGTGAGGAGTGAAATCAAAAATTTTCGGCCATAGAAATCCTGAAAGCGGTGCTTGGATTTCGGGGTCCCGTACACGGATAGGCTCCCAAAAAGTCCCACACATGTGGTATCCCCGTACTCATAAGAAGCAGCAGAATTTATTTTGGGGTGTAATTCCACATATGCCCATGGCATGTGTGAGAAATATATCATTTAGTGACAACTTTGGGCAAAAAAAAAAAAAAAGTTTGTCATTTTTCCCGCTACTTGTGGCAAAATATAAAAATATTCCATGGACTCAACATGCCACTCAGCAAATAGCTTGGGGTGTCTACTTTCCAAAATGGGGTCATTTGGGGGGGGGGGTTTGTGCCATCTTGGCATTTTATGGCCTTCAAAACTGTGATAGGTAGTGATAGGTAGTGAGGAGTGAAATCAAAAATTTACGCCCTTAGAAATCCTAAAGGCGGTGCTTGGATTTCGGGGTCCCGTACACGGATAGGCTCCCAAAAAGTCCCACACATGTGGTATCCCCGTACTCAGAAGAAGCAGCAGAATTTATTTTGGGGTGTAATTCCACATATGCCCATGGCATGTGTGAGAAATATATCATTTAGTGACAACTTTTTGTAAAATTTTTTTTTTTTTAACATTTTTTCTTTTTTCATTATTCAATCACTTGGGACAAAAAAATAAAATATTCAATGGGCTCAACATGCCTCTTAGCAATTTCCTTAGGGTGTCTACTTTCCAAAATGGGGTCATTTGGGGGGGTTTTGTACTTACCTGCCATTTTAGCACCTCAGGAAATGAGATAGGCAGTCGTAAACTAAAAGCTGCGTAAATTCCAGAAAATGTACCCTAGTTTGTAGACGCTATAACTTTTGCGCAAACCAATAAATATACGCTTATTGACATTTTTTTTACCAAAGACATGTGGCTGAATACATTTTGGCTTAAAAGTATGACTAAAATTGAGTTTATTGGATTTTTCTTATAACAAAAAGTAGAAAATATCATTTTTTTTCCAAATTTTCGGTCTTTTTCCGTTTATAGCGCAAAAAATAAAAATCGCAGAGGCAATCAAATACCATCAAAAGAAAGCTCTATTTGTGGGAAGAAAAGGACGCAAATTTCGTTTGGGTACAACATTGCATGACCGCGTAATTACCAGTTAAACCAGTGCAGTGCGAAATTGTAAAAAGTCCTCTGGTCTTTAGGCTGCATAATGGTCCGGTCTGAAAGTGGTTAAACAAGGGCATAAGCCAGTGGGAAATAAATTTAAAAGACCTAACGAAAATCCTGTATGGCTTAACTCCAACGTAAAAAAGCATATAAAAGCAAAGGAGAAGGCCTTCAAAAAAAACAAGGCTGAGGAATCATCATCAGCATTCAGACTTTACAAAGAATGCAACAAGAAATGTAAGGGTGCAATTAGGGCAGCTAAGATAGAACACGAAAGACACATAGCGGAGGGGAGCAAAAAAAATCCCAAGAAATTCTTTAAATATATAAACAGTAAAGAAGGGAGGACAGACCATATTAGCCCCATAAAGAATCAGGAAGGACATCTGGTTACAAAGGATGGGAAAGATGGCAAAGTTATTGAATTTATTCTTCTCCTCTGCCTTCATGAAGGAATCGGGGGGCTTCAGTAACCAAAACTGCAGTATTTATCCTCATGACACATCACAGGAAGCACCCTCATGGCTAACAGAGGACAGAATTAGCGATTCACCGGGACCAGATGGCTTGCACACAGAGGGTCCTTAGGGAACTCAAGTATTTGCCAGACCATTGTTCCTAATTTTTACTGACAGTCTACTACTGGGAATGGTATCAGCTGATTGGAGAAAAGCCAATGTAGCACCAATATTTTAAAAAAGGGCCAAAATACATCCCTGGGAATTACAGACCAGTTAGCCTAACATCCTGGAGGGGATAAGGGACTATATACAAGACTTTAGTAAAGAAAATTGTATCATTAGCAGTAATCAACATGGATTCATGAAGAATAGTTCTTGCCAAACCAATCTATTAACCTTCTATGAGGAAGTGAGCTGCCATTTAGATAAAGGAAGGCCCATAGACATGGTGTATCTAAATTTTGCAAAAGCATTTGACACAGTTCCCCATAAAAGTTTAATGTTCAAAGTAAGGTCCGTTGGCATGGACCATAGGGTGAGTACATGGATTGAAAACTGGCTACAAGAGCGAGTTCAGAGGGTAGTGATAAATGGAGAGTACTCGGAATGGTCAGGAGTGGAAAGTGGGGTCCCCCAGGGTTCTGGGCTGGGACCAATCCTATTTAATTTGTTTATAAACGACCTGGAGAATGGTATAAGCAGTTCAATCTCTGTATTTGTGGACAATACTAAGCTAAGCAGGGCAATAACTTCTCCGCAGGATGTGGAAACCTTGCAAGAAGATCTGAACAAATTATGAATTTGGGGTTTAAATAATGCATTTGGGTGGCAAAAATATGAATGCAATCTCCTCACTAGGGAGAGAACCTCTGGGGGAATCTAGGATGGAAAGGAACCTGGGGTCCTAATAGATATGAGGCTCAGCAATGGCATGCAATGCCAAGCTGCTGCTAACAAAGCAAACAGAATGATGGCATGCATTAAAAAGGGAATTAACTCAAGAAATAAAGTGATAATTCTCCCACTCTACAAGACTCTGGTCCGGCCTCACCTGGAGTATGCTGTCCAGGTCTGGGCACCAGTCCTCAGGAAGGATGTACTGGAAATGGAGCGAGTACAGAGAAGGGCAACAAAGTTAATAAAGGAACTGGAGGATATTAGTTATGAAGAAAGGCTGCAAGAACAGAACTTATTCTCTCTGGAGAAGAGACGCTTAAGAGGGCATATGATTTCAATTTACAAATACCGCACTGGTGACCCCACAATAGGGATAAAACTTTTCCGTGGAAGGGAGTTTAATAAGACACGTGGCCAGTCATTACAATTTATAAGAAATGAGATTTAACCTTAAACTGCGTAGAGGGTTCTTTACTGTAAGTGCGGCCAGGATGTGGAATTCCCACAAGTGGTAGTTTCAGCGGGGAGCATCGATAGTTTAAAAAAACTATTAGATAAGCACCTGAACGACCACAACATACAGGGATATACAATGTAATACTGACATATAATCACACACATAGGTTGGACCTGATGGACTTGTGTCTTTTTTCAACCTCACCTACTATGTAACCATAAAGCCTGATAACCTCTCTAATGAAGTGACACATTTTAATAGGTCTAATTTTGTCCACCAGAATAGAGTTACAATAAAGAGGTACAATGTGGAAGGGTCCAAGATAAAGTCCATCAACAGCATACGGCAGGGAATGTTGTGATGGATAAGGGTCTATATAAACCCCGGGGCTTGGCTCAACTGCTTTTGGAATGGCTACAGACAGAAAAGGAAGAGACAAACATCTTGCAGTCCTTAGCGAGATTAAGCCATTAGAAGGTCCGCTGTATGCTATTCTGTGTCTTGGAGGCTTCAAAGTTCCCAGCAAGCAGGAGATTGTGGCAGAATTTGAGAACAGGTGTTAAAAGACCTTCTTGGACAAAAATCTTGCCCTTATGCATAACCAGAATATTAGACTGGCAGAGGTCTAGTTAAGAGCAATTGGAAAAGCCCTGGAAATTTCCTTCATCTGGGCCAAGGGACCAGGGTGGATCATTAGAAAATTCATCCTGGAAAGGATGGAATCAAAAGAAGCAGATTTTTTGGAAAACATTCGGGACAACGCATCTGGTTTCCTATTTTTGGAACCAGATTGGTAAGTCAGATGAAAGTTGAAATGGTAAAAGAAGAGCTCCTATCTGGCCTGACATGGTCTGAGTCCCTGAGTGGTCCTCAAGTATTCAAGTGATCAGAAAAAATGAGAATGGAGTGGGCTGCGCCCCCCGATAAGTAGCACCACATCTCTAATGATCTCTTTTTCACAAACAAATCTCTGTCCCCAATCTGATTATTATTTACTGGGAGAGAATAGCTCCTACTGTTGTTTCAGAAGCATGTACCTCCAGAATAAAAGGCTAGGATGGATCTAGGTGCTTCAGAAAAGCTGCAGAAGTGAACAAGGTTTTTAGTCTGTTGAATGCAGACTGGGTTTCAGGCAGCCACGAGAATGCGTTGGGCCAGCTAGTAAGTTGGGATAGTGGAGCTACTATGGGAGAGATGAATTTGCAACAGAAGTTGGTAAACTCCAGGAATTCCCCCGATTGTCAGTGGAAGCCAGCCACCCTGGCATTGTGGGGACCTTCTTTGGATCCACATCATATAGGTCCACACCCTATTTACAAAGCTCTTTCAGTGGTGAATTGTCTCTTGTCGCCTGCAGCTTGGCTGTTTCTTACTGTTATGACTACATTCCCTGGCAGGTGACGTGGGCTCACCTGAGATGTGGAGCCCCAGCTGATTTTTACTAAAGTTCCTGATGGTGGACATGTGTTTTGCTGTGTGCTGCTACCAGGTTTTGGCCCCCAAGATTGCACCACCAAAGGGGTGAGGCTCATTACTCTGATTCAGGTGCATTTCAACAAAATTTGGAGGCTTAAGGGGATATAAAATATGAACCTGCACTTAGTTTTCAGAAGCAACCATTGATTTGGGGAATGTAGCCCTGAACATGTTAATCTCTGTAAATAACCTGTTTTTTAAAACTGACCAACTTCAACACAAAATTAATCTCTTTTTCTTGACAGAAAATTACTTCTTATGACCCTAGGCTTAGAGCATCAAAATAAACCAATTAGTGAGCTTGCAATTCTACCCAATAACCAATGCAACTTTATGAAAATCTGAAAATTCTCTGAATTTACTTTAATTGTAGTTCTCTCTATTCTTCCAAAGTTAGAAACCACAGAGTATCTCTCAATGTATTTAACAGGGCAGTAGGAAAGCACCTAGTTTATTTTGGTTTTGTGTCGTTTTCTCTCTTTCTCTCTGCTTTCTGTATGTTTTTGCTGTTAAAAAACATATAATTGCCAAATGTGCCCATGTATTGCCAGAATTAAGGTACAATTCCTGGAATGGTGTGAGGGGAAAAAAACCTCTGTCAGGTTAATGATGTCTGTGTCACCATTGGAGAGATGTACCCCTGTTGTCAGTCCTGAAGACTTTTGTCAATGGCAGAGAAAGTAAGGGAAAATCCAAAATGTTGTTGTCCCTGGAGCAGCAGTAGCGATATTTTCTTCAAATTGAGACATTTATTCTGGAGACAACTGCCAAAGTTTGGAATCCTTATGGGTTTAGAAAGATTATCTCTCGCTTCTTGTTATATCTCTGTGAAGGAAAGAAAAGGTAAATTACCCTAATGAGGATGAAAAGAGCAACAGAAGTCTGGCAGAGAATCTAACCCTATCAATTCCATTTAAAGCTAACAAAAAAAATACTTGAAACCCACACGCTTAAAGGCACTGATATTTTAGCTGTGTCCTACTCTGAGAACATTTTCAGTCCACCCCACACATACACACCAACTGATTGTTGGATAAACAAAAAAATCTCTATCGTAATGCACTTTATTACTTACCTTAAGCCGTGGTCACATGATGTCCCAGGCCCCAGTCTTCTCACCCTCTGTTTACTTCCTGTCATGGTCATTCTTTGGGTGTTCACGTCAGCATCTAAATTACATGGATACTTCCTATTGGAAGTCCAGCAGCAGGGTCCTCTCAGGATCACAAGATCCAAGAGCTGAAGCCAATACAGGCAGATGGTAGGAAATCTGCAATCTCAGGCTCTATTCACACCTCTGGATTTGTAGTCCACCTCACAGAACTGCAAACAGAGAGGAGACTTAGGTAAGTAGATCTTTCTGCACAAGGTAAGGGGAAAAATACCTAGGAGGATGGGTTAAAGATGATAGGTATACGTGTGAGAATGTTTTAACTATGGGCTTTAAAGTAGAAGTTCATCCTATTACTAAAATCTTTAAATCTACTGGCATCCACAATGTAATACTTTTGCTGCTTTTGTAACAGCTTTTGTTGCTCAGAAGGAACGCATAAGGTTATGGCACTGGATTGTGTTCAGGTAATTTGGCTGGTCGAGGGTCAGAACGAGGCTTGGTTAATTCCATAATGTATTTAAGATGGTGATGCAGTGCTCCACCTGTGCCCCAGGACGACGTCATTTGGGACAAAACATGTAGGGCAGAGCGACGTGCTGACGTCACCATCTCTCTTGTGTCCCAACGGATGGGTTTGTTTGGTTGTGTGCCGGCCAACACACCAAACTTAAGGTGCTAATTTTTACTCATTGCTGTGAGCTTTACATTTTATACTTAATAAACCCATCTGGATTTTACACTATGTGGAGCCTTTGAGTTCTTTTTGGTGCCTAACTATTATCCAACTTACTGAGTGAAATCAGAAGTGTTGAGAAGCCCTTAGGCCCCCGACTGGGTTTTAAGCCGCAGGAGTACCTTGAGTTCCTATAATAAGGGGTCTACAGGAGCTGGTAAGCAGTTTCTACAGTAGGTGGTGGATTCACTGTGGTTTTTGGTGATGGATGATGAACTATTAAATATCACATTGTTTGTGGACAACTTCACACAGATGAATATAATGCATATGGAACCATTTATGGACGTTACATTTATTTTTTAGCGCAATTCTAATTTTTCTTTCTTCACAATCTAAGACTAACCTATCTAGCCCTGTAAAGCAGAAATCGCTATACGTACCTTTTCTGAAGCCAGTTGGGCTGCCAGCAGGTGCAGAAGAGGCAGCGACAATGGAAGCCCCATAGTAACTATGCCAGTAGCTTTAGAGATTTAGTATTAGGGTGAACTTCCACTTTAACCTGAAAACAAGACAACTAATGCAGCCACCACATCTAAGGACTAGTAAGCTGCAATATATTATATTTTTGTTCTTAGGTTTTGTTATCCTTCAAAGTAGTATTAAACCATCAGCATTTTAGCTTGACACACTTAGCACAATAAAATAAACATTATCCCCAATAAACTATTTGTTAAAATTCTTACCCCAGCACTTATAGTTAACAACTTTCAGGACTGATTGATACTGCTCTCTCAGTACTGCTTCCCTGAACTTCCATTCTTTACAGGACAGCTTTAACAGTGGACAGTGAAGTCTTGAGCCAGTCTATAAGCTTGAAGGATGGAGCTGTAGGAGAGTGCCTTACCACCCTAGGCCACAAGGCTGTGTGTTTCTATTGATGCAAACAGTGTAGGGCAGGGGTCTCAAACTGGTGGCCCTCCAGCTGTTGCGGAACTACAATTCCCATGAGGCATTGCAAGGCTTACAGTTACAGGCATGGCAGAGGCATGATGGGACTTGTAGTTCCGCAACATCTGGAGGGCCGCTAGTTTGAGACCCCTGGTGTAGGGAGACACAACTCAAGTCTCTGCATGCAAGAGTGGCTCCATAGGATGCTACTAGAGAAAGAAGCTACCCTGAAACCAAAAACCTGGGTCAGTGGTCATGGCACAAGCTTAAACTGTAACATAGGCAAGGAAAAAAAGGTAAATAAGCTGCATACTCAATAAGTGATTAAAACAGCTGCTTAAAGGAGAAGTAGGGTCAAAGCTTTTTTGGCCCTAATTCTCCTATGGATTACAGGAGTGCAGTTTGTTCTGCACTCCTGTGACTTGTTTTCTGTTGACAGCGGGCTAAAGCCTGCTGTCGGCTGACATCACTCAGCTAGTCCAGGTGCTGGATCGATTCTTACTTACCATCGGGATCCACCCAAATGCCTGGACTAGCAGTTGGCTCAACCTCTCAGCGAGCTGATGGGAGACTGAGCCACCCACTCCCACCCCTCGACAGCCCAGGGCTTCAGTGAGTGCTGGAGGGGCTGAGCAGAGAACAGAATGAAGGGAAGAACTGAGCAATCAGTGGTCTTTGATTGCTCAGTTCTCAGTGCAGAGGCATTAAGGGACAGATGTAGCAAGGGGCATCTGAAAGCATGGGCCTCAGATTCATGGGGGCCCCATGATAACCTTGCATTACATCATATTTGCCAGCTGTCCCTGATTTACCGGGATAGACACGCTATTTACCAAGCTGTCCCTGGAGCACCCTGGAACCTGGAATATGCCCTCCTGATCCCAGTATTGTGCCCTCTTGACCCTCCCATACTGTGCCCTCCTGACCCCCCCGCCCCATTTCTGTACTGTGCCCTGTTGTTAGTCTTTGATTTATGGCATGTTTTCTTGTTGTTTAAAATAGATTTTATTGAGAGTACTAATAAATATACTGTATGTTTAAAGTAATTCATTCAGTTTAAAACAGAAATGAAAGTCAAAATATTTGTGTATAGATATAAAAAAAAGACATTAAAAATACCTTTTTCTCCCTTTTTTATAAGCGATCACATTCCCTCTGTATTCCGCTGCATAAGAGCTGGGGGGGGGGGGGAGGAGAAGCAGCAGGACACTGATCTTCCCAGTGAAAGGCTGTGTGAGCAGAGTAGGCTTTTTTCCCAGCATAGCTAGACAACTGACCACTGTGTGCTCTCCTGCTCAGTGTGGTCAGTTTTTAATAAGAAAGAGAGAGGGGCTGGCAGGAACACCAGTGATTTCACTCAAAGGAAGCAATACAAAGAGAACAGGATACTTTTTCATAGGTACAGCTGACACATATCAGGAATATGAAATGGGGTAACAAACACTTTAATTCTATCAACTATTTATACTTTATTTCTTAAGAATTGGTGCATAAATTGGGGCAGGCTGGTAAGGGCCCCAGGGCACTACTTTGCCCAGGGGCCCATGATGCTATTAAGACTCAAAGCTGCATCCAACATAGATGAATATCATTTTTCATTTTTTTTTGGAAACCCATACTTCTCTTTTAAAATGTTTTTAAAAAACTGTGGGTTTAATATCGCTTTAACTGTAGACATCTGTAGACAAAACTTCAAGACAGCAAGCAAACTTCACCATTCTCCTTTGCATAAGACAGATAGCTGCCTGTACAAGCATAAGAGAAGAAAATAAGTAATAAATACCTTTTACAAACTTTATCTCCGTGTCCTCCCCTGCAATATCAAATCTTTCAGGGAGGTGGAATTATCTTTTAACCCCGTAAAGACTGAGAAAATGTTATGCCCCTGTTCCTGGGTCTCTATTTCATGGCGTTTCATAAATGTCTTTTTTTTTATTTTTTATAACTGCCCCTTTTGTTGTGCTGCTATAAAAACATGGTATCTTTTTATACGTATGACAGCTCTCCTTTCACCGGCCCAGCCAGCAACACTTTGCTTTTGATTTACGCAAACAACAGTAAATGTTTTATATATTTGTGTGGAACTGAATGATATTAGACCATCAATCCACGGGGACAGGGAAAATCAGAAAAAAAAAAAAGCTATTACATTTCAGGAGCTGTTAAATCAGACGTGCCCCCTGGCTGATTTTTGTCAACTATATTTGCTGTTGGTAAAACCGTTGATGCTTAGATTGCATCCGAGGCTTGGGGAGTGTTAGAGTGTAAATAGCAGCTGAGTTTTAAACTGCACTACATATCCCACACTTAATGCACATGTCTGGATTACATTCACCTCTGATTAAAGCCCACGGCTCCAGGAAAAGAAAAATGAAATGGATAAGCTAGGCTACTGCCTTCTGTCAATGCCTCTAGCTTTGGCCCCATAGCAACCTGCCAACAGGCCGAGGTTCTGGTAGTTGTAAATTTTAATTGGTCGTCAGGGGAAAGTAGAAAACACTGACTAGAGATTAATTAGTAAATTAACCTAGACATAATACACATTCCCCCACGGGCTGAGGGTAGCTCCGGGCTAGGGAGGAATGACTCTGGAGAGAGTGGTACTTGTGTTGGGATGTTGTAATTGTTTCCAACCGTGGAGCTAAACATCTTTTTTGTGTCCCGAAATTCCCTACAGTGTGACCTTGGCAGAGACCCCTATTTGTTTAGCAAATGCAGATAGCTTTTTTGCCTTCAATTACCTAATTTCACATACACTGTATATATATTTATTGCACCTATGAGAACACAGGTGTTAAGGAGCCTTCAGGATAAAACGGGCCACAACAGGCCATATTTGTTTATTACTTATGCAGGCTCCACCTCCTGATTGGTGGCATTGCTACACAATGGTTGTGCTTTACTGCTTCCCCTTGACCACGAGAGTCTAATGTTTGGCCCGATGTGCTTCCTCTGTGCCTGGTTTCAGTAGGTTTCAGCATTTAGGTAGGTAGCCTACATCAGGAGGAGGTCTCCACGGCTTCATTTATCAAGGCACCATGGTTGGTATGGAAAAAATAACTGTAAGCGCAAAGACAATAGACATGTGCACAATAGAAAAATTTGTTTAGTTTTGTTTTGTTTCTGTTCGTTTCCGTTGATTCGTAACGATTCATAAATTCGTAAGTCATCGGTGTTCGTAGTCGGACTCGTTCGTATTTTCGTAAGTCGTCAGTGTTCATATTCGGACTCGTTCATATTTTCGTAGAGTTATTTTTTCGTTGATTCGTTTTTCCGTATCTAATTTTCCGTATTCTAATTTCAGTCTAATTTTCGTTTATTCGAAATTCGTATTTTCGTATTTTCGTTGTATTTTGTATTCGGACGCATTCGTATTTTCGTAGATTTAGTTACATTCATACTATACTTGATTTATTCGTACTTTCGTACATTGTTTTCGTAGATTCGTAATCGGAGCATAATTCATAATTTTATGTACCGTAATGTGTATGCTATTATTACATTGTAAGAGGCACGGAAATTTACGAATCGAAAAAAAAAAAAAGTTACGAATGTACGAATTTTTTCGTTCAATCTATTCGAAGCACGTTAAGCAGCGCCATTGTAAGAGACACGGAAAATTACGAATCAACAAACAAAAAAAAAAAAGTTACGAATGTACGAATTTTTTCGTTCAATCCATTCGAAGCACGTTAAGCAGCGCCATTGTAAGAGACGCGGAAAATTACGAATCAACAAACAAAAAAAAAAGTTACGAATGTACGAATTTTTTCGTTCAATCCATTTGAAGCACGTTAAGCAGCGCCATTGTAAGAGACACGGAAAATTACGAATCGACAAACAAAAAAAAAAGTTACGAATGTACGAATTTTTTCGTTCAATAGATTCGAAGCACGTTAAGCAGCGCCATTGTAAGAGACACGGAAAATTACGAATCAACAAACAAAAAAAAAAAGTTACGAATGTACGAATTTTTTTCGTTCATTTTGATTTTCGTTGTTTCTGTTTTCCTTTTTCGGATTTTCATTCTTTCGTAGTTTCGTTGTTTCTAATTTAATTATTTCGTATTTTCATTGTTTTTCTTATTCGTTCGTTTCGATAGTTCATTATTCGTTAGAATTTTTAGCGAATCATTCGTTCATTCGTACGATAACGAATGAACGAATATAACGAATTTGAACGGAAAACGAATTCGTAACTAAACGAATTGCACATGTCTAAAAGACAATGCGACTGTAAACATAAAAATAGGCAACAAATAACCATATTAGTCAATTAGTTCATAAAAGGTTTAAAGCTCTGTGATTGATGGCGGCAGCTGTCCTCAGAGAAAGCCAGCTCTGTAAACAGGTAAAGAGAGAGGGGGGGATACAGAAAGCGCCACCTGAGTGTAGTATTAAAGCGTTAGGAGTTCTGACAATTTTTTTTTTTTTTAAAGTCAGCAGCTACAAATACTGCAGCTGCTGACTTTTAAAATATGGACAGGGCGGCCCGCAATATCGGCACCAGAAGCCGATCTGTCCCTCGGCTCTCGGGTAGAGGCCCCCGCCATCTTCGGTAAGGGAATCAGGAAGTGAAGCCTTGCGGCTTCACAGCCTGGTTCCCTACTGCGCATGCGCGAGTCGCGCTGCGCAATCCCACTGGTCCCTGCTGTCTTCTTGGACCTGTGTGTCTCCCAGAAGACAGCGGGGGGACAGAGGAGGTGCCGGATATGGCGTAGATATCTGCGAATACTGTGGCTATCTATGCCCAGAAGTTGGAGCAAATACCTGGATTAGACAGGTATCTGCTCCCCTCTCCCCTCTGAAAGGTGACAAATGTGACACCGGAGATGGGGAGGATTCCGAAAAGCGGAAGTTCCATTTTTGGGTGGAACTCCACTTTAAGTATGTTTTTAGGATGCCAGAAGAGATACCATATATACACACAGATAAGCCTGCTTTTTATTTCAATCTTGTGAGTGTTACTGTTTTACCTTGCCAATAAAATTGTGCTTTAACCACTTGCTTACTGGGCACTTATCCAATTTTTTCTTTCAGCGCTGATGCACTTTGAATGATAATTGCGCGGTCATACAACACTGTACCCAAATTACATTTTTATAATTTTTTCCCCACAAAATAGAGCTTTCTTTTGGTGGCATTTCATCACCTCTGTGGTTAAAAAAATGTAAAAAGACTGAATTTAACCACTTGCTTACTGGGCACTTAAACCCCCCTCCTGTCCAGACCAATTTTCAGCTTTCAGCGCTGATGCACTTTGAATGACAATTGTGCGGTCATACAACACTGTACCCAAATTAAATTTGTATCATTTTTTCCCCACGAATAGAGCTTTCTTTTGGTGGTATTTGATCACCTCTGCGTTTTTTTTTTTTTATTTTTTTTTTAATTGAAAAAGACCAAATTTAAAAAAAATTATATATATTTATATTTTGTCATAAAATTTAGCAAACAGACAATTTTTCTCCTTCATTGATGTAAGCTGATGAGGCGGCAGTGATGGGCACTGATAGGTGGCAGTTATGGGCACTGATGGGTGGCAGTGATGGGCACTTATGGGTGGCAATAATGGGCACTGATTGCTTACACTGATAGGTGGCACTGATTGGCACCACTGGTGAGCATTGATAGGTGGCACTTGTGTGCATTGATAGGAGGCACTTATGGGCATTGATAGGTGGCACTGGTGGGCACTGTGGGCACTGGCAGGTGTCAATAACAGGTGGCACTGGCAAGGGGTACTGATTGGCACAGATGAGGTGCCTGTGTTCCTTTCTCTTCGGGACCAATGTCCCTTTAACATAAGCCGGTGATCGGCTTATTTTTCAGTTTTTTTTTCCTTGGGAGAGTGCATGTAATCAGCAGAGGGCCAATCCAGAAAGAGGGTCAGGTGTCCTGCTGCCTCATAGGACAATCAGGGAAGAATGGAAACTCCTCCCACAAGCTTTAACCAGACACTGATAGAAGTCACAAGACTGCTATATACGGCTAATGAGAAAAGGTATTTAGCAGTTTATATTTACTAAAACGATTGCATTTCCGTGTTCTGTGTACTGTGGGAGACCAGATATATTGAATGCACCGTCCTGGATTTAGTAACACTTTAACTTTTAAAACACGTTTTATTTGCACTAAACCCTTCACCCGACCTGTAAATGATTGCATGTAATTATTTTGACAAAAAAAAAAAAAAGGAAAAATAGAGGTAAAAAAATTTTTTTTTGTGTATAAATGTATATACTGTATATATATATATATATATATATATATATATATATATATATATATACATATATATATATATATATATGGTATTTTCACCAAGATTTTGATGGGCTAAGTGGAGCCAAGTACACACAATGAGATTATGCATGCTAGTCTCATATCGAAAATGAAGAGGTTACTCAATTCTCGTACGACAGAATATAACATTAGAAGTGTGTACCTTTAGGGTTAGACACTGATGACCTTATAGGTTTTGGATACTCCAATAGAGAGATCTCCCTGCCATAATTTCATGCACTGTTTCTGAGTTTTGCATGTTCCCATCCACCTTTGTGTGTTGCATCCCCGCCTGTTGTTTGTGTATATAAAAACTTTATCTTAACAAGGAAACTTAACCAAAATCTAACATTATATTTTGGACCACGTGACCCACTAGCTTCTTATGTTGCCATAAAAAATCTAGGAGGCTAATTAAAAAACAAAAAGCAGATGCCGCTTTCCGCTGGACACACCATGGTATCGCTGCACACCACAGCCTGCCATACATGATATTTTTAAAATGCAGGCCATGGTGAAGGAGTGGCCAGTGACATGACCTTGACAGATCACAGGGGCCAACCGCTTCACCTGGTTTTTAGTTTTTATCCTTTTAAAGAGAGGCCTGGAGCGAGGGAATGAAAAGGACTAGCAGAGGGCCGGCATGACAAGGTGATGAGGGAACAGCATGGGGTTAACAAAAATAGTGAAAAGGTGGGGGATTAATAATTGGATGAGAAATCAAAGTATGGCAATGGAAAAAAAAACTGACTTGTTTGGATTTGTGCTGGTAAACAACTAAAACTAATGGAAAATCCAAAAAAATCCAAATGCAAAACTAATGGGAAATCCAAAATATAACACATAATGTCACCAGAACAAAAGCTGAATATTTTTTTTTCAGTGGGGACCCTTGTTCTGGTGACAATGGTCGTATGCCCTGTACACACGGTTGGAATTTCTGACGGAAAATGTGCGATCGGATCGTGTTGGGGCTACATCTGACTTTTTCCATCTGAATTTTTCCGACACACAAAGTTTGAGAGCAGGATATAAAATTTTCCGACAACAAAATCCGATTCGTTTCAATTCTGATAGTGTGTAGACAATTCCGACAGACAAAGTGCCACGCATGCTCAGACTAAATTAAGTGACGAAAGCTATTGGCTACTGGCCCGTTTATAGTCCCGACGTACGTGTTTTACGTCACCTTGTTCAGAACGATCAGATTTTCCGACAACTTTGTGCGACCGCGTGTATGCAAGACAAGTTTGGCCCAAAATCCATCTGAAAAAATCTGACGGATTTTGTTGTCGGAATGTCCGACCGTGTGTACAGGGCATTAGACGGGAATTATACTCACTTTTTAAAGATTTACTCTCATTCTTTGTTGCATCCCTAGGACAGGAAGTCAAAGAGATCTCCCCAATTTGGAAAAAAACAGCTAAATAAATAAATAAACTCAACTAAATTGATGAAAAAAGCACTGGCTTTTATGTTATTGCATTTAAAAAAATAAATAATTCTATGGATAGTTTGGTCAAAGGGCACAATGTACTCTTATGCCCCGTACACACGGTCGGAAATTCCGACCACAAAATCCGTCAGATTTTGTCCGACACTGGTGTTGCATACACACGGTCGGACAAAGTTGTCGGAAAATCCGATCATCCTGAACGTGGTGACGTTCGTTGCGTACGACGGGACTACGTAGAGGCTAGTAGCCAATAGCTTTGGTCTTGTAATGTGATCTGAGCATGCGTGGCACTTTGTCCGTCGGAATTCGCTACACACGATCGGAAAAAATCCAATAGGACTTTGTTGTCAGAAAATTTGAGAGCAGGATCTCAAACTTTTTCCGTCGGAAATTCCGACGGAAAAAGTCCGATGGAGCCCACACACGGTCGGAATTTCCGACAACATGGTCCGATAGGACATTTTCCGTCTGAAAATCCGACCGTGTGTACGGGGCATAAGTCTTGCTAGAGTTAAAGTCCCTAAGTAAACATATTGTTTCATAGTTACCCTAGCAGAAATTCTATTTTTACGCACAGCTGAACTTTACTAAGTTAGCACAGTGCTATTTAATCAACATGATCAAACATTTCAACTTTTTTAAATTATAACAAATCTATCTCCTTACAAAAAGGTTACATGCAAAATAAATTTTGAAAACAAAAAAAGACAGGAAAAAACATATTTATTTCCAGTAGAAGCGAAGTGCCACTAAGCAGCCTTGCTATTATTTAAAATGTTGGTTACAAGCCAAATTCAACTTTGTATTCTCATTGTTTTGCTCCCTCATTAACATATGTATTAATTAAACTCTGCAGGCAACAGTTTAAATTACTATTAAACATAAATATTTCACCAATGGGATGTTACATTATCCTAATTTATGTGCTTTAGCAATCTAGAGATATTAGTCTGGTCTTGAGCGAAATGTTTTTTAATTAAAATATGTTTTAAGTAAAGCAGGAATTGTAATTCTGGTGAAATGAGTCTACCTATACACTGAGGAAAATGACACAGGGCAAATTTGTTTTTTGGGGACACAATGTCATGTGTAATGCTTTTTGCGAAAAAAAAAAAAAAAAAAAATACAGAAAAAATGTCCTGTCTATTTTCTCTTGGGCGCAGTCTTTAGACGAGTATACTTAATCCCAGCGTTCTCTCCATTTTACCCCTTCTGCCAGTCACCATTTCTAATTAGCTCTCCCTATGGAAGAAGAAGATGGATTATATTTTAATATACAGAGACTAAAATTAGTTTATATTTTAGCGAGTTAGCAATTCTGCGCCGCTGATTTACTTGGGAGGCTACAAATTCTGCAAGCTTGCAATTAATCACGCCGCGGTCATTTTCGTAAAGAAAAAAAAGGGTTTCGGTTTGGCTGTCTGAATGATAATAGGCAAAAACATGAAATTTATGTAGTTTAGAAATTAAGGCTCGATGTTTAACAATGTCATAATATATTTTTAGTCGTTTCTCTTTTTTTCAAGCAGAGTTTAATTTCAATGGGATTTATTTTACGCAGACTTCAAGTTGCTTTAAAATCGAGGTCTCATTCGTGAACTGAAATAATGCATTGTTCTAATGCAGCCTTTTGTATCAACTTTGATCATGAAGTGTATACTTCCTTTATGGCTTTTGTAGATGATTGCAGAACGGTACCATAGACCAAGGGCAATGTATCATTTGTATGTGAAAATTGTACATTGAAGAACCGTAGCAGAGAGGTTAGAATTGCTGCCCTGCAGAACTCCCTATGTTGTCATGGCTAGACTGGCAATGTGCTAAATATGACATTGCCCAGAATGGCTGGCTTTCTAAAGCCTCGTACACGCGATCGGACTTAACGACAACAAAACCGTGGAATTTTGTCGGAAGGGCGTTGGATCAAACTTGTCTTGCATACACATGGTCACAAAAATGTTGGCCAACAATTACGAACGTGGTGACGTACTAGACGTACTACGTGTTTTTTTCAGCTCTTTAGCGCCACCCTTTTGGCTTCTTCTGCTAATTTCGTGTTAGTAGAAGTTTGGTGAGTGTTGATTCGCGCTTTTCTTTTCGCGTTTTTCATTTTGTGCTTTTTAGTTCATTTCTGAACAGCCGTTCATCAACCAGACATGTTACATACATAGTTACATAGTAGGTGAGGTTGAAAAAAGACACAAGTCCATTAAGTCCAACCTATAGCCTCATACACACGATCGGACCGTGGACCAACTTTCCCGTGGATTTTTGTCCAAAGGGGCGTTGGCCCCAAGTTGGTATTGCATACACACGGCAGGACTTTTTCAGCCAACTTTCACCAAATCACTTGGTTTTTCTACTCTTTACCGCCACCTTTGGTCAACTTCTGTATTGTTGTCTGATCTTTTGCATTGGTTCTGCATTGGTTTGTACAAAAGTCCGTTGGTTTTGTGTACACACGGTCGGACTTTGGTCCATCAGACTTTTGTTGGCAGAAAGTTGGTCCGTTCGCACAGCCAACAAAAGTCCGATGAAAACTGGAAAAAGTTGGTCCGATGGAGCGTACACACGGTCGGATGTTGGTCCAAAACAGCTAATTTGCATGTTGGTTGTCAAAAAGTCTGATCGTGTGTACGGGCCTTTAGTGTGTGATTATATGTCAGTATTACATTGTATACCCCTGTATGTTGTGGTCGTTCAGGTGTTTATCTAATAGTTTCTTGAAACTATCGATGCTCCCTGCTGAGACCACCGCCTGTGGAAGGGAATTCCACATCCTTGCCGCTCTTACAGTAAAGAACCCTCTACGTAGTTTAAGGTTAAACCTCTTTTCTTCTAATTTTAATGAGTGGCCATGAGTCTTGTTAAACTCCCTTTTGTGAAAAAGTTTTATCCTTATTGTGGGGTCACTAGTATGGTATTTATATATTGAAATCATATCCCCTCCCAAGCGTCTCTTCTCCAGAGAGAATAAGTTCAGTGGGCGCAATTTTTCCTCATAACTAATATCCTCCAGACCCTTTATTAGCTTTGTTGCCCTTCTCTGTACTCGCTCCATTTCCAGTACATCCTTCCTGAGGACTGGTGCCCAGAACTGGACAGCATACTCTAGGTGCGGACGGACCAGAGTCTTTTAGAGAGGGAGAATTATCGTTTTTATCTCTGGAGTTGATCCCCTTTTTAATACATGCCAATATTCTGTTTGCTTTGTTAGCAGCAGCTTGGCATTGCATGCTATTACTGAGCCTATCATCTACTAGGACCCTCAGGTCCTTTTCCATCCTGGATTCCCCCAGAAGTTCTCCCCCCCATGTTGAGGAATCGGAGGAGATAACGTGTTATTTATTATTGGCCTTGGAGTTATTGCTTTATTTTTTTATTATTTTTTGGTTGAATAATGATTTGATTTGGTATATTTAATATATTTTTGGATGCATAGAATTTACTTTTTGGTTAAGTTCTATTGGCAGATAGCATGTCTATTTTTTTTTTTTTTTTTTTTAATGCACAAATAAAATAAAAAAATAAACATAATAATATTATTCTTGATATCACTAGAAAAAAAAAGCCGTTTGTTTGCAATAACTCCATCAGTATCACCAGCAAAGCAGCTTCATTATTATCCCATTAAAGAAAAAGAGAATTGTGCGCTGCATTTGGATATTTCATAATTTGCCACGTCACGAATGTTAATTCTCCATTACAAACGCTAGTTTACAAGACCGACCGCTTCTGCTTCTGAGCATGTAGTTTGTACTTTGGACTTTTGTCCGACGGACTTGTGTACACACGATCAGAAAGTCCGACAACACACATTTGTTGGCGGAAAATTTGAGAACCTGCTGGCCAACATTTGTTGGCGGAAAGTCTGACAACAATTGTCCAATGGAGCATACACACGGTCGGACTTTCCGCCAACAAGCTCACATCCAACATTTCCTGTCAGAAAATCGGATTGTGTGTACGGCATAAGAGTATTTATATTTAAACCTGAAGTTTTCTTTAAAATAATGTCTGATGACAGCCATGAGCCATGTGGCTTATTACTGAGGCTACAAGTGCCTTTACAACACCCATTTCAAAGGCATGGGTCAGTGTTCTCACTATCAACAGCAAAGAGATGTAGGGGGACCTTTGAAGGGGTCTGTGTGCTATTTTTTTTAAGTTGGCAAAAAAAAATTTGCTGGCAATTCAAACTGTAGAATTTTTTTTATTCTTCCTTTGAGTCTGATATGGATTGTAAGGGGACACCTAATGCAAAAAAAAGGGAAAAAAAATGGAAAAAAATGTGTGAAATCCCCCTAAAACCCCTAAAAATCCATACCGTAGCTTTAATCTAAGCATGCAGCCTGGCTGGCCAGAAAAGGGGGAAGGGAGAGTGATGAGTGTCACGCAACCTCAACATGGGGGGGGGGGGGGGGTGCCATGCCAGGGGGGATTTTTGTGTATTGCCATCTGTGAGAACTCCCTTCACTTCCTGTCCCAGAAACACAACAGGAAGTTGAGGAAATCTCTCACTTCTTAGGCAGTTGTCACCAGAACAGGTGCACCCATTTTGCCCACTTTTAATTTTTTGGGGGACAACTTAAAATTATGGATTTTTCTTCACCTTCATTAATTGCTACCAGAACAAAAATAGGGAATGAATCTGCTCGCCTAGATACCTTTTAAAGTTGGAGGGAGCCATTGGATCCCGCTGCTGTCAATCACAGCCAGTGACCCAATGAGGACAGACGGGGGGGGGGGGGGGGGCGAGCCACGGCTCTGTGTGTGAATGGATATGCAGATCAGCTGTTCGAGAGCAAGCTGCTTGTTGTGAGGACACTGGTAGGCGGGAGGGGCCAGGAGCACCAGTGGGGGACCCGAGAAGAGGAGGATCGCGGCTGCTCTGTGCAAAACCATATATATATTACCAAAAGTATTGGGACACCTGCCTTTACACGCACATGAACTTTAATGGCATCCCAGTCTTAGTCCGTAGGGTCCAATATTGAGTTGGCCCACCCTTTGCAGCTATAACAGCTTCAACTCAACTCAACTTCTGGGAAGGCTGTCCACAAGGTTTAGGAGTGTGTCTATGGGAATAATTGACTATTCTTCCAGAAGTGCATTTGTGAGGTCAGGCATTGATATGGACGAGAAGGCCTGGCTCGCAGTCTCTGCTCCAATTCATCAACGTGTTCTATCAGGTTGAGGTCAGGACTCTGTGCAGGCCAGTCAAGTTCCTCCATCCCAAATGCGCTCATGCATGTCTTTATGGTCCAAATCATTTGGTGGAGGGGGGATTATGGTGTGGGGTTGCTTTTAAATTGTTGGGCTTGGTCCGTTAGTTCCAGTGAAGAGAACTCTTAAGGCGTCAACAAATTAAGACATTTTTAACAATTTTATGCTCCAAACTTTGTAGGAACAGTTTGGGGACGGCCCCTTCCTGTTCTAACATGACTGCACACCAGTGCACAAAGCAAGGTCCATAAAGACATGGATGAGCAGGTTTGGTGTGGAGGAACTTGACTGGCCTGCACAGAGTCCTGACCTCAACCCAATAGAACACCTTTGGGATGAATTAGAGCGGAGACTGAGTCAGGCCTTCTCGTCCAACATCAGTGCCTGACCTCAAAAATGTGCTTCTGTAAGAATGGTCAAACATTCCCATAGACAATAGGGTTTCCACCACATCCCTTTAAAACTGAACACATGTTAATTACACAAGTTCTGTGGCTGATTAAGGGGGTAATTAAACTCACTTGGTGCCTCATCTGAATTAAATTAGCCTCAGAACCTGATTAATTAATATGTGTTTGTTTTTAGGTGGCAGCCCTAATAGACACACCCCTAAACCTTGTGGACAGCCTTCCCAAAAGAGTTGAAGCTGTTATAGCTGCAGAGGGTGGGCCAACTCAATATTGAAACCTACTGACTATATA
This sequence comes from Lithobates sylvaticus, assembly GCA_028564925.1. Taxonomy (NCBI): domain Eukaryota; kingdom Metazoa; phylum Chordata; class Amphibia; order Anura; family Ranidae; genus Lithobates; species Lithobates sylvaticus. The sequence goes on along the minus strand of CM053031.1, from coordinate 50,198,616 downwards.
TATATATATATATATATATCTATCTATATATATATATATATATATATATATATATATATATCTATATATATATCTATATATATATAGATATATATAGATATAGAAATTAACAAAAAACTACTTCTATACATTTCAGCCGATTGATAGAGGGATCAGCCTCTTAATTTTCCCAGTAAACAAAAATAATTATTTTCTATCAATGTTTTGTGTAGGATCTTTTATTTTTTTGCTTAGGTCTAAAAAAAAATTTTTTTGTGACATTTCAATCAAATCTATAACTAAACAGTGAATGGAATTCATTTAAATAGCTTTAGAGTATTTTCAAATTCAAAACCTTTTTTTTTGTTTTTTTTTTTTGTTTTGGTTAGAATTTGGAAGGGTAATGCCCTGTACAAACGGATTATATTGTCAGAAAATCTGATCGTGTGTAGGCTCTATCGGACTTTTTCAGTCGGAATTTCTGACGGAAAAAATTTGAGAACAGGACCTCAAATTTTCCGACAGACATTTTCCGATCGTTTGTAGAGAATTCCGATCGGACAAAGTGCCACGGATGCTCAGATCAAATTACGAGACCAAAGCTATTGGCTACTAGCCGCAACGTAGTCCCATCGCAACACACGAACGTCACCACGTTCCGAACGATCGGATTTTCCGACAACTTTGTCCGACCGTGTTTATGCAACACCAGTTTCGGACAAAATCCGTCGGAAAAAATCCAACGGATTTTGTTGTCGGAATGTCCGACCGTGTGTACGGGGGCTTAGAATGAACCTCTCAAATTGTTTCTTTTTTGCTGTCAGTGTCTACACTGTAAAGATTCACCCCTCTATTCATCCACGCTGTGAAGATTCACCCCTCTATTCATCCTTGTGATTGCTGTCACCAAGACAAAAAGTGGTGGAAAATCTGTAATCTGGAATCTGAGGACAAGTGTTTTGGTAGGCAGGCCATAAATGAATATTTTTTTTTATGTTCAACCAGTGGTTTGAACAAAAAAATTAACAGACTTCCCCATCCACATTGAATGTGTATGGGGGAAATCACTCCCGCTGAACTATTGTATTCTGCCGATGAGAAGTCTTCCCCACTTGCAGAATACAGTGATCAGTGTTGCCAACTATAGCCCTGATCATATGGGCTAGTTTTACACAAATTGATTGATAGATCGACTTGTGTACAACAAGCTAGCCCATGCATGGATCGAAATTAAACCGGTCCCTTTTGAACTGGCTGAATTTCAATCCATGTATGGTCATCTTAAGAGGGAATTTCCTTTTATTTCATGTAGTGCTTGCAGGACAGGAAGTAAAGGGAATTTACTTTAACCACTTGCTTACTGGGCACTTAAACCCCCCTCCTTTCCAGACCAATTTTCAGCTTTCAGCGCTGATGCACTTTGAATGACAATTGCGCGGTCATACAACACTGTACCCAAATTAAATTTCTATCATTTTTCCCCCCAAATAGAGCTTTTTATGTTTTTTTTTTTTATTTTGTTATAAAAAATAAAAAAAAAAAATTGGTAATTTTTTTCCGTCATTGATGTACGCTGATGAGGTGGCAGTGACGGGCACCGATAGGTGGCAGTGATGGGCACTGATGGGTGGCAGTGATGGGCACTGATGGGTTACACTGATATGCAGCACTTTTAGGTGGCACTGATTGGCAGCACTGGTGGGAATTGATAGGTGGCACTGGTGGGCATTGACAGGTGGCATTTGTAGGCATTGACAGGTGGCACTTGTGGGCATTGACAGGTGGCACTTATGGGCATTGACAGGTGGCACTTATGGGCATGGACAGGTGGCACTTGTGGGCATTGCAAGTGGGATCGATGTCCCTTTAAGATAAGCCGGAGATCGGCTTTTTTTTTCTCCTCCGCTATCAGCGTGAGGAGAAAGAAAAAAATGATCACCGAGCTTTTGTTTTTATCATGTGATCAGCTGTCATTGGCTGACAGCTGATCACATAAGGGGCCGGGACCCGCCCCTTACTCGGATCGCTGATCACCCGAGTCTCAGGGCGCGCACAGGGACCGGGCACAGGGGAGGACGTCATATGACGCCCTCCAGCGAATTGACATCCGCACTGAGGCCGTCATTCAGCCATAGCGCGGATGTCTAGTGGTTAAAGAGGAACTTCCCTCCCCACACCCCTGTTTTTCACCTTTTTTATCTGTTATCTTGGGTTGTCCACAGTTCACATACTCCCCTACCCAGCGGATCAAGCATTGTCCTGCTGTGCTTCTCCATACATTTTTTTCCCCTGATGTCACCAGGTGCTGGCTACCTCTTCCTGGTTCAGCCAGCTGGACCCCTGATGACATGTGCCAGACCTGCCCTCCTCCAGCTGCTGTGAACGGATCATGAAGCATACTTGGATATGTAACGCACATATCCCAGGAGACTTCAGAGCGGTGGAGATGTCATTTTCACCGAGATGACAATGGCAGCCGGGGGGGGAAGGGTGAACAAAAAAAGAAAAGAACATTAAACAAAGGAAATTAAAATTGCTGCTTTGGGATGCAGAGGAGGGAAAAGAGCAATGAAGCCTTGTGCATCCAGAGGATGAAGGTCCACTTTAAAGGCCATTTTTTTCAAATCACGCTGAAAAAGTATGTGGGCAGTTTGACATTTTTTAAAAAGGTATTATAAATGGTGTTTTCCTTTTGTTCCTTATATGCCAACCAAAACAGTTTTTTGTCTCTTTTTATTTATTTTTTTAGGAACACAGAACCACATCTGTGAGAGTTCCATCAAAGGAATCTAAGTCCCGACTATAGATCTTAGTAGGATCTTAAAAAATCTTAAGAAAATCAATGTGTATTTGTGCACCTAACATTAGACCACTGAGGAGAGGACATAACACTCATATACCATATGGAGTTCTGGGGCCAGGGATTGTGTCACAATTCTAATTTATGGAAATTAAGTCTTTCCTATAATTCTGCTGTCATTGTAAATTGAGTTGTCACAAACCCTTGATATTTTTAAAACTGAGGAGAGGTCATCCCTATGGCTTGCACTGATTAGTGTGCTAAATGCAAATACAGTGCCAGACAGGGTTACGGCACTTGTCAGAGTCTGGGTCAGCCCTCATGGTTGACATATAGCATTGTATGCATCCACCAAATATATATGTATACATAAGTTTCTGCTTAATAATATGTTAAATCTAGCAGCAACAATCTGATGTTTGATTCATTTAGGGAAATCTGTTTATTTAGGTAAAGTTTTAACAAACCTAGTCAATACAGACTGAATATATGAGAAAAAGTTCAGTAGATCCACAAATACAGACAGATGAAGTTGTTTGCAAATCTCACCTGTTCCTTAAAGTTAAGCTTAGCCTTTACCTAATGTGCGAATGAATGGACCACCACCGAACAGTGCATGTGTTGTTTTTATGACAACCTTACTAAGAAGTGCCACTAGTGGCATCATCATTTCTTCTGCAGCTCCTGGTTGAGATAAGTAACCACAGACCACCAGTGTAATGCCGCATACACACGATCGGACTTTCCCGCGGGACTAGAGTCCGCCGGACAGTCCGATCGTGTGTGGGCCTTCGACTGACTTTTTTTCCCAAAAGTCCGGCGGACTAGGTTTTAAGTTTTGTTTTAAAATTGTCCGCTGAACTTGGCAGTCCGGCGGACAATACGGCCATCTGTTTGATGGTCCGGCGGACCAAAAAGGACGCATGCTCAGTAGAAAGTAAAAGGGTGTCGTTTTGGATCTTGAGCTTCCTTTTTCTAGTCCCGTCGTACGTGCTGTACGTCATCGCGTGAACCGCCGGACTTTTAGCGTGATCGTGTGTGGTCAAGTCCGTTCGCTTTCAAGTCCGGCGAAGCCCGGCTGGAAGGTCCAGCGGTTTGTCCCGCGGCAAAGTCCGATCGTGTGTACGCGGCATTAGAAGGCCTATACATTGGTGGTCAACAGTGACATCACAATCTGTCTGGTGAGATTTTGGGAATGCTGAGTATCCCAAATCTTGTGAGTAGACACTTCATCCTAGTTCAGGAGCATCCTCGAGAGAGATTTAAGTCCTTGAGAGGAAAGTAAGCTAATAAAGTGGACTTTTTAAAGGCACATGAGTAGTTATTCTAAAAATAGTTACATTTATATAATCAAAAAAAGCAAAATACATACACAATTACATATAGAAAAAATTCAAGTGGATTATACTGTTGGTTGACCTAAACAATGCAACCCTAACATCAAATAATAATGTTAATGGTAATGATACATAGTACAAAACCGTATTCCAAGATAACAATTGGAAGTAGATTGGTTGAGGAGGATGATCTCCAAGTAACGGATTCAAAGTTTGTATGGATGCAGGGTCAGAGATAAAGGTCCAATGGTATTTCAATAGTTTGACTTGATTCGATATTTTAGCTTGACATGTTCTGCGTCGACACAAGACGCTTCTTCAGGAGAAATTACACTCATAGGATAGTATATAGCAGGATTAAAGATAGCTGAACCACTGGTAAGTGGTTTAATGCACTTTTTTCGGAAGCTAAAATGTTGCCAGGCAAGTCTCCTACAAGGATTCTCAGGTAGAATGCTGATAAACAGCATATAGGATAGAAAGATTCAATTGTATAATGGACCTGGAACGTTTTAATGTTCGTATAAAATAAAGCCTAGCTTCCTTTTACATCAGGCATCAGGTTAGTCAGTGCTTATAATCAAGCCCTGCTCCTACATAAGCACTGACTAACCTGATGCCTCATGTAAAAGGAAGCTAGGCTTACCATTAACATTATTATTTGATGTTAGGGTTGCATTGTTTAGGTCCACCAACTGTATAATCCACTTAAATTTTTTCTATATGTAATTGTGTATGTATTTTACTTTTTTTGATTAAATACATTTAACTATTTTTAGAATAACTACTCATGTGCCTTTAAAAAGTCCACTTTATTAGCTTGGCACATTTCTATCTTGTGCATCTGCAGTCAGGGCTGGTGCAAGAATTTTTGACACCCAAGGCAAAACCTTATTTTGCCGCCCCCATTGGCTCCACCCCTGACTCCACCCCTTTGCCCTGCCCATGTGACAGGAGGCGGCGATATACCGAAAGCATCGGCTCTGCTTCCTCTAGCGCTGGCTCCAGTGCTGTGCCTCTAATTACACTACCGGTCAGACGAAGCAGCTGCCTGAGACTGAGTTTGTTACAAGCTGCAGCCTGCAGAGCATGCAGACGTAGAGGGAAACCAGCAGCCGGGCGCCCCTAGGCAGCAGTGCGCCCTAGGCGGCTGCCTAGTTTGCCTAGTGGTAGCACCGGCCCTGTCCGCAGTGTCACCCTGCGGAAGTACTCTTCAAAAATCACAAAATTTTTTAAAGATTTGAGTCCTTGTTCCCAGTATCGTGGGACCCCATGCAAATAATAGAAAAAAAAGGGTGTTGACCACCCTTTCCCCAAATTCTACACCAGACCCCCTGGCAAAGCACCTTGTTTCCATATTCATGGAGATAAGTGCCTTTTCCCCAAAACCCTGGCCTAATGGTTGTAGGCTTCTGAGGATGGAGCACTTGTTGGATTCTGAATGCCCCCCTTAACAGTAAGTCTGCCCACATACTGTATCCCAGCCTTCCCCATATTGCCATTTAGGTGAGTGTTGTCACACTATCCTTTGACAGATAGGAAGCTGTCAAAGATAGTAGTGATAGGAAATATGGCTAAGTCAAATGTACCTGAGTCCGGTTCAAGACAGGTTCTGCGAATATTACAGAATTTTGGTTGTTGAAGTTGAACCCCATTGAAGTTATGGGAGTCAAAGGTTAAAAATCAGTTCTGCTCATTTTATAGGTTAAGAGGCAAGGGATTGTCAACAAATGGCATGGGGGTTGCTGCCCTGTGGAACATGTATCAAAGGAAAAAAAAATAGAAAATTACAGTTGGCAGGTCATTTTAATAATGCTTAGGCGAAATATTAAAACTGAAAAACATGCCTAGGGATTGCCTACAATGTATGAAACTAGAGTGCTACTCCTGCAGGAACCGATAATAAGGCTGGTTTCACACTGGGGCGTTGGGGGCGCTGGCGGTAAAGCAGCGCTATATTTAGCACCGCTTTACCGCCGTTTTAGCGGCGCATTTCGGCCGCTAGCGGGGCGGTTTTACCCCCGCGAGCGGCCGAAAAAGGGTTAATACCGCCCGCAAACCGCCGCTGCAGCGGCGTTTTGCGGGCGGGTTCGGAGCGCTGCCCCATTGTTTTCAATGGGAAGGGGCGCTATAGGAGCGGTAAATATACCGCTCCTACAGCGCACCAAAGATGTGGCTTGCAGGACATTTTTCAGCGTCCTGCAAGCGCAACGTTTCAGTGTGTAAGCCCTCGGGCTTTCACACTGAAGACACAGCAACAGCTGTTTCGGGTCGGTTTGCAGGCGCTATTTTTAGCGCAATAGCGCCTGCAAACCGCCCCAGTGTGAAAGGGGCTTTAGGATGGGTTCTTAGTTCTTTGCATTGACCTCCTTAAGAACATCTGCCCTTCTGACACACCAGGTTGAGTGTACAGAGCATGCAATATCACAGAAAATCACTGAAAGTAATACTTGGTGCCCAGTAGTAGTACTAGACCAAAGAGACAGGGACTGAACCAATTAATAAAAGCAAACATAATATATTGTCACCTGATATAGTTGGTAAGCATAGACATGGGTTAACAATAATAATAATAGTAATAAAACAATTTAGCATACAGGGTTATTGGTCGTAAGGGCTAGGTTTGGAAATATACTGCCAAAGTGCTTTAATGGAGACTATGCTAGGCCTAGACCGACTAGATGTTCACTGTCCATAGAAATGAAGGAGAGGGGAGAAGAGAACAGAGGGGACTTGAAGGATGGTTTTAAGGGAGGGGCAGTCCTCTAAGCTTTTCTTCTACCTGCTACTGTTGGGGCCTTTGATAAACATTGGTGCACTTAACTGCAGTTTCAATAAACTAGCATGCAGTATAGGTGCAGTATAAGTGTAGTATAGGTGTGGTATACTTAATGTTTTGCCTCCAGTACTTCAGTTCCTGCTTGCAGTGTGAACAAGAGTAAGAACCTAGTTGGGCAGTCTCATAAAAGTACCTCCACTGCTCCTCCTTGCCCTAGTGTCTCTTGGGAATTATAGTGCAAAGTGACCATAAGCTTCACAATATGGCTTACTTCCTGAACTTCAAATCCCTTGATCCTCAGCGTTATGCATAGGACTCCACAGAATTTTCTGGCTATAGGGCTCTCTCTCTGCTGACTGGAGAGGATAGTGCAAAACAAAATTCAGCAAAGTGAAAGTAAACTGATTGTAATGAACAAAATGTCTACACAACAAACATTTACAAAGAAAATAAATTGTAGTTTAAATTGTTAGCAAATGGACAGTTTCAGGGCTTCCCCGAGTAGTTGGGTATTCCCTTAATCCATACCAGACTCCTATCCCAGATAAGGGTCTGGTATAAAATGGTATTTTGGGATCCCACGCAAAAAAAAACAAAAAAAAAAGCAGCAGGTTGTAGAGATCTGACAGTGAGAGTGGTTGAGAGTGGTTGAGTTGATCAGCAAAAGACACTGGACAGGAACGACATCACTCAGTTCACAACAATTGTGTGTTGCCAGCCCAAACAGGACTTAAAGTGATTGTAAATGATATTTTTTTTTTTTTTCTAAAATAATAAACATGTTATACTTACCTGTTCTGTGCACAGAGCAGCCCTATCCTCCTCTTCTGGGGTCCCGTTCAGGCTCTCCCCCTGAGCAAGCTGCTTGCTATGAGGGCACTCATGCAGGTTTGATCCTGAGCCACACTATGTGCATATATTGACACACAGTGTGGTTCAGCCCTGCCCCCCCCCCCCCCGCTCTCTGCTCATAGGATTTAATTGACAGCTGCTGAGCCTCCTTTGAGAAAAGTGGAGAGAAGAGCAGCAATGTTGCAGATGGGCACAGCGCTGCATCGAGATCAGGTTCAGGTAAGTATTTCAGGGGGGCTGGGGGAGCGGAGAATGCATTGATGTTTTTTTTTCAAAATTGTCGGCCTTTTTTTTGTTAATAGCACAAAATAGGGATGGGCCGAATGACCACCTGTTCAGTTAGCACCAGAAATTTCGAACATCGCGAAAGTTCGGAATCAAATAATCAACCCCATTGAAGTCAATGGGACATGAACTGTAAAAATCAAAAGTGCCCATTTTGAAGACTTATATGCAAGTATTTGGGCATACAATGGCTATTGGGTCTGGGTACGGCCCTGGGGGACATATTTCAATGAAAAAAAGTTCGTAAAAAAATAAATTTTTAAATGAGCAGTGATTTATTGATGCTTAAAGTGAAAGCATAAAAATTAAAAAATGTCCTTTTGATATATTGCCTGGGGGGGTCCCCTTAGTCTACCTGTGAAGTGGCACATCTGCACTGTGTATAGAAGCTGCTGCAGCAATAATTGCATTTATAAAGCCAAAAAAAAAAAAAACATTTCCCTGCAAGCATTCTTTATTTTGTAAGCAATGGCTTGGGGACCCAGTCTGTATGATGAGACCACAATGTAGTGCACTGGGAACAAGATTAGAGATTGTTTTTTAACTAATTTTGACAAGTTTGTTAATTTTCTGAATTTTTCAATTTCAGAATTTCCGAATATCCGAATTTCCAAATTTCTAATTAAAATTTTTTGTCAGTGCACATGTCTAATTACAGATTTTTTGGATACATTTTGGTGTCTCTTCCATAGACTTTGGATAGAAGTAACAGGTGCAGAAAAATTGGTCTTAGGCCCCTTTCACACTGGGGCGGTTTGCAGGCGCTATTGCGCTAAAAATAGCGCCTGCAAACCGACCCGAAACAGCTGTTGCTGTGTCTTCAGTGTGAAAGCCCGAGGGCTTTCACACTGAAGCGGTGCGCTTGCAGGACGCTGAAAAATGTCCTGCAAGCCGCATCTTTGGTGCGCTGTAGGAGCGGTATATTTACCGCTCCTATAGCACCCCTTCCCATTGAAAACAATGGGGCAGCGCTCCAAACCCGCCTGCAAAATGCTGCTGCAGCGGCGGTTTGCGGGCGGTATTAACCCTTTTTCGGCCGCTCGCGGGGGGGGTAAAACCTAACCTAAAAAGATGGTAAAGCGGCGCTAAATATAGCGCCGCTTTACCGCCAGCGCACCCAACGCCTAGGTGTGAAAGTAGCCTTACTGTTAAAGAAAGCAAGAATTGGCCTTGCTGTCAAAAATTGCAATGATATGCACCTGTCAAACAGGTGTGGAAAAATTGGTCTTTGGGTGTCGGTGGCGCCTTCACACCGTAACCTTATAGTGGCACTCTTGATGAAAGCAAGAATTGGCCTTGCTGTCAAAAATTTAAGGCTGGGCTCACATCTATGCGAATTGGATGCGCCTACACCGCATCCAATTCGCGAAAACTTTTTAAATCTATTAGTTTCAATCAGTCTGGTTCACATATGTGCATTGCATTCGTACTCCACATTGCCCAAAAAACGTATGCATTTTCTAGGCAGTGCGGTGCGAATTGCAGGCACATATTCTTCTATGGGAACGCATCTGATTCGCAGATGCGTTCCGTTGTGAACAGGCATTCTCTCCCCCTCCTCACTATACCTCCCCCTTTCCCTGCTCAGCTGATCCGCAGATACAAAAGAGAGGCACCGCTGAACAGCTGCTTTTTCTCTTTGCAGAGATAACGGAGCTGGAATTCGCATTGGACCAGTGTGAACCCAGCCTAAATGATATGCACCTGTCAAACAGGTGCCGAAAAATTGGTCTTTGGGTGTCGGTGGCGCCTTCACACCGTAACCCTATAAGAGGTAGGGTGGGGAGAACAAGTAGTTGATACACTGCCAATTTTCCAGGTTTCCCTACTTACAAAGCATGTAGAGGTCTGTAATTCGTATCATATGTACTCGTCAACTGTGAGAGATGGAATCTAAAACAAAAATTAAAAAAATCACATTGTATGATTTTTAAATAATTAATTAATTAGCATTTTATTGCATGACATAAATTTTGATACATCAGAAAAGCAGAACTTAATATTTGGTACAGAAACCTTTATTTGTAATTACAGTGATCATACGTTTCCTGTAGTTCTGGACCAGGTTTGCACACACTGCAGCAGGGATTTTTGCCCACTCCTCCATACAGACCTTCTCCAAATCTTTCAGGTTGCGGGGCTGTCGTTGGGCAATACGGACTTTCAGCTCCCTCCAAAGATTTTCTATTGGGTTCAGGTCTGGAGACTGGCTAGGCCACTCCAGGACCTTGAGATGGTTCTTATGGAGCCACTACTTAGTTGCCCTGGCTGTGTGTTTAGGGTCGTTGTCATGCCTGAAGACCCAGCCACGACCCATCTCAATATTCTGAGACCCTATGAAAGCCATCTCAGTCCAAGTTACCTCTGGCACTTATATCCCAAAAGCACACACAGTCACCAGTAATGAAATCAGGGCCATTACTCACAAGTCCCCAGGACAGCTGCACACCTTCCAGCATCCTCTAGACATGTTCCAGTGATGGAGACAGTCCTTCTCCAAACCCAATCACTTATGGTGAAGTCCCACAGCCAGCTCCTCAGAAGATCACTCCAGGCCCTCTGCCCTGACACCATTGAGGCCTCAAGAACAGTTACACAGTCCACATGCTACCTTAGAGGGGCAGCAGTCCTCCCACAAAACTTGAATTTCCTAGGGAGACATAATATATCAATCAATCAATTTATCATAATAAATATGCAGATTTGTCATTTGACTCCCCCAGCCCCATATTCTGGAACTTCTTTCAGAGGCAGGGGGAAGCAATCAAGCTCCCAACCTGTGAAACTCTGAACAGGCCAGAACAATCACTTCCTTGACTACAGAAGGAGGCTAAAACAAATGTATAAACCTACAATAGGGGGGTGCTACAATGCAGCATGGCAGCCTCTTAGCACAGGACTCGGATGCTAGTGGAGGTCAATGTAGTAGTAGTAGTGCCGAATAAAGTGGTTTCCACTATAGAAGGATCTCACAGGTATGGTGTATACACAATAACATTATGTTCAAGCTGCACCAATATAGCTATGTAAATATATCCATTCCTGGAATTCTTCTTTAAAATTCCAACAAAAGAATCTCCAAAAGATACTCTGCTGTCGAGCACCTACCAAAAAACTGAAATATCACTCTTGAGTGGGCTGGCCCTTTTAGATAGTAATAAATAATATCCCGAAAGCTTAATCCATGTAATGGATATTAAACAGGTACTACTCACACTTTGTTAGGTGGTTTGCAAAAAAATGCATGGAATGCTGGTAACACAATGGAGCACAAGTATTCTACGTATCAGGCTGAATTACACAGGCATTCATATCCGGTAAGGTGAATCTTTCCATGTCTGGTTTCTGAAAGAATCATTCCTTATGCAGTATTTGGCACTGGGGTCCAGGGTGGAGGTGGATTGGCACACCCAGCCTTTCCCTCTCATTAATCATATGGCCTCTCCTCGGCTTCTTCTTAAAGAAGCGCTCTCTCTTCATTCAGCGCGACAAGCCTCTGGATTAAACCGAGCCAGCTAAATGTCAAACCAAATCTGAGTCTTGATGCAGATAATCATTTCAATAATATTTCTCCATTTGTGCCCAAACACCAGGGGAATAAAGCTTTTCTGCTGTCAGGTGCTGTAAGGCAGCAGTTGGTGTAAATGCTTGACATGGAGCCAGATGGGCTTAGCCGTGTCTCAAACATATGTTCGACAAGCAGGCTCGCACACGCTGGAATTTTATTATTTTGAACTGGAAAGACATACATATTTATTTACTTGACCTCGGCAGTGTCACTGTTGGTATTAGGAGGATCTGATAGAAGGCTTTGCCAGGGACTTTAAAAAACTTCACCGTTGGTTGTCTCCAGAGTAAATCACTAGCTGTCTTGAGTAAAGTGTCATACAGAGCTCAAGTCATCAGAAGACAGGAAGGTAAAAAGTAAGGTTAAAATATATATATGCATATACATATATAGTAAATTATATATATATATATATATATATATATATATATATATATATATATATATATATATATATATCTCTAATATAAATAAATAAATATATATATATATATATATATATATATATATATATATATATATATATATATATATATATATATATATATATATATATATGTATATATATATATATCTATACATACATGGGTATATACAGTGTATTATTATACACGATTTATATAGCGCCAACAGTTTACGCAGCACTTTACAATGTATAGGGGGGACAACAAAATTACAGTACAGTTCAATACAAAAGGTACAGGAGGGCCCTGCTCGTGGAGCTTACATTCTAAAGGGACGGGGTGGTGGTACAAAAGGTAATAGCTGCAGAGAATGATTTGATGGGGTGGCTCGGGGACAGTTGTTGTTAGGTGGTTGTGGGATAGGCTTCCCTGAATAAAAGAGTTTTCAGGGATCTCTTAAAGGTGGACAGGGTATGGGGCTGATCGGACATTATGAGGCAGGGAGTTCCAGAGAATGGGAGAGGCTCTGGAGAAGTCCTGAAGGCGAGCATGGGAGGAGGTAACAAGGGAACTAGAGAGCAGAAGGTCCTGGGAGGAGCGGAGGGGACGATTTGGGCGATATGTCTGCAGATGAGATTGGTGATGTAGATGGGAGCGATGTTGTGGATGGCTTTGTATGTTATGGTTAGCATTTTGAATATATATATACACATATACACAGTATCTGTAGTACACCCCTCACATCTTTGTAAATATTTTATTATATCTTTTTATGTGACAACACTGAAGAAATTACACTTTGCTACAATGTAAAATAGTGAGTGTACAGCTTGTATACCAGTGTAAATTTGCTGTCCCCTCAAAATAACTCAACACACAGCCATTAAAGTGGAAGTAAACCCCCCTATCGTTTTTCAGCCAAGGAAGCTGCCATCTTTGCCTCTGTTTAATCTTCAACTGCCACGGTGCTGCACATGTGATCTGTTATGACACCAGCCATTGGATGGTTTGACTGTTTGGTTGAGAGCACAGCCAATGTGCAGTTAGCATTCCCGGCATGCCTTTTTTTTTTAACTGTTAAATCGATGGGTTTACTTCCGCTTTAATGTCTAAACAGCTAGCAACAAAGGTGAGTACACCCCTACTACCCGGACACATCTTCCGAAATCTCGCGAGATTTCGGACACATCTTCCGAAATCTCGCGAGATTTCGGACACATCTTCCGAAATCTCGCGAGATGTCGGCAGATGTGCCGACATCTCACGAGATTTCGGAGAACGTGAGCTGCACTTTGCCGTTACTGCGCACGCGCGAGCTTGGCGCAGTAACGGCGGTGCATGCTGGGCCATCTAAAGTGCCTGTGGGGTTTCACATGCCCACAGGCAAGATGGCCCCCAGCAGAGAAGAAGAATATAAAGAATCTTATCGGAGGAAAACAGAGGGCGATCGAGATGAAAGATGGAACAGGTGAGTCCCCCAATTTAGGTAAACATCCTTTGTATACCCCCCCCCCAAAAAAAAAAAAAAATAAACACAGCGCAGAACCGCTTTAAGCTGAAGTTTAGTTAAAAATAAAAATTTTCATCTACAGCTTCAGTTATATTACTTACCATTAAAGTATCATTAAACCCGGGCTATGAAAAACTCTCATGTCATGCTATACAACAGAGTGTTCATACTCACAAAGCCAGTAAAGTATTCATTTTGTGTAGAGTGAAATATACCTGGTTGATCCTGCCTTCAGCTCTCCCTCCCATCTTCTCTGTTTACCCATTGCAGCCTGAGATTTTGTAGACCAGCTGGTGTCCTCTACTGAGCATGCTCATATTTCAGTTCCTTTCTAAGCTCTTAATTTCCACCTTTTTCTTATCTGTGCCCACATGACTATAGTGTCACACATGTGAGCATATACAGAGTGGTAAATCACACTCCCCTCCCTCCCTTCTCTTTGTACTTCTATTGTTAAACACTGTGGGGGCGGGATATAGTATGCTGATTGATTACATTTACTGAGAGACTACAAAAAAGTGTAGTTTTTATAAAAATCAGTTTTACGTATAATAAATATAATTGCTAATACCTGTAAAGCAGAAAAGAGCATTAGATACAGATACCGCCTGAACAAAATGAAAGCTAATGTCAGTCCTCTCTGACTCCGCCTACACCATATTAGTAAACAAAAAATACACATTTGTTGTTCAGTAAAGATTTATAGGGAGCTATCATGGGCGTCCACAGAACTTTTTTCAGGTGGGGGGGGGGGGGGCATAATTTTAAGGTCACCCATGCTCTGCCCCTTTTTGACAATGTCATTATCACATTATAACGGTCAGAGACTGCAGACATGGCCCAAGAGACTGTCAGAGACTGCGGACATGGCACAAGAGACTGTTAGAGATTGCATACATGGCTAAAGAGAATATAAGAGACTGCAGATATGGCTCAAAAAACTGTAAGAGTCTGCGGACATGGCACAAGAGATGACCAGAGACTGCATACATGGCCCAAGAGACTGTCAGAAACTGTATACATGGCCCAAGAGACTGTCAGAAACTGTATACATGGCCCAAGAGACTCTAAGAGACTGCATACATGTGGAGGGTGACAGAGAGAAAGGGGGTGACAGAAAGAGACAGAGGGGGTGACAGAAAGAGACAGAGGGGGTGACAGAAAGAGACAGAGGGGGTGACAGAAAGAGACATAGGGGATGACAGAGAGAGAGGAGTGTGACGGGGGGGGGGGGTGACAGAGAGAGAGTGGGGGGAGAGAGAGGGGAGATGGAGGGTCAGAGAGAGGGACCCCCTAGCCCTGTCTACAGTCCCTCAAGTGCCCCTATGTCCCAGTGGTGTGTGTAATGCTCATCACGGTACCTTGCATGCCAGTAGGATGCCCATGATGGCCAGCAGCTGGCAAGACCCGTTTTCATTCTGGGGGAGGACAGGAGGTGCTCTGTTCCATCCATCAGATCTATGATGTGACATGGAGCGGTTCCTGGCTGCTTGCATTTCCTGCCTGTCCTTGTTTTCTGGACCCCCGGTCAGTTTGTCGTCCAGGCCTGGGAGCAGTGAGGAGGTTTAAGGAGTCCAGGGGTCCCCGGCTTCCGTCTCCTGGGCCGCTCACTCACACTGTAGACTGGGTGATGTCATTCTGCTCACGCCTTGAAGCCTTCACTGTCACCAGCTGTCACCGGCCCTGCTAAACTGTGTACAGGTGCAAGCAGGGCCGGCGCTAGAATAAAGGCAGAGTGGGGAACTCCTGATCCGATTCCTGATTCCAGGGGGGGGGGGGCACTTACCCCCCCTGTCCCTACCTGTGGACGCCCATGGGAGCTATAATACTTTTTTTATATTTATAATTTAATTTGAATACCCGTATATACTCGAGTATAAGCCGAGTTTTTCAGCACATTTTTTTGTGCTGCAAACGCCCCCCTCGGCTTATACTCAAGTCAAGCACTTTTCTGCAGCAGAGAATGACATTTTCTGACCTGACTTTGCGGACCCGTATCTCTGGGCCACTTGGTGCTAGGAACCCCATCTATGGATGTGTTGTATGTGCTAGTTCCACTGGGTGTGTACACCAAATATGGGGTTCCTAGCACAAAGTGGCCCCGTAATATGGGGCCCCAAAGTCGGTCAACTGTGACCATCTGCAGCAATGTAATGCATCCGGCGTCCTGAAAGGGGCCGGACACATGGATAGTGGGAGGCGGCAATGTATAAGGGGGCTGCGCCCGTGCGTCCTTAATGGATGTGCTGCCCCTGATTGTGGGGGTTAACCAATTCCAGTCTCCGAGCTCAGCTGCACTAAAAACAATATGCTGGGGTCACTCCCTCTCCTGCCCATGTCTGTTTTATTTTGTTGAGAAATCACTTCGAAAAACACCCCTTGCATTTCTAGCCACGACCATTGTGAATAAGGGCAAATGATTTGTGTAACATTTACTTTGAGGAATGCCCTCTGCCCTTAGTTCAGGCATGCAGGTAGGAGGGTGTGCTTAGCTGAGAAAACACCTCCTCCAGATTAAATAAAATTAAAAAAATGCCCATAAAGATTTCTGGAATGTACTGTATGACACAGGAACGTTCGGTGAGGTTAGTGACTGGTGAGGCACTGGTTAGTATCAGAGCCAGATACACACAGGTTACATACTCACAAGTTACGTATTCGATTCTCATTATGTAGGCGATTGCAGTTCTACTAGTTACAGTATATATAGCACCTTCATTAGTTCTCATAGTTTACTAATTTAACCAGCATAAGGACTTGTTTTATCATATGCAAACTGCGTTCAAACCACACATGTGAGTTATCGCCGCGAACGTTAGAGCGAGAGCAATAATTCTAGCACAAGAACTCCTCTGTAACTCTAAACGTGTAACCTGTAAAAAGCATCGCCTACGGAGATTTTTAAGCACTGAAGTCTGGAGCCATTCCACAGGTGCGCGCAATTTTAAAGTGTGACATGTTAGGTATCTATTTATTTACTCGGCGTAACATAATCTTTCATATTATACAAGAAAATCATGAATTATTTGATTCAAATAAAACGCATTTGCGCAAATACCAAGTGACATAAAAAGTTGCAATGACCACCCTTTTATTCCCTAGGGAGTCTGTTAAAAAAAAAAAAATATATAAATATATATATATATATATATATATATATATATATATATATATATATATATATATATATATATATATATATATATATATATATAATGTTTGGGGGTTCTGAGTAGTTTTCTAGCAAAAATATTATGATTTTTACATGTAGGAGAGGAGTGTCAGAATTGGCCTGGGTGACAAGGGGTTAATTACCATAAGTAAGTAATATACAAATAGTTATTATATATTGTTTTTAAGGTGATTTACTATATTTTCAAAAACTGAACTCAAGCAGGTGGTTTAACGGACAAATTACTGAAGTTTGAAGTTATAACTTCAAACCAGTAATTTCAACATTAAATAGATAAATAATAAATTATTATGTTATAATATATAGCATAATAATATATTATTTAGCTTGATTAAAAAAGTACCGTTTCAGCAGCAGCAGCAGCAGATTCTCCCTCTGAACTGTGTGAGAAAAACATGGGATTATGGATAAACCTGATACCCATAAACCTTATACCCATAAACCCATGTTTTGGGCTGGCACTGCAGTGAGAGGAGAGCCTCCACTGCAGCATTTTTTTTTGGACAGCTTGGACCAATGGTACTTTACCATTCATCCAAGGCTCCAAGCTGTCCATTGAGCTCAGTGCCTCTGACAAGAAGTGAGGAGAGGCACTGTCTTCTTGTATTTAAACTGGCCGCGCTGTATGTAGCTTCTGACAGGCTGTGCAAAAAAAAATAAAAAAGTTTAAATCAAGTAAATGTAATATACTGTACCTTCCTATCTATTTACTAATATAACCCTCCCTTGCACTATCCAAAAAAAAATAAAAAAAAGGTTTTGCCTATAGTTCTACTTTAAAAATGTATCAACAAATAATAAGATACATAACAATGTTTAACCTATTCCCATCCCGCGTATAGTCAGATGATGGCCACAAGGTGTCTCTCTCATCCTGGGCGGCTGTCATATGACGTCCTTGACTTCCCGACTGCTAGGGGGTGCGCACGTGCCCGCCGCGTCACTCGCAGATTGCCGCGATTTACTAGTAAAAATGCCATAAATCTATCCCCTATTTTGTAGACGCTATAACTTTTGCGCAAGCCAATCAATACACGCTTATTGCGATTTTTTTTTTTTACCAAAAATATGTAGAAGAATACATATCGGCCTAAACTGAGGAAGAAATATGTTTTTTGTTCTTTTTTTTTAAATTGGGATATTTATTATAGCAAAAAGTGAAAAATATTGTGTTTTTTTCAAAATTGTCTGTCTTTTTTTGTTCATAGTGCAAAAAAAAAAAAAAAAAAACGCAGAGGTGATCAAATACCACCAAAAGAAAGCTCTATTTGTGGGGGAAAAATTATCAAAATGTCATATGGGTACAGTGTTGTATGACCGCGCAATTGTCATTCAAAGCATGACAGCGCTGAAAGCTGAAAATTGGCCTGGGCAGGAAGTGGGTGAAAATGTCCTGTATTGAAGTGGTTAAATAATATAATGAAATATATTATTAATATATATATTATTATTATATATAACTGTAAAGCCCCATTTACACGGTCGGATTTTCCGATGGATTCTGTCCTATCGGACAATGTTGTCGGAAATTCCGACCATGTGTAGGCACCATCGGACATTTTCCATCGGATTGTCCGACGGACAAAGTTGTATCTCCTGCTCTTAAAAGTTTCCGACAACAAAGTCCGATCACACCAATTCCGATCGTGTGTAGCGAATTCCGACGGACAAAGTGCCACGCATGCTCAGATCACATTACAAGACCAAAGCTATTGGCTACTAGCCTCTACGTAGTCCCGTCGTAGGCAACAAACGTCACCACGTTCAGAATGATCGGATTTTCTGACAACTTTGTCCGACCGTGTGTATGCAACACCAGTGTCGGACTAAATCCGTCGGACCAAATCCGATGGATTTGGTGGTCGGATTTTCCGACCGTGTGTATGGGGCTTAATTCCTCCTGTATTGAATTGTATTGTAACTTTACTGTCTGCCCTAATGTTGTAAAGCGCTGTGCAAACTGTTGGCGATATATAAACCCTGTATAATAATAATAATAAAAAAATACACCATATTACAATAAACCGATAATACAAATAACTGTAACTCAGCCATACAGCATAAATTAGTAACCAACTCTAATGCCTTGTACACACGGTTGGACATTCCGACCACAAAATTTGTTGGATTTTTTCAGACGGATTTTGGCCGAAACTTGTCTTGCATACACACACGGTCGCACAAAGTTGTAGGAAAATCGGACCGTTCAGAACGTGGTGACGTACACCACGTACGATGGGACTACGAAGAGGCCGGTAGCCAATAGCTTGCGTCCCCAAATTTATTCTGAGCATGCGTGGCACTTTGTGCATCAGAATTCTATACATACGATTGGAAAAAGTCCGATTGAATTTAGTTGTCGGAAAATTTTAGGTCCTGCTCTCAAACTTATGCCTTCGGAATTGCCGACGGAAAAAGTCCGCTAGAGCCCACACACGATCAAGTGTTTCTGACAACATAATCCGATCTGAATTTCCGACCGTGTGTACGGGGCATTACAAGAAAATACTGTCCCTTTTCAGAGGAAATGGAGGAAGATTACATAACGAGGACTGCGACAATGGGATGGAGGGTTGGATGCTCAGATTTTTTTTTGATGTTCACCACTGAATGACAGCTTACTACACATTTTTTTTTTTCTTTTACAGTTACCTGTTTATGCCAGGACCCTTATCTTTAACATGTGATCCATTCAAGTCCAATCACAGGTACGGCACGGTTCAAAGGTAAGACACGCTTTGAAGCCAACATCTGTGCGCGAGTTTATCGCGGCTTGCATACGATTTCTTTAACAGGAGTCAACTTGTGTCAAAGTCACCCCAAAGTAGTGCAGGAAACTTTTTCTAAGTCGGAGTGACTTGAGTTGCACAGATTAGAACGGTTTCATTGCCGTTATTGGGGCGCGACTTGTCACGCGACTGTGAACCGGGGATAAGTTTGCAATTTATTTGTCACCAGCTAGAAATTTCCAGAAATGTCTACGTTTGCTATGGTCCCATAGGTGGGCAGGGCAAATTTCTTTGCCCCCTACCCTGCATTCTTTAAAAATAAGCACAACTTACATGCAGTAAATAACATTCCCCATAAATAGAGAGTTCTCAAATTCAACCTAACAAAAAAAAAATGGGCCCCTACAGCAAAATGTGTATTAGATATCCTGCAATCTCAGGGCCAGATTAAGAACATCATGGGCCTGGTGCTGAGGATTTTGGTGGGGCCTTTTATAAACAATAAATAAATAAATAAAAATGCAAACAATTTTTTGTTATAACAAATTAAATTAAAGAGAGAGAGGGAGGATGAGAGAGAGAGAGACAGAGAGAGAGAGAGAGAAAGGGGATGAAAGAGGTGTTTGGGGTAAGGGAAAGAGTATGAGAGAGAAAGGGCGGGATGAGAGAAAGAGGATGCACATGAGAATGCGTGGGAATAACATCAACGCAGCCCAGCCAAGGCCAGTGACCGAAGGCACAGAACCCAGAAGGAAGACTGGGTGAAGATGGAAGCTCAGTCTGACAATTTAAGTGTACCCTAATGTGCTAATATGCTGTGCATACTTGTACATTATGGCATAACCTACCTAAGGGCCTCTAAAAAATAGTAATGTTAGAAAAGTTTACTACCGCTTTAATATCATTGGAACCCAGGAGCCTCTCATGGGGCCCCCTACTGACCCACATAGTTGCCAACATTTCAAAAATATTTTCATGGACACTTTTTTACAAGTGCTATATTTAGAGTAGCTGACATCCCCTATGTTCATCTATACATCACAATAGTAATTACAAAATGAAATAAGTACTAATAATGGGGCAGAACAAATATGAGGACTGAGATTTCCTTTAGTTCAACTAACAAAAGTGTGCCCATTATAGAGCTGGTAACATTGAGGATATTCAGTATAATTTTAAAGAACTGTTTTTGTGGGTAAGAGGCATAGAGGAGGAGAATGGATGGTATAAAAGTGGGAAGTATGTGCAGGTGAGAGAGAGGAATGTGGAGGGTCTAACAGTGGGCACTATGTACATGAGAGGAGTGCGGAGGGTATGACAGAAGGCACTATGTACAGGACAGGAGTGCGGAGGGTATGATGGTGGGCACTATGTATAGGAGAGGAGTGTGGAGGGTATGACAGTGAGCAGTATGTACAGGAGAGGATTGTGGAGGGTACAACAGTGGGCACTATGTACAGGAGAGAAGTGTATGACAGCGGGAACTATGTACAAGAGAGGAGTGTGTAGGATATGACAGCGGGCGCTATGTATAGGAGAGAAGTGTGGAGGGTATGACAGTGAACAGTATGTACAGGAGAGAAGTGTGGAGAGTATGACAGTGGGCACTATGTATAGGAGAGAAGTGTGGAGAGTATGACAGTGGGCACTATGTATAGGAGAGGAGGATGAAGGAATCTGGGAAGGAAAAATGTAAAGGTTTGTGGAAGGATGTTTAGGGACTGTGTAGTGGTTAAGCGGGCCATACATGGACTGAAATTACACCAATTAAGCAGAGACCAGCCATAGGCGATCTATGTATGGGCTACCTGGTTTTACACAAGTCAACCTATTAACCGACTTGAGTACAACCAGCCTGTCAGGTTTTCCCCAAAACAATCAGTGCTGTCAGCTATAGTTAGCAACACTAATCATTGTATTCACTGGCAGAACACAATCACACTGCAGGAGTGATTCCCCAATTCACAGGTCAGCAGGTGAGAGGGTGTGTGGGGACAGGCTGGGGAGAGATACTAGTCAGTGGCTGGGTAGGCACTGGCTAGTATCAGAGCCAGATACACACAGGTTACATATGCCACGATCGTTTGAGCGAGAACAATAATTCTAGCCTTAGACCTCCTCTGTAACTCTAAACATGTAACCTGTAAAAAAATTTAAAGCATTGCTTAGTACACAAAAAAAATCGTGCTAACTTTAGTGTTTTTTTTTTTATGAATGAAACAGTTTCTTTCCAAATAAACGTTTGAAAATTTGCTGCACAAATATCGTGTAACATAAAAAGTTGCAAAGACCATCATTTTATTCCATAGGGTGTCTGCTAAAACAACATATATAATGCTTGAGGGTTCTGAGTAATTTTCTATCAAAAAAATGATGATTTTTACATGTAGGAGAGAAGTGTCAGAATTGGCCTGGGTGGCGAGGGGTTAATTATCATAAGTAATATACAAATAATTATTATAAGCACTGTGAGGTCATCCTCTCAGTCTGCTGCAGAGTGTGCCGGCTTGTATTTATACTGGCCTCTCTGTATGTAGCTTCTGACAGGCTGCGCAAGCAGCCCCATATCTCCGGAACCATAGATGATAGCAGCCCCATATTTTAACCAGTGCTGGAGTAGGTCTTTAGCTACCTACCCCCCAAATGATCGCTGAGCTACAACCCTTGAAGTCGATCTTTTTTTTTATTTTTTTTTATTTTTTTTTATTTTTTTGGGGGGGCAAATGGGCCTATCTTGAGAAAGGGGCCTGGAGCTGCAGCTCCAATAGCCCCTATGTTAATCCGGCCCTGTGCAATCTAACCTATAACCGCAATGCACTTTGGCTGCTGGCAGATGAGAATCATAGCCAACTGCTTTTTCATCCCATATTTCCAACTTTATCATCATGAAAGTCCCGACTCCTCATGCAAGGCTTCTACCTCTGTTCTATGCCGATAAATAGAAATTACCGCAACAATCTTTTGCTGACAGAGCACATCCAATTAAATCAGTTTATGCAGGAAGCACAAGGTTTCTGTCCCTGCCAGCATACCTGGGCTAACTAAGTTCTATTTGTTAGTTAATTAAGCGATGATCAGTGATGTGCACAGGCGGTGGTGTAGCCTTTGATCTCGATTTCTTTGCAGTCGAGCTAAAAAAGACTTTTTCTGTCTTGCCTTGTACCTCCCTGACATTCCAGCATTTAATGGGAGACTTGTTATCCCTCCCCTACGCGCAGCTAATATGACCTATATTTTCTGTCTATCTGCCGTGGGAATACATATAGCACAGGTCAACGCCACGGGAACGCATATAGCACAGGTTTATGCCACCGAAATTAAACAGAATGATATTTACTTCGAGGTCTCACAATGAGGAATGAATAGTAATGTTCAGCTGGTCACCTCCATATTCCAGATGGGCCTTCTGAAGAAGACCGCGCCATAATAAAGCCAAATGACGCATCGCTTTGATCAGGTGGGTTCTGCTTCTGACCTTTGAGAACGCAAAAAAAAAAAAAAGCAACAGTTATGCACAAAGCAATGTCCAGAGCCTTCCAACCATAGAAAAGCAAAGTGAATCACCGATCGGTGCTCAGGCCTTCACCCCTGATTAGCTGTGACTCATTTTTTTTTTCAGCCTCTCCAAATTATTGCATTCTTGCTTTCTCTCTTAAAATAAAGCAGGAGCCGTAGTTCAAGATTTATGCTTGTTTCTAATTTCTTTGGAGGACATAGCTGGCATTGAGAACAAGTTAGTCAGCTCCGGGGTCGTGATTGAAGCCATGTTTGTGCTTTACTTTTAATGGATGTGAATGTGGAGTAGGAGGCAGGGAAAGCAATGGCATGGTCATTTATAAAGTCAGTTATATGTACAGCACTGCTACGCTGCGAAATAGCAGAAAAGTGATGTAATAGGTAGAAAAATAGTTGTACGTATTAATGAGACTAACTGTGCTCTACACATTAGAAGAAGTCAAAGTTGGTATTACCTAGAACTGTAAAGCATAAATTTTATTATTCATATTTATTCATCCCTACTTATCCGTCGTCTGTTGCGTCTCTCCCACTAGTATCCGCTGGTCTTGATAACAGCAACATTTGTGTCTGCTTATATGGTGATTTGTGAGCTGTGTTACGTCAGTGGTGGTTCTGATATTAAAGTCAGCTCAGTGGTCCTACGTAAAGTCCTATCAGTGATGTAAGAGAGGTCACAGCTACCATCACAGACATTTTTTAAGCCTGTTGTAATGTTTCTCCTTTTACTTATAATAAGCTTAGAGATCCAAATGTCAGAGATTGTGATCTAATAAAATAAACTTTTTACTGCATTTTCATATTTGGCAATTTAACCCCTTTCAGTTTTAGGACCCATTTACATTGGGCCCGTGTGTGCTAGGCTTTACCTTCCTTTTCCAGATACTGTATATTCAGGCTGGTCATATGACAAGCAGTGTCCATTTCCCAGTGGTGATCCTCAATGACGTTGTTTGTCTTGTTCCCCAGGGCTGCTGTTAGAAATCATGGGGCCCCGTACAGCCTACCCGGTAGGGCCCCCACCAATATATTGAGGCTCGGTTTACACTGGATGCCGATGCAGCTCCCAGCAGGGGTCCGGTGCGTCCTGGTTCACCGTTTCAGGTCCAATTTCTGCCCAAATGTTGGGGTGAATTCGGACCTGAAATGGACCAAAAGAAGAACAGGACCAAAAGACGGTGTGGAGAGGGGGAGGTGTGCCTTTCCTCCAATCAGCTGTCTCACAGTGTATGGCAAGAATCCACACCCACAGGTGAATCAGAAAGAGAAAATTCTAACATGATGCACACTTTCTAAACAGTATATAAAGCTGAAGACAGCAGATATGCATGTACAACTTATGTAGGGAGATTTGTTTCATCTGAGGCTGTTCACTTCACTGGGTATATGTGAGGGTTTACATCCACTTTAAAAATAATCAAATGGGCCTCTGCAAGTCTAATGCCCCGTACACACGGTCAGATTTTCCGATGGAAAATGTCCTATCGGACCATGTTGTCGGAAATTCCGACCGTGTGTGGGCTCCATCGGACTTTTTCCGTCGGAATTTCCGACGGAAAAAGTTTGAGATCCTGCTCTCAAATTTTAAGACAACAAAGTCCTAACGGACTTTTTCCGATCGTGTGGAGCGAATTCCGACGGACAAAGTGTCACGCATGCTCAGATCACATTACAAGACCAAAGCTATTGGCTACTAGCCTCTACATAGTCCCTTAGTACGCAACGAACGTCACTACCTTCAGAATGATCGGATTTTCCGACAACTTTGTCCGACCGTGTGTATGCAACACCAGTGTCGGACAAAATCCGTCGGAAAAAATCCGACGGATTTTGTGGTCGGAATTTCCGACCGTGTGTATGGGGCATTAGAAGGTGGTAGCATGCATACTAGCATAATATGGCAGACTAACCTTTAAAGCAATATTAAACTCAAAAGCAAATATTTATTATATTGTAGCTTTCTAATTCTTAGATGTGATGGCTGCATTCATTTCTTTTTTTCTCCTAACTTTATCTGGTGATCCAACCAGCAAGTCTGTTGTTTTTCACAAGCTCAAGCCCTTCAGCAGAATGTATCAGTTTACATCAATGAGACAAACCATTTAAAGTGGTTGTAAAGGTTGAATATTTTTTATCTTCATGCATTCTAAAAAAGGTAAAAAAAATACATTTGCATATTGCTCCCCCCTCAGCCCCCCAATACTCACCTGAACTCCCTCTCTGTCTAGTGATGTGTGTGTGAGACTCGGCTGTCCGGGTCTCTCTTTCCTCACTGGCTGAGACAGCAACAGGAGCCATTGGCTCCCACTGCTGTCAATCACAGCCAGTTAGCCAATGAGGAGAGCGGGGGGGGGTCTGTGTCTTATGGACGCATACAGTGGGGCTCGAGAATGAGCATGCAACAGTGCTATTGCTATAGGGGGCACTGGTCAAGAGGGAGTAGCAGGGAGTGCAGGGGACCCGAGAGGCGGAGCATTAGGGATGCTCTGTGCAGAACCATTAAACAGAGCAGGTAAGTATGACATGTTTGTTATTTTTTTTTAAAGCGGAAGTAAACCCAACGATTTAACAGTTTAAAAAAAAAGGTATGCCGGGAATGCTAACTGCACATTGGCTGTGCTCTCAACCAAACAGTCAAACCATCCAGTGGCTGGTTTCATAAAGGATCACATGTGCAGCACCGTGGCAGTTGAAGATTAAACAGAGGCAAAGATGGCGGCTTCCTTGGCTGAAAACGATAACTAACCTATAATAACACTTTAACCACATGCCGACCAGCTCCTGTCATTATACTGCGGCAGGTCGGCACAATCCCGCGAGCGGTATAGCAGGCGATGCACTGCGGGTGTGCCGATGCTCTTGGCCGATGATCGCAATAACCACCGGCCACAAGCAATCACGGACACAAGAGGCAGAACAGGGATGTGTGTGTGTAAACACACACATCCCTTTTCTGTTCTGTGAGGAGAGACAGATCATGAGTTCCTAATAGCTAGGAACCACGATCTGTCATACCTTCTAGTCAGTCCCCTCCCCCCACAGTTAGAACACACAGTCAGGGAACACAGTTAACCCCTTGATCGCCCCCTAGTGTTAACCCCTTCCCTGCCAGTGGCATTTATACAGTAAACAATGCATTTTTATAACACTGATCACTGTATAATTGTCAATCGTCTCAAAAATGTGTCGAAAGTGTCCGATTTGTCCGCCATAATGTCGCAGTCACCATAAAAATCGCAGCTCGCCGCCATTACTAGTAAAAAAAAAAATATATATATATAACTTTTGCGCAAACCAATCAATATACGCTTATTCCGATTTTTAGTACCAAAAATATGTAGAAGAATAATTATCGGCCTAAACTGAGAAAAAAATGTGGATATTAAGGCCCCTTTTCACACTGAGGCGTTTTTCAGGCGCTACAGTGCTAAAAATAGCGCCTGTATAGCGCCTGAAAAAAAATGGCCCCTTTCACTCCAGTGTGAAAGCCGGAGAGCTTTCACACTGGAGCGGTGCGCTAGCAGGACGGTAAAACATTTCCTGCTAGCAGCATCTTTGGGGCAGTGAAAAAGTGGGCAAAAAAAGTGCAAAAATTTAGAAAAAAACACAATATTTTGGACTTTTTGCTATAATAAGACCCCTTTCACCCTGGGCGGGAGCGGCATCGGCGATAAAGCAGTGCTATATTTAGCGCTGCTTTACTGTCATTTTAGCGGCGCTATTCGGCCGCTAGCGGGGCAGTTTTAACCCCCACTAGCGGACGAAAAAGGGTTAAAACCGCCCGCAAAGCGCCGCTCCAGCGGCGCTTTTCTGGCGGTGTATCCGCGCTGCCCCATTGATTTCAATGGGTAGGAGCGGTTTAGGAGCGGTGTATACACCGCTCCTAAACCGCACCTACCCATTGAAATCAATGGGGCAGCGCGGATATACCGCCAGAAAAGCGCAGCTGGAGCGAAGCTTTGCGGGCGGTTTTAACCCTTTTTCGTCCGCTAGTGGGGGTTAAAACTGCCCCGCTAGCGGCCGAATAGCGCCGCTAAAACGACAGTAAAGCAGCGCTAAATATAGCACTGCTTTATCGCCGATGCCGCCCCAGGGTGAAAGGGGTCTTATTATAGCAAAAAGTCCAAAATATTGTGTTTTTTTCAAAATTTTTGCACTTTTTTTGTTTATACTGCAAAAAATAAAAACCGCAAAGATGATCAAATACCACCAAAAGATAGCTCTATTTGTGGGAAAAAAGGACGTCAATTTTGTTTGGGTACAGCATCGCACGACCGCGCAATTGTCAGTTAAATCGATGAAGTGCCGTATCGCAAAAAATGGCCTGGTCATTGAGCAGCCAAATCTTCCTGGGCTGAAGTGGTTAATACTGGCGGGGATGATTAAAATGATCAGCTTTTATTTATTTATGTAAAAATGTTATCCCAAAAGGATAATAATCTGTAAATTGCTATAACTGATTATAAAGTGAGAGCTGGAGTTTGGGTTCAGGAGGTGTGTTTCTGGTCAGATCACCAGGTGAAAACCCGAGGGGAAAAAGCCAAAGAAAAGAAAACAGATGCAGCCTCCACATCTAATGATTGGTAAGCTGCAATATATTACATTTTTGGCTTTGGGTTTATTACAGCTTTAAACGTACCACTTTAGCTCTGCATTGTCAACACTGCTGCTGATCCCTTCTTTGCCTGGTCTTCTTTCCTTGTTCTTGCTCTCCGGCTGTTTGTATGGCCAGGCTGCAATGATGTCACTTCCTCTGCACTGACTTGTGGCATAAATGCAGAGCGTCACTGCGCATGCAGATGGGAATCCCTCTTAACCACTTCCCGTTCCGTCCAGCGACTCACTGCTTCCCATCTCACCAGTCGCTCAGCTGCTAATACAAGCAGCAGGAGAGAACATTCCCCCCCCCCCCCGCGCGCTGCCGCATTCCGTGACGCCCTCAGGCTTTCCCGTACCACTGGGATATGACATCACTTCCGGTTTACTCGGAAACTATCAGTGCCAGTTTTTTGAAAATCAAAAGCATTCAGAAACACAGATCTTGGTGTGTTAAATGCTTTTAAGTGCATATAGACCCCAGATCTCTCCATAAAGAGGACCTGTCACATTCCTTTTGCTGTCACAAGGATGTTTACATTCCTTGTGACAGCAATAAAAGTGATAAAAAAAAAAAATTAAAGCAACAGTGTGAAAAAATAAATAAATAAATTAATGATTTAAAAAAATTTAAAAATTAAAGTTCCTCCTCCTCTCGTGCTTGCGCGCAAAGGCAAACACACGCTTTGGTCCTGCATGCGAGCAAACAGCAATCGTCCCACATCCATGTCCTGGGGTGGACAGGACGTGCTGACATCATCACGTTTGAGTCTCTGAGCGAACGGGCATTCGCAAAGCTGGCCGGCTACTCTTGCTGTCTTTTATCGAGTTTTCTGTAAGTGTGTTTTTTACTTCTTTTTATTAAATGATAATACCAGAATTACACTATGGAGTTTCCCTTTTCTCATTTTTGGGTGATACTTGATATCCATTCGTGAGTCCCCTCTGGATCTTAACATTGGTTCTTTGGTTGTATATTGCTCCGTATGTCTGACGCCATTTGAGATGCTGTCTCGGTCTTCTGTGGACAAAGGCCCCGGCTGGGTGTTTAGCCACAAGCTCTCGTTGCTTGCCTTTTGGTAAACATGCAATTTATTTGGTGTTCGGCACATTTTGGTGGTGGAAAATTGCACATTCTTATTTTCTTCAATTGATGTAATTTGTGTGATCAGCATTATGCAATTTATGGATACTTTACTTTTTTTTTTTTTTCAGAAAATAGTATTCCTTTTATTGAAAAAACCTATACAATGGTGTAAAATCAGTTGATATATTCTATTTTATGCTCATTATTGGGACTCTATTTCTCTTTTTGGGATTTTCATTAACACTTTTTGCACTCACTGCATTGTTTGTTATTTGTGCATTTATTATAGCACTGGTACATCACTTATTTATGTTTTACTGTTAGCGCATCTATTTTCTTTTCCTTTGTTATATGTGTGTATCTCACATTATTAGTTGCTGCTTCATTTTGGTTAAGTACATTTTTTGTGTTAGAGCGTGGTATTCCCCCCCCCCCTTTTTTCTTATGCTAATGTGTGCCTTTTACATGTGCGAGATTTAGATCCCTTTCACACTGGAGCGGTTTTTAGGCGCTTTAGCGCTGGAAATAGCCTCTGCTAAGCGCCTGAAAACGGCCTCCTATTCATTTAAGTGTGACTTAGCGGTGCGCTTGCAGGATGTTTCCGAAATGTCCTGCAAGCAGCATCTTTTGGGGTCGGTTGGAAGCACTGTATTTAGTGCTCCCAAAACGCCCTGCCCATTGTAATGAATTGGCACCGCGTTTCCGAAGCGCCTGAAAAGCTTTTTTAAGAGTTTTTAACCCCCTCATTGGGGTTAAAAGCGCCCCGCTAGTGTCCGAAAAGCACAGCTTAAACAGCGGTAAAGCGCCGCTAAAACGAGCGGCGCTGTAACGCAAACGTGACGGCAGTGTGAAAGGAGTCTTAGCCCCTGTACACACGGTCGGAAATTCCGACCACAAAATCTGTCAGACAGACACTGGTGTTGCATACACACGGTCGGACAAAGTTGTCGGAAAATCCGATCATTCTGAACGTGGTGACGTTCGTTGCATAAGACGGAACTACGTAGAGGCTAGTAGCCAATAGCTTTGGTCTCGTAATTTGATCTGACCATGCGTGGCACTTTGTCCGTCGGAATTCTCTACACACGATCGGAAAAAGTCCGATCGAATTTTGTTGTCGGAAAATTTGAGAGCAGGATCTCATATTTTTTCCGTCCGAAATTCCGAAAAAGTCTGATGGAGCCCGCACGGGCGGATTTTCCGACAACATGGTCCGATCGGACATTTTCCGTCGGACTTTCCGACCGTGTGTACGGGGCACGTGTGTACGGGGCATTAGTGAGCTGCAAGTTTTACAACCTGTCTTCTACCGACATTTTATATGGAAATCCTTGGTTTTTTGCAAGGACGTCAGCAGTAAGCCGACATGCAGCACTGTAGACATACTCATGCTGCAGTGTTTTCATATGTAACACACTGTACACAAGAATTAAATGTCACTGCCTGTCTCCGTACTGATGAATGAATGTTTTCTAAATCCGAATGTCTATAAATGCTTGACCAGTTCTGAGTGATGGAAAGGGGACTCTGTTTGACATTAAATCCAAGTGAAGCTGGCCACAAGTTCCGCCACTAGTTCAGTCTATTAAAGTTCCCGCTGATGACCTCATAAACCTTCGTTATTTACTTGTCTACGGTGCACATGCTTGAATCATATGAAGGAGCAGGTAATAAAATGAATGTTACCACCCAGAAGACATTAACCTCTCCTCTTCCAGATGGGACTGTGACGCGAGGCTCGGTGATAATGGTTCATTGCTTGCCGGTGTGCCAGTATGTTCATGAATACCGAGCAAGAACACAATTCCTGGGTTTAAACTTTTCATTCTTTTCATATCGTTTTATTTTATTTTCCTTCTAAGAAAAAAAAAAAAATAGTGAACAATGAATTTGCTTTAACCCGTCTATGAGCAGATTACTGGTGCCTAGAGACTTGAGCCAAATCAAATTTAGCAGCATCATCATGCATTGATTAAGCAGATGATGACTCTATGCAAATAATTTGTAAGGCTTTTTTATTTTTAGGTAGTCTGTTTTAATACCCTGACTTTTTTTTATTTTTTATTATGGGAAGACAAATGCATGAAAATGTTCAAAAAAAGTTTGTTTTTCTAGTTTATAAATTTTTTTTTTTAATACTGTAATTGTCACATACAACTCGTCAATGCTGCCACTCAAAGGTAGCAGTGACATCTACAGTGCCACTGGCAAGCTGTTTTATTTTTTTTTTCTCTTATTGAAGCCTCTATCCTGCCACAGCTGACATAAACTATATAGTCAAACGTATTGGGATGCCTGCCTAAAGGCTGGGTTCACACCACAGCACGGAGTGGCTCCCAGCAGGGGTCCGGTGCGTCCCTGTTCACCTTTTCAGGTCTGATTTCAGTCCGAATTTTTGGCTGATTCTGGACCTGAAAGGGACCAGAAGACGCACAGGACTCCTGTGCAATTCGCACCGAAGCCACTCCAGAGATATGTAAACCGGCTCCATAGAGAGCCAGTCACAATCTCCTGACATGCGAATTGGATGCAGTGAAATGCGAATTGGATGCAGGGAAATCCGCATCCAATTCGCAATAGTGTTAACCCATCCTTACACGCACAACAACTTTAATGGCCTCCCAGTCTTAGTCCGTAGGGTTCAATGTTGAGTTGGCCCACCCTTTGCAGCTATAACAGCTTCACCTCTTCTGGGAAGGCCGTCCACAAGGTTTAGGAGTGTGTCTATGGGAATGTTTGACCATTCTTCCAGAAGCGCATTTGTGTGGTCAGGCACTGATGTTGGACGAGAAGGCCTGGCTCGCAGTCTCTGCTCTAACTCATCTCAAAGGTGTTCTATTACGTTAGCTCCACGTCATAGAACACCTTTGAGCTCCACCCCAAACTCGCTCATCCATGTGTCTATGGACCTTGCTAATGTCCACATGTAAAGCACTATGTAAATTGATAGTGCTCTATAAGTACCTATAATAAATAAAATAAGTGTACTTACTAACTTTGTCCTTGAATGCGGACTGGCTTAAAAGCAAGACTGAAGGTTTACTAGTTGTCAATACTGGATCAATAATTTTCCATGCAATAGTTAGGGAGTAGAGGATTGGTGCAAGAAAATGTATGCATTTGCTATAGGCAGGGTAATATCGTTTTAATTACTATTATACTTTTCACTGTGATGCTGTAATTATTAAATTCATATTTACTATTATGGTGTTAAACCTAAATGCAAACATTTATTATATTGCAGCTTACCAATTCTTAGCTGTGGTGACTGCATTTGTTAGCTTTTTTAGGCTTTTTTTCTTCTATGTTCATCATGTGATCCAAAAGCACAAGCTCTCCAGCATAATGTTTTAGATTACATGGATGAGACAAACCACCTAACACTAGCAGAGGTGCTTACAATGATCAGCTTGTATTTATTCATATTAAACCTTTCTCTCAAAAGGAAAAAAAACTGTTTGCTGTGACTGATTATAAAGTGTGAGAAGTTTTGGCTTCAATTTGTTTTTGTATTTAAATTTGCTAATACATTTAACACTCCCCTCCCCAAAGAAATGCTTCTTTCTGCTGTTTCCTCCTGTTTTCATTCATCCAGAGTTGTGTATCACTAATAAAGGAGGTGCCTTAATTGCCAGATTACCAGGTGAAAACAGAAGTAAAAAGCATTTGTAGAGAAGAAAGGGTAGCCTTGTCTTGGAGTTCAGAAAAAAGTGGGTGGAGAGCTAAAGTTACACTCTGCAGAGCTCAGTGAGGAGGTTTGGGAGCTGATTGGAGGGAAGGGACACACCCCCTTCACACAGCACGCAGGAACAGAGCTGAGGCTGTCAATCAGCTCGAGGTCCCTCCCCTGTCACCTTTTTTCTCTTGGTGTCAGGAAAAATTGTCAGAAGTGACTCATGCTGAAAGCAGAGGAATGAAGCAACAGACAAAAATGATACTTAGTGCTCTTAAAGCGGAGTTCCACCTGGGTGAAAAAAAAATTATAAAAGTCAGCAGCTACAAATACTGTAGCTGCTGACTTTTAATATAAAGACACTTATCTGTCCAGGGAGCCCACAATGTCGGCACCCGAAGCCGACCCATCCATCGGATCCGGGTGCAGGCGCCGGCATCCTTACTAAAGAAAACGGCCTCTTTCCTACTGCGCATGCGCAAGTTGCACGGCACTTTCTGAATGGTCCCGTCTTCTGGGACAAACACAAGTCCCAGAAGGCGACGGAGGGTAGTTGGAGGGAACAAAAAAAAACACGGAACTGACGTACCACCCGCGATGCCGTGGAACGTAAGTCCCCAAGAAAACATACCATAAAGGTATGAAAACAATCACAAAAAAAAAGAAATATCAAAAAACGAGGGGGGGGGGGTGGGGCATATGTTTTAAAAGGAGTTATATTTTTGCCTGGAACTCCATTTTAATTGACACACTATAGGGGGATATGCTTTGTTCATATTTCATGTCTGAGGTTTACCACCACTTTGACCACTTAAAGTGGAAGTAAACCCTTCTAAAGCACTTTGGCCTACAGGTAAGCCTAGATTAAGGCTTACCTGTAGGTCCAATAAATATCTCCTAAACCTACATGGTTTAGGAGATATTTAGAAAAGAAAAGGCATCGCTGTCTACGGCGCATGCGCCGTAGACAGCGGCGCGCAGGCGCACTGCGCATGCCGGGTTCACGGCGTTATGCCGCTTTCCTGCACATGCGCGGGAGTGACGTCATCGCCGCTCCAGCGAATGACAGCGCTGGAGCGGCGAGACCCGGAAGTCACTCCGCGATTGATGGCGACGCGGAAGATCGTGGATGAGGACCGCTTCGGGGGCTTCGTTTTCAGGTAAGTCATTCATAATGAGCTAGTATGCTATGCATACTATCTCATTATGCCTTTGCCTTGCAGGGTGTCTTTTTTTTTTTTTTTTTTTTTTTAAGAGGCTTTACTTCCTCTTTAAGAACCGGAAGGATTTGCCCCCTTAATGACCAGGCCATTTTTTGCGATACAGCGCTGCATAGATTTAATTGACAATTGCGCTGTCGTGGACGTTGTACCCAAAGAAAAAAAAAAGACATTTTTTCACACAGATAGAGCTTTCTTTTGGTGGTATTTGATCACTTCTGTGTTTTATTTTTTAGTTTTTTTTTGCACTATAAACAAAAAAAGAGCAACAATTTTGAAAAAAAAAATATTTTTTACTTTTTGCTATAAAAAAAAAAATATTGCCCCCCCCCCTAGTGACCCTAAAGTGGGCGATGTACAATGATGGCGATTCGCCCAGTAGAACCAACCTGCCGCAGTACAACTGCTGCGGCTGGTCCTTAACTGGTTAAAGCCTTATTAAAGTGGTTGTAAAACCCTTACAGACCGCTTTTTGCTACATGTAAGCCTATAATAAGGCTTCCCCGTAGCTCCCCAGGATATCTCCTAAACCTACACGGTTTAGGAGATATCCCCTGTATTTACATGTGCCAACGTCATCAGCACATGCTCACTGACACAAACTGAAGCATTGGCACGTATGTGCCATTGCTTCAGTGAGTGTGCCATTACCGCGTGCATGCGCAGGAGTGACGTCATCGCAGCTCCGGCCAATCACAGCGCCGGAGCCGTGATACCCGGAAGTAACCCCTGGGAGTGATGTCGGCCGCCGGAGCGGTGTACGGGCACCGCAGCGAGGGCTTCGATCTCAGGTGAGTATTACATAATGAGCTAGTATGCTATGTTTACTAGCTCATTATGCCTTTGTCTTGCAGGGGTTCGTTTTTTTTTTTAAAGTGGGTTTACACTTACTTTAACAGCTTGCCGACCGCTTCACGCAGATATACTCCAGCAGAAGGGCACATACAGGCAGAATCACGTACCTGTACAATCACGCAGGTCCTGCGGACTCGATGGCCACGGGGATACCCGCGATTGTTTCACGGAGAGGAAGAACCGAGAGATGCTAATGTAAACAAGCATCTACCCGTGTCACCAACCCTAGTGACAGTGTCACTAATCTCTGCTCCCTGTGATCGGGAGCAGAGATCAGTGATTTGTCACACACAGCCACACCCCCCTTCACAGTTAGGAACACTCCCCAGGACACACTTAACCCCCTACACTGCCCCCTAGTAGTTAACCCCTTCACTGCCAGTGTCATTTACACAGGAATCAGTGCATTTGTATAGCACTGATTGCTGTATAAATGACAATGGTCCCAAAAATGTATCAAAAATGTCCGATGTGTCCGCCATAATGTCGCTGATCGCCGCCATTACTAGTAAAAAAAAAATTATTAATAAAAATGCCATAAAACTATCCCCTATTTTGTAAACGCTATAACTTTTGCGCAAACCAATCAATAATCGCTTATTGCAATCTTTTTTACCAAAAATATGTAGAAGAAAACGTATCGGCCTAAACTGAGGAAAAAATATATTTTTTTTATATATTTTTGGGGGATATTTATTATAGCAAAATGTAAAAAAATAATGTGTTTTTTTCAAAATTGTCGCTCTTTTTTTGTTTATAGCGCAAAAAATAAAACCCGCAGAGGTGATCAAATACCACCAAAAGAAAGCTCTATTTGTGGGGAAAAAAAGGACGTCAATTTTGTTTGGGAGCCACGCCGCACGGCCGCGCAATTGTCAGTTAAAGCGACACAGTGCCGAATCGCAAAAAGTGCTCTGGGGCTGAAGTGGTTAAAAACCCTAAAACAATATAAAATATTGCAGCTTGTTAATCTCTAAATGTGGTCACTGGAATCGTTTTATTTTTATTTTGCTGGACAGCTTGGTCTGTTAAAGGAAGTTAAAAAAAAAAACAGATGTACTGACCGCATCACCAGATAATAATAGAGGGAAAAAAAAAAATGCTGTGGAAAGCTGCAATAAAATACAAATTTTTGTTGTTGGGTTTAATATCTTTTTACAGTATTAACAGGTAGCTGTTTTATAGAAAAAGCTCACAATGTGCACCTTGTTGTTTTTATATCTCTTTAAATAAGTCCATAAAAATCCAGTTGATAAAACACTGCGTACAAGAAAACACTGCCAGGTATTAATTACTGGTCTTCATTCCTTTTTTCCCCATCACCATATGTCAATCCCAGTCGGCTCAGTGTAATTGTCATTCCCAGCCCAAGCAGCTAGGCTAGTGACTGAAAGACACCACAAATCCTCTGCGCTGACAGCCTGAAGATTCTCTCGGTTGGAGTCCGGCACCCAGAGTGCGCGGTCAATCTCATTATTAATTATTTGCAGCTTTGTGTCTGTGTGAGTTTTAACATGCGCAGGCCAACAAGATGGGCTGGATGGCTGCTATTGATTTCTCTTAATTGTCCTCTTCCTTTGCACTAAGAAGGTGCTGCATTTTTTATGATTCCTTAAGTAACGAAAAAATACAGGCAACTGTAGCGAGGATATTTTTACAGTTCCCGCTGTGCGTGCCTCTCACAACTTTTCTAAAGGAAGACGATGGATAAAATAACTGTAGATATTAATGAATATAAATCTATAAGCTTTAATCATTTTTTGCAGCATAACTGCTCTTTCTTTACAACTGAACGTGTGGTCTGAAAAAAATGCAATATTAGTAAAAAATAAAAAAAGAATAATATTAAAAAAATAAGTAAACCCTGATGGGTCATTCAAACCATTTTGGTACATTAGTACATGTGCATTAATGTTATATTGTGCATTAACCTCTTCAACTCCAGAAGGTTTACCCCTCCTTCATGACTAGGCCATTTTTTGCGATACAGCACAGCTTTACTTTAAAGCCCCATACACACGGTCGGACAATCCGCGGACCAGGTCGGTCGGATCCTGTCCGTCATACTTTGTCTGATGTTGGTTTTGCGTACACACGGTCGGACAAAGTTGTCGGAAAATCCGATCATTCTGAACGTGGTGACGTTTGTTGCCTACGACGGGACTACGTAGAGGCTAGTAGCCAATAGCTTTGGTCTTGTAATGTGATCTGAGCATGCGTAGCACTTTGTCCGGTCGGACAACCGTACACACGATCGGATTTGGTGTGATCGGACCGTGTTGTCGGCAAATCTTTCCAGCAGGAGATAAGACTTTGTCCGTCGGACAATCCGACGTACACTGTCCGATGGTGCATACACACGGTCTGATTTTTCAACAACATTGTCCGATCGGACAGAATCCATGAAAAAGTCCGACCGTGTGTATGGGGCTTAAGACCCCTTTCACACTGGGGAGTTTTTCAGGCATTTTTCAGGTGCTTTAGCGTTAAAAAAAGCACCTGTAAAGCGCCTGAAAGAAGCCTCATCTGCAATCCCAATGTGAAACCCAGAGTGCTTTCACATTGAGACCCCTTTCACACTATGGCGTTTTTTCAGGTGCTTTAGCGTTAAAATAAGCGCCTGTAAAGTGCCTGAAAGAAGCCTCAACTGCAATCCCAATGTGAAAGCCTGAGTGCTTTCACACTGAGGCGCTGCGCTGGCAGGGCATCAAAAAGAGTCCTGCAAGCAGCTTCTTTGCATCGCTTTTGGAGCTGTGAATACACCACTCCTAAAGCGCCCCTTCCCATTGAAATCAATGGGAAGCACCTGCAAAACATCTGCAAAGCGCCTGAAAAGCTTCTGCAAAGCGCTTTTGGCAGCAGCGCTTTGTGGGCGCTTTTAACCCTTTATTTGGCAACTAGCGTTAAAAAAAGCGCCTGTAAAGCACTTGAAAAATGCTGGTAAAGCGCCGCTAGTTTAAACAGCGCTTTACAAGCGTTTTTCGGGCACTGGCAGTGTGAAAGCACTTGGGCTTTCACATTGGGATTGCAGATGAGGCTTCTTTCAAGCGCTTTACAGGCTCTTTTTTAAACGCTAAAGCGCCTGAAAAATGCCTGAAAAATGCCCCAGTGTGAAAGGGGCCTAACTGACAATTGTGCGGTCGTGCAACGCAGTACACAAATAAAATTGATGTCCCTTTTCCCCCACAAATAGAGCTTTCTTTGTATTAGTAGTATTTGATCACCTCTGTGGTTTTAATTTTTTGGGCTATAAACATAAAAAGACCGACAATTTTGGAAAAAAAAAACTAATTTTTTTACTCTTTGCTATAAAACATATAGAAAAATAATATGTAAAAATTCAAATTTCTTCTTCAATTTAGGCCAATATATATTCTGCTACATATTTTTGGTAAACAAAATCCCAATAATCTGCACTGTATCTGTACTAATGACACTGGCAGGGAAGGGGTAACATCAGGGGTGATCAAAGGGTTAAATGTGTCCCTAGGGAGTGCTTTCTAACTGTGGGTGTGTGTGTGGGGGGGGGGGGTGCTTGTACTGTAAGAAGACAGAGATCCGTGTTCCTGCTTGGTAGAAACACAAGATCTCTTTCTTCTGTCACAGAACGACGATCTGCCTTGTTTACATGAAAAAAAAACTACATTTTATACTCTTTGCTATAAAACATATCCAAAAATAAAAATGTAAAAAATCAAATTTCTTTTTCAATTTAGGACAGTATGTATGCTGTTACATATTTTTGCTAAACATAATCCCAATAAGCGTATATTGATTGATTTGTGCAAAAGTTATAGCGTCTACAAACTATGGGAAATTTTTCTGGAATTTTTTTTTTTTTTTTTTACTAGTAATGGCGGTGATCAGCGACTTATAGTGGGACACTAAATTACACTTTTGACACTTTTTTGGGGACCAGTGACACCAATACAGTGATCAGTGCTAAATAATATGCACTGTATCTGTACTAATGACACTGTCAGGGACAATCAAAGGGTTAAATGTGTCCCTAGGGAGTGCTTTCTAACTGTGTGTGTGTGTGTGGGGGGGGGGGGTGCTTGTACTGTAAGAAGACAGAGATCCATTTTCCTGCTTGGTAGAAGCACAAGATCTCTGTCTTTCTGTCTCAGAAAGATGACCTGCCTGGTTTACATAGACAGACTGCTGTTCTGTCAGCTTCAGAAATGATCGGCAGGTCCCGACGGACATCGGGTCCGCCGAACCCACCGATTGGCTCGACTGCGGCGCGCCCCGGACCCATGAAAAGAAATCATACACAGGTACGTGATTTCATGCTAAAGGGCCGCCCTGCTGCAGTATATATGCGCGGGGCGGTCCAGAAGCGGTTAAAGTAATAGTAAAGGTTCCGTATTTTTTCTGTAAAATAACAAACATTATCTGTGTAATGGTTTTGCACACAGCAGCCCTGATCACCCTCTTCTCGGGTCCCCCAACGGCGCTCCAGGCTCCTCCCTCCTGCCGAGTGCCCCCATTGCTAGCAGCTTGCTATGGGGGCACCCAAGCAGGCTTACTTCTGATCTGCTGCTGTGTGTGTCCATTTAGACATGGAGCGCAGCTCGGCCCCACCCCCACTCTTTCCTCATTGGCCCCCTGGCTGTGATTGACATTAGCAGGAGCCAATAGCTCCCTCTTCTGTCTCAGCCAATAAGGAGAGAGAGACCCAGGGGAGACGAGGCTACTGTGTACAGTGCTGGGGGAAGCTCGGGCTCAGGTAAATATTAGGGAGGGGTTGCTGCGTAGAGAAGGTTTTTTTACCTTCAGTATGCCTGAAGGTAAAAAAAAACTTGAGCCCTTACAACCACTTTAACTTGTGTTGCATTCATTTCAATGAACTGATTTATGTACCAAAACGCACCAAAGAAGGTACCATTTTTAATGGTTCACTGCACTGCACTGCAACACATGCCCGTCAGCAGGCTGCATTGGGTTTCATTAAAAATAAAAATGAATGGCACCACATCACACCTTTCCATGCAATGTGCTTTGCATTGTAGCAACACGTGCATTATCATTCACAACGCATTACTGTCATTTAAATAGGCCCTGAATTTACTTTGCAGTGTGTTTCGTATCATGCCACACAGTGTGTAGCTCTCTTCTGTAAATCGGTTGTAAAGTTTGTGTTATATCCTCTGAGTTGTGAGAGACACAAGACTCTGGTCTGGGACAATGGATGTTTATTTCAGTACTCACTGTACACTGCAACATGCATCTCAGGACAGTACATCTTATTATGCTTCCTTACATGTGCTCTAAGATGGCTACTATGCCCCTTGACCCTTGTCATCACTCCTGGGTGGAGCCAGCCTTAAAGTGACAGTACATGTGGAACCCTTCAGGTATAACACCTTCCATCCATCCCTAAAAAAAAACAAATTACAACAAAACAAGAAAAGGCACAAAACATTAACTAATAACTGTCCAATAACAGTCCTCCAAACACAGGAGATTCCTGCATCCAGATGTGAACCAGGGACAGTTGCGGGGATACAATGTCATCGGATCACTTTCGGCGACCCCTTCGAAAGTCTCGTAACGGGTCTTGAAGCTGAAACCGGTCAGGAGGGCGACAGTGTCGTTGAGGGCGGGCACCCAGCGACTCGGGACCGGAGGGAACAGGGCTGGCCGGACTCGGCCCCGGCGGGGCCAAGAACGGATCCACCAGCTCAGTGGGTGAACAGACCTCCGGACCAGGGCTGGAGGGCTCTGTTGGAGCCGAGTGCAAAAGTTCAGAGTCCCCCCAATCATCAGTCCCCGTGCATTCTGATCCGCTGGGAGCAGTTCCTTGCGACACTGGTGGTTCTGCCAGCGCCAGGGATTCGGGCAGTTGAAACCGAGGACGCAGTTGGTCCGCATGCCGTCTGCAAATGGAACCATCTTCCAGGCAGACCCTATACATCTTGGGTCCCAAAGTCTCTGCAATGACAGCAGGAAGCCAACGGGTGTTGGAAGCCCCATAAGATCGGGCCCATACCGTTTGTTGGGCTGTGAATCGGGGGAGCTCATGGTGTTTGACCATCTTGTCTTGGGACTGCAGTACATGTTCCTGGACTGTTTGAGGGCGGAGCATGTCCAAAACAGTCCATGGCTGCCGACCCAGAAGGAGTTCTGCTGGAGTTTTCCCGGTGGTTGCATGTGGTGTGTTTCTGTAAGCAGAAAGGAAGGAGTCCAGCTGCTGGGGTGACAGGGACTGTTGTTTACTTGCAGCCATTGTAGCTTTGAAATAGCGTTTAAAAGTCTGCACAAACCGTTCTGCTTGACCATTTGTAGCCGGGTGGTAGGGTGCGGTCAACTTGTGCTTGATGTTGTGGGCAGTCAGGAAACGCTGAAACTCCTGACTGGTGAATTGTGCACCGTTGTCTGTGACGATTTCTCTGGGGTATCCAAATGTAGCAGCGAGATGTAACAGTATGGAAACCGTTGCCTTAGTCGTTGGCTGAGTAACAGGAATTACCTCAGGCCACTTTGAATGGGCGTCCACTATGATCAAGAAGGTATGTCCTCTGATCGGGCCTGCAAAGTCCAAGTGTAGGCGAAACCAAGGAACCGTGGGCCAAGTCCAGGGCTGGACGCACCCTCGAGGAGGGTCTTTTGCCATTTGTGCACATCCAGCACAAGCATTCACATATGTCGTGATATCTGAGTCTAGGTTTGGCCACCACACATAGCCTCGGGCCTTTTGTTTCATACGTGTGCCCCCGGGATGACCAGTATGTAGCAAGTCCAGAATGTGTCTCCGGAGTGTCTGTGGAATGATCACTCGGTCTCCCCATAAAACACAGTTGCCAGCTACAGTTAATTCCATACGCCTACGGAAATAAGGTTCATAATCCTGTGTGACGGTTGCAGGCCAACCGGACCGTACCCAGGAGAGTATTGTTTTCAGAAAGGTATCCTTGGCTGTATGGGCTGCTATCTCCCCAGAAGACAAGAAGGACAGGTTGGTGTAACGACAACTCTTGACCGGTGGAGAAGAGTCCATCGACCTCCCTGTCAGTCGGGACATTGCGTCCGCATTAGCATTGGCATCATGACCACGATACTGGATTTTGTAGCTGTATGCTCCCAAGAATAGGGCATAGCGTTGGAGGCGGGCCGCAGTAGTCTGAGAGATGCCTTTGTCAGGGCTAAAGATCTGAAGGAGTGGTTTATGGTCTGTCAGTATGGTGAATTCCCTACCATACAGGTAAAGATGAAACTTCTTAATTGCCCATATCAGTGCAAGAGCCTCTTTGTCAATGTGTGAGTAATTGCTTTCTGCTTTTGTCAAAGACCTGGAGGCAAATGCCACTGGTTTTTCTGACCCATCTGGTAAGATGTGAGATAGTACAGCCCCCAGACCATAGGGTGAGGCATCACAAGCCAAGGTGAGAGGCTTCTGGAGGTCATAGTGCACAAGCATGCGTGACGCCAACAGCTTCCGCTTAGAGACTTCGAAAGCACGTTGGCATGCAGCTGACCAGTCCCATCTGGAGTGTTTCTCCAAAAGCTTGTTCAACGGAAACAAGGTGTGTGCCAGATCTGGCAGGAATTTGTGGTAATAGTTCAGCAAGCCAAGGTATGATCGCAGCTGCTGGACGTTGGTTGGGGCAGGAGCTTTGACTAAAGCATCAACCTTGGCTTCCGTGGTGTGTATACCCTCTGCATCCACAAGGTGGCCACAAAACTCCAATTTAGGCACCATGAATTGGCATTTTGGCAAGTTCACTTTCAGACCCTGCTCTTGGAGTCTCGCCAACACAAGCTCCACGTTCCGCTTGTGTTCCTGGTCCGTCCGTCCCGTGATGAGCATGTCATCTAGCAGGCACTGCGTGAAAGGAATGTCCGCCAAAATCTCATCCATTTTTCGTTGCCAAATGGCTGGGGCAGAGGCTACACCAAACACCATCCGATTGTACTCATACAGCCCCTTGTGGGTGTTGATGGTCAGAAACTTGCGGGAAGAAGGATGGACCTCAAACTGTAAATATGCTTGTTTTAGATCAAGCTTGGTGAACTTTTGACCCCCTGCAAGAGAGGCAAAAATGTCATCTAC
Source organism: Lithobates sylvaticus (assembly GCA_028564925.1). NCBI lineage: Eukaryota > Metazoa > Chordata > Amphibia > Anura > Ranidae > Lithobates > Lithobates sylvaticus. Next base: position 50,156,177 of record CM053031.1, on the reverse strand, counting down.
TCTGGGTAGAGGATACTGGTCTATTTCCAGTTGGGAGTTCAGTGCCATGCGGAAATCGCCACAAATGCGTAAGTCCCCATTCGCTTTCTTTACTGGTACAACCGGTGATGCCCACTCGCTGTGCTCTACCTTTGAGATGACACCTTGTTCCTCCAGCCGACTTAGTTCTGCTTCCACTCCTGCTCGGAGTGCGAAAGGTACTGTCCGAGCTTTGAAGAACTTAGGCTGAGCGTTGGGTTTCAGCTTGAGTCTCACACAGTCATGCTTTATTTTCCCCAACTGGTCATCAAAGATCTTTGGGAACTGCTGCTTCAGGGACACCACCCATCTCTCATTATCTCCTAATGGAATTGTAACAGTGTTACAGGGATTTATGGCGATGTCTGGCATACCAAAGTGAGCAATCCAGTCTCTCCCAAAGAGAGGGGGTCCCCCATTTTCTAGGATATATAATGGCAGTCTCTTTGTCTGACCCTTGTACAATACCTGTACTTTCGCGTAACCCAGTGGGTGGAGTATCTGCTTTGAGTATGTCTGTAGTTTGATTGGTGTTGGGCGGACAGTTGTTCGGGTCTGAAGTTGTCTCCATTGTTTCTGAGTGATAACTGAAACTGCTGCTCCTGTGTCTACATCCATCTTGAGTTTCTTTCCCTCAATGGTTACCTCTACAGTCATTGCGGAGGGTGCTGAATGCATACGATTTATGTCTAATCTGTGGAGCACTTCCTCATCCTCTGACTCAGATGATGATGTATATCTTCCCACCATATATGTCTTTGTCTTGGGCTTCAGAGGTTGTTTATCTCGCACCTTTCCGCTACGGCAAACTCGTTTCAGATGGCCTGTTTTACCACAATTATGACAGGTCTGATCCTTAAACCGGCAGACTTTATGATCATGGTCTGTATTCCCACAACGGTAGCAAGCTGACTCCCGACTTGGTGGGGGTCTATTTTTCCAGTTTGCGACTGTGGGCTTGACTGCTGTTCTGAAAACTTCCTGTTTCACCTCTTCCCTTCTGCCCTGGAGGTTCAATTCCTCTGTATCTTTCACAGCCATTTCCATCACTGAAGCTATTTCAATTGCCTTTGTAAGGGTAAGGTCTTTCTCTGTTAGCAGTCTCTTTTGGCTGGACTCGCTGTTCAGTCCCATGACAAACTTATCTCTCAGTGCAGTAGGTAAGTACTCCCCAAAAGAACAGGTAGAGGCTAGTCTGCGAAGGGCGAGCACATAAGCTTTCATTTCTTCACCTGGCTGCTGCTGCCTCTGATAAAACCGAAATCTTTCTGCAATCTCTAGTGGTTTAGGCTGGAAGTGATCCTCTAACAGTGTCAGGAGCTCTGCCAAGGTCTTAGTTGCTGGTTTTACAGGGGAAAGCAGATCTCTAAGAGTGTCATATGTCTTAGCACCAACCACTGTCAGAAATACTGCTACTTGCCTGTAATCTGGGATGGCATTTGCACTGAAATACTGTTCCAGTCTCTCAACCCAGGAACTCCAGGATGTCTGTTCTCCATCAAATTCACTTAATGTCCCGATTAATGCCATTGTCTTGCTGGGATCTGTGATTGCTTTTATCCAGGTGACAATCCACACTGTCTTTGTCTCTCTCTCAGACTGATAGACACTTTGTAAATCCCATCCTCGTCGCCACTGTTATATCCTCTGAGTTGTGAGAGACACAAGACTCTGGTCTGGGACAATGGATGTTTATTTCAGTACTCACTGTACACTGCAACATGCATCTCAGGACAGTACATCTTATTATGCTTCCTTACATGTGCTCTAAGATGGCTACTATGCCCCTTGACCCTTGTCATCACTCCTGGGTGGAGCCAGCCTTAAAGTGACAGTACATGTGGAACCCTTCAGGTATAACAGTTTGTTTCCTGGAGATCCTGCCAGTCAAAGCACTTCTTGCTTTGCAGGCTGACAACTCTAAACCACTGCCTCCCGATTAGCAGCAGCTATCAGCCTGTGAACTCCTTCAAATGGTTGTTGAGCTATTTATATGATAAGCTGTATAAGCAGTCCAGTGGCCAAGTAAAGGAGCACATATGTCAGGCTGACAACACTGATGCTAATTGTGAAGCATCTACTTAGGGTTGTCAGCCTGCAACATGAAGTGCCATTACTGGCAGATTCTTCGGGTAAGAAACTTCTCAAAAAATGATTTGCTTAAAATCAAACTACACCTTTCCAACCAAGTTTCATGTTGCCCCCATATTTAGGGTGTAACATAAAACATGGTGAGAGTCCACAGCCACCTACTCTCAAATTGCTTCAAAATAATGGCCAGCTCATAATGTTAAATAATATATATATATATATTTATATCTTTTTATCCTGTCCTGGGCTGCAACTTTGCATCATGACAGCTCTAAGGGCCATGTCTAGTTCTCCTGTCCCTGGCTGCAATTCTTCAGAGAAAGGATTACTAGATGAGCAGAGAGAGCACTCAACTGTTCCTGCAGCATTGTTGCCTTGTTGGCCAATCCCATCGGGGTGTCACTCTGTCTCTGCACCCAGATTGTGCAGTATTTTGGCCTGTAAGAGTGTGCCCCCATAGGGGTAGGTAAGTAAGAGTCTGCTGCTGGTGAATTAACCATCAGTGACCAGGTCACTATTGTAATATCACCCTAATACTTGGATTTGTTTCTTTTTAGCCCACTCTATGAAGAATTCTCTGCTACCACCAATACAGACAAGTACAGATCAATGCCTCTGCAACCCTGTAAAAAACATCTAATGTTGTACTGCTGCTGCTGCCATCTGTGCACTCACTCTGTCATCTCTTCCCCTGGGGCCTGCCCAAAACACCTCTCAAGTGTGGCCATTGGCCAACATAATCCATTCAAAAGGCAGCAGGAAAATCAGCTCCCTAATGGCCACACCACGCTTGTTGCTTAATTGGGCACCCAATGCCCTCTATATTCATCCCATAAAATCAAGGATTGTGTATAACAGAAACACAACTCTCACTAAAAAAAACTAAAAAAATCCCAAACTAAACCAGACAGCTACCCTAATTTTGATGAAATAATCCATACCCAACATATAATGTAAATATGCAATAACAATCTCAAAGTGCTAGTGCAAAAAATGAAAATTATTGTGCAAACATACCACATGTATATAAAGTTCTAGAGATATGATGTGCCATAAAGTGTAAAGTAAACTTATTGCAAATGAGAAGCATTGAAGAAAAAAGTCTGTCTTGTTCCTAATTATAAAGTCCCAACAACATCCACATAGCGTGCTGTGTTTAAACGTGATAAATCTTCATAGAAATGTTGCTCGTGCCGCTGTGCTTCACCCAAAGTGAACCTCCACTGTCCACACTAAATGGACTCATCAGAAATACTGGCTGGTAAAATTATAAACCAACTAGTGTGCCACTGTATAAAAATAGATTCCTCTCCAGTCCAGGCTATGTAATGATAATTCCTCTCACATATCCCATCATACACAAAAGCTGGATAAAGACTAGGAAGCTCCCATAATGTAAGAGCGTTAAAAAACAGGCTTATTTATTAAAACATATATTATTTCACTCACATATACATAGTGTCCACCCGACACTAGGGTTAGAACACTCGTTAGTATCACCTTGTCAGGAACCATTAAACAAACGGAGACAGAAAATGCAGTAAAAATCACACCTTTTAATAAAATGGTAAAAATGGTACAACTGGTAAATGTAGTCAAAACATAGCCAGGGTTCGGTATCCAAATCGGGTAGTTAGAACAAGCCATGAAATCAGGAAGCCAGGGATCAGCGTAGTCAGAGGCAGCAGGCAGGATCAGGAACCAGAAAGGATGTCAGTCAGGCAAGTCTTCAACAGGACAGAGTGTCTCTAGATATGTTGACCAAGGCGAAGGCATTGAAGAAATGAACCAGGCAGTTTAAATAGCCAAAGGGGCTGGCTGTGGGCTTGACTGATGAGCAGGAGAGGATCAACAGGTGAGCCACAGTGGAACAATGAGTACTGGCAATAAACCGACAGCACAGAGAAGAAGGGGCTGAGAGCCCAGCCCTGACAGTACCCCCTCCACAACGACCCCTTCCCCTCGGAGCACCACCAGGTTTGAGGTGAAAATAGATGTGAAGAATGGAGGAGGACAGGAGCATGTACGCCCAAGTATGAGACCCAAGAGCGTTCCTCCGGACCGTAACATTTCCAAAGAACCAGGTACTGTATGCGCCCACGTGACCTACGGGAGTCAATAATTGATTGTATCTCATACTCATCATGGTTATCGACCTGCACCGGGCAAGGGTGTGGTACCTAGATGGTGAAGCGGTTGCACACCAAAGGTTTTAATAAGGTAACATGAAAAACATTTGAAATACACACGAGCGGACTTGGTCCGGCGGACTATCCGACGGACTTTCGACGGAGTTCCGACTGACTTTTCCAATGAACGGACTTTGCCACACACAAGCACACAAAAGTCTGATGGATTTGAACGTGATGACGTACGACTGGACTAGAATAAGGAAGTTCATAGCCAGTAGCCAAAAGCTGCCCTAGCGTCGGTTTTCGTCCTTTGGACTAGCACACAGACGAGCGGATTTCTCGACCGGACTCAAGTCAGTCGGAAAGATTTGAAACATGTTTTATTTCTAGGTCCGTCGGACTTTTGGGAAAAAAAAGTCTGCTGGAGTCCACACACGATCGAATTGTCCGACGGATTCTGGTCCGACGGACCTAGTCCGTTGAAAAGTCTGCTTGTGTGTACGCAGCATTAGAAGGAAGGTTTAATGCATTTAGCCACTGGGTTGATCATACGGAGAATACAGAAAAGGCCCAATAAATCGTGGTGCCAGTTTCAGTGAGAGAACGTGAAGTCGAAGGTTACGAGATGACAGCCAGACCCTCTCCCCAACCTGGTAGGCGGTCAGCATGGAGTCTGTACCTCTCACTGGCACGTTGCAAGGACTCTTGGACCTGCACGCAAGTGGAACAAAGATCGCAGAGATACTCCTCTAACGCAGGTAACATGGATAGTTGGAAACCATAATTCGCCATAAACGGAGACAATGGTGAAGTGTTATTGATGGCACTATTGTGAGCAAACTCTGCTCAAGGTACGGGGTCTGACCAGTCTGACCATATAGCAGCGTAGAAACTGCTTCAAGGCTTGGTTGGCTCGTTCTGCAGCCCCATTGGACTGCAGGTGATATGCAGGGGAGAAGGAAAGCTGAATTCCTAACCGTGCACAAAAGGCTCAAAAAACCTGGAGACAAACTGGCTACCTGTCAGAGATGATAACCTTGGGTAGCCCATGTAACCAAAAGATCTCCCGAGCAAAAATGGATGTCAGTTCTTTGGATGTGGGCAACCTCTTTAGTTGAATACAATGTGACATTTTTGAGAACCTGTCAACAACCATAAGAATAACTCTGGGAGTTGGGTAACTCCACAATAAAATCCATAGACAGGTGGGTCCAAGGTCTCTCTTCATTGGGTATGGGATGTAGGAGGCCCACTGGAAGGTGTCATGGTGTCTTACTCTGTGCACACACGGAGCAATCGGCTACAAAGGCGGTTACATCAGCGTGGAGACTTGGTTGTTAGCTCATTAGTGTATTTCTTGATTTATGTATGTTGATGCATATATGACACATTGTTTTTGAGTATCACTGTTCGACAGCGCACTATTTATTTTTCGTAATTATTTTGGATACTAGTATTTCAGGGATTTTTTGTGCAGCAGTCCTTTATTCTATTTTTTTACAATATATATATCTTTATTTTTCTTGAGTGCACCAGTTATTTCATGCTGAATGTGTTTATATATTTATGACCTTTTTCTTCTAAGTACATTCTGTCATTAGCTCACTAGTGTATTTCTTGATTTATGTTTGTTGATGCATATATGACATGTTGTTTTTGAGCATCACTGTTAGACAGCGCACTATTTATTTTTCACAATTATTTTGGATACTAATATTCCAGGGATTTTTTTGTGCAGCAGTCCTTAGATTTGAGAGGCTGAGCGCAACCTCATATAACTAATTCATATTTATATATTATTTTAGGGGATAAGGATTATGAAGGGTTGGAGTAGCCCTGCCTTTTTCTATACACCATTCAGCCCATACAATTTACTACACATAGGAAGTCATCAGCTTGCAAGTTTTCTGGCAGGATCAACAGGTATTTTTTTTATATGTATCAGTAGATATAACAAAACATTTTAAATGGTATATTTAACAGACCAAAATGGAGTAAATATGAGAAGTTCATTATTAGAGTATACATACGCTTTAAATAACCAAATTTTCCTCAGACCATCTAACCTTAGTTTAAAAAGTTGGGTTGTTCACAGAAAAGTTTAGTTTTTTACCAAGTTGCCGTGGTTCCTGTTCCTCCAGGACTTGGCCAGCTGTATGACACAGACTGGCAATAAAACCAAAGCTGTTCGCTGTGTATTATTGAATTAAAACTGTTGTTCACATTAGGCAGAAAGTGAAATAAACATATGGAAAAGCTTCTGGGATTTTCGGTTGTAGCCGACTTTGAATAACATACATATACTAGAGTTGCATTGTAGATTAGTCTAACAAAGCGCAATAAACAGGGCAGACAAAGTTCACTGAGCTGGTATCTGACATGACCTAGACTGCTAAATTTATTTAAAGATACAGTGCCGTTGCCAATGAAAATTAAAGTCTATCCCTGGGCAAAAATGAACCCAAGGGCCACTGTTCCATCATACTGACAAATACCAGTTTACGGTGGTCCGGGCATCTTAAATGGATGCTTCTTGGAAAGATTAATTTGCTAGTTATACTATTCCCAAGCATGGATGAGCCAAACACACCTGGGTTTGGTTCTGGGAGGTTCAACTGAACGTATCAAAAGTTTGGATGCCGAACCTTACTGAAGTCAATGGAAGTCAAATCTGTCAATTTTGTTGCCATTTTTAAGACTAACAGCCAAGGTATTGGCATAAAAAGTGCCAGGGTGGGGGTGGGCTGGGCACTGCCCCAGGGGACATGTACCATTGTAAAAAATTTTTTTTTGCAGGAACCAGGGAATGTATTAATGCCTAATGTGCAATATTTAAAATGCCCTATTCCTTCTTAAAAAAAAAATCTTATTGGGTAGTCCCTTTACCTGCATGTAAACAGTAGTATAGTAACATTTACAAAAGGAAACAGGTGTACAATGAAGTTAATTAACATTTCGCTGCAAGCTTACTTTACTTTGTAAATAATACAATGGGACCCCCCCCCCAAAAAAATACATGCCAAACCCTCATCAAGGGAGATGAAGGTCTACTGTGTATTTCGGGGGTGTCTTTATTAAATTATTAAAAAAGGAAGCTTGCAGGGAAAAGTGAATTATTTATTTTTTTCTATATGTCTGCACATGAAAAACAATACCAGATTCAAGGGGTCTTTTTTTAAGGGGAGAAAACATCAGCAAAAAATTAGTGACATGGGGTCCCCCCAAATTCATAGAAGACCCTTAATCCGAGCCTACAGCTGGGCAAGCTGTTTGAAGCAAGTCCTGTTGAACCAAAATAAATAATGGTGTAGGGTCCCCCGCCCTTACATCCATACTAGATCCTTAATCTGAGCATGTAGCCTGGCAAGCTGCATGAACCAATCCCTCCAGAACCATACCAGACCATATGCTGTCAACATGGAGGCCAACAAAGTTGATGAGTACAAGGGTCTCTTTCACACAACTCTGGCCTGGTGATTGTGAGGGTTTGTGGGACTTATGGGAACCTGGAAGCCTCCTTTAAGATTAGAGGCCCTGCAATATCCACCCCCCCCCCCAAATGAGTAAGGGGTTCATGAGTTGTAATTAAACACATAAAAGTTTTGACAAGTCCTCTGTTAAAAAAAATCTAGTCTTAATCACAATCTGGAAATCATCAAAAGAAATACGTGGCGATATGCTGACCCTCCTGCTTGTGCTGTCTATCCTGCTTGACGGGGATTCACAGCCATAGAAGTGCATGACATCACTGGTTATTACATTTCCTGCACCTGCTAGCACCCTTAACAACCATTGACAACAGTAATGTCATGAAAAAGGCATGTATATTACCGGTAGTGAAAGCAATAGTGTAGCGTCCAAATATACAATGAATGTATTATAATACAATAGAAAACTTCATAAGGCATATAGGTTAATAGCGCAAAAAAAATTTCCAAAATAAAGACCCACATAGAAGGCCGTGGGGCAGAGATTCTGGTGCTGATGTCACGTCGCTGCGTGATCACAGGTCAGCAGCAGCTTTCTATGTGAGTTTTGACTGGATTTACTGTTCCGAACTGTACGTTGTTTTTACATGTTTGGTAATAAAACCTACTACACTATTGGAATCTTCTTCAGGCTCCCGGTAAGCTATATTTGCCCTTAGTTGGAAGCACTAAGGGCCTTTAAAAGATGCCATTGGAATTAACATACCACAGTGGTTCCTGTGAGACTTCCATATCTGCTTAGGCGCATATGCTGCTGTACTGGTAGCCATTCGCTCTGGTGAGTTTTGAATCCACTTAAAGTTGGTGGCTGGTCAGTGGAGCACCTTCTGAGAAGCATCTTCATGAGCACTGTCATTGCTACATAGAGAGTTTTTCTCACCAATCACACAGATTGTGGGACTTTATTTTGCTACCTTAGGACTTTTTGTTTTTTAATTTTTGCACTATTAACCTATATGCCTTATACATTTTCTATTGTATTATAATACATTTATTGCATATTTCGGCAATACACTATTGCTTTCACATTTGTTTTTGAGGTTTTTGTTATACTACCTTTTGTGTTAGCAGCCTCCCTTTATGTTTCAGTTATATGTCACAGTGCAGATACTACCACCTACACCATATTACCGGTAGTAATACAGCTAATACAAATTTATGTTCAGGTCCTACACAAGGGGTAAATGTTGGGGTGTTCATTCAAATGCCAAGGCTTGGTCCAAACCTGTGTTTGGACTGACCTTAAGCTCATCCTTATTCCCAAACAGATTCCATATCCAGAAGACAATGAGAGGAAATGTCCCTGTCAGAGATTTAAACCCAGGCTAGACAATAGTTTAGACTGATCTACTGAGCTTTTTGCTGTTTTGACCTACACATGAATAAAACCCAACTCCAGGCAAGCCAAATAAATTAAATCTTGTGCTCACCCCTCAAACCAATTATTGAACATATAATGCTTGGTTTTGTCCAGGGGGGCGTCAAAAGGCATACATACCTTATACCACACTTTCTTCTCACGAGTTCCAGACTGGCCCCAAAAAGTTCTTTCTTCTTTTCCCTTTGTCTTCTCCCATCTTGCTGATGTCACTAACCATGTACAATGCAGGGTTTTGCTGGTCCTGCATTGTATACAGTGGTTTCAAGGGCCAAACCCTCTCTCTATTACATCCCCCATACACTAAACAAGCATTGTATTGTTCATATAAAGGGGAAAGGGACACATATTTCATATATTAGACCAGGGTTCTCCAAAATTTCTAAAGAAAGGGCCAGTTTACTGCCCTTCATACATTATAGGGGCCGGACTGTGGCCAGTGTGCGTACAGAAAAGGTCCTAGAATCAGTAGGAGTAAACAATGCCCTATCTTTGGTGTCAGTGAGAGGATTGGTGCTCCAGTGTTTGTGGCATTGGGAAGAACTGTGCCCTTCACTGGTAGGAATTATGCCCCTTTGTTGGTGTCAGTGAATTAAATAGTGCCCTAAAAGCCACAGAAATGCAAGCAAAGGGCCACATCTGGCTCTGGGCTATGGTTTGGAGACCACTGTATTAGACCAAAAAAAAGTTCAACCAGTGATGTATACTTTTTTTTATAGAAACTTGAGATTATAACTAAACATAATTCAGTTTCTTTTATTACTCAGACAGTTAAAAAAGAATAATTCATACCAAATGGCCCAGTTTCTGACAAATTTGATAGTGAGTAACAAAGTAGTGTCATAATTAAAGGGCAACGTCTGTCCAAAACTCAAACAAAAAAAAAATATAGAGATACCTTACCACTTGCTTACTCTATCACAAAGGACTGTAGACAACACTGTGACAAGGAACTATTGCAGCAAATGATCCGCATGTGCTTTTGATCCATAGTAGAGTCACTCTAAACGCAACCTGCTTAACCCTCTTAAAGAGTACAAAGTGATGGCCTTGACATTTGGTTGAGTGATATTATCATGAAGTGTCAAGTGCATCAGAACCTATAATACCACAGAACAGAGGAGAGACTTCTTGACCTCGCTCAAGCTGTCATTATGCAACTGCAGAATACAAAGAGACAAGAAGCACTTATACTAACAGGCTTCTTCGCAAAAGTGGCCGCATGAATGGCTATTAACTAACATTAATGGCTGCTTACACCTTGGTGAATAAGCACCTCAGTTTAGTGTTTTAACTTAATGTAAGAGTATGTTGAATTGGTTGCAGCTTTCCCTTTTTAACAGGCTGTTTTTCTGTGATGTTCGATATATGTAAAGTTGAACTAAACTCTCACAAAAGGGTACTTTGGGGAATTTAGTAAAGCCTTAATGACATTCTTCCTGGTGGTAGTTCCATTCAGAACTCCCTGCACCTAATTTAGGCAAACATTTGCACCAATTTCAGTAACATTACCATCACACAGATGATAAATTCAGGTAGTTGTTACTACTGCTACTTTAAGAACCTGTCGCTATGGTCTTCACTTACTTTCCAGGAGAAGCAATGGGAAATGAGAAGAAATTCCAACAAAGTGAACAGAATTCCCACCATACAGAGATTCATAGGAACAGGTGTCCCAGTTGCAGGATTTTTCTTCACTTCTTGTTCTGTCTCTTGAGTCGGTCATCAGTCCCCCTTCACATCACAACCCCGCTTTATATCACAGTTCCCCATTTAAAGCAGTCCCTACGGTGTCCTCAGTTCTCCTTCACATCACAGCCCCCCTTTACATTACAGCCCCCCTTTACATTACCCTGCCCCTTTACATTACAGCCCACTTTACATTACCCTGCCCCTTTACATCACAGTGCCCCTTTACAGTGCATCTCTACATCTCTGCCTCCCCTGCACAGTCCTACCTTTGACAGGGCAGAGGTGTTGTGATATGTTGGTCAATTTATGTAGGATATTATATTATTATATATATATATATGTACACATACAGTGCAATATTGACATAGTGACCAGGCCAGAATTCAGTTGATAAGTGTTGAGTTATCCAAGCCAACTCAATTTTAACATATCAAAAGGACAGCTGATGACCTTTGATATGTTAATCTTATGCAAGTCTACCTAGGTATGTGAGGTATGGCCTGTTAATCAAATTGAACATTTCAAAGGGTACCTACTTAAGGATGATAAAGGACCATAGAAGAAGTATTTATTGATGGTAATTACAAGTAGAGTATTTTCACATTGATTAACAATAAGACCAAAAGGTATTTTGGGTTGACCTAGTCTTTTCATTCTCCATGAAGGTTACAGAATGAACTGGGTTCCCTGAAGGTGTTTGCATACTGCACAAATAACCTGTCATTTTATATTTACTCTGTTGGATTTTGTCATCTGTTGCAAGTATCTTATGGACTTTGCTCTGTCTGAAGTTTCAATAAATGCATCTCTATGGAAAAATCGAGTTGCTGCTGGAAATTACTCACATACATTATAATAATAATAACAAAATAATAATTATCTACCCATTATTACTATATCACTACAAGAGGCATTTAGCAGCCTGTGTGTTTTCTCCTGGGTCTCCTGTCCCCTTGACAATTTCCTCCTATCAGCAGGTCTGGGGTGGGAGGAGCTGCAGATCTGGACGGAGGGTGGGAGCTGCACAACTTATCATGTTAACAAGAGGGTCATTACCCATTTGTTGATATGAAAAGACTCCCACTTCTTATCCCGATCTTCAGCTCTTCCTGCCCCCTGCTCTGCTGATGGGATTACATTGTAGGTGGGGTAGGAGACTCGAGAGAGAACACACAGGCTAAGTGGTAGGAGATGAGCGCCGATAGTGGTCCATGGTAGTCCTGTCCGGACTGCTGTCGCCACTCAACTCCTGCTGTGCGGCCTAGCTATCAACAGGCCATGGACCCCTACTGGTCTGCGGCCCAGAGGTTGGGGACCCATGCTGTAGACAACTCAAAAATGGTGGATTTTCCATAATTTTCTGTCTTGATGACAATTGTCATTAGGGCAGTGGTTCTCAACTTCTGTCCTCAGGACCCACCAACAGGCCAGATTTTACATATTACCTTGGGGAAATGCAGTCTAGAATACTGCAATCACTGAGCAGCAAATTATATCACCTGTGATGTATTTTAGTTATCTTGCAAACCTGGCCTGTTAGTGGGTCCTGAGGACAGGAGTTGAGAACCACTGCATTAGGGCATATACAGAGGTTAAATGATAAATTATAAATTAAAGGAAAAAAATGCGTATTTATAATTTTTTTCTTAGGAGCTTGCAGAGCATTGCACCTGTGATCAGCAGATCCCGGGCGCAATGCCAGGCTCCTGAAGACCCACAGTCAGCTGTCTGCTCATACTAGTCGTGTACAAGCAGACCGTTTTTGAAGTCCAAGAAGAATCAATGAACTATGGGAGCGCTAACCAGCACCCTCCCAGTTAATTGAGAACTACAAGCCATCTGTCATAGTGGAAAATAGTAGTTGTAGTTCATTCATTCACAGAACTATGTGTCATCACTGGACAAATAGTAAGAAGGGGGAATGTAACTTCACTCAAAAAAAAAGGTCAGAAAAGTTAGTAAACTCCTCTCCAAGAGTAGGCTGTCCACCATCATTTGCACAAGAAAATTTCTTCAGGTATATTCAACGCATAATACAATACACCAACATGTAATGCAATACAATAAATATTTCATAAAATGGATGCTCCCTGCTCCACGTGTAAGACACTAAAGACCAGCAGGGTAAAATGAGCCAGCAGCAGGGCAGAATTGGGCAAAATGTACTAGAGGCAAAGTATAGGCAGGTGTATATTACAAGAGTTAATAGACTGCACATGACACAGTGGTGTAAAATTGGCAGCAGCAGGGCAGATTTAATCAGCAATTTTTTTGCCCAGATTTACTACAGACAAAGAATACAGGTATGGGTTTTACTACAAGAATTAGGATACAGCAAATTGGCCAGCAGCGTGACAGTTTTAAGTAGCAATTTAGGCCCAAATATACGAAAAATAACGACCACATTGTTTAGTGGAAAGGTGACACATTTCTTAAAGCCCCCATTAGAACACAGCTCCATTTAGGACACAATAACACAAAGTAGAGAAAGTTAGATGCAAAGCAGAATGTTGTTAAGTCCGAGTCTGCTAATGGCTATCATAAAAAAAAAAAAAACTTTATTATATTTGGAGTTTTTCAAATTGTAATTTCATTCTATTAAATAATCCATTGTCGAATAGTGAAACCCTGTAATCTGGAAATATAACGATAGAATATATGGCATTGAAGAAGTGTCCACTGAATACTACTAAAACACTTTGACACCCATTTAGCACACCCCTCAAACCGTTTTATTTACACTATATTACCAAAAGTATTGGGATGCTTGCCTTTACACACACATGGAATTTAATGGCATCCCAGTCTTAGTTTGGATTTGGCCCACCCTTTGCAGCTATAACAGCTTCAACTCTTCTATGAAGGCTGTCCACAAGGTTTAGGAGTGTGTCTATGGGAATGTTTGACCATTCTTCCAGAAGCACGTTTGTGAGGTCAGGCACTAATGTTGGACCTGAACGCTGGGCTCACAGTCTGAGCTCTAATTCATCCAAAGGTGGGAACAGTTTGTGGATGGCCTCTTCATGTACCAACATGACTGCACACCAGTGCACAAAGCCTTGAGTCCTGACCTCAACCCGATAGATCACCTTTGGGATGAATTAGAGCTGAGACTGCGACAGTGGCATCGCCCTCCTATCCATGCATCCGGCCCCCCTGGAGACCTCACTTACAAAAAGATATTGATAAGAATGAGTCCCGATACAGGTACCAAAAATGGTGAAAGGTTTGGGTGATAAAACATATTGAGAGTAACTTCAGGAACTTAATATGTACAGTCTGGAAGAAAGAAGGGAAAAGGAGAAACATGATTGAAACCTTTAAAAACTTTAAGGGGGTGAATTAAGTTCAGGAAGGCAGTTTTTTCAATACGAAAACCAAAATCAAGAACACAAGGGCATGACCTCAAACTAACTAGAAGAAAGTTCAAAACAAATTCTAGAAAGTATTATTTTACTGAAATGGTAGTTGATGATTGGAATAAACTACCAACAAAGGTAGTGAGACAGTCAACAGTAAATGGCTTCAAACATGCTTGGGCAAGGGCAGCACAGTGATGTAGTTTTTAGCACTTTCACCTAGCAGCAATAGGGTCGCTGGTGCAAATCCCGACCACGACTCCATCTGCCTGGAGTTTGCATGTTCTCCCTGTGTCTGCCAGGGTTTCCTCCCACACTCCAAAGACATGCTGGTAGGTTAAACAGATCCTGTCTATAAAATTGGCCCTAGTATGTGTTTGTTTTTATAATCGTGTCGAGATCCTACGGGGTAAATTACTGCGCTATATCAAGATGAAACTCAACTTGGGATAAACATAGATCTTTAGTCAGACAAATTTAAGAAAAGAAAATGGGCAAACTCAATGGACTACTTATTCTTTTTCTGACGTCACTTTTTTTATGTTTCTATGGTCAAATACCACCAAAAGAAAGCTCTATTTGTGGGAAAAGGGACATATATTTAATTTGGGTACATCGTTCCACAACCACGCAATTGTCAGTTGAATTAAAGCAGTGCCGTATCGCAAAAATGGACTGGTCATGAAGAGAGGTAAATCTTCCGGAGTTCAAGTAGTTAAGAAGGTTTGTTTAATTTCCTAATCATTAGTTGGTAAATTTATGTTATTTTTTTCGACCATAGTGACAAGAAAATTTGAAGGACCAGGGTGAAAAAGCTTCTCAAACAAACACATTTTCAACAGTGGAAAAGTCTATTGACTCCAACATTGAATGTTAAAAGCAAGAGTTTTTTGAAGTACTGTACCTTCAAATGAGATTCGCCATGTTATCAAATGTACTAATGAGATCTTTCATACAAATGCTCGTTCAAAAATCTACTAGTGTATGGCCAGCATTAGGAATCTGATTGATTATATTGACGCCCGACATTCTGACTTTAAGACGGAATTGTAACGTTGCAGATCTACACGCTGCCTGGAATTGCTTTCCAAAATTCATTTCTTTCAAGTTGCTCTCTGCTTTTATCATCCCAATACACAATATTACAAAAGCAGATATATAACAATGGAACGCTAGACTCAGGAAAGCTTCTAAAATATACAAAATAAATACAGTTTAATCCTTACAATCCCAATGCTTTCTATTCTGAATCAACCCCATGGATTATTATTCTCAACTAGGATAAGGAAAAAAACATTTCCTATAACCAAAGCTTACTCTGTTTTTATGAGATGAAAACTTGTAATAAGCAATAAATAGTGACGGTGATTAAAAAAAAAAAAAAAAGTAAAAGATCTTCTTCTGAAATCTTTATTCCCATTTCCCCGTTTTTTTATACTTTTCATAAGCCCAGCTGCTTCTGGCATTGCCCTGTAATAATACTCATCGTAAGGCTGCCTTTCCTAGTATAACTCTATGCAAACAGAAAGCGGAGGGAATCTTATTTAGATTCATCCTCTAGAGATGCTGATTTTCAGCGTGTGCTTATTTACTTGTGTTAGTAATATTCAGATCACAATATGCAATAGAAAAGAACAGGCAGTGATTATATAGAAATCCTGTGTCGCTTAAATGTAGCTCAAATACAAGTCCTTTTTCACAGATAGTCCTCATCTCAACCAAAAGGATAAGGGTGTCACTAATGTCACATAAGATATATTTATTTTCTAAATGCAATTTTTGATTTTCATTTTTTTTCCCCAGTAGTGATGTAGTTTGTGTGGTTACAGCAATTCCTACACTTATGCCGCGTACACACGATCGGAAAATCCGCCAGAAAAAGTCCTTTTGGTTGGAAAATGCGACCGTGTGTATGCTCCATCGGACTTTTGTTGGCCGAATTCCCGCCTGCAAAAGATTGAGGGCAGGTTCACAATTTTTCTGTCGGAAAAAAAAAATTCCGATCGTCTGTACCAATTTCGACGCTCAACATTCCTAAGAATGCTTGGAAACAATTCGACGCATGCTCGGAAGCATTGAACTTAATTTTCTCGGCTCGTCATCACGTTCTTGACGGTCGAAAGTTCAGCAAACTTTTGTTTGACCGTGTGTATGCAACCCACGCTTGAGCGGAATTCTGACGGAAAAACCATCTAAGATTTTTCCGACAGAAAATTCGCTCCTGTGTACGCGGCATTAGTTGTCAGTGTTAAAAAATCCCAAGGACACTACTGCTGAGTCTGTGAATATGAACTACTATTGTGTGATATTGCGGTGAAGAGCACAGCATAGAATACATACAATAGATTTTATCGCATGCTCTGAATTGGTTTACAAAATGTATGTTTGTGTAGATGAAAAAAAGTGCACAAAAAAAAGGTAAAACAGCGGTAAGATGTAAATAAGGACGAAGAGGCTTTCCATCATATAATTAGTTAAACTGAACAATTGGGGACATTTTCAAGGATAAACATTTTTCTAGGGACATATCTAAAAAATCTGGTTCCGTCCTTGGATCCAAAAAATTTAATAGTGCAGCGCAAAAAGATAATCTAAGAAATAAATAAATATAAAATTGCATAAAATGATCATGGAATGTCCCAGAAAGAATCATTAAAATTGCAGAGATATTAAATATAGTTGCAAGAAATGATCACGGACTGTCCCAGAGATAATCATATATGTAGTCCAAAATATAAAGTGCAAGTGCATGAAGACTAAATGCAGCTTTAAGTGAAGTGATGACAAAATTGTCCAGTAAAATATTAGTGCTGGTGATCCCTTCACCGAATGAAGTAAGGGTGGCCTCTCACCTCCCTGCTTCGACCTACAATAGGTCACAAAGCAGTAAGTAGTGGGTTAAAACTCTGCTCTCTCTCACCAACAGGAATTCATCTCCAGCAGGGGGAAGTTTCACAATACTCCAGCAGCAACCTCACCAAAATTCCAGCAGTAGCAGCATACATATGTAAAGTAAGAGGGGACAATCTAGTGCTCTCCGTTTTGAATATATTTAACCACTTCAGCCCCGGACCAATTGTCAGCTTAAGGACCAGAGGTCTTTTTTCAATTTCGCACTGCACTACTTTAACTGGTAATTGTGCGGTCATGCAATTTTGTAACGAAACGAAATTTGCGTCCTTTTCTTCCCACAAATAGAGCTTTCTTTTGATGGTATTTGATTGCCTCTGTGATTTTTATTTTTTGCGATATAAACGGAAAAAAAAAAAAAAAAATAAAAAGAGCGAAAATTTTGAAAAAAAAAAGAGATTTTCTACTTTTTGTTATAAGAAAAATCTAATAAACTCAATTTTAGTCAAACATTTGGGCCAAAATGTATTCAGCCACATGTCTTTAGTAAAAAAAAATGCCAATAAGCGTATATTGATTGGTTTGCGCAAAAGTTATAGCGTCTACAAACTAGAGTACATTTTCTGGAATTTACACCGCTTTTAATTTATGACTGCCTATTTCATTTCTTGAGGTGCTAAAATGGCAGAGAAGTACAAAACCCCCCCAAATGACCCCATTTTGGAAAGTAGACACCCCAAGCTATTTGCTGAGAGGCATGTTGAGCCCATTGAATATTTTTTTTTTAGTCCCAAGTGATTGAATAAAGACAAAAATAAAAAATAATTTTTTTTTTTCTTCAAAAAGTTGTCACTAAATGATATATTGCTCACACATGCCATAGTTATATGTGGAATTGCACCCCAAAATACATTTTGCTGCTTCTCCTGAGTATGGGGATACCACATGTGTGGGACTTTTTGGGAGCCTAGCCGCGTACGGGGCCCCGAAACCCAAGCACCGCCTTCAGGATTTCTAAGGGTGCAAATTTTTGATTTCACTCCTCACTACCTATCACAGTTTCGAAGGCCATAAAATGCCAAAATAGCACAAAACCCCCCCAAATGACCCCATTTTGGAAAGTAGACACCCCAAGCTATTTGTTGAGAGGCATGGTGAGTATTTTACAGCTCTCATTTGTTTTTGAAAATGAAGAAAGTAAAGAAAAAAAAATTTTTTTTTTTTTTTTTCAATTTTCAAAACTTTGTGACAAAAAGCGACATCTGCAAAATACTCACAATACCTCTCAGCAAATAGCTTGGGGTGTCTACTTTCCAAAATGGGGTCATTTTGGGGGGTTTTATGCCATCTGGGCATTCCATGGCCTCCGAAACTGTGATTGGCAGTGAGAAGTGAAATAAAAAAATTACTCCCTTAGAAAGCCTGAAGGCGGTGCTTGGTTTTTGGGGTCCCGTACGCAGCTAGGCTCCCAAAAAGTCCCACACATGTGGTATCCCCGTACTCAGGAGAAGCAACAGAATGTATTTTGGGGTGTATTTCCACATATGCCCATGACATGTTTGAGCAATATATCATTTAGTGACAACTTTTTGTAAAAAAAATATATATATTTTTTTTTTTTCATTATTCAATCTCTTGGGACAAAAAAAAAAAAATTTAATGGGCTCAACATTGCTCTCAGCAAATAGCTTGGGGTGTCTACTTTCCAAAATGGGGTCATTTGGGGGGGGTTTGAACTGTCCTGGCATTTTATGCACAACATTTAGAAGCCTATGTCACACGTCACCCACTCTTCTAACCACTTGAAGACAAAGCCCTTTCTGACACTTTTTGTTTACATGAAAACATATTTTTTTTTTGCAAGAAAATTACGTTGAACCCCCAAACACTATATATATTGTTAAAGCAAAGGCCCTACAGATTAAAATGGTGGGTGTTGCATTTTTTTTTTCCACACAGTATTTTGCGCAGCGATTTTTCAAACGCATTTTTTGTGGAAAAAATACACTTTTTTTTATTTTAATGCACTAAAACACACTATATTGCTCAAATTTTTGATGAAATAAAAAATATGATCTTAGGCCGAGTACATGGATACCAAACACGACATGCTTTAAAATTGCGCACAAACACGCAGTGGCGACAAACTACATACATTTTTAAAAGCCTTTAAAAGCCTTTACATGATACCACATTAGATTCACGGAGGAGGTCTACTGCTAAAATTACTGCCCTCGATCTGACCTTCGCGGTGATACCTCACATGCATGCTGCAATTGCTGTTTACATATGACGCCAGACCAACGCTTGTGTACGCCTTTGCGCAAGAGAAGGGGGGGCAGGGGTGCTTTTTTTTTTTTTTTTTTTTAGTTTTTTTTTTTTATTTATTTAGCTTTTTTATTCTATTTTTAAACTGTTCCTTCCATTTTTTTTCTTTGTTATGATTTTTATTGTTATCTCAGGGAATGTAAATATCCCCTATGATAGCAATAGGCAGTGACAGGTACTCTTTTTTTGAAAAAATTGGGGTCTATTAGACCCTAGATCTTTCCTCTGCCCTCAAAGCATCTGACCACACCAAGATTGGTGTGATAAAATGCTTTCCCAATTTCCCAATGGCGCGGTTTATATCCGGGAGGGGGGACATTCCCTCCCACTGCTTGTAAAAGCAGTCTAGAGGCTAATTACCCGCTAGAATTGCTTTTACATGAAAGCCGATCACTGGCTGAAAAGAATGATACCAAGATGATACCTAAACCTGCAGGCATCATTCTGGTATAACCATTCAAAGTCCAGCAACATACTGGACATATATTGTAATCTTTTTTTTTTTCATGCAGCCTCTTGGCTGAACGAAAAAAAGAGATTGATTGGTGGGTATGCCCACCATTAGAATACCTCCCTTCATCCACCCACTTCTAATGATGGGCATACATGCACCATTTATATATGCCGATGCATGGGGGCATCCTCCCGCAAAAGTTATGCCGTGTACACACGGTCGGAATTTCGACCGTATGTACGTGGCATTAGGAGCCAATCGCTCCTCCGCCCCCCCTGCTGCCCCCATGCTTCGGCACATATGCTCTTTTTTTTAACTGTGGTGGTGAAATCACCTCCTACAGCGTTGGAGTCGCGGCTTTATGTATCGTGGGAGCAAACGCTGTTGCTGTCAAGATAAATAAATCCGCGCTGCAACTGAATGGCGCACCTGAAAACAAAAAAATGCTTAACACTAAAACACAGTAAACAAAATTACATACCTGAAAAGCAAGCATGATAAAACATGATAAAACATAATAAAACATTGCAGAATAGAATGGAGTAAAAAAAGAGCAACAATAGAGAGAGAGAGAGAACAATAAAACAACAACTATTTTTGTTTTTTTTATTTTTTTGAGATTCACAGGTAAAAAAGCTCCTGACTGTTAGCGACTGAATCAAAACGCTACCACAAAAAAAAATGTTAGCGATCGCAGGGATCAGGCCTGATTCTGCGAACGCTGCAGTTATGTGTGCTTAGTGTTTTGTAAGTGACAGTGATCGATCGATACTGCACTTGGGTGGGCTGGGCTGGGCTGGGCGGAGGGGGAAAACGCAGGTGCTAGCAGGTATCTGGGCTGATCCCGCTAACAATGCGTTTTTTTGGAACCCTAAACTGCTGGGACGCTAGTATAGATCTGATCAGATCAGATATTGATCTGTTCAGATACTATACCACTAAGGGAGGTGTATGCTTTGCGCGTGGGTGTTTGCGGTACTGGCACTAACCTGGGGCGACGCAGACCTTATTTGACCCTAAAACCTAATTGATATCACCCGCCGGGCGATCAGGGGGTTAAACCGTTATTGGGTAATAAATTGCGGGTGCCCTGACAGTATAAAAAACAAGCTAACTAACCAGCGTCACCCGTAACAGTAATACAAAAAAAAAAACTGGTTACCTAGCGACACTAATGCAGCGATCAGAAAAACGATCGCTTAGTGACACTGGCAAAAGGGGGTGAAAGGGTTAACTAGGGGCAATCAGGGGGTTAAACCTTTATTAGGTAATATATGGGGGTACCTGACGCTATATAAAAACCTGACGGGGAACCTAAATAACGAAATAACTAACTGGCTAACCAGCGTCACCAGTGACATTTTATACGGTGATCACTGGTGAAAGGGTTAACTCTAGGGGCAATCAGGGGGTTAAAACCTTTATTTAGGTTGTAATATGGGGGTACCTGACCTATAAACCTATTTATGAACCTATATAAACATGGCGGTTAACCTAAAAAAAAACTGGTTACCTAGCGACACTAATGCAGCGATCAGAAAAACGATCGCTTAGTGACACTGGCAAAAGGGGGTGAAAGGGTTAACTAGGGGCAATCAGGGGGTTAAACCTTTATTAGGTAATATATGGGGGTACCTGACGCTATATAAAAACCTGACGGGGAACCTAAATAACGAAATAACTAACTGGCTAACCAGCGTCACCAGTGACAGTTATACGGTGATTACTGGTGAAAGGGTTAACTCTAGGGGCAATCAGGGGGTTAAAACCTTTATTTAGGTTGTAATATGGGGGTACCTGACCTATAAAACTATTTATGAACCTATATAAAACATGGCGGTTAAAATAAAAAAAAAATGGTTACCTAGCGACACAATGCAGCGATCAGAAAAACGATCGCTTAGTGACACTGGCAAAAGGGGGTGAAGGGGTTAACCAGGGGCAATCAGGGGGTTAAACCTTTATTAGGGGGGGGTAGGGGGCTACCTAGGACCTAAAACTAACTGCCCTGACAGTTATTGCAGTCACACTGACACTAAATGCAGTGATCAGTAAATAAATGATCACTGCAATTAGTGACACTGTGACTGGGGGGGGAGGGGGTGATCTGGGGGGTGATCTGGGGGTGACAGGGGGGTGGATTGTGTGCCTATGTGTACTGGTGTCAGTGTACTGTTTGTGCACTAACCTTTACATCTTCTCTGCTCGGCGTTCCGGTCACATAGACCGGCGCACCGAGCGTGACATCACTTCCGCCTTCCTGTCTATACAATAGACAGGAAGGGGAAGCTTTTCATTCGCCAGGAGCGATCGCGAGGGGGTGGCCAGAAACCACTGGCCGTCCCCTCGTCCCGGATCGCTCCTGAAGCGATGCCGACCGTCCCCGCCGGCGGAGGGGGGTCCGATCGGACCCCCCAACCGCCTGAAGAATGGCACGTACAGGTACGTGGTTCTGCCTGTACGTGCCATTCTGCCGACGTATATCTACATGGGGCGGTCGGCAAGTGGTTAATATGCACAAATAACACACATAGGAAATACACTCACATTAATCAGCACTCTACCGCGAGTGCCAGCGCTGAATGTGTACAATAGAAAACTCCAAGATGGCCGCGGGTGACGTCACTCGCACTCCCTGACCCTTGTTGACCCTCCGTCCTTGGATATCAGAAATAAATCAGCAACTATGCATACTAAACTGACAAGGTCCCCAAAAGCTAGTGCTTGATGGGCTTTACTTCCACTTTTTATCCCTGCAAAGTAAAAGCATAATGGGCTAGTATGAATAGCAGAATAGCATACATTCTGCAATGTACATTCCCTATTTAACATTACTGCATTGTGCACTGTGTAAGTCATCCCAGACTCTATTAAACCACACCCCCATTTAGCCACGCCCGACACTTAGCGCAATTTAAGCCACACCCATTTTTCAAGATTATTTTTTTTCTGTGTCTAGGGCCCACTTTTTATCTTGCACACGGGCCCACTCATTTCATGATATGCTCCTGAGGGTTAGCCTTGAATATTTAGGGGCCCTTAGCCAAGCCCCAGGTTGGGGGCCTGGCAGGGGACTAAGGAGCCTTTAAATAGACATGAGCCATGCCAGCAGAGGAGCCGATGGAAATGAAGAAGCAGTGCTGAGGAGAGGCTGTCAGTAGCCCTTCAGGTTCGGGAGGTTAGCCTGGAAAGATCCCATCACAGGAGGCAATTGGAGGGACCCTAACTGGAGAGACAGGGGGTACAATTATTGAACATTAAGGGACCTTTTGGAGAAAAAACAATACTGTTGCTGGTCTCTAATAATGTTGCTTTATTTTGTGATCACCAGAAAATTCTCCTTCACCCTTAAAATGTTCTGCGGACTAAGATGGGTGGTGTCTACAGGTAAATTTTTTAACAGGGACACCTGTTTCAGTGTGACAACTGCCTAAGGACTTGTTTACACCGTTAGGTTGGAGTGTGGTAAAACCCAGCGGTTGAGATGTGCTTTTAGTGCTGCCAAATGGCACCCCTTTTAGCTGCAGAGACAGTGGCCTATGGTGTATACATGCCAAGCAAAACATCACGACCCAGAGTTGGCGATCTACAACCCTGATAGCGAGCAATTAAAATGAAAGTTTGAAAATGACTTGCTAAGCTATTGCTAGACTTGCCAGGTTTCACACGTTAGTTGCACAATTGCAGCAAGTCTGCATTGCATGATTCCAGATCAACTTTCTTTGCAAACATTCTGCAAGTCTGCTACAAGTTCTAGTTCAGTTATGTTGTGCAAAAGTCATCCCACCACAGGGTTCACTGTGACTCACAGAGCTCTTGCTGTAAACTCACCACTGCAACTTTGCTCTTGCTACAGACTTGCCACACACATTTGCTACAAATTGGAAAACTAGAACTTGTGCTACAAGTGCCCTGCAAGTGTACAACTTGCCAGTGGAAATGTGCAGCAAGTTAAACTGTTGTATGCCCGCAAAAAACAAACAAAAGAAAAAACTTGTAAGGCAAAGGCATAATGAGCTAGTATACGCCGCATACTAGCTCATTATGAAATACTTACCTTAAAATGAAGCGTCGGCATTGCCTCCTGGTCACCGCTGAGGGAGCCGACATGTTGCCTTGGCGTTTCTTCCTGGTTCGCAGCTCCAGCACTGTTAGTGGCCGGAGGCGCGATGACGTCACTCCTGTGCATGCACTCAGGAGTCCTCTTTCCGGCAAGGAGCTCTGATGTTCCAGGAGCATCCGCCGGACCTTCAGAGCGCATGCACCGCTGACGTCAGCAGCTGCATGCAATGGTAATATCTCCTAAACCGTACAGGTTTAGGAGATATTAATTGTACCTACAAGTAAGCCTTATTATAGGTTTACCTGTAGGTAAAAATTTAAAAACGGGGTATAAAACTGCTTTAACAAGGCTTACAATTCAACACTGCCCCAAATTTGTGGCAGGTTATCCTTGCTATCTGGGAAGGGCTCAATCACAATATACTAAAGCACTTGGGCTTTTAAGACACCAAATATCAAAACATGACAACCACATATCAACATACATATTTTTATTTTTACATAATATTAAAAGAATGTACATAAAACGCATTAAAAAAAGGAGGGGAGCAGTTAGCCATATCCATCCGGCATAATCCAGAAATCATGGTACTATGCTCCGCTAATTTGATTGAAAAAATCAGCATGTACGCGGATGATACCCTCTTATACCTGGCAGATCCGGGACTTTCCTTGCGTGTGGTACTACAAACAATTGAACAATTTGGGACCTTCTCTGGTTTAAAAATTAATTGGGAGAAATCGCAGACATTACCAATAGACAGTTTCCCACCAACTGAGTCACAGGCCAATTTACCACTCCAAAGAGTTAGTAAATACCTTGGGATACATGTATCCAGAATTCGACAGACTATGTACATCTAAATATTGAACCCCTTATATCTTATGTGAAAACTAAGCTCAGGACTTTGGCTCGCCTGCCACTTGGGGTATGGGGCCAAATAAATCTCATCAAAATGATTCTACTTCCTAAAATATTATGTTATATGCCACTCCCCAACATACTTACCTTTGAAATACTTCAAGACCCTAGAAGCCCTCCTTAAATCTTTTGTATGGGGTCCTAACAGACACAAACTGGCATGGCAGGCGCTAAAAAACCCAACTGACCTGGGAGGTATGGCATTGCCGGATTTCAACCTATACTATATTGCATCCCAATTATCACAACTATACCACATTGGCAAGACAGACAGAGAGAGGTTCCTACAGCTAATGTGCCCCAAGTGGGCCAGATACACTAAAGACCCAATTTCTGCGATAACAATAAGCACCTGAAATACTGGTTTACGGAGTGGTGAGAAGTCCCTATTGCATCAATACAGACACATATGGGACATTGCCTCCGCTAAAGTAGAGATTCCTCAACATAACTACTTCACCCCATTATGGCACAACAAGACCCTACTCGAATTCTGGCAAATCCCTGATGTGGATCGCTGGTCCATTTATGGAGTCTTCTATCTACATCATTTAATTACGAATGGGACCCTAAAAACCTTTCACACACTCAAAGAAGCATACAATCTTCCCAATCACATGTTCTTTAGATATCTACAAGTCAAACATGCAACCCAAACTCAATTCTTATGAATGAATGAAGGAATGAATGAATGATTTGTATAGGGCTGCAACTGCGAACTGAATCGCCTCGAGGCGCTTGACTGCTCATGTTGGGATGCCATGTATTAGAAGAGGGGGGTCTTGAGTTTTTTCCTGAAGGCCTGATGGTTTTCTTCCATGCGGATGTTGTTTGGTAGAGCATTCCATAGCCGGGGTCCCTGTACTGCGAATCTTCGTTCTCCCTTCGATTTGTAGCGGGCTTTGGGGATGAGAAGGCGATTTTGGTTTGTTGATCGAAGTCTGCGATTCGGTATGTATTTTTCTATTTTCTCACAAAGGTATTGAGGCGCATTTCCTTGTGTACATTTGTGGGTGAGGCAGAGGGTCTTGAATGTGATCCTGTCTTTTACCTTGAGCCAATGGAGCATCCTTAGGGATGGGGAGATGGATTCCCAGGGTTTCTTTCCGGTGACTATTCTTGCTGCTGTGTTTTGGACAATTTGAAGGCGCGCAATCTGGTAATCCGGTAATCCTATGTAGAGTGAGTTTGCGTAGTCGAGCCGTGAATTGATGATCGTTCCTACTACTACCGCTTTTTCCTTTTCCGGGATGAAGGGGATGAGTCTGCGTAGCATGCGAAGGAGATGGTGGGATCCGCTGATTACGGATCCTATTTGTGCCTCCATTGTCATCTCTGAATCAAAGATTACTCCGAGGCTTTTGGCTTTGTTGCTTGGAAGGATGGTCTGTCCCAAGATGGTTGGTGGTGTCCAAGGGGTCTTCGTCTTTTTCCTTGAGTTTGCGTCGAGGAGCAGTAATTCTGTTTTTGATCCATTTAGTTTGAGGGAGCTAGTGGTCATCCAGTCATCTATCAATGTGAGACATTTTCCTAGTTCCTGGTATTATCATCCCCCCCTCAACCCGCTTCAAATGTCATCATGGCAATAGTCACAGATCTTTAAAAACTAATATCAGCATTTTATAACATACTCTCCACCCCAGTAGCAACTAAAATTACTTATGGCCTTAAGCCTCGCTGGGAAAGGGCGGTGGGACCTATAGAGGACGAGGAATGGGAGGAAGCTCTGGAATTTTGTAAAGCAGCTTCACCAAAACTTTCGGACAGACTGACCCAAATTTACATAATCCATCAAGCGTACCTTACCCCCTCAGGGTAGCCAGATACAGGAACTCCCAGTCCACTTTGTGCCAAATGTGTGGAAGGGAGACGGGCACATTCATTCACCTATTGTGGTCATGCCCCAAAGTATAGGGACTCTGGACTCAGATAGGGAGATTCCTTCATGACGACATGGGCTCTCCTGCCACGCTTGACCCAAAAATGTGCCTTCTAGGACTCTTGCCAGACTCGACTGACAGGTACACAAAGATATTTCTACACGAGACTCTATTCATAGCACGGAAGGCAATAGCGAAGAAAGGGATGAGGACTTGTCCCCCGAGCATTGCAGACTGGAAAGCAGAAATAAACAACACCCTCCCATATAAAAAATGTATATACACCAATAGAGGATGTCCTGAGAAATACTATAAAATTTGGGACAGGTGGCTGCAGGAGTCTGATACTTATTCATAACCTGATTTTTGCACTACGCACGGCAAAGTAACCGGCACGTAGATCTCCAAGCCCATGGGTAATAAAGCAAACCAAAAAACACAGACACAAGGTACCTTTTCACTTCATTTATCTCATGCATAAGACATAATGTGATAACAAAGATCTAAGATGGAGATACAAATGTTATTTGAAGCTTTGTATGATATGTACCATACCCGGAAATGTACACTATAACATGCATGCACTGTAAACAAAATAAAACTGGTTGATTTAAATAAAAAAAAAGGGGAAACGATTCTGAAACATTGATATAGGTGCACCCAAAACAAAAATCCAGCCCTCTGCAATCTTAGTACAAATGTAATTCCCTGTACACACTATCCAAAAACCGGACGACAGATCGTTTTTTTTTTTTTTTCATGCTAGTCGCATATCGAAAATGAAGAGTTTACTAACATTCAACTAACAGTTTACGAACATTCTCGTACAACAGAATAAAAAAATCGGAAGTGATGTCATGTGTTGTAGTGTATTTCTATTTTCAAACAACAACTGTACTGATTAATCACTTCGCACCCGGCCTTTAGCAGAATGACGGCCGGGCGGTGGTTCAGTTATTCTGACTGGGCGTCATATGACGTCCAGCAGGATACCATGCCAGCCCGCACCTGTCTGACACACTGCATCTCAGATCGTAGTAAGGAGCCTCTGACGGAGGCTCCTTACCACGTGATCAGCTGTGACCAATCACAGCTGATCACAGTGTGAACCAGGAAGTGCCGGTAAACGGCTTTTCTCGGTTCAAGCTGACAGGGAGAGACGATCGGCGGCTATACAGAGTGGGGTCTGTGCTGATAATCAGCACATTGATTATCAGCACACCCCCCATGAGAGGTGCAGATCAGCTGCCAGTCAGTGCCCATCATTAACGCCAGGCAGTACCCATAAAAGTGCCAGTGTCCACACAAGTGCCAATCAGTGCCCATAACTGTGTCAATCAGTGCCCACCACAGTTCCAGTCAGTGCCTATTACCCAGATAGCAAGGATAACTTGACACACATTTGCGGCAGTATTGAATTGTAAGCCTTTTGAACTTGCTGCACATCTTCCCTGGCAAATTGTACACTTGCAAAGCATTTGAAGCACAAATTCTAGTTGGCACTTTTCCAATTTGTAGCAAATTTGCAAGGTAAGTCTTTAGCAAGAGCAAATTTGCAGTGGTAAGTCTACGGCAAGAGGCCTGCAAGTCTACAGCACGAGCCCCGCAAGTCTACAGCAAGAGCTCCGCAAGTCTACAGCACGAGCTCCGCAAGTCTACAGCACGAGCTCCGCAAGTCTACAGCACGAGCCCCACAAGTCTACAGCACGAGCCCCACAAGTCTACAGCACGAGCCCCACAAGTCTATAGCACGAGCTCCGCAAGTCTACAGCACGAGCTCCGCAAGTCTACAGCACAAGCCCCACAAGTCTACTGCAAAAGCCACGCAAGTCTACAGCAAGAGCCACGCCAGTCTACAGCACGAGCCCCACAAGTCTACAGCACGAGCCCCACAAGTCTACAGCACGAGCTCCGCAAGTCTACAGCACAAGCTCCGCAAGTCTACAGCACGAGCCCCTCAAGTCTACTGCAAAAGCCACGCAAGTCTACAGCACGAGCCCCGCAAGTCTACAGCACGAGCTCCGCAAGTCTACAGCACGAGCTCCGCAAGTCTACAGCACGAGCCCCTCAAGTCTACTGCAAAAGCCACGCAAGTCTACAGCACGAGCCCCGCAAGTCTACAGCAAAAAAGCCCCGCAAGTCTATAGCCAGAGTTATGCAAGTCTCCATTTTTGGCAAGAAAAAAGAAGCAAGCAGCGCAAATCTATAATCCCACATTCTGGTGATAGTTAACCCCACCTGCTATTAACCTAATCCCTTACTGTATACGTGTGAAATACATACAATCCATTGCATAAAATAATTCATCTATCATACAAAAATTATTTGTTTCTATAAGAAAAAATTTAAGTGCAAATGCTGTTTGAAAAAAGTGTAAAAGAAAAAATGGTGTGCTGACACAGTGAAAAAAAAGTGCTTAGTGCAAGAAAATATTATTCATTAGTAAAGTGCATGCATCAAAATTTCATGTGTTCAAAATATTTGCAGTCCATTTTGCAATTCCAGGAAAAATCCAAGATTATTATTATCACTTTTGCAACATGGACTTCAAATATTTTGAACAGACGTGAATTTTTGATGCATGCACTTTACTAATGAATAATATTTTCTTGCACTAAGCATTTTTTGTTCAATGTGTCAGCACACAGTTTTTTCTTTTGCACTTTTTTTTTTTTTTTTAACAGAATTTGCACTTGGTGTGTTACATAGAAACAAATAATTTGTATATGATAGATAAATTATTTTATGCAATGACACATTTTATCATTATACATGATTATTGGATTAAATGCATTTCACATGTGTACAGTAAGTTATTAGGTTAATAGCAGTGGTTTCACAATCACCAGATTGTGGGATTATAGATTTGCGCTGCTTGCTTCTTTTTTCTTGCCAATTAACTGGTGATCATGGGCATGTGCAGGGGGTGTGCCAGGTGTGCCTGGACACACCCTAATCACCCCAAATGCATTAGCATTATAGCTCTGTGTGCAGGCAGGGAGATGGGAAATATCTCCCTCTGACCAGTTCTGCCATTCATGAAGTGCTACCGTACTTCTCTTTTGCTCTACCATAACAGTCTGTCTGTCTGTCTGTCTGTATGTATGTATATATATAAAAAAAAAATCACACACAACTAGACATGTGCACAACAAAAATTTTTTTTATTTTCGTTTCGTTTTTTTTGTTTCCGTTGATTCGTAACGATTCGTAAATTCGTAAGTCGTCGGTGTTCGTATTCGTAACGATTCGTACATTCGTAAGAGTTATTTTTTCGTTGATTCGTTTTTTCGTTAGTTTAATTATCGTTTGTTCGATATTCGGACGCATTCGTAGTTATTTGTAATCGGAGCATAATTCATAATTTTATGTAATGTGTATGCTATTATTACATTTTAAGAGACACAGAAAATTACGAATCGAAAAAAAAAAGTTACGAATGTACGAATTTTTTTGTTCAATCCATTCGAAGCACGTTAAGCAACGCCATTGTAAGAGACACGAAAAATTACGAATCGAAAAAAAAAAAGTTTTGAATTTACAAATTTTTTCGTTCAATCCATTCGAAGCATGTTAAGCAACGCCATTGTAAGAGACACGGAAAATTATGAATCGAAAAAAAAAAAAAAAAAAAAAAAGTTACGAATGTACAAATTTTTTCGTTCAATCTATTCGAAGCACGTTAAGCAGCACCATTGTAGGGGACACTGAAAATTACCAATTCAACAAAAAAAAAAAAAGGTACGAATGTACGAATTTTTTCGTTCATTTTCATTTTCGTTGTTCCTGTTTTCGGATTTTCTTCATTCGTACATTCGTTAAAATTTTTAGCGAATCGTTCATTCATTCGTACGAAAACGAATGAAAAAAAAAAAACGAAAAATGAAAAAAAAAACGAATTGCACATGTCTACACACAAGCACGTGTGTTTGATCTTTGGGGTGCACATCCAAATGCAATAGGCTACACACACCTATCCTGGTGATTCACTGGAACTTAGGTGGCAGCAATCATATTTAATCCCTCTTGCCATCTTCCATTAATATCTTTGGCATTCGTTTTGCTTGTTGTTTGTCCAAGTGTCCGTGTTTATCGGGTCTATTCACTAATAAGTGAGGAGAGGTGAATTGTCAGAAAAATCGAAGCCAAAAGTGGCTGAAGTAGAAAAAAAAATAAAAAAAAAATAAAAAAAAAAAGCTCTCATTGAAATATTTTTAGTTCAGGTTTTTTGGCCTATATTTTACCATTTCCCTTAAAAAAAAAAAAAAAAAATGTACCTCAGTTCACTGAATAATGCAATTAGACAAAAATGATCTTTATAAAAACTTTTATTAAAATATTTGAATAAAATCAATAAATAACACTGGATTACATTTTAGCTATTTTTTTTATTAGGGTGAACATTTAACAAAACATTCTCAAAAACAAT
Source organism: Lithobates sylvaticus (assembly GCA_028564925.1). Lineage (NCBI taxonomy): Eukaryota > Metazoa > Chordata > Amphibia > Anura > Ranidae > Lithobates > Lithobates sylvaticus. The sequence goes on along the minus strand of CM053031.1, from coordinate 50,125,094 downwards.
AAAAATTATACAATAAAGAAAAGTGCACTAATTCAAGAAGCTAAGCAGCAAAGATAGACAAATATGCATGAATGCCTATCCCTAATTAAAAAAAAAAAAAAAAAAAACTCACAAAACAAAAATTGCAATAATATGCGACACTATATGAAACAGTGATAAAGTGCCCTAATTCAAGAAGCTAAACAGCAAAAAGACAAATATGCATAAATTACTATCCCTAATTTAAAAAAAAAAAAAAAAAAAAATAATATGCCCACCATCCAGGCATCCACCAGGAATGTGCCCTAGAAGCTCACCTTTAACAAAGACCACAACGAGTCTAGCGCCGCTTTGGTATACAAATCCTTAATGGCAGTTCACGTTCCACTCTCCTCTCCTGCATCGAAATCCACAGCTGGTCTGACAAGGCTTTAATAGATGGATCCTTTATGGAAAATGGCATTCCACTCCACTCTCCTAAAAGCACCATTAGACCCGGTGTGCTGCTAGCATATAAACAAGGAAAAATAAAACATTCTAAATTGTGCTCCACCAATGGGATATTAGGGTTAGTTACTCCTTGATTTCAACCTCTCTGAACTCCAGATCAGATCTCATGGATACCACTCACCTCTCTGCGCACCAGCAACACCACCACCAATTGAAGAAAAACCTTATACACAGCAGGGATGATAATTCAGCCACAGTGACCCCTGTGGTGGGATGACTATTACACAACATAACTGAACCAGAACTTGCAGCAGACTTGCAGAATGTTTGCAAAGAAAGTTGATCTGGAATCATGCAATGCAATGACTTGCTGCAATTGTGCAACAAACTTGTGAAGCCTGGCAAGTCTAGCCAGAGCTTAGCAAGTCATTTTCAAACTTGCATCTCAATTACTTGCTATCTGGCTAGTAATACATGTCAGTTCCTCATCATCAGTGCTGCCCATCAGTGCCATCTATTAGCGTCCATCACTGCCACCTGTCAGTGACAATCAGTGCCGCCTATCAGTGCCCATCAGTGCTGCCTGTCTGCCCATCAGTTCTGCCTGTCAGTGCCCATCAGTGCTGCCTGTCAGTGCCCATCAGTGCCGCCTATTGGTGCCCATCAGTGCTGCATATCAGTGCTGCCTATCAGTGCCCATCAGTTCTACATATCAGTGCCTCCTCATCAGTCCCCATCAGTGCCACCTTATCAGTGCCAACTCATCAGTGCCCATTAGTGCCACCTCATCAGTTTCGCCTTTTTTTTATGGTTGAACTAGATGGACTTGTGTCTTTTTTTCAACCTGACTAACTATGTAACTATGTAACTATCAGTGCCCATCAGTGAAGGAGAAAAAAAATTTTTATAACAGAAACTAAGAAAAAAAAATATTTAAAAAATTTTGGTATTTTTTAGTTTGTTTAGCAAAAAAAAAACAACCCAGATTTAATCAAATACCACCAAAAGAAAGCTCTATTTGTGGGAAGAAAATTATAAAAATGTTGTTTGGGTACAGTGTTGTATGACCGCGCAATTGTCATTCAAAGTGTGACATCCCTGAAAGCTGAGATTGTCCTGGGCAGGAAGGGGGTAAAGTGCCCTGTATTAAAGTGGTTAAACGAAAATCATACGAGAATTTTTTTTGTGCTTGTCCGATCTGATAATATCGGATGAACTGTCGTGATCGGCTCTTGAAAGCTCTGTACTAATGATCCGATTATCTTACGATCGCTTCGAAAGCGGTATTCTTCATACAATTTTCGAATCGTGTGTACGGGCCTTAAGTCCAGTGTTATCTGCTCTGTCCAAATATAGACCACGTACAGTGCTATAAATAAATGTATTCTATACAAAGAGGTAGGAGAAGTGGGTCACCGATGAGCTCTACGCATTTTGCAGGCCAAGAGGGGGGGGGGGAGACGCCATGCCCAAAGCAAGACCACTAGAGCATACTAGGACAGACTGGCCATCACCTTGACAAGACCAACTGTGATAACAGAAGTACTACACTCTTTTTATTTTAACCCTTCTCTGTAGAAAAGAGAAGTCTCCAGCCCCACGTTCAATTCGATTTTCAAAACAAAAACAAAAAAATGTTTACCTCCAACTGGCAGAGGAGATTAGAAATGCCCCAACTGTCATTCACAGAATTGGTGGTATTGCTCATTATTACATAACAGTTTATGGTCAATCTATATTTAACGAGTTGTCCAAATCATTATCATCATGAAACTAGAAATAAATGGTACATGAATATATATGTGTATGAAATCCAAACTACACCTATTCATTGAGATAACATAAGTAGGGGTCATCTTCTGTGGAAACCGTAGAATAACCAGCAGCTCACCTTGGAGACAAGGGTAGCTGGAAAGGTTTATGCAAATTCTGACTTTTGCTGTCCTCATTGACCAATAGGGAAGCTCAGGCGGTAGTAACACTAAAGCCTCATACACACGATCGGATTGTTCGCCAACAAAACCGTGGAATTTTGTCCGAAGGGCGTTGGCCCAAACTTGTCTTGCATACACACGGCCACACAATTGTTGGCCAACAATTACGAACAGAGTGGTTTTTCAGCTCTTTCAGCTTTTTCAGCTCTTTAGCGCCACCCTTTGGGCTCATTCTGCTAATTTCGTGTTAGTAGAAGTTTGGTGAGTGTTGATTCACGCTTTTCATTTCGCACTTTTCATTTCGCTCTATTAATTTCGCACTTTTCAGTTTGTTTCTGAACGGCCGTTCGTCAACCAGACATGTTGCGGAATCGGAGGAGATAACGTGTTATTTATTATTGGCCTTGGAGTTATTGCTTTGACATAAATTTTTTGGTTGAATAATGATTTGATTTGTTATATTCTCTATATTTTTGGATGCATAGAATGCACTTTTTGGTTAAGTTCTATTGGCAGATAGCATGTTTAATTTTATTTTTAATGCACAATAAAATTGTGGAGAATAATACTTGGCTGTGTGTTTTACTTTAAATGACAGTTTGGGAGTAGGCAGTTACATTTAGAAAATATAATGTAAAATTGACAAGGGACACCAACATAGTTGTATCTTTGATATTAAAAACTACGGGATAATGGTGTTGTGGTAGCTTGACCAAAAAAATCAAAAACATAATAATATTATTCTTGATATCACTAGAAAAAAAAGCCTTTTTAAATATGTTTGGCAGAACTCCATCAGTATCACCAGCAAAGAAACTTCATTATTATCCCAATAAAGAAAGAGAATTGTGCGCTGCATTTGGAGATTTCATCATTTGCCACGTCACGAATGTTAATTCTCCATTACGAATGCTAGTTTACAAGACCGACCGCTTCTGGCTCGTCCTTGCTTCCGAGCATGCGTGTTTGTACTTTGGACTTTTGTCCGACGGACTTGTGTACACACGCTCGGAAAATCCGACAACACACATTTGTCCGCAGAAAATTTGAAAACCTGCCATCCAACATTTGTCCGCGGAAAATCCGACAACAATTGTCCGATGGAGCGTACACACGGTCGGATTTACCGTCAACAGCCTGTCATCACACAGGCTGTTGGCGGTCCGATCGTGTGTACGAGGCTTTAGCCCAACTTTTCCTGAAATATTGGAGCTTTTCTTATATCTCTGGATCTACTAATTGTTCCGACACGTGGCTTTCACTGACGGTGACCTCTGGTTAGCTGGCATTTATTTTGTCATATGCTCAGCTTGATTTGTCCAGGTTTGTGACGGGTTTAGTTTAAGTAATATAACAAAGCTCCGGACATAATGGGCATTTTAATCACAGTGTCACTACATGTGCTGCTTTGCTTGTAGAGAGAGCATTTTAATACCAAAGAACACAACAAGCAAAATGCCAGCTTCTTAGATTTCATGGTAAAGCAATATTGGAAAGTAAATAAGGGCCGAATATCAACAACCACTCAAACTAGAGTTCAGCTAGAAAATAAATCCAAATTCCAGGATAGAATGAGGAGCAAGAGAAATGAATAAGGCGGGGATATGGGGGATGAGACATTAAGGAAGGAATCCAAGCAAACAGAAGAACTTCAGTTGAATACGTAAATTTAATCTGCACAGTGTAAGCTTTACTAGGTTATGAAATGGGAATGTATGGGCAGAGCAAAGGTAGGTAAAGCCAAACCACAGTCATGAATAAAATACAGAAATTATTGTAGCTCTGTAGGCATAAATATATCTTTAAATGCATTTTTAAATGCAAATAGTGTACAGGGGGTATAGAAAATGACCACACATTGGTTGAAGGAGAAAAGGGTGAATGTCCTTGCATAGCTTAGTCAGAGCCCAGACTTAAACCCCATTGAAAATCTGATTGGAGGAGAGAAAGGGTAAAGGGCCACAGGGCCCTAATTTGGACTTTACAGGCAAGATGGACAATGATATAGTACAAAAATATATTTTATTTACAATAAGTCATGTCAAACAGGTCAAGTAAAAAATAATTAAAAACATACAATAGGCATATGATAGTAATGAGTATCTAGTGTAAACAAGAGAGTTGACACCAAATAAACGGCAGTGAGCCCCTGTGCATCAACACGTTTCGCTGCTTTGCTTCGCCAGGACACACTGGTGGTTTGTTTGTTCCTGGGGGAGACACTGAACCTCATGCTACTATGGCCTGTTTAAATATACCTATGGAGCTTATATAGTTATACTGACTGTTGGCAGGTATAGAAGAGTTCGTTATATCCAGTTTAGAAGGAATATATATCTGTCCATATGGAATTTTTGTTGAAGCCCCTATTTCTATGGACTGAAAATAGGTGAAAATGTGCTGTTTGTTCTACCCTTCTCCTCTCTATTACTCTCCCCCTTTAATTATCTGGATACTTACGGTGTATCTCCTTCCTCCCTCAGTGAACCATATGAGTTTATATTCATATCGATGTATCTTTACGCCATCAGCCTTATACACGGTTGCTGGTATTAGTAAGAAACTGCCTCCTGCTTTACACAGTGATTCCTGGGTGATCATGTGGGAGCTCTCCATGTGGAGAAATTTCTATGCTGACAAGTGAGACCTGTTCCTTCCAACTACCCCCAAGTGTGTCCTGACGAAGCAAAACAGTGAAATGCGTTGACGCACAGGGGCTCACTGCCGTTTATTTGGTGTCAACTCTCTTGTTTACACTAGATACTCATTACTATCATATGATATCATATCATATGTTTTTAATTCTTTTTAACTTGATCTGTTTGATATGACTTATTGTTAATAAAATATATTATATAATATACTATATCATTGTTTATCTTGCCTGTAAAGCCTGAATTTGGGCCCTGTGACCCTTTACCCTTTCTCTCCTCCAATCAAGTTTATACGGATGTGGCTTTAGAAGTGTTATTTCAATTTTTCCCATTGAAAATCTGTGGAATGACTTGAAGACTGCAGTTCACAGACGGCCATCAAATTTAACTGAACTTGAGTAGAGCTGCAAAGAAGAGTGGGCAAATATAAGTTAGTAGAGACATATCCCAAAAAGGCTGTAATTAAAGCAAAAGGTGATTCAACAAAATACTGACACGGGGGACGGGGTGATACTTTTTGTAACTGTTTTTGATTTTTTTTTGTTTGTTTTTTCTGACATGTTGGTGTTATATCTTTCACTTGGGTGTTAAAAGTTGAGTAAATACAGTTGGATAAAGCAAAAACTGTGTCTGTCTTTATATCAGGCTGCAAAGCAACAAAATGTGATTATTTTAAAGGCTGGTGATTTTTTTCTATATTGTAAGTACTTGAATCTGACCTGTACAACACAGCTCAGACTTGGAGAGGAAATAACAGCACAAGGAAATTGCTGTGGTGCAGTGTTTATGTATTAACAAGGGTCATGCTAATAGGAGGAGGGAGCAGAGTGGCAGAGATCTGAACTTATCTGCCTGCTGCTTCTCCATTCACTGTCTATTCAAAAGTTGGGGGAAGGACAAGACCTGTAATGCCACGTACACGCGAGCGGATTTTCCGTCTGAAAAATCTTGGATGGTTTTTCCGACGGAATTCCGCTTAAGCTTGGCTTGCATACACACGGTCACACAAAAGTTTGCTGAACTTTCGACCGTCAAGAACGCGGTGACGTACAACACTACGACGAGCCGAGAAAATTAAGTTCAAAGCTTCCGAGCATGCGTCGAATTGTTTCCGAGCATGCGTAGGAACTTTGCGCGTCAGAATTGGTACAGACGATCAAAACTTTTTACGACCGAAAAAATTGAGAACCTGCTCTCAATCTTTTGCTAGCTGGAATTCCGCCAGCAAAAGTTCGATGGAGCATACACACGGTCGCATTTTCTGACCAAAAGCTCTCATCAGACTTTTGCTGGCAGAATTTCCGATCGTGTGTACGGGGTATAAGTGTTACTACAGCAGAGAGAAATACAGTATCCATGCCAGAGCAGGCTGTGCTTTGTGGCAGAGCTTTGTAAATTCCAGATCTGGATGGGCAAAAATACAAATGCTTTTGCATATAAAATAGCCCCTATGTATGCATTTCATCTATGGGTTTAGCTGTTTGCTGGGAGTTCAGCTTTATTACCCCATTATATCTCCAGTGTGTATCTGCTGTTGGCAGTGCCAGGATCAGACAGAGCTCAGATGTATCAGGAGGCAGAGCTGAGACTCCCTGTAGTAATAATTGTATAACTCAGATAATAGCAGTCTTTATCTTATGATTAAAACAGTTAAATTCTATAGGAACTGGAAAACACTGACTGAAAACACACTTAAAGTGTTACTAAACCCACAACAGTAAAGTCAGTCTGTATATGCAGTAAAGCATGCTTGTTATACTCACTGTGGAACCTAAGGGGTTAAACCTCTGCATTGTGTAAAAAGGCTGTTTGATCCCGTCTTCTCTAAACCTCCCCTTCTTCCACTGTCCCCAATCCTTCTCCTGATAGTACCGAGTCTTTGGAGGCACTTGGCACATGCTCAGTTTGATGTGTATTTCTAGAGAGTTTTTCTTTTCCTGGGAGAGTGCATGTGATCAGCAAAGGGCCAATCAGCACTGTCCAGACAGAGGATCAGGGGTCCTGCAGCCTCATAGGACAGTCAAAGTAGAATGAAAACTCCGTCTACAAGCTTTCACCAGACACTGATAGAAGTCAGAAGACTGTTATATAGTACTGCTGAGAAACTGTATTTATTAAAACGATTGTATTTCCATGTTCTGTGTACTGTGGGAGACGACCAGATATAGTGAATGCAGGGTCCTAAGTTTAATAACACTTTAAACATTAGGCTGCCAAACAAGCTGCTGATAAGACATGTGCTTGAATTTCACACTGCAAAAAATACCATTGCAGGCCCAGTTCACTTCTGTCTTGTTCACATTTTTGCCAGTCAAGCCCTGATGAAGAGGGAAATTGGACCCCCGAAACGCATTGGCTACTTTTTTTGGAATGTACCCCTAACTTTTAATGGAATAAAGCTGTATCTGGACCTATTAGCAGTGGTGTGGCACATCCATTTCAATTGTTGAAACAGCAACTGGCTGAATAGAAAAAAATGGAGGTAGGCAATTAATATGATTGCTTCTGGATTTTTTTCTGGGAGGATTGTCTTTTTACTGTTCAGATTAGGATTGTCTTAACCACTTGACATCCGCGCTATGGCCGAACGACGGCCACAGCGCGAATCTCAATTCCTGGGAGGCCTTCATATGACGTCCTCCCCTGTGCACGCTCCCACGCGGAGCTTGCTGTGATCACCGAGTCACTGAGACTCGGGTGATCAGCGATCTGAGTAAGGGGCGGGTCCCCGGCCCCTTACCATGTGATCAGCTGTCAGCCAATGACAGCTGATCACATGATCAAAACAAAAGCTTGGTGATCGCTTTTTATTTCTCCTCACGCTGACAGCAGAGGAGAAAAAAAAAAGCCGATCACCGGCTTATCTTAAAGGGACATCGGTCCCGAAAAGTCAGAGGCAATTATGCCTCATGTATGCCACCTTGCAATGCCCACAAGTGCCACCTGTCAATGCCCATAAGTGTCACCTATCAATGCCCACAAGTGCCGCCAATCAGTGCCACCTAAAAGTGCTGCCTATCAGTGTAACCCATCAGTGCCCATCACTGCCACCTATCGGTGCCCATCACTGAGGCCTCATCAGCGTACATCAATGATGGACAAAAATTAATTTTTATAACAAAATTGAAAAAAATATATATATATATTTTTTTTAATTCAGTCTTTTTACATTTTTTTAACAAAAAATAAAAATCGTAGAGGTGATCAAATACCACCAAAAGAAAGCTCTATATGAGGGGAAAAAATTTTATTTTGGGTACAGTGTTGTATGACCGCGCAATTGTCATTCAAAGTGCGACAGCGCTGAAAGCTGAAAATCGGTCTGGATAGCAGGCGGGTTTAAGTGCCCAGTAAGCAAGTGGTTAAATTGCAAGCCACAAATAATAGCTCATTGAGGGCAGGGAATGATGTGAATGTATAATATATATATATAAAGTCCTGCGTAAATTGACTGCACTATATAAATACCTGTAATAAATGTGAAAAAAATACATTTACCTGGTTATTTGTGAAGGACAGGCTGTGAAAAAATTGTTGCCAGCAAACAAATATGAAATATGTCCATTTAAAATACACATTCAGGCTGGAATGACTGCAGACAGGGCATGTGGAGAGGCTGTAAAGAAGCCAGAAACACATCAGCACCCAGCAGCATTAAGATCTAAAAAATCTTTCCCTCCCCATCCCCAAATTCCCCAAGGTGCACCACAGTTTGCTACTTAAACCTTATTCAATGAATGGTTTACATCTACTTTAATAGACCAGTGGCTACAAGTCCTGCTAGAGCAGGGCTTGTAGCCACTGGGCACTTTATTAGCAGCACTGGGTGCCCAAGCTGTTCCCATCTAGCTAAGCACATTGTCAATATGGCTGCTAGGAAACCTGAATTTTTATAGTGAGAAGCTGGCACATAATAGCCCCAATTATTAGCCATTCTAAGCCACCAGAACTACCTTCTGAGACCAGGAAGAGCATTATTGGTAGTTGGATATATGGTGGTGGATTGCCACATTAGTTTGCCGTGTCTGCATTGGGTTGGGTTGGCCACAAATTAGACCTTGACCCAAAATCAAAGCTCATCCGTACTCCTTATTGCTCTTATTTGCTCCTTTATCTCTCTCTCTCTAGCAATCCCTAGATAGCAGCTGTGAAAACATTGTGCAAAACATCGACTTTACCTTCAGAAGTCTGATGTTCACAAAATCGGCCAAGATACAAAAACATCATCCCTCCTTTTCTTGATTGGCTAAAAATATTATTTTTATTGGCTTTGCAGTCAAACAGAATGGGACTGGACAAGTAAAAAATAATCATTGTATGGTTGGTACATGTTGGCAGGAAATAGCTGCATTCTTGTCTGAGATCATGTTCTGTTCACAAGAAGCAAGAGGAAATGAAGAAGGAAAGTCCGAGGTTCGGTACGGTTTTGTTCACAAATATTTACATGAATTCACACCTAAACTGGACCCGAAATCACACAGGACCCTTTTTAGAAATGGACCGTGGCTGCCTTGGACATGTGTAAACCGGCTCCATTGAAAGCAGGTCAAATTCACATGTTATGCGAATCGGATGCGGTAAAAATGCATCTAAATTCGCATATATGTGAACCGAGCCTCAAAAGAACATAAAACAGAATGCCAAAGTAACACCAGAAACACATATTTACCCTAATTTTTCGATTTTGTATTTAGTTATCCTTTAATGATAAATATATTTGTTTGTGTGTGTGTGTGATTTTGTGCGAACACATATATGTACACCTAATGAGCCTAATAAATGTGAGAGTATTCACTTATCTTCCAAAAACAATCAATTTCACATTAGCGCCTGTGATTGAATTGTCAGTGTAGTTAAAATCCACCATACGCAACAATAGTAAACAAACAACGACATAAATCATCCCAACCCCGTGCCGGTAAACCGCTAAATGATAAACGCTACCAAAAAAAGAATCAATATACAAATAACTTGTTATGGGGGAGAAAGGCAGGATTACATGAAGTTTTATTATATTGCAAAATGTAATACAGATAATTACATCTTGGTATACGAAGGAACAGCAATTAGATAAATATCCAATACAGTTAAAAAATGACAGCAAAAATACATCATTACATAGAGAAAAAGTCATTGGAAAAGCATTATGGAAGAAAAAATGGAGGCTAAAAAGGCAATGGCAATGCAACAAGGGAAATGTTTTAAATGTTATAATCTTTCCTTTTCTTTCTTTCTTTCTTTCTTTCTTTCTTTTTTTCCTTCTTTCTTTTTTCTTTCTTTCTTTTCTTTCTTTCTTTTCTTTCTTTCTTTTCTCTTTCTTTCTTTCTTTATTTCCTTCTTTCTTTTATTTATTTCTTTCTTTCTTTCTTTCTTTTCTTTTCTTTATTTCCTTCTTTCTTTATTTATTTCTTTCCTTCTTTCATTTCTTTTCTTTCTTTCTTTCTTTTCTTTTCTTTCTTTCCTTCTTTCATTTCTTTTCTTTCTTTCTTTCTTTTTAATCTTTCCTTTTCTTTTCTTTCTTTCTTTCTTTCTTTCTTTCTTTTCTCTTTCTTTCTTTCTTTCTTTCCTTCTTTCTTTTATTTATTTATTTTCTTTCTTTCTTTCTTTCTTTCTTTCTTTCTTTCTTTATTTCTTTCTTTCTTTCTTTCTTTTCTTTTATTTCTTTCCTTCTTTCTTTATTTATTTCTTTCCTTCTTTCTTTTCTTTCTTTCTTTCTTTATTTCCTTCTTTCTTTTCTTTTCTTTTCTTTCTTTTTTCTTTCTTTCTTTCCATCTTTCTTTCTTTCTTTCTTTCTTTTCTTTCCCTCACCTTTCTTTCCTCCCCCCTTCCTTCTTTTTAATTTTCCTTCACTTCCTCATTTCATTTTCTGACTTTCTTCATCTTTCTCTCCCGTATACTCCTATTTTCTTTTTCATTTTCTTTCTATTTTGCTCTCTCTTTTTATCTGTCCTTTTTTGTCTTTTTTTTTTAAATATGCTTGATCTCTTATTCTCTTATTCTGACTCTCCTTTTTTATTCCCTCCCTCGCTACTTTGTTCTTTCTCATTCCTTCACTCACGCTTTCCTTTTCTCTCTGTTTTATTCTGTATCTTTTTCTCTCCTTCTTTGTTGTTTTCTCTCTCTCTTTCTGTTTTTCCGATCCTCGTCAATTCTTTTTTTTTTTCCGCCTGCATGGAAAAGCACAAGAAGCAAAGCCTTTTCTTTCACACAGGAAAGGAAAAAATGGAAAAAAGAAAAGAGATTTCAGATTTGCAGATCTGATAATGAGCCAGTTAATGACATAAATGATACCTCAAGAATCTCACTAAACCATTCAGGTCCTACAATTTAATCTGTAATAAATACTCCTGCATCATTGCGAGATGGCTGCTCATAATGGCAAATGAAATATGCTGGTATGATAGGTACCATAAATCTGGATTTTCCTATGGTTCCCTCAGGCTAGAACAATATGTAACCACAGTGCGCACTGTCAGGATGAGCAGATCTCAGAGCCATCATAAAATCTAAATGGGGACTAATTAGGAAGCCCTTCCCTTCCAGAGTTACTATTTCTATTGACATTTCTCATGCATGAGCCCCTCCATAACACCATAAGTCACCAAGATAAGAACTCCCTAGATTATAGGGGGAAAGACTTTAATGGAGAAGTTGAACTCAAAGGCAATGCATAAATTTTCCTTCTGATGCTACAGGAAGTCTTTGTTCGTTACTTTCTTTACAAACTTTTATTCTGGACATTAAGACCTTTTTTCTTTCTTTTTTTTTTAGAAATCTCTGTATTTTCATTTGGACGTTTATTGAAGAAGCAGAATAGCTTGTGTAAGAGAGCGGAACAGAGTTCCTGTCGCCCTAATTCAAGGCTCCCATGTAGCTTGTTTTCCCTTTTCTTGTTCCAACTGCGAATCTGCTGATAGATTCATGATACTCTATATGTATGTGTGTGTGTATGTGTATAAATATATAAATATATATATATATATATATATATATATATATATATATATATATATATATATATATATATATATATATATATATATTTATATATATGTACAGTATGTATATATATATATATATATATATATATATATATATATATATATATATATATATATATATATATAGATATATATAGATATAGATATATATATACATATAGATATATAGATATAATATATATATAGATATATATGTATATACATATATCTATATCTATCTATCTATCTATCTATCTATCTATCTATCTATCTATATCTATATATATAGATAGATAGATAGATAGATAGATAGATAGATAGATAGATAGATAGATAGATAGATATAGATATATATATATATAGATATATACAGTGTCTTGAAAAAGTATTCAAACCCCTTGAAATTTTCCACATTTTGTCATTTTACAACCGAAAATGTATTTTATTGGGCTTTTATGTGATCAACCAACACAAAGTGGCACATAATTGTGAAGTGGAAGGAGAATGATAAATGGTTTTAATTTTTTTTTATACAAATAAATATATGAAATGTGTGGCGTGCATTTGTATTCAGCCCCCCTGAGTCAATACTTTGTAGAACCAACTTTTGCTGCAATTACAGCTGCAAGTCTTTTTGGGATGTCTCTACCAGCTTTGCACATCTAGAGAGTGACATTTTTGCCCATTCTTTGCAAAATAGCTCAAGCTCTGTCAGATTGGATGGAGAGCGTCTGTGAACAGCAATTTTCAAGTCTTGCCATAGATTCTCAATTGACTTTAGGTCTAGACTTTGACTGGGCTATTCTAACACATGAATATGCTTTGATCTAAACCATTCCATTGTAGCTCTGGCTGTATGTTTAGGGTCGTTGTCCTGCTGGAATGTAAATCTTCGCCCCAGTCTCAAGTCTTTTGCAGACTCTAACAGGTTTTTTCTAAGATTGCCCTGTATTTTGCTCCATCCATCATCACATCAACTCTGACCAGCTTTCCTGTCCCTGCTGAAGAAACACATCCCCACAATATGATGTTGCCACTACTATGTTTCACGGTGGGAATGGTGTGTTCGGGGGGATGTGTGGTGTTAGTTTTCCACCATACATAGCGTTTTGCTTTTAGGCCAAAAAGTTTAATTTTGGTCTCATCTGACCAGAGCACCTTCTTCCACATGTTTGCTGTGTCCCCCACATGGCTTCTCGTAAAATACAAACAGGACTTGTTATGACTTTCTTTCACCAATGTCTTTCTTCTTGCCACTCTTCCATAAAGTCCAGATTTGTGGAGTGCACGACTAATAGTTGTCCTGTTAACAGATTTACCCACCTGAGCTGTGGATCTCTGCAGCTCCTCCAGAGTTACCATGGGCCTCTTGGCTGCCTCTCTGATTAATGCTCTCCTTGCCCGGCCTGTTAGTTTAGGTGGACGGCCATGTCTTGGTAGGATTTCATTTGTGCCATATTCTTTCCATTTTCAGATGATGGATTGAGCAGTGCTCCATGAGATGTTCAAAGCTTGGGATTTTTTTTTTTATAACCTAACCCTGCTTTAAACTTCTCCACCACTTTATCCCTGACCTGTCTGGTGTGTTCCTTGGCCTTCATGATGCTTTTTGTTCTTTAAGGTTCTCTAACAAACCTCTGAGGGCTTTCACAGAACAGTTTTATTTATACTAAGATTAAATTACACACAGGTGGACCCGGACTCAATTTACTAATTAGGAGACTTCTGAAGGCCCTTGGTTCCACTAGATTTTAGTTAGGGGTATCAGAGTAAAGGGGGCTGAATAAAAATGCACGCCACACTTTTCAGATATTTATTTGTAAAAAAAATTGAAAACCATTTATCATTTTCCTTCCACTTCACAATTATGTGCCACTTTGTGTTGGTCTATCACATAAAATCCCAATAAAATACATTTACTTTTTTTTTCACTACCTGCCATGATGTGGAATTCAACTAATGTCTTATGGTGGAATCGAAATTACGTTTATTGGAACATATGTGGGAACTCTGCAAAATATGGAGAGCTCTGAATACATACATGTAATAAAAAGGGGGGAGGACCTCTACCCGTGCCACATCCAAATATTCTCCTAGTCACTACAAAATTTGCAGGAACCAGTCCTGCTCATAATGGACTTTATTGGAACCCACATGAGACAGAATGCAAATTATTGAAACTATCAATCTTTATTTACAATATTCTTAAAATTACGCCATTGAGTTAGTAATGTCAGAAAATCAACAATGTCACAATTTGTCATATGATAAACAAGCCAAAATTGGGAACACTGTACAGACACCTCTTTCCTTTAGAGTTATACTCAAGACGTAGAAGTGGAGGTGTGTGTATTTTTATCCGCTGGTCAACGCGTTTTGCTAATAGTTTCCTCAGGACCAACTTATAGAGTATCATATTCTGCTTAATACAATAAAGATCCATGTCACTTATTACATATACAAACAATTTAAAAATCCATAGTGTAATATTAAATAGCCACTCACATATAATATAGTGGAACATCACACATGTCATACATACATGCATTATCAGTGGCATTTATACCCCACTAGACAGTGTAGCAAATAAGGCATTGGTTAACTGAGATTTACAGTCATTAGGAAAGTTTGTCAGCATAACTCATAAGAACAAATTGTCAAGGATGGGATTATAATTATTATTATAATACAGGATTTATATTGTGCCAACAGTTTGTGTAGCGCTTTACAACACGAGGGCAGACAGTACAGTTACAATACAATTCAATACAGAAGGAATTTAAAGCTCGTTAGAGCTTACAATCTAATGCCGCGTACAGACGATCAGAATTTCCGACAACAAATGTTCGATGTGAGCTTGTTGTCGGAAATTTCGACCATGTGAATGCTCCATCAGACATTTGCTGTCAGAATTTCCGACAACAACTGTTTGAGAGCAGGTTCTCAAATTTTCTGACAAGAAGACGTCGGAAAAATTCCGAGCGTTTGTACACAACAGAAACAGCAGAAGAGCTGCACTGGCTATTGAACTTCATTTTTCTCAGCTAGTCGTAAGCGTTGTACGTCACCGCATTCTTAACGTTCCGAATTTCCGACAACATTTGTGTGACCGTGTGTATGCAACACAAGTTTGAGCCAACATCCGAAGGAAAAAAATCCACGGTTTTGTTGTCAGAATGTCCGATCGTCTGTACGCGGCATTAGAGGGAGGATCAAGTGATACAAAAGATATTAACAGTGGGGGATGACCTGATGAAGAAAATAAAAATATAGTTGGGATGGTACACTAAACATAAACAGCAGGGCCGGGTACAGGGCAACCTTTGACATATGCAATTGCCTTATTACCAGATGTCCATGACCATAAAACTTTCACACCCATTCTCAGTAGTTTGCCCAGCAGATCATCTATGGTTCCATGACACAGAAAGAACCACGATTAGCTTAGACATTTAGGGCTATCATAGTCTACATATGTATCTTCTTTCAGGTTCAGATCTTTGTCAGGCACCAACAAAAATACCAATGTGGGAAGCTTGCATGCTAGTTACAGGGTTCCGCCTCACTGCCCCAGAGCTGTTATGAAAACCAGTATATAGAAAATTGCAGCTTAAATATGAGGTTTCTCATACTGCTGCTTAGTTGTGTATCCAATTTATTTTAGAATATAGAGTATCTATTTATATTAAAGCCAATTAGATATAACAGTCAATCAGTAATCTTTGATTGGTTACAATTACAATGGGTAAATAAAGTGAAACTTTACCCATAACCACTTGATAAAAAATAATATTCTTTAGCAAGGAACATACATTCCACATTAATAATTATGCCTTCAAAATTAGTGTGTTCTTGCTGTAGGGTGCCATTTTGCTGAAGCCCAGAGCCCCTGAGTAGCAATAAATCATTTTGCTTTTTGCTGCTTTCAGCAGATCGGCCTCTAGTGGTTCTGATTTTCAGCACAATGCCAAAAATGGAGAGCAACTAAGCATGTGCAGAGCACGGTGAGACCCTGTATTACTGGATTTTAAACAGTATAGGCACTTATCTTTAATGTTTTATGGCTATACTTGGCCAGCCTGAAGTGACTAAAGTTCCACTTTAAAGTTAAAAGTCTTCTTTGTTTCTTGTATACATGGGTACGAAGATGGAAAAGCAGGCAACCCAGCATATCTGTAGTTTCCTTAGACAGTCTTGCGAGGAACCTTCAATCATCTTTATATTAAATCCTAACCAAGTTGATTTATGAAGGAATAATCTGTGGACATGGTCTGACATGGATGTTAAAAATTAATCTATAAAATGTGTAAAGATATAATTATGTGGGGAATGTGGGGTAAATTATAAGCTTGTGGCTGGTAGCCTCATAAGCACCATCGGCATCTGGTACAAGGCCGGAGCCTGCAATAAACAAAAAGAGAACTCATTTATAATTTTAGATTTTTGCGTTTCAGATTTGAGCAAAAGTACAGCAGACTCTGCAGACTATTAAACTGATCAGTAAGGGTGATGATGATGATAAATAAGAATTAAATTAACTGCCAATTCCACGGCAAACCACCCTGGGCATGATATGATGCAACAAGGCAAGGGAAATAGTATGTAATATTCACTTAGACCAAATATAGGGTTAGAGAAAACTATTAAAAATATACATTAAATACTGTTATTATTTGATGGCCATAGATGCCCCTAAATATACACTATATTACCTAAAGTATTGGGACACCTGCCTTTACACACACATGAACTTTAATGGCATCCCAGTCTAAAGCCTCGTACACACAATCGTATTGTTGGCCAACAAAACCTTGGAATTTTGTCCGAAGGGCGTTGGCCCAAACTGGTCTTGCATACACACGGCCACACAATTGTTGGCCAACAATTAGCGAATGTAGTCACATATTAGATGTACTACGTGGTTTTTCCAGCTCTTTAGCACCACCCTTTGGGCTCCTTCTGCTAATTTCATGTTAGTAGAAGTTTAGAAGAGTGTTGATTTGCGCTTTTCATTTTGCGATTTTCATTTTGCACTTTTCAGTTCGTTTCTGAACAGCCGTTCTTCAACCAGCCATGTTGCAGAATCGGAGGAGATAACGTGTTATTTATTATTGGCCTTGGAGTTATTGCTTTGACATTATTTTTTTGGTTGAATAATGATTTGATTTGTTATATTTTCTATATTTTTGGATGCATATAATGCACTTTTTGGTTCTATTGGTAGATAGCATGTCTTATTTTTTTTTTTTTTTTTTAAATGCACAATAAAAAAATTGTGTAGAATAATACTTGGCTATATGTTTTACTTCAAATGACAGTTTGGGAGTAGGCAGTTACATTTAAAAGAAATACAATGTAAAACTGACAAGGGACACCAACATAGTTGTATCTTTGATCTTAAAAACTACAGGATAATGGTGTTGTGGTAACTTTCCCAAATAAAAAAAAAAGCATAATAATATTATTCTTGATATCACTAGAAAAAAAAAGCCTTTGAAAATGTGTTTGCAATAACTCCATCAGTATCACCAGCAAAGCAGCTTCATTATTATCCCATTAAAGAAGAAGAGAATTGTGCGCTGAATTTCGAGATTTCATAATTTGCCACGTCATGAATGTTAATTCTCCGCTACGAACGCTAGTTTACAAGACCAACCGCTTCTGGATCGTCCTTGCTTCCGAGCATGCGTGTTTGTACTTTGGACTTTTGTCCGCCGGACTTGTGTACACACGCTCGGAAAATTCGACAACACACATTTGTCTGCGGAAAATGTTAACGTCTGCTAGCCAACATTTGTCCACGGAAAATCCGACAACAATTGTCCGATGGAGTGTACACATGATCAGATTTTCCACCAACAGCCTGTCATCGAACATTTCCCATTGGAATGTCCAATCGTGTGTATGTGGCTTTAGTCTGAAAAACCACCACACACCATAATCCCCCCTCCACCAAATGATTTGGACCAGTGCACAAAATAAGGTCCATAAAGACATGGATGAGCGAGTTTGGGGTGGAGGAACTTGACTGGCCTGCACAGAGTGCTGACCTCAATCCGATAGAACACCTTTGGAATAAATTTGAGTGGAGACTGTGAGCCAAGCCTTCTCGTCCACATCAGTGCCTGACCTGGTCAAACATTCACATAGACACACCCCTAAACCTTGTGGACAGCCTTCTCAGAAGAGTTGAATGAACATTACAGACTAAGACTGGGATGCCATTCAATTCATGTGCCAGTAAAGGCAGGCATCCCAATACTTTTGGTAATATAGTGTTTAATTATATATATATGTATTATGATGCCTGACAGAATGACAGCAAAAGAAGTATTTGTGTTGATGTATCCTGTTCCCTAGGGGACTGATTGTGTGTAGTACTTTTGATATTCAAAAGGATCAAGAGCCTATGCCTATTCCTAGACAATAACACTGGTAGGCCCCATCCCTGACATTCAATTCAAATTTAAATTGGATATAAAACATAGAGTAGTAGTAGTATTTTTTACCATCTTGGAATGTGTTGTTTAAGGCTAGCTGTGAGGACAGCCAGAGTGCTGCTCCTCCCTCCAAGGCCGTCCGACAACGCAACTAGCAAGGAGACAGCTGCTTTTCCCCATCATCAAACACTTACCCCATCCTTGTGAGATGCTTGTCTCAGGCAAGTATTCATTTGCACACATACTCACCCATCATACAGAATGATGATGTATGAGATCTGTTGTAACTGATACAAAATATATATTCTTTAAAAAATTTAATTTGTAAAATCTACATCCAGCAAAATAGTATTCCCTTATTCCTTTTATTTCTGTGGAATTTTTAACCCTGATATATTCACATGTTTTTAGTCATATGATCCTCTCCTCTACTCTCCTCTCCTAGTTTAGATAAATACATATGTGATATATGTATATCATTTTCATGTTTCCCAATTTCAAATCCATGCAACATTTCTTTGCTAAAAACACTGAACCAACTGCAATAACCTGCATGCAATTTTGGACAGTGCCTTCAGATATCATATTCTCTAACATGCAAGTCTACTTTCTCAGCATAAGTTGAGGCTGGTCCACTCCCACCCAACATCAGGTGTACTATAGATATATTGCAGGAGGTAGGGGTAATCGGGCTTATAGATGGGAAGGCCTGGGGAAAAAAAATAAAAAAATAAAGAAAAACATTTTTTTCCATTTTTCACAGCAGTTTTTTGTTTATTAATGGAAAAATTGGAAAACATGAAGTGTTGAATATGTTCTAATATGTATATGACATGGTATTCAAACTATATAACATTTATGAAAGATTTCTGTAAAATTATTGCTCTCTCTCAGCTGAAGACAAGCAAATCCTGGAATACAGTTCAAGTAACACTGTAGTTCTCATTTCTCAAGCAAAATAAATATGCATTTCTGTCACTAGGGGGCACTGCAGGGGCAAGACTCCAGTTTAGTTTCCTTGCGAGCTTCATCTTGTACCTCTTACAGTTGGGTGATTGTTGGGATACAGTAGTAAGTTTCAGTCCTCTCAGGTCTTAATTGACAGGTGAGAGGGCAAATTTGTCTGACAAATTTGATTAACCTTTGAATGATTCCTAATAATGTTCTCCACCATCACAGCATAATATTTCCCCTGTAGTCTGGCGAGTAAATCGTTTTTTTCTTTTCCCCCTCTTAGTAAAATGGTGAGACCATCATCTAGAGTGTGGAAATATTTCCACTGTGCAATTTCCGCTGAGAGCAAAGCTGCAATTTGCGGATATTGTGAGAAGAAATATTCTTTTCCAAATGCTATAAGGATGACAAACACATCATAGCATGCCAGAGGTGCCCTAAATATATTACAAATACTTTATGGAATGAAATGATGAGGACCATATTGAAAGTGCAAGGAGCTTTTCCCTACGGAGTTCTTATTCCAGAAACACTCTCTCTGCTGCTTCTGGATCATCACAAAGTGTTTCTTCAACAGCAACATTTTCAAATAAGGAAATGTTACAAACCACGGCCTCCCAAAAATAAATAATCCCTTCATTTAGCATAAAATGACACCTGAAAATCAGGAGAAAATGTATCAAGCTCTTGCAAGAAATAAATAGCTCCTAAATTATTTTTGGGCGATATGCGTCCCGTGGTGTTGGTTGCCACAATTGCAGCATGTTTTATCAAGCGACAATCGCGGCAGACCCGCACCGCGATTTGAGGTGTCATTCAAATAAATGGCATCTCAAATTCGAGTTCCGCGTTTTGTCATTCACACTTCGGCCCTATCAAGTCATGGGCAGATCCGCTGCAAATCTGCCCGCAATTCAAAACGCTGTAGTAAGAATGCAGCCTAATATTTTTTTTCAGTTTGTCTGAAAATTTCCATTTTCCAGAAAAAACAGGGAGAAAAAAGTTTATTTTTTTCTCCTGGCTTCAAAATTTCCTTAAATTTTACATCTCTAGTTAGGCTAGCCCTTTTTTTTACTTTTGCTGAGAAAGACAAGATTGGCATATAAGTGTAATTTGGATATTATTTTTAATATTAGAAGTAGAGGTTGCAGAGTAGAGGTGCTTAATCATTACCGTAATGTGCTTAATTGTAATGATTAAGCACAAGATGTATGTCTGAAACGCGTCTGTATGACCACAGCTTGGTGCCTTTGGTGTTATCTTTGTGAAACAAAATAAAAGGCAATCGGAAGTTCTGGATGTTCAGCCATTTCTTTCTTCATTCCAAGTTTCCCACGGAGGCGGGACGGGGCTAGCACTCTGCAAGATATTCCAATCAGCCTTATCTCTATACACCTGGAGCAGCAATTCTTTTTCTTGTATACTAGCAGGATAAATCTACTTTTCCTTAGAGTATATGTGTATGTATATGCAAAGCTTTTTTTTTTTTTTGATTTCTGAGTAGAGAAGAAATCTTTCAATGGTCTACTAGGGGAATTCTTCTCATTTTTTGAGATTTTCACTCCCTTCCTGTTGTAGCTCTGGAATAGGAAGTGAAGGAAAATTTCCCTAATGGGACACAGAAAAGCATAAACTGAAGGGAGTTTTAATCCACTATGCTATCCAAAGCTAAAAAAAGAAAGGTAGAATTACTTTAGTTCCTATAGTAAACTTGTACCTGGTCTGATCTGTTTACCTCCATACTAGAAAACAGCCAGTCCTTTACTACAACTGTTGAAATGGATGGATATAAACCGAAAGAAAAATACAAACTAGAGGTAAAATGAGTAAAGTAGTACTACGGTAAAGCCTCGTACACACGTGCCCAACTGGCCGGTTCAAATAAAAAACTTCCGACATTCGGCCTGTGTGTACGTCGGTCTGTCTATTTGGCCGGCTTTTGTTGGACAAGCATTGGTGAAGAGCACTGATCGGAGTGTCCTGGCAGGGGGGGGTGCTGTCCCCGTCAGAACACAACAGCTCAGCGGGGGGAGACTGCTGGACTAACCTTGCATAGTTAGTACAGCGGCTCCAACCGGAGCTGAGAGTTTTTTTTTTGTTTAACCCGCTGGGTTGAACGGAAAAAAAAATAGTGTGTACCAGGCTTAAGTATTAACCGCTTCAGCCCCGGAAGATTTTACCCCCTTCCTGACCAGAACACTTTTTGCGATTCGGCACTGCGTAGCTTTAACTGACAATTGCCTGGTCATGCAACATTGTACTCAATCAAAATTGACGTCCTTTTTTTCCCACAAATAGAGCTTTCTTTTGGTGGTATTTGATCACCTCTGTGGTTTTTATTTTTTGCTCTATAAACAAAAAAAGAGCGGCAATTTTGAAAAAAATCTTTATTTTTTTACTTTTTGCTATAATAAATATCCCCCAAAAATATATAAAAAAAATGTTTTCCTCAGTTTAGGCCGATATATATTCTTCTACATATTTTTTGGTAAAAAAAATCACAATACGCGTATATTGATTGGTTTGCGCAAAAGTTATAGCGTCTTCCATATAGGGGATAGTTTTATGACATTTATATTATTCATATTTTTTTTTTTTTGTTAGTAATGGTGGCGATCTGCTATTTTTATCGTGACTGCGACAATTTGGCGGACACATCAGACACTTTTGACACAATTTTGGAACATTGTCATTTATACAGCGATCAGTGCTATAAAAATGCACTGATTACTGTATAAATGACACTGACAGGGAATGGGGTTAAACACAAGGGGGCGATCAAAGGGTTAAGTGTGTCCTAGGGAGGGATTCTAACTGTGGGGGGGATGGGCTACCTAGGACATGACAGCGCTCACAGCTCCCGATGACAGGGAGCAGTAGATCTCTGTCACGACACAAGGTAGAACGGGGAAATGCCTTGTTTACATAGGCATCTCCCTGTTCTACCTCTCCACACCGCAATCACAGGCCGCCGGCGAACATCGAGTTCCCGGGACCCACGAGCACGTGTCCGGAAGGCGGCACCTGTACCTGTACGCCCTTTTGCCTGCCTGTGCCATTCTGCCAAAGTATATGTGTGTGCGGCCATTGGCAAGCAGTTAAACTAACTAGACATTTGCATATTAGGAGGCTGATTGGTTGGTACCAAAAAAGCCACAATAACTATAACAAATCAGCTTCCTGCTAACAAAGGCAAGACTCTAACAAAGGCATTTTGTGATTGGGGAAGGGTTAATGTCTGTATGAAGCTTCATTGAGTGTACTGACTAGACAATGTCTGGAACACACATGCTAAACACACTAAATGATGTGTTTATTATGGAGTTCTCCTCTATTAATAGACCATTTTGAAGTTACAGTGTATTTCGAATGCACAATAGACATTTTCCTCTCTTGTGAGGCTTACTTGTCATTACACACTTTACGTGCAAATTTATGCTCCCGTTTCTTTTTAGTACAAATTCATTTAATGAGATCTATTTTAAAGGTGATCTATTATACAGTGTGCTTAGCATCACTTTGCTGGTACAACAGCTGCTTACCTTAATCAGGCGGAATTTATCAAATTAACTGTGTTTCTTCCTGGGAACAAAATGCCATTATTCCTCTTTACTGACTGTGCCACTGACACTGCCCCCTATCCTTGTTCCCTCTGGTTTGCTAAATTACCGCTGTCCAAGGGTACCAGTAAAAGGATACCAAAAGGAAACGTCCATTGAAATAAGCCCCGGTTCACGATGAGATGTGGGAACCAGCGCGATTCCAGTGTCGGTTCCCGCATCAAATCTCCCTCGTAGGCAGTTCACACTGCCCTCTGTGAACCGCTGGGGGTGTCAATACAAAGTTATTGACACCCCCAGATATGTTCGCAGATCGCAGTGCGAATTGTGAATTCGGACAGGAATCGGATCCGATCCGATTCCAGTGCGGGGAAAAAAAAGGTTACTGCACTATTTTGGTTGCGCATCCAATGCAAGTTCAGCCATACAACTGTATGCCCAAACTCGCATTGCACAGACATCGCATGTGATCGGCACAGCAATGCTGTATGAATCACATCTGATGTCTGACATCGCATATGTGTGAACCCAGGCTAAAGGACAATTTTGTTATACAAAAAATAATAATAATTTACAGAGTTTGACCTGTGAGATGGTCCTGTAGGGCCTGATACTTAAAGATGAATCAGGGTAGTAGGCACCGCCATACCGCCCAACTTTTTGAAATGGGAACAAGGGACACCTATTAGCAAAAGTATGTAGGCATAAGGGGACACCCCCTGGCACGCGGGAGAATTATAGGTCGCAATAGTGTGAACCGACACTTAAACTACTGTTTACATTGGCAACCTAAAGACTAACTAAACCCAAAAAAGAAAACTTATCTTAGCTATCATTGGGTGTGGTGGCTGCATTTGTTTTTAGTTTTTTTCAGGCTTTTATTCATTTACTTTCACCTGGTGATCGGACAGTAATGCACCTCCTGTCTTAGGGTGGATACATTCTTCCACGGCATCAATTGAGAAACAAAGCCGCCCTCGCTTGTCAATCAGTAGAGAGGGTAGTGTTGGGTGGACCAATAGATTTCGATAGATTTTACATTCGTGACTAACAATGTAAAGCCCAACTCCAACTTACACTTTTTAAGCAGTTACAGCAACAATTTCTTTCTGTTTTTGTATAAAGGTTTTATATAAATGGATAAAGGCTGATCATTTTAAGCGCTTCTGTCAGTGATAAATAAGTTGCTTCAAACCTCTAACTGCCACTTTTGCTGCACTTCTTGGTTTGGTAAAGGAAGATAGTAGACTGACACTAGGTTCACACCTATGCATTTTTTAGTGTGCTTTGCAGTTTGCAGAACCACACTATAGTCCATTTAACATGGTTTCCTATAATACACATTTATGGTGCGTTTTTGGAAAGGGTCAGGGACTTTTTTCCTTTTTTTTGACAAGGACTTGTCAAAAACTGCCTACTGTCATTATCAATGCAGCATACCATTGCCCATCAGTGCAGGATATCATTGCCCATTAGTGCAGCGTATCATTGCCCATCAGTGCAGCGTATCAGTGCCCTTCAGTGCAGCCTATCATTGCCCATCAGTGCAGCATACCATTGCCCATCAATGCAGCCTATCATTGCCCATAAGTGCAGCCCCATCAGTGCCCAGCAATGCATCAGGGAGGAAGCAGGAGGATCTGTCTGCCAGGTGACAAAGATCTCCCGTTGAGATGCGACTTGTATAGGAATAGCTGGCGGCTGTCAAACAAAGTCCCGCCTCCTGGACCAGCCACAGGTCCAGTGCCGGTCCAGGAGGCGGGACTTTGTTTGACAGCGGCCGGCTATTCAAATACAAGCCACGTCTCAGTGGGAGATCCCTGATCTGTGTGATCTGACTGCCCAATCCTTCTGACAGTTTCCTGGCTGATCGCTTCTGGCAAAAGCGGTGCAGCCTTTTTTTTACAGGACATCAGAGCAGCGGTGGGGAGGGGCAGGGAGTCTGGGAGCTCTGATGGCCGCACCGTTTCTAACAGAAGCTATAAGCCAGGAAACTGTCAGCCAAGTCTGCCCCTGCTCCACACTCGCCCTCCACTAATTTCCACTCACCAAATGCGAGCAGGCGAGTGGAAATCTTGAGGGCTGCTGTATTATATATGTCATATTTGATTTTGGCCATAGTTTCATTTTAAAACAGAATTAAGCCCATTGATTTGGTGGTTTCCCAAAACAGTTACATTTAAGACCATATTTATTCATTAGATATGCGGGCTCCATTTCCTGCTTTGCATTGCTACAGAATAGTTGTGCTTTACTCCTCCTCCTGACCATGCAAGTCTGTTGGTTGGCCCAATTTGCTCCCTCTATGGTTGGTTTCATAACAGCCTTTAAAGTGTAACGAAACCCATCGGTTAAACTGTTCCCCAAAAGAGTTGCATTTAAGGCATGTTGTGAATGATAACTGTCACAGTTGCTTGTGCTCCCGACCAAACTGTCAAATCAATCAAATCAATAAAATGGATGGTGTCATAACTGATCACATGTGCAGCAGCATGACAACTGCAGAACAAGCAGAGGCTAGGATGGTAGCTTCCTTGGCTGTAAAGGATAGGAGAGCTTAGTTCTGCTTTAAATTAAATTACAAGTTTGCACAGCAACAGCTGCTAGCCCAGAACAAGAATGGAAAATGTCGGGGGCGTGGCCTGGCTCGGATCCGTGATGGACGCCTAATCCCTCGGCTCCCGGACCCTAAGGTCTAGCATTCTGACTGCAGGCAGCATCAGCGGGCGTAGTATGGAAAGCACATCCCGGAGTGCCCCAGCAACCAGATCCCGATCCCCCAGGACACAAGGTACACAATCGGGCCGTCAAATACCGGAGATCTTCCGGCCGCGGCCTAGAGTCAGCACGCAGGACTCACAGGCCTCAGAGCCGCGCTCCTCGAGTAGGAGTACTGCCCGCTCACGCAGCCGTAGCCCCCCAGTGGCGGAAATGACGGCGGCACCCGCAATCAGTATGGCTGATCTGAGGTCTGTGGCTGCTGACATTAAACAGTCATTGTCAGCTACAATAGCGGAGGCCATCCAAGACCTCCGCACAGACATACAGGCTATATCCCTGAGGGTGGAGGATCTTGAGGAAACGCAGACCCGCCATGATACCTCCCTCTGCCACATACAGCAAGTGACGGAATCCCATGCTGTACACCTCAGAGAAATCAATAGGCACATGGAAGATTTGGATAATAGGGGGAGGCGCCGGAACCTCCGGGTAAGAGGACTCCCCGAATCCATAGAGGTGAATGTGCTCACCCGCACGATCACCGATTTATTTAACGACCTGCTGGAGAGGGCCCCTGACACACCAATCCCCATGGAAAGGATGCACAGAGCCTTGCGACCTAGAGGAAGGGACACAGATCCCCCTAGAGACGTGATCTGCTGCCTCACTGATTTCCTCACAAAAGAAGAAATTCTGCGGAAAGCCAGAGGCAGAGCTCGCCTCACATATAGAGGTACTGAGATAAAAATTTTCCAGGACTTATCCACCATCACACTTCAGAGGAGAAGGGAATTGAGACCCCTGCTGGATGTCCTGAGATCACGCGCAATAGTGTACAGGTGGAAGTTCCCTTTCTGCCTATCTGCCACAGCAAATGGCCGTTCTGTTAACCTCAGAGTTCCAGAAGACCTAGAGCATTTTTGCACCTCCCTCAACATCCCTCTTGTCGCCCTGCCGGATTGGTACAGTGACTTCCGTCTTCCCCCGTTGAGAAGAGCAACTTCCATGGATGATGTGATCGAAGCGGGCAACTTCAGCATCAACCGCCGTCGCAGAGCTCATCCTCCTCCGTCACCCTCAAACGCCGCGGGACCGCTGCGAAATGGTAGCCCTTCTGCATCTCCGGATCATCGTAAAGCACGTCATACATGAACAGGTACCTAACCCTCCGATTACTGGATGGGTTGGTCTTACACCACTTGTTCTTATTCCACATTGCCTCCCCACACAGTTACCTGGTACACCTTGAACTTCCTCCACGGGAACCATGAACTGCATACAATGGTATAATAATCTTCCCCTTTCATGAGGGCCCCCCCAGAAAAGTCTCATGGCCAATACATATACCGCCCCATAGAAATACCCTCACCTAGCCACAGAGGATCTCGATTTCAACAGGTGAACCCCCCCTCCATATGGATTTTTTTTTTTTTTTTTTTTACCCCCCAGTTACAATATGTAAACTCCACCCATGCTTACCTAGGAGTTATTCCCTACAGCTGATACCAGATGATCGATCCAAATGTTCAACCAGGTCTGGACTTACACCTTCAACAAAGGTGACTCTCCTCTCAGCACAGAGGCAGTGCTGTATGACATTGTCAAACCCACTCACCTCTGTAAACTTTCAGACAGATGTGCCGTATCCTTTTCCTGCCCCGATTGACCCTACATTAGGAAATGCACTACTCTGTTCTCTCCGAATTGCCGCTAGATATTCCCACCCCTGTACACATGATATGTAATGTATAATCACTTAAGCTCTCTCTTCACAGGTTGCTGTACAAAGTTTATAGAATTGGAAATATGACGCTGTGATATACTAAAACTTGATTTTATTACCCTAGTGAGGGAACGTTGTGTTGAAATATGGCCATTGTCTGTCAAGGGGAGTCACTTCAGACCACCCCAACACTAGAGGGCACGAGATACCGTACCTTGACTCATTATATATGCACTCCCCACTTAACTTGGTAGAGAGCAGACCTTCGGAGGGGCCACTACCGCTACTGGCACTAGTCAATTCCACTGTAAACAGCACGCAGGATATTTTGAGGTGTAGAGAGTACGAATATCTTGAGGTAAGGGTGTGAGTTGCACAAAAAAGAGGTAGGGATGGGGGGGGATGAAATAGAATTAGGGAAACAATGTCTTCAATTGGGGGGGGGGGGGGAAATGGCGAGCATCCACTTTTTACTTTAGTTTAGAGGAACATGCAATTCTGACATACGGAATAGGACCGGTGCTTCCAACACGAAGCACCCGTCCTACTCTTTACATTAACCAGACCACAGGCCCTCCCTCTCACTCCGTATGTGCAAGTGATGTACACTTTGCCTATCCATATAACTTGGGCTGTAATCTCCTTTTTTGGGTCTGGAGGTGCCTTTCTTAATGGTAATAGCACAGAGGAGGGTGCTCAAAAGATTCCTCTTCTTAATATATTGAGCTTACTTACCTTGTCTCTACACTGGCTTGAGACTCTCTCACTAACTACCCTTTATCCTTCGCATGCTGAGCCATCACACAGGATGCCATCCTGACCTTCCCTACGAGTTAGAGGATGATCCACCATGCTGTGATCCTGTATTCAAAGGGGCCCTCAGGTATTTTTTTTAAGCACATCATCTATAAAATACATATGCACGTTCCCGTGGAACCCATCGTTAGACAAGTTTGTCTCCTCATAATCTGTATACAACTGTTGTTAATGTTACATTGTGGTTATATACTTTTCTTACCATGTGACGCTATATCTTGCCGAAACATCTCATATCTACTGACACATATACCTAGCGGGCACACACCATACACCTCCCCGCAGAACCCGGGTACTGACCACTATATCTTTTGTACACCCAGCCCCCACCTGCCCACATCTAACCTAATATGGCCTCTTGGGACCGAGAGATTATCTCCCTCTAGGAACCGTTCTCTACCACTCCCACACACAGTGGTCTCTGTGAGATTCCACTGACCCCTTCTGGTACCTTACACACCGGGTCGACCAGTGGTTTGACCCGCCACCAGATCATACTCACTTACCTACCTACCCCCCCTCCCATACCTCCCCCGAGTTTTTCACCACAAGCTCTCTCACCTATATAGATCCCTTTCCCTTATCCCCACCCCACCAGCCTCTCACCCACATCTTTTCTTCCGACCTAACCCTAAAAAACCATCTCCCATAGGTGGTCCGTCTTGTCTCCCTTCCCGGATAGACTCCCCCTTAACACTCTAAAGACGAAGTGAGGAGGGGAGGAAAAAAAAAAAAAAAAAAAAGGGAGGAACACACACAAAAAAAAAAAAAAAAAAAAAACACTAAAGATATACAAAAGAGGACAGCCACAGATACCCCAACAATATAGCCAGCTCACTATGGCTGCAATTAACCACAGTTCCTCTTGTCCCACCCTTAAACTGATCTCCCTAAATGCAAAAGGCTTGAATATTCCTGAAAAACGTTCAAAAGTTCTTGCCAATATGCGTAGCATGAAAGCTGACATAGTCTTCCTGCAAGAGACTCATTTCTGCTCAAAATCCAGACCAAAATTGGCCAATTTCTTTTATCCACACGACTTCCACGCTACTAATCCGGAAGCCAAATCGAAAGGAGTCTCGATTCTCCTGTCTAAAAATGTTCCCTTCCAAGTGACAGACAGGCTAGCAGATGAACAGGGTAGGTTCTTATTCTTAAAAGGGACATGGAAGGATAAACACATAACCCTGGCCAATATATACAGCCCTAACTCATCCCAAGTCCCGTTTTTCCGCGACATCTCACAGCGCTTAGCCACCTTTCAATCGGGTATACTAATAGTAGGCGGAGACTTCAACGTGCCCCTGGAACCCATCATTGACACATCCTCGGGTACTTCCCACCTGCCATACAAAGCATTGCGTCAAATCAAACTAAGCCTCCAAAACCTCCTGCTTCATGACACGTGGCGCACGTTACATCCCAAGGAGAGAGATTATACATTCTTTTCTAACCCTCACAATCGCTACTCCAGGCTTGACTACTTTTTCCTGACCCAGAGTGATCTTCCATTCTTAACTAGAGCCACCATTGAGCCCATGACTATATCAGACCATCACCCCATCTCAATCTCGCTATCCTTACCAGAAAAAATGAAACGTTCACAGACTTGGAAACTGGACCCGACAATCCTATCAGATATAGGAAGACAGGAGGAAATTCGTCTCTGTATAGAGAACTACTTTACGGACAATGATACGCCAGACACGACCAGCATGACACAATGGGAGGCACATAAATGCGTTGTCAGGGGAAAACTTATTTCGATGACAGCTAAAATCAGACGGGAAAAACGCAAGACTCTTTCGGACCTATACGCCAAACTACAAACGCTGGAGACGTCACACAAACGCACACTAGCCCAGAATTTACATCAGGAACTTATAGATACCAGGTCTCTAATTCAGGAGGAGTTGGGCAAGATTACACGGAAAAAATACATGCTCACACATAAGCTTTTTTACGAATTTGGAAACAAAAGTGGTCACCTGCTAGCCCAAGCACTTCGAACTAGGAAAGCCAAAAACACAATTCACAAACTTCACTCATCCAAAGGGGAGGTTTACACGAAAAACACGGATATAGCCACTGAATTCGAAAAATTTTACTCAACACTATACAATATTGGGGACACAAATCCCACAACCAACACACCCACCTCTAGGGCAACTGATATCGCACAGTTCCTAAATCAACATTGCCCCAGGACCATCTCCCAAGAGATGTCTGATTCTCTGGAAGGTCCGATTACCCGACAGGAATGGGATACGGCTTTAAAACAACTGAAACCGGGCAAATGCCCGGGCCCGGACGGACTATCTGCTAGCTACTACAAAACTTTTAAGGACTACCTAGATGCCCCATACAGGAAGGCTTTCAACTCAATCTCTCCAAACAGCCCGCTATCCCGAGACATGTTGGAAGCGCACATAGTGGTTCTCCCCAAAGATGACAAAGACCCTACTCAAGCAGCTAACTATAGGCCAATCTCTCTACTCAACGTAGATCTCAAAATTTTCTCAAAGATACTGGCCAACAGGATATTGCCACTCCTCCCCTCATTAGTCTCCAAGGACCAAGTGGGATTTGTCCCTGGCCGGGAAGCCAGGGACAACACCATAAAGGCCATCAATTTACATCATTGTATTACGTCATCAAACCAAAAAGGCTTCTTTCTCTCTCTGGATGCGGAGAAGGCATTCGACAGGGTTGCATGGGACTATATGGCGGCTGTACTGCACTCTATAGGTCTGGGTCCACGCATGCTTGATCTCATTCTATCCCTATACTCACACCCTACAGCGAAAATTAGAGTGAACGACACCCTGTCGAATGCCTTCTCCATCCATAATGGTACGAGACAGGGCTGCCCACTATCCCCGATACTATTTGTCCTCACCCTTGAACCTCTTTTGAACAGCATTAGAATCAACCCTGACATACATGGTATACGGACATCTCATAAGGATTTCAAACTTGCCGCCTTCGCGGATGACATATTAATGTTCCTTACACAACCCCATACTACAATCCCGGTAGTTCTAGCAGAATTCAAACGCTTCAATGTACTGTCCAATCTTAAGATCAACTTTTCCAAATCTTTTGCACTCAATGTTACTCTGCCCCCTCAAACAGTAGCTCTTTGCAAGGAAAACTTCCCCTTCCACTGGAAATCTGATGCAATCACCTATCTGGGCATTCAACTCCCTGCCAAGCTACAAGATCTTTACACAAAAAACTACCTTCCTCTGCTGAATAAGTTAACGATGGACTTGACTCACTGGAATAAGCCGCTGTTCTCGTGGTTTGGCAGGGCAGCGATCCTGAAAATGAACGCACTACCAAGGGTTCTCTACATGCTTCAAACAGTGCCTATCCACATACCCCCCACCTTCTTCAAATCATACAGAAGCCTGTGCTCCAAATTTCTCTGGGGAGGTCACAAACCGAGAATAAGCTATACACAACTCACACTGCCTAAACATTTAGGGGGAATAGGACTACCTGACATTCATAATTACTACAAAGCTGTCCATCTGACACGCATTATCGACTGGAACGTTCATGACTCCACAAAAGACTGGGTAGCTCTGGAAACATCCCTTACCCCGCTTCCCCTTGCATCCCTACCATGGATCAAAAACTGCCTGTCATATCAAGATGTGGGTCTACACCCGCTGATCAAACCCACTATCCACTCCTTTGTTAACATATGTCACAATACATCTCTATCATCCATTCCGGGTCCCATGACTCCGTTACTAATGAACCCCAATTTTTCTCCGGGTATGTCTAAATGCTTTCTGAAAGACTTATGGCCACAATCCCGAGCCCTAGCTCACCACTTCTATGCCCGTGAACGGCTGCTTTCTGCTTCCCAATTAGCCACAATACATGACAAACCTTCCATTCCGACCTGGAAGTATAACCAGATTACTCACTTCCTGAGCTCCCTAAGCAAACAGGCCCCATGCCATAGAACGCTGTCACCCTTTGAAAAACTGTGTGCACAAATGGCTCCCCAAACGCACCTCATATCCACAACCCATTCCCTTCTCTTCGCGGACCGCCGACCTGATGGCTCCACTGCGTGTAGTGCTTGGGAGAGGGACCTCTCCATTACTTTATCAGAGGCAGACTGGACCAACATACACACGAATATCCACAAGGGTTCCATGAATGTCTCAACACAGGAGAACGGTTACAAACTCCAGACGCGTTGGTACCGCACTCCGTCCTTGTTACATAAATTTAACCACGATATCCCTGACACCTGTTGGAGGTGCCTCGCAGACAGGGGCACATTATTGCATATTTGGTGGCAATGCCCTCACATACAGAATTTCTGGAAGGAAGTTCACCGTATCACTAACCATGTTACGACCTATGACTTACCCTTTACCCCCTCTCAATTCTTACTCCATCACACACCCCTTTCTCAATCGGCTTACCACAAATCTTTGGCAATGCACATGATTAATGCGGCGAAACACTGCATTCCTGTTCACTGGAAATCCCAGGCCGTTCCCACCCTTAAGGAATGGTTTAGGAGAATCAACAGAATGTCTGAAATGGAGGAACTCGTTCATTGCTCCCGCGACACCCCACAAAAATACGGACTCAAATGGGCCTGTTGGTTACATTTCCAAACGACCACAGAATTCTCTCACTTAAATACTCAACCGACCTAACTCTGAATAAATAAGAACCATCAGGTTGAGAACGTAAACTGGTAACACGCCGCTCTCTATCTCTCTTGCAGGAATACTGTACTCCCAATCAGGTAAAAAACATACACCCTCCTCGCTTGCTGGTGGTATCTACACAACTATCGGGATAAACACATCCTGTCTGGGGAGGGAGGCAGGACGAGACCACCACCACCCTTTTACCCAATCCTTGTACCTCCCACCTCTATTCTCCTCTTCCCCTTCCTTGACATTCCCACTCAGATCTTCACCCCGTCCCCAATATTTCACGTCTGACAACATCATACCGTCATACTGAACGTATCTTATGTTAATTGAACCCCCCACATAGGTAAACGCTTACATGACCCGTACGGCCACTTTCCCCTATGCCTAACCTTAAGGGTAAAATCATCACCACACTACACACACTTGACCACATGTATCCCTTATGGCGCCAATCCAACCTTCCAGCTTGTACACGGGTCACTTTGCTCCCTATTTTACACGGGTATGCTTAATATATTTCATAATCTCCGGAGTCAACAATAAACCAGACACTTCACTATTCTTTACTTAATGCTGTATGCCTATGTATATAGGCCTATGTTGGATTCTTGTTCCTGACTCTCTCTCTGTTTGTACGTTCCAGCTTGTTTGCCATTTCTGGGGAAAGTCTTCCTTTTTGTCTATACTAACGTTATAATATGCACAATATGCTTGATGTTATGTCACTCTGTTTGATTTTTCAATAAACTTCTTTGGAAAAAAAAAAAAAAAAAAAAAAAAAAAAAAAAAAAAAAAAAAGAATGGAAAATGTCAAATATCTCATTTTTAGTGCAGGTGTGCTCAGAAATATAATAATCTGTAAAATGGGGTAATTTTTTTTAATCCAGAGGCGTCAGTAACCATTCAGAAGAGCAGGGGAGATACATATAAATAAATACTTACACTGCTGCCATGGTGCCATGTAAAATTTGTACTTCTAAATTACACACCACCTTCTGTTCAAGCACAGCTCTCCACAGTCCTTGAGACTGAACTTTCTCTGGAAATCCTCTGGGCTTATAAATAAGAAGTGTCTGCAGTTAAAGCAATAGTCTCTCTGAATAATGAAAACACACTAAATGGCAGCACTTGACGTCTTCACTGTGAGTTCCATCACTGTTTGGATATTAAATTTAACAAAGTGGATGTATGAACTTTGTTTCATGTTGAGGGATGCCGTCTCCATCTAATACATTTAGCTGCCAATCAGAGCTGAGATATTGATGCCGACCTTTGGCTTCAGAGCAGAAGACGAAAAGACAGAGCTAAGCTCCAGCATGAGCAGTGCACACCATGAGGGGGTCTTGGGCCGGTATCTATGGCTGCGATTCTACACATGTACACTTAAAGCGGAGCTCCACCCAAAAGGGAAAGCTCCGCTTGTTTGCACCCCCCCCCCTCCACTGCCACATTTGGCACTTTTTGGGGGGGAGTGGGTACCTGCTTCTGACAGGTACCCGCTCCCACTTCCTGGTAAGATCGTCACATAGTGATCTGCATCATGTCCAGTCCCCCCCACTGACTTCTGGGGCCTATGTGTGTCCCAGAAGACGGTGGGACCATTCAGAAAGTGCAGCCCGACTCGGGCATTCGCAGTAGGAAAGCAGCTGCTAGTTTCCCTTATGCCGCATACGCACGACCGGAAATTCGGCCAGCGAAAGACAGATGAGAGCTTTTGGTCGGAAAAAGCGACCATGTGTATGCTCCATCGGCCTTTTGCTGGACAAATTCCAGCCAGCAAAAGATTGAGAGCATGTTCTAAATTTTTTGGTCGGAAAAAGTTCTGATCAGAAATTCCGATTGTCTGTAGCAATTCCGACACGCAAAATTCCTACGCATGCTCGGAAACAATTCGACGCATGCTCGAAAGCATTGAACTTCATTTTCTCGGCTCATCGAAGTGTTGTACGTCACCTCGTTCTTGACGGTCGAAAGTTCCGAGAACTTTTGTGTGACCGCGTGTATGCAAGCCAAGCTCGTGTGTACGTGGCATTACTTGGAATGCTGGTGCCTGCACCCGAAGCCAATAGACGAATCGGATTGGGATGTCAACATTGTATGATTCCTGGACAGGTAAGTGTTCTCATATTCAAATTTAGCAGCTACAGTATTTGTAGCTGCAGACTTAATTTTTTTTTTCCCCAGACTGGAACTCTGCTTTAAGGTAGATTCACACCAGGTGCGGTAGGAGTGCATTGGGTGGCTATTATACCTTTCAGTGCAGTCCCACCGCAAAACAAGACAAAATGCATGGTCTCCTATCTGGCTAGTTCACACTACCACATTGCAGTTTCACATGGCGGGCCATACTTTTTACCAGCACAGCGCAGTGAAAGGCAGTCCACCTCCTCGCACCGCATGGTGGCTAAAAGGACTTAACTGTTAGCGCCGAAAGCACACAAATATGCGGCCTCTTGCCGGGTGGGCCTTGGCGCAGAGCGGGCATATATTTGCGTTGCGTGCAACATAGCAAAACCAGCTGTACGGAGAGCGCGCACCCTGCGTGCTCCCAGAGCAGTTACCGCTGGCTAATGAAAAGCTCCCTGTTTGCCATTTCCTGTTATAGGGTGACAACGCTTTGTCCCTCTGTCAGTTGTGATCATGTGTTGTCCCCCTTTCATACGGCATACAGGCTTATGACATACCTTCCAACTTTTTGAGATAAGGAGGGACATCTATTAGAAAAAGTATGGAGGCATAGGACACACCCCCTGCCACACCCCCTAAAGGAGAATTATACAAAAAATGATTAGTTAAAGCCACAAGTGCTTTTTTTTTACCACTACTACTACTTTATACTGCCTTTTGACATTTACAAATGCAGCAATTTAGAAATTGGATGAAAGGTTTAGTACCGGGAAACACTTTTTGAAAGATAAAAAGTACATTTTATATACCACTACATAGTTTAGATCAAAATGACAGACAAATGAGGAGGAAAGAGGGACAGAGGGACTTTATTCTGAATCCGGGACAGTCCCTCGAAATCAGGGAGAGTTGGGAGCTATGTTCTGATGAAGACTACAATGGTTTCTGTCTTCACAGATGACACTAAGCTATGCAATGTAATAACGTCCTTACAGGATGTCTCCAATTTAAAAGCCAACCCAATGCACTGTCTAATTGGGCAACTAAGTGGCAAATGAGGTTTAATGTTGATAATTTGAAATGTAAAGTTATGCACTTGGGGGCTAAGAATATGCATGCATCATACATCCTAGGGGGAGTATAATTGGGGGGATCAATAGTGGAGAAGGATCTGGGGCTTTTGGTAGATCACAAGCTCAATAATAGCATGCAATGTCAAGCTGCGGTTTCCAAATCGAGCAAAGTCCTTTCTTGTATTAAGTGGGAGCCAATGGCTGCGCTGCTATCAATCTATCCTATCAAGAGCCGAGACAACGGGCAGAGAGGAAGAGCGCATCTCCGTCGAGGGAACGAACCGGCTTAGGTGAGTAAAACTGGGGGGCCGGTAGGTGAGTAAAACTGGGGGGCCGGTAGGTGAGTAAAACTGGGGGGCCGGTCAGTGTCAGAAGTTTTTTCACCTGAAAGCATAGGATGCATTAAGGTGAAAAAACACGAAGGTTTACAACCCCTTTAATTTACAGCATTTATTCACACCTGCCTAAAACATTTGAACAGCAGTGTGTATGTGTATATATATATATATATAAATTTGATAGATTTTCCTCCTATTTGCACTGAACAAAAAAAAACAGGTAGCATATTAGGCAAGCATGTATGAACACATATCAGGAAAAGGGACCATAAAGTGACACTTCACCAGTTTAGTGCACAGGTCATCGGTGTTCAGATAAGGAACCAGCCAGGTCAAATGGTTATGTTGACTGACAATTATGAAGAGATTAAACCTAATGCAGCCATTTCATAGGGTAAATCAGATCCTTATGGTACATAATACCAAAGGATGATATAGATTACAGAGGACTATACCTTAACATTTATTTTATTAAGGCAGAACCAGCAGCGCTATGCATTATAATCACTCTGTCTATTTGTCAACTTGATCTGGGTATCGCAAAATTCTTAAAGCTGAACTCCCGGCAAGCGGCTAAATACACAGGTGAAATATTTCAATGTGAACTGTTTTACCTGCACTGCCAGTAGACTTATAACTCATTTTACTCAGTCTTGTAAGTGAGGAACCCAGTCTACACAGTGCAGTCATGTGCTGGACCTGCAATGCAAATTCAGCAGCACATTTTAGTTAAAGGGAAAGAAAATAAAGGGAGCAGCCATGCTCCTTGTCTGCCTGTGTCTGACTTATGTACTTTTGAATTAAAGACCCAAAACAGGCTGTAAGTGAGTGTCAAAATTCCTTCAGGTGGATACTATCATCTTGGTGGTTGGACAATGAAGGGGCACAGTCCCAGTTAGCCCCCATACACACAGTCGGAAATTCTGACCACAAAATCCATCGGATTTTTTCCGACGGATTTTGTCCGACACCGTGGTGTTGCATACACACGGTCGGACAAAGTTGTCGGAAAATCCAATCATTCTGAACGTGGTGACGTTCGTTGCGTACGACGGAACTACGTAGAGGCTAGTAGCCAATAGCTTTGGTCTCGTATTTTGATCTGAGCATGCGTGGCACTTTGTCCGTCGGAATTCTCTATACACAATCGGAAAAAGTCTGATCGGATTTTGTTGTCGGAAAATTTGAGAGCAAGATCTCGGAAAATGTCCGATGGAGCCCACACACGACGGATTTTCTGACAACATGGTCCGATCGGACATTTTCCGTTGGAATTTCCGACTGTGTGTACGGGGCATAACAGGTTATCGTGTTGCTTACTCTATTTTCCTTCCCTTTTAGTAAGGCTGGCCATAGACAATTTGAATCTCAGTTCGGTTCAGCAGGACCATATGTGGAACCGTGTATGGACCGATTTATCAGCTTGGGTACAGCCAGCCTGTCGGATTTTACATGCAATTATCACTAGCGGCTGGCAAAGCCGCAAGCAATAATCACTGTCTTCTCCCAAGGGGGGTAGCTGGCCCTCACCCCCCCCCCCCCGGCGGGAGAATACAATGGCTCAGTGGGAGGGATTCCCCTGTCAACACTGTCTGTGTTGATGGGGGAATTAAGCAATTTTTTTTCCCTGAAACCCATGGTTGCAGGAAAGAAATTTGCTCCGTATATGCCCCGAATAAGTCCTTTCTCACTACATGTGCACTGCAACAAAGCCTAATTGGCTAGAGCTGGGAACACACAAATCTGTGTGAAGCCCTCCCTGTTAGACAGAAGCCGTTTGTTACAATTATTAGGACTGCTGGAAAACCTGCTTCAATCAGCAGTTAGCAGCCAATCAGCTGCAGTGCTGTTCAGTGTATTCTGGCAGTTAAGAGTCCCTGTTGTCAGAATACAATGTCCCAGCAGGGGGAATCTGAATGAAAAAAAAAAAAAAAAAGATGGTGTGTACCCAGCTTTACCCTCTTTCTCCTTGATGGAGAAGGGAACTACAGGAGGCTGATATGAAGAAAATGTCAAATACTTCTAGTTGTATTTAAACAATTTTTTTTATTTCTCCCTATAATCTGCTTCTATTTTGCCTTCCCTGGTTCCTCCTTTCCCCCTCATCAACATGTTAATGACATTTTTAAATACAGCCTTCCTCTTTTCATCAAATACTCTATTATATATATATATTATATATATATATATATATATATATATATATATATATATATATATATATATGTGATGTCATCATAGGATCTCTGTGCTTCTCTATGCAATGCAGGTAAATCTGGTGGGAGGGACATGCAGTAGCTTCGGTAAAACATCACAGTACCCTCAATCAGTACTCCTCTTAAAAGCCCCCAGCCCTGATGCAAGCAGTGGGCTGGTTCTGGGGGGAGTTATACAAATATAAAAATACTTTCATGGAGTGGTGTCAGACTGGAGGAGTGGGCATTTCTAGGCAGACTGCCCTAGGCAATGCCCACATGTGATGCTGAGCCTCCGTGATTGAAGGAGCAGAAATCCAATGAATTTAAAGAGTAGGCCAGGGACAGTAAGGCAATGAAGGAAAGAGCTAGATGATGCTGGATGTTCTCCAGCCAGGAAATGAACCAGACACTATCTGACTTGTTGCAATTTTGTATGTGCACTGTGAGAAGCTCACAGTGTGCAGTGCAAGCAGATTAAGCCTTTTTAGTATAGTAGAAGAGGCAGTACAACTGTGCAAGACTGAAGGTAAGGCAGAAGTTCAGCTTTAACTACTTGACCGCCAGACAATTTCTCCCCTTCATGACCAGGCCATATTTTGCTGAACAGCACTGCATTATTTTAACTGACAATTGCACGGTCATGCGACACTGTACCCTAATAAAATGTAAGTAATTTTCTTCCCCACAAATAGAGCTTTCTTTTGAATAATCACCACTATTTGTGCTATAAACAAAAAAAGAAAATTTTGAAAAAAGAAAAAACTATATTTTTTACTTTCTGCTATAAAACATATCCAATACAATAAAAAAAACATACATAAATTTAGGCGAATATGTATTCTGCTATATGTTTTTTTTAAAAAAAAAAAAAACCCCAATAAGCGTATATTGATTGGTTTGCCCAAAAGTTATAGCGTCTACAAACTATGGGATATATACTGGAATTTTGTTTTCTTACTAGTGGCGGCGATCAGCGACTTGTAGCGGAAATTCAATATTGTGGCGGCCATTCAGACACTAACTGACACTTTTGGCACTTTGTGGGAATCAGTGACAATACAATGATCAGTGCTAAAAATATGCACTGTCATTGTACTAATTAAACTGTCTGGGAAGGGGGTTAAACATCTAGGGCAATCAAAGGGTTAAATGTGTGCCTAGCCAGTGTTTTGGTGTACTGTATGATGTGCTTTTACTAGGGGAAGTAATAGATTTTAGTCCCTGCTTTGCGGGGGGGGGGGGAATCTATTACTTCTCCACTGACAGGACAGGGTTCTGCCTTGTTTACATAGGCAGGGCTCTTTTCTGTGTAAATTCATGACGACCACCTGGTTCCGGCGGTAATCCACTGGCCGATACCCGGTGATCAACATCGGCTGTGTTTAATCACAGCATGGCAGGGCACCGGAGGCATGCTCACACCCTCCCTATCCGGAAGTGTCAGATCACATACTAGGTACGTGATCTGGCACAGCCAAGCTGCCTTGCCACCGTATATCTAGGTTATACAGTTGGCAAACGGTTAAAGTGTGAATCCCATGAAAGAAAATTGGGGGCTGCAATTGTTGGCCTACTGGTGAGAATGTTAGTTGTCTGGCTGTGCCCAGCTTCAAAATAAGGTCAGCCCTTCCAAATCAGAGACATTTGGGATTTATGCAAAAAGCTAGTATAGTGTTCACAAATCACAAACTCGAGCATTTGCAAGCAGAATGTGAGTTGAATAGTTTTGCATCAGGCTGTGTATCACCCTCTATAAACCTACACCTCTTACCCTCCTCCAACATGTAAAACATTTATTATACAATCAGTGGAACTGTAGTCCTTATTTATTGCTGGGCTTACAAAGGTATTAATTTACTGTTTTGTGGCCCATGGTCTGTCAAGTGTTCCTTGGAGCAAGTGCTTAAAGTGTTACTAAACCCACAACAGTAAAATGAGTCTGTATATGCAGTAACGCATACTTGTTATACTCACTGTGGAACCTAAGGGGTTAATCATTTGCATTGTGTATAAAGGCTGTCCTGTTTCTCTGATCCTCCTCTTCTTCCACTGTCTCCAAAAAATAACCTGATCTTTAACGAGCCAGGGGACGGGCTGCACATGCTCAGTTTGGTGTGTATGAGAGTTTTTTGTTTTCTTAGGAGAGTGCATGTGATTAGCACAGGGCCAGATCAGCATTGTCCAGACTTGTCCAGACAGAGGACCAGGGGAGAATGAAAACTCCTCCTACAAGCTTTACTAGGAACTGATAGAAATCACAAGGCTGCTATATACTGCTGATGAGAAAAGGTTTATATTTACTAAAGTAATTGCATTTCCCTGTCCTGTGCACTGTGGGAGACCAGATATAGTGAATGCAGGGTCCTGGGTTTAGTAACACTTTAAAGGATAACTAGACATTGACTCTATGTATTAATTCAAATATTCTTTATGTAAAAGCCGCCTACCCATCGAGAGCTTGCTGCAGGAATGAAGCACAAAAAAAGAAGAAGAAGAAATTAAGATTCTTAATCTGTTCCAATACTTCTACAAAATGAAAGAAAAAACATCCTAAAATACAATAATAAAAAAAAGCACTGGGCATTTCATGTAGATTCTATCTGTCAATTAAGAAACACAAAGGAATTATTATGAGACTACTATATTAATAAAATAAGTATTGCAAATGCTTTAATTAAAAGGCTGAATAGAGGAAAGTAGACCGGAAGCCTATAGCATTGTTGTTCTTCTACATTACATGCATTGCTAATTAATCAATCTGTCAGTCATTAGTTTGGAGGAGATGAAGGGGGATTTATTATATGACTTCCGTACATGATTGGATTCTTTAATTTTTTTTTTTTTTTGGTGTTTGTCTTACACCTCTACTCATTTCCTTAGTGGAGTGTTTTTTTTTTTTTTTCATTAAGTTCTCTACATTTGAAGTGCTCATTAATCTCCATCCTTCTCTTAGCTCATTGACGTTGAACAGTGTACATGGGTACTGCTCTTACTACTCTGTTACCGTAGGAACGAGAGATCTGAGTAAATAAGATTATGAAAAAGAAATCACTTCTAATTAAATGAGGATATAGTCTATAAATGAAAAGATTCACACACACAGGCCCTGGCACTCAGGTGTAATGTACATTTATCCCCTGAAGAGTGACTGGGGAACTAGCCAATCATACTGACAAAGGGCTTTTTGTCCCAGTGGCACGCTGGTTAAAATTATTGGCTCACATGGGCTGGGATTAGAGCCATAATTACAATAACACACTCCGAGGTGAGTAAGGTTTGGAGAGCGACACAAGACTTTTACACTATGTATTAATTGTTTTAGTTTACGTAAAAGTATAATATAAAATTCCCAATGTAGTGTTGGCTTCCCAATCCAATAAAATGGGTCCCATTGTTTTTCTAAGCAACCCCCAGAACGGAACATTTTTAAATGCCTGTTGATCCCACCAGTAGGATCATTGGATGTATTAAATTATTTCATTTAGGTAAAAGTATAATATAAAATCCCCTATGTAATGTTGGCTTTCCAATCCAGGGGCCCTCTGTTTTCCGAAGTAACCCCTGGAACATTTTTAAATGACTGTTGATTTTTAGTAGAATATTGTTTCTTCTGCTGAGTTGTCACCCTCTGTGCTGCTGTAGATGCTTAGGTTTTAGCACTTTTGATAGCCCTATCAATGAGCAGCCACGCCTAGCTCCATCCATAGTCCTTTAGATTGACAGCACATTGCTCTATCTGCAGGAGCTTAGGGAAGATAGAAGATATGCAACAGCCCAGATCAATCCCTTTCCACCAACGACAGCATTGTCAAGCAGAGTGTGAGAAAATACCAGCTTCCCAGCTGAATTAACTGTAAATAAAATGTAAATTACATTTCTTTTAAGAGATTTAACATTACAACTTGACAGTGAACCAACTTTTCATTCTGCATAAAGCTTATCATACTCTGGAACTGCTGCATAGAATAGGTAGCAAAGAAAATTCTGAATGGGCAAGATGTGTTTAATCCCCTGTCTCATTTATGCATCTGTTCTGGAGGTGTCCAAAATTATATCGGCACTGGTAGAATGTGCTAGACATGTTAAATTCTGTATACAACACTTTGTTGATTACAGATCCAGTTCTATGCCTATTAGGGTACGTAAACGCTAACAACCTGGATCATGACCAGGTAGCGGATCACTTTTTATGGCACACAAGCTGATAGCCTCTCGTTGAGTTTCACCCAACTCTCCTACCCTCGAGGACTGGATTTGGGAAATGGATAAACATATAATGTTTGAGAAATACACTTATGCCCAAGGCAATGACTCTCAAAAGTTTGCAAAACTAAGGAGAAAATGGATAGATGCATCATATTCTAATTTTAATTTATAATAAAGTTTGGGTATGTTCTTAGTAGACTAGGACAGCCTGTCAAAGAGAGTTCTTACATATTATCAATAATATAACATAGTGGTTGCTCTGCCGTATTTTTGAGTACTTTTGAATATCTTTGAATATTTTTGAAAAAAATTGATGGTAATGAATCAAATGTATTGATGCTGTTGCCTTGTGAGGTATGTTGATCTTTGCTTAAACTTTTTTTCTATGTCTCTTATTGTTTTGGTGTCTTTTTTTTCCCCTTTGTTTACGTATCATGAAAAAATGTTAAGAATAAAACTTGAATAAAAAATAAAAAAAACTTGCATTATAATTACCCTTTATGCCTTTATGGATGAAAAAAAAAATATATAGGGTTTAGATGAACTTTAACACAGGACCTGTCTCATAGTTGCATTGATGAGCATTGTCAGCATAAAAGTAATGTAGATGCTATATACAGGCAATCCCAAGGATACAAACAAGATAGGTTATGTAGGTATGTTCTTAAGTTG
The DNA here is from genome assembly GCA_028564925.1 of Lithobates sylvaticus. Taxonomy (NCBI): domain Eukaryota; kingdom Metazoa; phylum Chordata; class Amphibia; order Anura; family Ranidae; genus Lithobates; species Lithobates sylvaticus. The sequence continues at coordinate 50,081,572 of CM053031.1, read as the reverse complement.
AATTTGTTGGAACAGGTACATTTTTCAAGTGTAACTCCAGTCAAAAAACTTATTTTTTTGGGATAACATAGGGAAGGGTTAACACCCATGTAACTTTTGTTTTGCTGTCTGTGCCCCTGTTCAGAAGATTTCACATCATTTTCTGTCCCTGTGACAATTGGATTTAGAAAATTTTGGGTTGTCGTGGAAACAAGGATTGGTGATAAAGCTTCTGTGGAGACACCTTTTTCCCATGATAACTCTACAGTGAATTTCCCTTCTTAGAGGTAGATTTCCTTTCACTTCCTGTAGTCTCCCTCCATTTGTAAGTATGAGTCGGATGTATGTAACACATACATCCGACTGTATTTGGACCAGACAGGGTTGAGGTAGATAGCATAACTAGTGCTAAACCAGCTGAATAAAACACTCTCCGAGGACAGCCTGCTGGTCAATATGGAGTTTGACTTCTGGTGTGTAATTCCTGACATCCAAGAACTTTTATAGAAATTGTCAGGCATTTACTTAAATCTGGACCAGGAACTTCTCTTGCGCTGTCCATGACAAGTCACTCTACTGCCCACGCTTCTGTCAGCAACGCCCTTTCCCCAAGCGAGGAACATTGCAGCATCATTCCTCATCCTTCAAGTTCTGGAAGACAAGCGTAGTGTTGCCTAGCAACCTAAGGCTTCTCTCACTCATCAATTCTATCTTCCCTCAGCAGCAGGCAATTAACATACTGGAGAAATGTATGCAACATCTTTACACTAGGCTAACTAACATGGGAACAGTGAAACAGCAATTCCTCTTGACAAAGCACCTGCAAGAGAACACAGACAAAACACGTGCATCCTATCTTATTTAGCCAGCACAGACTTCATTGGAGGTTTGTTCCATATGACCACAGTTTATATAAAAGTATAGAAAGGGAAATATAAACATACTTTATTGTGGTAAGAGGCAGGTGATATGAGCTCACTTGAGGCACAATTGAGTCTAAGAATGAGATGGTTTTCACCAGAGCTTTGATGGTGTATATGGGTTTTGCTGTGTGCTGGTACCAGGTCACTGCCCTCAAAATTGCCCCACCAAAGGAATGAGCAGGGACAAACAGGCAATGCTAAGGGGAGACAAGAGACCAGAATGTAGTCCGGACCAAGCAAATGGTCGAGTCATGCAGTGTCAGGAGAGTGGTCTATGTCCAGGCAAATAGAAAAGGTGCATCAACTGCAGAGTAAACCCCTAATGGACTTTAGAGGCAGACTAGTATATATATATAAAAAGTGTATTTTTATTGACATCATGAAAGCATTAAACAATACAAAAAAATATACAAATATTAAGAGGCATCTGATACCCATAAACAACACAGGAACATGGCATACAAAGAGCTACCCATAAAACATTGGGCTAGCTACCATGGACATTTGCGTAGAAACCTGACATGTTTTGGACTAACGTAAGTCCTTCTCCAGTTATTCATATGGACTGCACTTCTAAAACATTATATGACATTAAATTACATTAAATTAGTAAACAACATACTGTACCATTTATGAAGCATATTGCTAAAAATATTGGTATAATACTGATCTTTTAGATATTACATTACATAGGCTGTGAAAAAAAAGGGGGGTATACTTACAAAATAATTTGTTTAAATGAAAATGTGTAACATCATTGTATTACATACTGTAGCATGGTGATTCCTGCAGGTATGATGGTGTGCATGTAACCCCCCCATGGGGGAAAGACTTAGGGATCGCCAAGATAGAGTCAGCTTTGCATACAAAAGGACCAGGACGGGTCAAAAGCCCCCAATAAAGGCATCACTAAGTCTGTAATTAATTGAACAAGTCATATACCGTATTTATCGGCGTATAACACGCGTATAACACGCACTTTTTCCCCCTTAATATTGGCGTGAAAGTCGTGGGTGCGTGTTATACGCCGATCCCCAAAAAAATGTGACAAAAAAAAATCGAGCGACGCCGAAAAATAGCGAGCGCCGTCAAAAAAAAAACGAGTGCCGTCTTTTTCGGTGGCGCTCGTCCGGTCTTTTTCGGCGGCGCTCGTTTGGTCCTTTTCGGCGGCGCTCGCGCGGTCTGTCTCAGTGGCGGGAAATTTAAGCGTGGTCAAGCTGCAAATGACGCTGGCAAGCTGCAAATGACACTGGGCAAGCTGCAAATGACACTGGGCAAGCTGCAAATGACGCTGGCAAGCTGCAAATGACACTGGACAAGCTGCAAATGAAGCTGGGCAAGCTGCAAATGACGCTGGGCAAGGCTGCAAATGACACTGGGCAAGCTGCAAATGACGCTTAAATGTAAGGTTTTTTTTTTCCCTAAACTTCCCTCCTAAAACGTTTTTTTCTTTAAAATGCCCTCCTAAACTTGGGGTGCGTGTTATACGCCGGAGCGTGTTATACGCCAATAAATACGGTAAATGCTGAAATATAATTAGGTATCAAAGAGGTTTTTCATAAAAAGTATGTGCTAATGAGAGGAGAAAAGGCATAAAGTAATATACATAACACAAGAGGAGAAGGGATCAAATACCATAGCAAGACCCCATCCATATCTCTAGTAGCAGAAGATAGTTAAAATATTAAAAAAGTAATGATACCTATACTTCTCCAAAACACATCTCATATTGGAATGGCCGCATGGAGTGCTGGTTAAATACCTCTTATGTTGGTGTTGATCTAGCAATCTTCCTGATTGCAATCGGTCACAGCTGACTGAGTGTGCCAGGACATCTCGCTCATCCAACATAGTGGAGGGCCGTGTCCCTGTTTGGTCCCCCGGCATGACGGCACATGGCGTGAGTCCGCCCCGAGGAGCAGAGTAGCATCATGCATCATCACGCGGCCGATGCGCATGCAGCAGTCCACCCCACGCTCCAGGCTGGAACGCAAGGAAGAGAGACCACGAGTACCCAGGGGAAAAGGGATTGCGAGTCTCATTGGCCAAAAACAGCGGTCCACCCTCCACCCACAGAGAGAATGGACAGGGGGACCCTGGTGTGCCAGGTAATGCGATTACGCATGCGCGTTGGCGGCATGATGACACATGATGCTACTCAGCCCCTCGGAGCGGGCTTGCGCGCCATCACGCTGGGGGACCAAAGAGGGAAACGGCTCTCCACTCTGTTGGATGAGCGAGATGTCCTGACACACTCAGTCAGCTGTGACCAATTGCAATCAAGATGATTGCTAGATAAACACTAACATAAGAGGTATTTAACCAGCACTCCATGCAGCCATTCCACGCTGCATAGAGCTGCTGGTCTGATGAGATGTGTTTTGGAGAAAGACAGGTATCATTACTTTTTTAATATTTTAACTATCTTCTGCTACTAGGGATATGGATGGGGTCTTCAAGAAACAATGTTAGGAGACCTACACTCACATGGTGTGGCTGCACATCCAAAGGTAAAATACAAGAAAAAAGGGGAAAAAATGGTCTTTTAAGGTAGCCACTAGTGTCCCAAGTTGTAAGAAATGCTCAACAATTTATAAGTATAAAAATTCACATTTTATTAGAAAACATAAAATTGATAAGAACAGCAAAACAGTAAACCCCTATTGGTGGACTTTTCAGGCACATACACAAGTAAGGTAATTAAAAATAATTTGTTTAATTAAAGAATAAAAATGTGTCATGAAAAACACAATACATGTATTGACTAATAAAACCATAACAGAGCATCATACATCTGATAATATGGCTAACAATCATAGAAGATATAAAGAGCTGATACACTTAGTAGATGGAGTGTCACCCGTCACGGATGAGTAGAGTAAGTGGAGCTGATCACCGTACGCGTTTCGGAGGCTTGTATGTCTCCTTCTTCAGGGGTGTATATATAGCAAAAAGCGTGGTTCTGTTAGGGGATACAAAATGGCAAGAAATTAACACAGGGAAAGAGAACGGGCTTAGACATGGAAATGGACTTGGCATGACAAAAGGTGCTGGTAGGTTTACTCCATATACTTACATATCAGATAACATCAGACAGTATAGACATGGTGTAGTAAAAGCAATTTCAGGAATTTTTTGCAGTGTGGCAGCACTCAGAAAAACAACCACGTAAAATGGGAGCCCGGGATGTTGTAAGGCCAATCCAGTCAAATTGCTTTTACTACACCATGTCTATACTGTCTGATGTTATCTGATAGCTGCATGGATGGGGTCTTGCTATGGTATTTGATCTGTCCTCCTCTTTTGTTACGCATATTCCCTTATGTTTTTTATCCTCTCATCAGCACATACTTTTTATGAAAAACCTCTTTGATGCTTAATTATATTTCAGCATTTATATGACTTGTTCAATTAATTACAGACTTTGTGACTAAGTCATGCCTTTATCAGTGGCATTTGCCCTGTCCTGGCTCTTGTGTATGTGAGTCTGACTTTATCTTGGTGATGCCTGAGTCTTTCCACCGTGGGGCTTAAGTGCACACCATCATACCTGCAGGAATCACCATGCTATGTTATACCATGATGTTACACATTTTCATTTAAACAAATTATTTTGTAAGTATACCCCCCTTTATTTATGCCGCATATGTAATGTAATATCTAAAAAATCTGTATGATACCAATATTATTAGAAATATGCTTCATAAATGGTACAATATGTTGTTTACTAATTTAATGTCTTTTTTGTTTCAGAAAAAGTGTTGCCCATATGATTAACCTCTGAAGAAGGACCTACATTAGTCCGAAACATGTCAGGTTTCTACGCAAATGTCCATGGTAGCTAGCCCAATGATATTTTATGAGTAGCTCTTTGTATGTCATGTTCCTGGGTTGTTTATGGGTATCAGATGCCTCACATCTTAATATTTATATGTTTTTTGTATTGTTTAATGCTTTTATGATGTCAATAAAATTACGCTTTTTATATACAGTATCTCACAAAGGTACACCCCTCACATTTTTGTAAATATTTTATTATATCTTGTCCTGTAAACCGCTGTATGGTCTCGGCTCAGTTTTAGAGTATTGGCAATCTTCTAATAGCCTAGGCCATCTTTAGGTAGGACAACAATTCTTTTTTTCAGATCCTCAGAGAGTTCTTTGCCATGAGTTGCCATGTTGAACTTCCAGTGACTAGTATGAGAGAGTGAGAGTGCAACCACACCTGAGACCTTGTAACATTTACAAGTCACATGACACTGGGAGGGAAAATGGCTAATTGGGACATATTCACTTAGGGGTGTACTCACTTTTGTTGCCAGTGGGTTAGACATTAATGGCAGTATATTGAGTTATTTTGAGGGGACAACAAATTTACACTGTTATACAAGCTGTACACTCACTATTTACATTGTAGCAAAGTGTAACTTCTTCAGTGTTGTCACATGAAAGGATATAATAAAATATTTACAAAAATGTGAGGGGTGTACTTTTGTGAGATACTGTATATATACTAGTCTGTCTCTAAAGTTCATTAGGGGTTTACTGTTGATGCACCAAGTTTTCTTTTCTATTTTCCTATATGGTGGACAATGGCAGACTAATTGTAGTACACTTCACACTCCTCACCAATCTAATTATGTCCAGACAAAGGGTGGAGGCAGGCAGCAAACACAAGAGGATGGTTAGGGTCCAAGCAGAGATCAGGGCAGGTGGCAGGCATAAGAAGTTATGACAATCCAGGTTAGCAATGGTCAGGAAATCTCACAGGTAAGTATTATAGCTCTTTGTGACAAAGGGTATATGGTGAGAAGACACAGCACCAGTCACTTCAAAGACTGCTGCTTAAGTACCCTTTCTGGTTAGAAGAGACACACAGAATAATTCTCAGCCTGGGTTCAGACCAGTGCGGTGCGAATTGAAAGCCCGGCGTGACTGTGCACTGAAACGTCGGCTGTTCTGCGGTTTGTCCGCGTTTTAGGTGCGAATCAGCTGCTAACATAAATTTGCAACTCATTGTACTACTTCTGAGGGGGAAATCCATGCCAAATTTTTATAAAAACCCGGCATGGGTTCCCCCTCCAGGAGCATACCAGGACCTTAGGTCTGGTATGGATTTTAAGGGTACCCCCTACGCCGAAAAAACGGCGTGTGGGTCCCCCCAAAATCCGTACCAGACCCTTATCCGAGCACACAGCCTGGCAGGTCAGGAAAGGGGGTGGGGACGAGCGAGCGCCCCCCCTGAACCGTACCAGGCCGCATGCCCTCAACATGGGGGGGTGGGTGCTTTGGGGAAGGGGAGCACCTTGCCGCCCCCCACCCCAAAGCACCTTGTCCCCATGTTGATGAGGACAAGGGCCTCTTCCCGACAACCCTGGCCGTTGGTTGTCGGGGTCTGCGGGCGGGGGGCTTATTGGAATCCGGGAGCCCCCTTTAATAAGGGGGCCCCCAGATCCCGGCCCCCACCCTATGTGAATGAGTATGGGGTACGATGTACCCCTACCCATTCAGCTAAGGTGTAAAAGTGTAAATAAAAAAACCCACACAATTTTTACAAATATTTTATTGCACTGCTCCGGGGATCTTCTTCCGTCTTGGGGGGTCTTCTCACCGGACTCCTCCGCTCTCTTCTGCTCTTTTACCTAGCTCTTTCACGAGCGGAAGAGCCCGGCTTTCTTCTTCGTTGTCGCTGCCGTCGTCTGGGGGTCTCGTTCCGCCTTCGGGGGTCTTCCGGGGTCTCTTCTGTTCTTGCCGCTGTCGTCGCCTTCTGCGCCGCCTTCTTCTTCTTCTTCTTAAGATGCTGACTCGTCGCTCTCTCTGGCCGGAATGGCATAGACGCGCTGTGTTGTGACTTATATAGGGACAAGGGGGCAGGGTCACATGCTCATGTCACATGGTGACCCCGCCCACATATGATGTCACAGTCCCAGCATCCTCCGAGTCAACATCTTAAGAAGAAGAAGAAAAAGAAGAAGGCGGCGCAGAAGGCGACGACAGCGGCAAGAACAGAAGAGACCCCGGAAGACCCCCGAAGGCGGAACGAGACCCCCAGACGACGGCGGTGACGACGAAGAAGAAAGCCGGGCTCTTCCGCTCATGAAAGAGCTATGTAAAAGAGCAGAAGAGAGCGGAGGAGTCCAGCGAGAAGACCCCCGGAGCAGTGCAATAAAATATTTTTAAAAATTGTGTGTTTTTTTTATTTACAATTTTACACCTTAGGTGAATGGGTAGGGGTTGTCGGGAAGAGGCCCCTGTCCTCATCAACATGGGGACAAGGTGCTTTGGGGTGGGGGGCCGCAGGGTGCCCCCCTTCCCCAAAGCACCCACCCCCCCTTGTTGAGGGCATGCGGCCTGGTACGGTTCAGGAGGGGGGGCGGTCGCTAGTCCCCACCCCCTTTCCTGACCTGCCAGGCTGCATGCTCGGATAAGGGTCTGGTATGGATTTTGGGGGGACCCCCACGCCGTTTTTTCGGCGTAGGGGTACCCTTAAAATCCATACCAGACCTAAGGGCCTGGTATGCTCCTGGAGGGGGAATCCATGCCGTTTTTTTTTTTTTTTTTATATTTGGCGTGGACTTGCGAATTTTTGTTCACAACGCAAGTCAGGTGCGAATCAGATGCGTGCCCATAGAAGATAATGGGCCTGAATTCGCACCTGATCCGCACCGCACTGCCCAAAAGTCGGTTGCGTTTTTTCTGCAATGCGCAGTGCGCATGCACCGGAGATATGTGAACATGCCTCATTGAAAACAATGTATTTTGAAATGTCCTGCGAATTCGCAGTGTTTTAGGCTGCTGCGAATTTGCATAGGTGTGAACCCAGGCTCAGGGAACACTCAATTTGCTGGCAGGGATTCTGTAAATATTAATGGAAGGTCTTGCAGGGATTCTGTGAGTCCTGTTGGAAGTCTTGGCAGGTATTCTGAGTGTAGGAGTTCTTGAAAACCTGGCAGACATTCTGAAGGGTAATAATAAAAGTCCAGGCTCTGTGAGTCTTGTTGGAAGTCATGGCAGGGATTCTGTAAGTCCTAACTAGGATTCTGACATTACCATAAATCTTCTCCCCCCAATATGGGCAGCCTTAGGCCATGGCCGGTTTTCCCATGGAGTGCCCAATAAAAAGGTCTAATAAATCTGTCAGAATAAATGTTGCTTTCAGGTTCCCACAAGTTTTCCTCCATGCCAAATCTCTTCCATTTGACAATATATAGAGGTGCTATGCAGATCTATTTAAATCTAGAATTGCCTCAACCTCATACTTCTCACTTCTCACTTGAATCCACCAAATTGGGTGGAGGTAGAGGACCAGGCCTGCCAGGAAAAGCATTGGTGACCCTGGATTCAGACAGGACACATAGAACATCAAATGTACCTTCTGCAAATTTGGGTATGTGAGCTTGATTGGGTTAACAACCTTTTGGACAGAAAATGGTCCAATTATTATAGGGCCAAATTCCTTCAAGGGCACCAAAGCCTCAATATAGCGGTGGAGAGCCCTACTAAATCACCTGTTCTGAAAGGAGGGGAAATCTCTTCTCCTACTATCTGTAAATTCTGTCTTGTACCTTGGTATTCCATAGAGCAACTGAAAAGAGAAGCAAGCTGGAAACTAGGGATGAGCCGAACACCCCCTGGTTCGGTTCGCAGCAGAACATGCGAACAGGCAAAACATTTGTGTGAACACGTGAACACCATTAAAGTCTATGGGACGCGAATGTGAAAAATTAAGAGTGCTAATTTTAAAGGCTTATGTGCAAATTATTGCCATAAAATGTGTTTGGGGGACCTGGGTCCTGCCCCAGGGGACATGTATCAATGCAAAAAAAGTTTTAAAAACGTCAGTTTTTTTGGGAGCAGTGATTATAATAATGCTTAAATTGAAACAATAAAAATTAAATATTCCTTTAAATATCATGCCTGGGGGGGGGTCTCCTTAGTCTGCCTGTAAAGTAGCGTGTCTTTCTTCTAAAGGAAAAAATGTAATTTAAACCTGGTCACGGCTGTAATATATTGTTGGATCCCGGCAATATAGATAAAAATCATTGAAAAAAAAATGGTGTGAATGTCCCCCGCAAAATCCATACCAGGCCCTTCAAGTCTGGTATGGATATTAAGTGGAACCCCGCACCAAAAAAAAAAAACACGCGGGAGTCCCCCAGGTATTTGGGGGTCCCCCAGTAATTGTAATTTATTGGCGTCGAACATGCACTTTTTGACCCTGAAAATCGGGTGCAAATTTTAGCTGCCTCAGAGGGGACAGGGAAGGGGGCGGGACAAGCGCCATCAGATTACATACAGTGACTCTCCTGTTTACTTGGTGGCCTCTGTAATAAGAAGTCCCGTCTCCTGGCCTGCCATTGGACCACTGTTCTGTCTATCATAGGAGATTATAACTGTATGTAATCTGTCGGTGCTCGTCCCGCCCCCCTCTCTGTCCCCTTTAGGATGCAGATGGGCATCGATTAGGCTGCATTGAAGGCAATGGTGAGGCTGCTGCTTTGAAGGCAATAGTGAGGCTGCTGCATTGATGAGAATGGTGAGGCTGCTGGATTGATGGAAATGGTGAGGCTGCTGCATTGATGGAAATGGTGAGGCCGCTGCATTGATGGCACTTGTGAGGCTTCACTGATGGCACTTGTGAGGCTGCAGATGGGCATTGATCAGGCTGCATTGATTGCAATGGTGAGGCTGTAGATGGGTACTGACCCTTTTTTTTGCTTCAAAATTCCTTATTTTAAATGTAATTTTTTATTCCTGAAACTTCCCTCTTAAAATGAAAGTGCGTGGTTTACGCCTGTGCGTGTTATACGCCGATAAATACGGTACATGTCTCTGTTAAACAGGGGCAGAAAAATTGGGCCTTGGGTGGTTGTGGTGGTGTCACAACACTGTAACACCTCACAGATACTCTTGTTGGATGCAGGAACTGGCTCTGCTTAACTATTATTTCAAAAATTGTAATTACATGCCCCTGTTAAACAGGGGCAGAAAAATTGGGCCTTTGGTTTTGGTGGTGTCAGAACACTGTAAGCCCTCACAGTTACTCTTGTTGGGTGCAGGAACGGGCCCTGCTGTGAAATATTATATCAACATTTTTTAATTACATGCCCCTGTTAAACAGGGGCAGAAAAATTGGGCATTCGGTGGTGGTGGTTGTGGTGTCCTAGAAGCTAGCATCATCAAGATTGAGGAGGAATAGGATAGTCAGCATAGGCAGTCTTTAAGGCATCCCAGATCCATAGCAAATTTAATCAGTTACATCAGCATCAGGTGCTTGATAGCTGCTGATCCAAGACTGATTCATTTTTATGAATGTGAGCCTATCAACAGATTCTGTGGACAGACAGACACACTTTGATCCATTACAAACCCTCCAGCAGCACTGAATGTGCGTTCAGAAAGTATGCTGGATGCAGAACAGGCCAGTAGCTCGATTGCATATTGAGCAAGTTCTGGCCAGTGGTCCATCATCAAGACCCGGTAACCCAGTGGATGCTCTGTTGGAAAGGTCTTCAAGTCTGCTCTTGCCCCTAGATATTCATGCACCATATAATGCAGACACAAGTGATGGTTGCTTGAACCGATCAGACCTTGACGCTGAGGACTGAAAAATTGTTTAAAGGCATCGGTCAGCTGGCCACCTTCTCCACCACTCTTCCTCTGATTGAACGAAGCCTCAGCAACACGTTGTCCAGCACCAGGAAATGGTAACCTTCCAGGGTCTGGGAATGCGTTACACAAACCTTTCTTCAAGGTCTCCTGAAGATGTTTCCTCCTCTGCTCCCTCTACGAAGGCAAGATGAGTTCTGCAACATTACCCTTGTAACGTGGATCAAAAGGGTTGCCAGCCAGTAATGATCCCTCTCCTTGATACCATGTATCCTAGGGTCCTTTCACAGGCTATGCAGAATCAGGGAGGCCATGCAGCGTAAGTTTGCAGAGGCAATCGATTCTGAGTCCTCTGGGTCACAAAGGATCATATTATCTGTAACTACCTCCTCCCAGCCATGTACAACTCCTTGAGTTTCTGGGGACTGAAAACCATTCCTTGAAGACTGCTGCTGAGTGTTATCCTCTACATCCATGCTGACACAATCCTCCTCCTCCTCTTCTTCCTGTGTGTTTGGCGGGCCCACAGGAATGCTATCTGTATAAAGGGGGCCTTGAGAGAAAAGGAAGTTCTCCTTTTCCTCCCGCTGTTCTGCCTCAAGTGCCCTGTCTATAATTCCACGAAGCGTGCTCCAGCAGGAAGACTAGAGGGACAGTGTCCCTGATGCATGCATTGTCGGTGCTCACCATCCTTGTGGCCTCCTCAAATGGTGACAGGACAGTGCATGCATCCTTGATCAGTAGCCACTGGTGTGGTGAAAAGAAGCCAAGTTCTCCTGACCCTGTCCTGGTGCCATACTCGCACAGGTACTAATTGATGCCCCTCTGCTGTGTGTGCAGCCGCTGCAGCATTGCCAATGTTGAGTTCCACCTGGTGGGCATGTCACAAATAAGACAGTTGGTGGGGAGGTTGCATTCCCTTTAAATGTCAGCCAGCCGAGCACTGGCATTGTATGACCGGCAGAAATGACCACAGACTTTTCTGGCCTGCCTCAGGAGATCTTGTAAGCCTGGGTACCTGGTCAAGATCCGCTGCACCACTAAATTCAGGATGTGTGCCAAACATGGAACATGGGTCAAGTGTCCCTGTTGGAGAGAATGTTGGTGCCATTGTCGCATAGAACCATTACTGGCTGAAGCTGGCGTGGCGTCAACCACCTCTAAGCTTGCCCCTGCAGAGCTCACAGAATCTCTTCCCCAGTGTGGCTCCTGTCCGATAGGCAGACACACTCATGCACCACATGGCATCTTTTAGCCTGACTACTTGCACGCTTATGGAGCACTGCTGGTTCAGAGGACAAATCTGCAGAAGAGGCCATAGAGGAAGAAGAGGAGGGGGTAGAGGAGAGAGCTGTGGCAGAATCACCACTAGCATTTTGTAGGTGTGGTGGCAGAACGAGCCCCAACAACACTGAACCCTGTCCTGCATCCTACCCAACTGCCAATAGAGTGACCCAATGGGCTGTGAAAGAAAGGTAACGTCCCTGTCCATGCCTGCTGGACCATGAGTCAGCGGTAATATGCACCTTACCGCTGACCGCCCTGTCCAGCGAGGCATGGACATTGCCTTCCACATGCCGGTAGAGAGACGGAATCGCCTTCCGTGAGAAAAAGTGGCGTTTGGGAACCTGCCACTGAGGAACCGCACATTGAACAAACTCACGGAAGGGGGCCGAGTCTACCAACTGAAAAGGCAGCAGTTGAATTGCTAGCAATTTAGCCAAGCTAGCATTCAACCGCTGGGCATGTGGATGGCTGGGAGTGTACTTCTTACTCACTAACACAGTACAAGTCCTATGGGTGCTTCTGGGAAGAAAATATAGGAGCTCTGTTTGCTGCAACTAACACACTAGAAGCCCTATGGGTGCTTTTGGGGTGCAGTGCTGTGCTAACAGCACTGCTGTTGGTACTACTGAAATACTGTACTAACAGTAAGACACGTACCAGACTAATCCCCAGCAGCAGCTAAAAACACACTAACCAGCAGCAATGGACGATCAATGACAGGTAGCAATGGTTTAGCAAATAAATAGCCAATGGTTTAGCAAAGTAGAGCAAATCTTTCTATATGAATGAATCTAGCAAAGAGTGACACAGAATCAGCCTGATCTCTCCTAAAGCCGGAACTCATGTGACCGGCGCCGACGGCGTGGCGGCCTTTTAAATGAGGGGGGCGTGTACTAAAGCCCCTGAGCTGTAATTGGCTACAGGCGTCCTGCCTGTAGCCAATTATGGCTCTCCGAGTTTCCGGCGCTGTGATTGGCAAAGCATGCGGGGTCACAGTGCATGCTTGGCCAATCATCAGCCAGCAATGCACTGCGCCGGCCGCGCCGGCCGCAATGCATTGCGGGGCCGCTCGCATCACACGAATGTGATGCGAGCGGCCAAAATAGTTCTGGGCTCGGCGAGCGAGCGAACACCCGGTGCTCGATGCGAACATGGGTTCGCATCGAGCACCGGGCCCATCCCTAGTCTAATTTTGTCCACCAGAATAAAGTTACAATATAGAGGTACAAAGTTGAAAGGGTCCAAGATAAAGTCCATCAACAGCATACGGCAGGGAATGTTGTGATGGATAAGGGTCTATATAAACCCCAGGGCTTGGCTCAACTGCTTTTGGAATGGCTACAGACAGAAAAGGAAGAGACAAACATCTTGCAGTCCTTAGCGAGATTAAGCCATTAGAAGGTCCGCTGTATGCTTTTCTGTGTCTTGGAGGCTTCAAAGTTCCCAGCAAGCAGGAGATTGTGGCAGAATTTAAGGACAGGTGTTCAAAGACCTTCTTGGACAAAAATGACTGGCAGAGGTCTAGTTAGGAGCAATTGGAAAAGCCCTGGAAACTTCCTTCATCTGGGCCAAGGGACCAGGGTGGATCATTAGGAAATTCATCCTGGAAAGGATAGAATCAAAAGAAGCCGATTTTTTGGAAAACATTCGGGACAACGCATCTGGTTTCCTATTTTTGGAACCAGATTGGTAAGTCAGATGAAAGTTGAAATGGTAAAAGAAGAGCTCCTATCTGGCCTGACAGGGTCTGAGTCCCTAAGTGGTCCTCAAGTATTCAAGTGATCAGAAAAAATTAGAATGGGGTGGGCTGCGCCCCCCGATAAGTAGCACCACATCTCTAATGATCTCTTTTTCTCAAACAAATCTCTGTCCCCAATCTGATTATTATTTACTGGGAGAGAATAGCTCCTACTGTTGTTTCAGAAGCATGTACCTCCAGAATAAAAGGCTAGGATGGATCCAGGTGCTTCAGAATAGCTGCAGAAGTGAACAAGGTTTTTAGTCTGTTGAATGCAGACTGGGTTTCAGGCAGCCACGAGAATGCGTTGGGCCAGCTAGTAAGTTTGGATAGTGGAGCTACTATGGGAGAGATGTTTCATATGAATTTGCAACAGAAGTTGGTAAACTCCAGGAATTGCCCCGATTGTCAGTGGAAGCCAGCCACCCTGGCATTGTGGGGACCTTCTTTGGATCCACATCATATAGGCCCACACCCTATTTACAAAGCTCTTTCAGTGGTGAATTGTCTCTTGTCGCCTGCAGCTTGGCTGTTACTTACTGTTATGACTACATTCCCTGGCAGATGACGTGGGCTCACCTGAGATGTGGAGCCCCAGCTGATTTTTACTAAAGCTCCTGATGGTGGAGATGTGTATAGCTGTGTGCTGCTACCAGGTTTTGGCCCCCAAGATTGCACCACCAAAGGGGTGAGGCTCATTCTCTGATTCAGGTGCATTTCAACAAAATTTGGAGGCTTAAGGGGATATAAAATATGAACCTGCACTTAGTTTTCAGAAGCAACCATTGATTTGGGGAATGTATCCCTGAAAATGTTAATCTCTGTAAATAACCTGTTTTTTAAAACTGACCAACTTCAACACAAAATGAATCTCTTATTCTTGACAGAAAATTACTTCTTTTGACCCTAGGCTTAGAGCAGTTTTCAGCATCAAAAGAAACCAATTAGTGAGCTTGCAATTCTACCCAATAACCAATGCAACTTTATGAAAATCTGAAAATTCTCTGAATTTACTTTAATTGTAGTTCTCTCTATTCTTCTAAAGTTAGAAACCACAGAGTATCTCTCAATGTATTTAACAGGGCAGTAGGAAAGCACTTAGTTTATTTTGGTTTTGTGTCGTTTTCTCTCTTTCTCTCTGCTTTCTGCATGTTTTTGCTGTTACAAAAAAATATAATTGCCAAATGTGCCCATGTATTGCCAGAATTAAGGTACAATTCCTGGAATGGTGTGAGGGGAAAAAACCTCTGTCAGGTTAATGATGTCTGTGTCACCATTGGAGAGATGTACCCTTGTTGTCAGTCCTGAAGACTTTTGTCAATGGCAAAGAAAATCCAAAATGTTGTTGTCCCTGGAGCAGCAGTAGCGATATTTTCTTCAAATTGAGACATTTATTATGGAGACAACTGCCAAAGTTTGGAATCCTTATGGGTTTAGAGAGATTATCTCTCGCTTCTTGTTATGTCTCTGTGAAGGAAAGAAAAGGGAAATTACCCTAATGAGGATGAAAAGAGCAACAGAAGTCTGGCAGAGAATCTAACCCTATCAATTCCATTTAAAGCTAAAAAAAAAAATACTTGAAACCCACACGCTTAAAGGCACTGATATTTTAGCTGTGTCCTACTCTGAGAACATTTTCAGTCCACCCCACACATACACACCAACTGATTGTTGGATAAACAAAAAAATCTCTATCGTAATGCGCTTGTCACGCCCCTGGTAGTGGTGAGTCTGATTAGCAGAGAAGGGCCTCCCTTGCGGCTCCCGCTCGCCGGTCCCCTGATGATGTGACAGTAGGACCAGGAGTCAGGAGGGGCACAGGTGCCTGGCAGGAACAACAAGACCGGTACAAGAGCTCCCTGGATCAGCTCAGCGGTTGAGGTAAGTAGGTATCAGCAGGTAGGTAGGTTCTGTATGCAGACTGGAACAACAGGTAAGCTGTGGCTGTGTGCAGGCTGGAACAACAGGCAGACTTGGATCTGTATGCAGACTGGAACAACAGGTAAGCTGTGGCTGTGTGCAGGCTGGAACAACAGGCAGACTTGGATCTGTATGCAGACTGGAACAACAGGTAAGCTGTGGCTGTGTGCAGGCTGGAACAACAGGTAGACTTGGATCTGTATGCAGACTGGAACAACAAGCAGACTTGGATCTGTATGCAGACTGGAACAACAAGCAGACTTGGATCTGTATGCAGACTGGAACAACAAGCAGACTTGGATCTGTATGCAGACTGGAACAACAAGCAGACTTGGATCTGTATGCAGACTGGAACAGCAGGTAGACTTGGATGGTCAAACAGGCCGGGTCAGGTATCAGGCTGGCAGCGCAGTACAGGTGGATAAGACAAGAGAATGGTCACAGACAAGCCAAGGTCGATATGCAGGGACAGAACGGATGGTCAAGGATAGCCGGGTCAAACACAGGTAAACAGACTTCAGATCAGGTATTCACACAGAACGCTGTAGAGCAGACAGCGGGGACCGTCAGTGACAGAAGGGTTTAAATAGCCTCATTGGCGCCAATGGGGGCGCGCACCCGTCCGCGCACGCACGCTCTCGTCTGCGGGCGCGCGCGTGCACGCGCACGCTCGCGCATGCGCAATGGCAACCGAGAATGGGAACCAGGGATGCTGAGGCGCCGATTACTGGCAGGATCATCAGGTCGCCGGCCACTGGTGGAGCCTTCATGACAGCGCTTTATTACTAACCTTAAGCCATGGTCACATGATGTCCCAGACCCCAGTCTTCTCACCCTCTGTTTACTTCCTGCCATGGTCATTCTTTGGGTGTTCACGTCAGCATCTAAATTACATGGATACTTCCTATTGGAAGTCCAGCAGCAGGGTCCTCTCAGGATCACAAGATCCAAGAGCTGAAGCCAATACAGGCAGATGGTAGGAAATCTGCAATCTCAGGCTCTATTCACACCTCTGGATTTGTAGTCCACCTCACAGAACTGCAAACAGAGAGGAGACTTAGGTAAGTAGATCTTTCTGCACACGGTAAGGGGAAAAATACCTAGGAGGATGGGTTAAAGATGATAGGTATAAGTGTGAGAATAAATATTTTTAACTATGGGCTTTAAAGTAGAAGTTCATCCTATTACTAAAATCTTTAAATCTACTGGCATCCACAATGTAATACTTTTGTGGCCTTTGTAACAGCGGTTGTTTAGAAGGATCACATAAGGTTATGGCACTGGATTGTGTTCAGGTAATTTGGCTGGTCGAGGGTCAGAACGAGGCTTGGTTAATTCCATAATGTATTTAAGATGGTGACGCAGTGCTCCGCCTGTGCCCCAGGATGACGTAATTTGTGACAAAACATGTAGGGCGGAGCGACGTGCTGACGTCACCATCTCTCTTGTGTCCCAACGGATGGGTTTGTTTGGTTGTGTGCCGGCCAACACACCAAAATTAAGGTGCTAATTTTTACTCATGGCTGTGAGCTTTACATTTTATACTTAATAAACCCAGCAAGGATTTTACACTATGTGGAGCCTTTGAGTTCTTTTTGGTGCCAAACTATTATCCAACTTATTGAGTGAAATAGGAAGTGTTGAGAAGCCCTTAGATGAGAGAAAGGCCCCCAACTGGGTTTTAAGCCACAGGAGTACCCCATGTCCCTATAATAAAGGATCTACAGCTGGTGGTGGATTCACTGCAGTTTTTGGTGATGGATGATGGACACTGCTATTGATTAATTATCACATTGTGGACAACTATACACAGATAAATATAATTCATATGGATCCATTTATGGACTTTACATTTATTATTTAGCGCAATTCTAATTTTTCTTTCTTCACAATCTAAGACTAACCTATCTAGCCCTGTAAAGCAGAAATCGCTATACGTACCTTTTCTGAAGTCAGTTGGGCTGCCAGCAGGTGCAGAAGAGGCAGCGACAATGGAAGCCCCATAGTAACTCTGTGGGTCGCGTCACTTCCCAGCCATTGTTGGCTGTGTCCTGCAGCGAGCTTACGTCGCTGGAGACCGGATCAGGGCGATTTCAGAAAAGGTATGTATAGCGATTTCTTCTTTACAGGGCTAGATAGGTTAGTCTTAGATTGTGGATGTCAGTAGCTTTAGAGATTTAGTATTAGGGTGAACTTCCACTTTAACCTGAAAAAAAGACAACTAATGCAGCCACCACATCTAAGGACTAGTAAGCTGCAATATATTATATTTTTGTTCTTAGGTTTTGTTATCCTTCAAAGTAGTAATAAACCCTCAGCATTTCATCTTTAGCACAATAAAATAAACATTATCCCCAATAATACCTAATAAACTATTTGTTAAAATTATTACCCCAGCACTTATAGTTAACAACTTTCAGGGCTGATTGATACTACTCTCTCAGTACTGCTTCCCTGAACTTCCATTCTTTACAGGACACCTTTAATAGTGGACAGTGAAGTCTTGAGCCAGTCTATAAGCTTGAAGGACGGAGCTGCAGGGGAGTGCCTTACCACCCTAGGCCACAAGGCTTTGTGTTTCTATTGATGCACACAGTGCAGGGAGACACAACTCAAGTCTCTGCATGCAAGAGTGGCTCCATAGGATGCTACCAGAGAAAGGAGCGACCCTGAAACAGAAAACCTGGGTCAGTGGTCATGGCACAAGCTTAAACTGTAACATCATTCTCAGTGCAGAGGCGTTAAGGGACAGATGTAGCCAGGGCCATCTGAAAGCATGGGCGCCCCTGGGCACTGCCCAGAGGCCTCAGATACATGGGGGCCCCATGATAACCTTGCCTTACATCATACTTGCCAGCTGTCCCGGATTTGCTGGGACAGACACGCTTTTTACTAATGATCCCAGTATTGTGCCCTCTTGACCCCTCATTCTGTGCCCTCCTGACCCCTCCCCCCGTTTCTGTACTGTGCCCTGTTGTTAGTCTTTGATTTATGGCATGTTTTCTAATGCCCCGTACACACGATCGGAAATTCTGCCAGCAAAAGTCCAATGAGAGCTTTTGGTCGGAAATTGCGACCGTGTGTATGCTCCATCAGACTTTTGCTGGAATTCCAGCCAGCAAAAGATTGAGAGCATGTTCTCTATTTTTTGGTCGGAAAAAGTTCCGATCGGAAATTCCGATCATCTGTACAAATTCCGACATGCAAAATTTCCTACGTATGCTCGGAAACTATTCGACGCATGCTCAGAAGCATTGAACCTTATTTTCTGGGCTTGTCGTAGTGTTGTACGTCACCGCGTTCTTAACGGTCGAAAGTTCAGAGAACTTTTGTGTGACCGTGTTTATGCAAGCCAAGCTTGAGTGGAAAACATCCAAGTTTTTTCCGACGGAAAATCCGCTCGTGTGTACGCAGCATTATTGTTTAAAATAGATTTTATTGAAAGTACTAATAAATATACTGTATGTTTAAAGTAATTGTAAATGATCACCTTGTAAAACAATCATTCAGTTTAAAATAGAAATGAAAGTCAAAACATTTGTGTATATTTATGTAGCGCTGGTACTTTTAATAAGTACGCGCTATGTATTTAAATTTAGTTTTTGCCTAAAACTGTAGTTGAGTTTTGGGGTTAATTATTCTAATTTATGCTTTGCCATCAGTTTGGCTGGGCTGTATTGAGGTTCTGTCTGCTCATAGGTGGGTGAGCACCTGTGACAGGCCTTAGAACGCAGTCTGGTTGGACGCATTGGGTTCCAATCCTCTCTCGGAGCCAATCAGTGGGCGCGTTTGTCCCGCTGTGTATTCCGGGAGAGGGTACTTAAGGTGCTGAAGTCACGTGGTTCTGGGTTCCGGTCCAGAAGTTGTTGCTGACTCCATGGTCCTGGTCCTCCTGACCAGCCCCCAGAGGCCCTCATGGCCTGGGGTGCGGATCCATCCGTTTCCGAGCCTCTGAACTGGCTAGTTCGAGGCACAGTAACTGGAAGGAGGATTCTAAGGTGTTCTGGTGCCATCTCAGGTTTGGAGAGGCCCAGCAACTCTACATGCAACCAGGGAAGGACTCTTCAGAAGAGGGCCATGCACGAGGCTGGCTGCTTGGTAAGAGCCTGTAAGCTGAGCTGTAAGCACACTAATTGAATCTGCATTTCTTACGGTATCGCAGAACCTGCTGCAAGATACTGGTGCTGTAAGAAAAGTTCCAAACCTTTACCTTCCGGTTACAACTAAGTTCCTGTGGCAGAGACTTTGCTAAGCTAAAATCACTTGTTCGCTGCTAGATCTAGAAACAAGGATTTATCCAACAGTGAGTTATCCAGTTGCGAGTGGCTACTCCCTGGATCATCTAGAGAAAGACATTTATTGAATGTCAGCAGTTTCAAAGTGCCTGAGCTTCTATACCCATACCCTTTATTCCCAACTGAGAGACTGCGTTTCTGTTCAACGTTTTAAGCAAATAAAAATCCTAAAAGGAATTCAGTCTCCGCAATTACTGGGTATCAATTCTGGGAACCCCTTGACAAGAACAACGAGTACGAGCTGGTGGAGGTAATCGGTAAGCCCAGAAAAATTCATCTGCTCCTTCGGGGGTCAGTGCTACATTTAAAAAGAAAAAGACATTATAAATACCCTTTACTCCCTTTTTTATAAGTGATCACATTCCCTCTGTACTCAGCTGCATAAGAGCTGGGGGGAGGAGAAGCAGCAGGGCACTGATCTTCCCAGTGAAAGGGTGTGTGAGGAGAGTAGGCTGAATTCCCAGCATAGCTAGAGAACTGACCACGATGTGCTCTCCTGCTTTGTGTGGTCAGTTTTTAATAGGAAAGCAGAGGGGCTGGCAGGAACACCAGTGATTTCACTCAAAGGAAGCAAAACAAAGAGAACAGGATACTTTTTTATAGGTACAGCTGACACATATCAGGAATATGAAATGGGGTAACAACCACTTCAGCCCCGGACCAATTGGCAGCCAAAGGTAAGCCCAGCCCTTTTTGCGATTGGGCACTGCGTCGCTTTAACTGACAATTGCGCGGTCGTGGGACGTGGCTCCCAAACAAAATTGGCGTCCTTTTTTTCCCACAACTAGAGCTTTCTTTTGGTGGTATTTGATCGCCCCTGCGGTTTTTATTTTTTGCGCTATAAACAAAAATAGAGCGACAATTTTGAAAACAATGCAATATTTTTTGCTTTTTGCTATAATAAATATCCCCAAAAAAAATATATAAAAAAAATTTTTTTTCCTCAGTTTAGGCCGATCCGTATTCTTCTACATATTTTTGGTAAAAAAAATTGCAATTATCGATTATTGATTGTAGAGAAAAAAATCGCGCTGTTAGAGTCCAATTGAAGATAGGAAGTATGAAACAGTCCTAAAAACAACTTCTTTTAATGTAGATAATATCCTCCAATGGAAATATTAATCAAAGAAAATATTTCAGCAATATTGAACCTTGCTCCTATGGATAAGCATGATTACCAGATGTAAGCCAAAAATTTGCATATGGCTTTAACCCAGCCTGGGTTGATGATCCAAGATTCTTTATAGGAAACAACACAGATTTGTGGTATAGTGATCGTCTCCTTCCAGGTATGGTACTCACAAGGAATGGTTACACAGTGCCGAAAAAACAAAAAAATATACCATAGCATAATACTGCTATATATTTTGTAGAGAATATGTCACAAAAATCATGTGCCAGACTATGAAGACACCCGTGTCAACAGGTAAAATAAATATATGTGCACCACCACCAAATAGAGGGCCTCCTTACCAGATGCCAAAGGAAGTACACACACACAGAGACAAATGATCCTTTCCAAAGGATTTCCCAACCAGTTCAAGAGAAATGAAATTTATCTGTGTGTTCTATAAGAGAAGTGCCTCCTTACCAACAGGAAAGCATAAACAGCAAGCATGCACTTTCACCGGTTAGGCTGTCTCCTTACCACAGTCTCAGGTTATAAAGGCTTGTACTGCTAGCAAAGGGGAGCAGGTAATCCTCCACAGCCCGGAATGTGCCGTTTACAGGCACAGAACTTTCAGCCAGTACCCAGGGGAAAAAAGCATACAGACCATGGCGTAATAACGTACTAAAAAAGTTTTATTAAAATAACAAAGGTTTGCACTTACAAACTAGAAGAGTTAAAACAGCGTTTTAAAATCGTAGAGCCGGCCGGCTACAAACACATAGACGCTCCCGTCCTGTTCCGCGTGGTGACGTCAGCACGTTCGCCCTCAGACGCGTTTCGTTACAAATAACATTGTCAATGAGGAACAGGCTACGTGCTGTGTCACCACCTTATAAAGGAAACAACCTCGTTCTGGGACATGAACGTGAAGCTCCGGGCGCCATCTTGATTATGGGCAACCCCTATGTGATATCTATATAGAGTTCCGGGCAGATATGCCGTTCCCTCTTTGAGAAAAAAATCTCCATTTTGACTGTGGTCAATGTTGTCCAGCTAAATCAATTAAACCAACTTTATTGAAACTATGGTCAATATTGTCTAGCTAGGTCAATTAAACCAACTTTATTGAGACCCAAATGTTATAAACAATTCCCGGAATAGCCCGTGTCACACCTGCAGTCAACCATTTATTAATATATGTTGATCTTATGAGTGCAAATTTAGCGTGAGGGAAATACCAAAAATTAAAAAAAAATTTTTATATAAAAAAGAATTCAAATAAAAGAAAGAGAGTGAGGTAGTGAATTGTGAAGAACCCTTATATCAAAGGCTCATATATATAATCTGTGTTGTTTCCTATAAAGAATCTTGGATCATCAACCCAGGCTGGGTTAAAGCCATATGCAAATTTTTGGCTTACATCTGGTAAGCATGCTTATCTATAGGAGCAAGGTTCAATATTGCTGAAATATTTTCTTTGATTAATATTTCCATTGGAGGATATTATCTACATTAAAAGAAGTTGTTTTTAGGACTGTTTCATACTTCCTATCTTCAATTGGACTCTAACAGCGCGATTTTTTTCTCTACATTACTACTGTGTTTATCCCATTATTATTGCAGCTATATTTAGAGTTCTTTTTCTTGTGAATAGCGCAGTTTTTTTACCTTTTATCGATTATTGATTGGTTTGCGCAAAAGTTATAGCGTTTACAAAATAGGGGATAGTTTTATAGCATTTTTATTAATATTTTTTTTTTACTAGTAATGGCGGCGATCATCGATTTTTATTGTGACTACGACATGCGTTTAATATCGCTTTAACTGTAGACATCTGTAGACAAAACTTCAAGACAGCAAGCAAACTTCACCATTCTCCTTTGCATAAGACAGATAGCTGCCTGTACAAGCATAAGAGAAGAAAATAAGTAATAAATACCTTTTACAAACTTTATCTCCGTGTCCTCCCCTGCAATATCAAATCTTTCAGGGAGGTGGAATTATCTTTTAACCCCGTAAAGACTGAGAAAATGTTATGCCCCTATTCCTGGGTCTCTATTTCATGGCGTTTCATAAATGTCTTTTTTTTTTTTTTTTTATAACTGCCCCTTTTGTTGTGCTGCTATAAAAACATGGTATCTTTTTATACGTATGACAGCTCTCCTTTCACCGGCCCAGCCAGCAACACTTTGCTTTTGATTTACGCAAACAACAGTAAATGTTTTATATATTTGTGTGGAACTGAATGATATTAGACCATCAATCCACGGGGACAGGGAAAATCAGAAAAAAAAAAAAGCTATTACATTTCAGGAGCTGTTAAATCAGACGTGCCCCCTGGCTGATTTTTGTCAACTATATTTGCTGTTGGTAAAACCGTTGATGCTTAGATTGCATCCGAGGCTTGGGGAGTGTTAGAG
The DNA here is from genome assembly GCA_028564925.1 of Lithobates sylvaticus. Lineage (NCBI taxonomy): Eukaryota > Metazoa > Chordata > Amphibia > Anura > Ranidae > Lithobates > Lithobates sylvaticus. The sequence continues at coordinate 50,058,290 of CM053031.1, read as the reverse complement.
TGTAAATAGCAGCTGAGTTTTAAACTGCACTACATATCCCACACTTAATGCACATGCCTGGATTACATTCACCTCTGATTAAAGCCCACGGCTCCAGGAAAAGAAAAATGAAATGGATAAGCTAGGCTACTGCCTTCTGTCAATGCCTCTAGCTTTGGCCCCATAGCAACCTGCCAACAGGCCGAGGTTCTGGTAGTTGTAAATTTTAATTGGTCGTCAGGGGAAAGTAGAAAACACTGACTAGAGATTAATTAGTAAATTAACCTAGACATAATACACATTCCCCCACGGGCTGAGGGTAGCTCCGGGCTAGGGAGGAATGACTCTGGAGAGAGTGGTACTTGTGTTGGGATGTTGTAATTGTTTCCAACCGTGGAGCTAAACATCTTTTTTGTGTCCCGAAATTCCCTACAGTGTGACCTTGGCAGAGACCCCTATTTGTTTAGCAAATGCAGATAGCTTTTTTGCCTTCAATTACCTAATTTCACATACACTGTATATATATTTATTGCACCTATGAGAACACAGGTGTTAAGGAGCCTTCAGGATAAAACGGGCCACAACAGGACATATTTGTTTATTACTTATGCAGGCTCCACCTCCTGATTGGTGGCATTGCTACACAATGGTTGTGCTTTACTGCTTCCCCTTGACCACGAGAGTCTAATGTTTGGCCCGATGTGCTTCCTCTGTGCCTGGTTTCAGTAGGTTTCAGCATTTAGGTAGGTAGCCTACATCAGGAGGAGGTCTCCACAGCTTCATTTATCAAGGCACCATGGTTGGTATGGAAAAAATAACTGTAAGCGCAAAGACAATAGACATGTGCACAATAGAAAAATTTGTTTAGTTTTGTTTTGTTTCTGTTCGTTTCCGTTGATTCGTAACGATTCATAAATTCGTAAGTCATCGGTGTTCGTATTCGGACTCGTTCGTATTTTCGTAAGTCGTCAGTGTTCGTATTCGGACTCGTTCGTATTTTCGTAGAGTTATTTTTTCGTTGATTCGTTTTTCCGTTAGTCTAATTTTCGTTTATTCGAAATTCGTATTTTCGTATTTTCGTTGTATTTGTATTCGGACGCATTCGTATTTTCGTAGATTTAGTTACATTCGTACTTTCGTAAGATTGATTTATTCGTACTTTCGTACATTGTTTTCGTAGATTCGTAATCGGAGCATAATTCATAATTTTATGTAATGTGTATGCTATTATTAATTACATTGTAAGAGACACGGAAAATTAAGAATTCGAAAAAAAAAAGTTACGAATGTACGAATTTTTTCGTTCAATCCATTCGAAGCACGTTAAGCAGCGCCATTGTAAGAGACACGGAAAATTACGAATCACACAAAAAAAAAAAAAAGTTATGAATGTACGAATTTTTTACGTTCAATCCATTCGAAGCACGTTAAGCAGCGCCATTGTAAGAGACACGGAAAATTATGAATCAACAAACAAAAAAAAAAGTTACGAATGTACGAATTTTTTCGTTCATTTTGATTTTCGTTGTTTCTGTTTTCCTTTTTCGGATTTTCATTCTTTCGTAGTTTCGTTGTTTCTAATTTAATTATTTCGTATTTTCGTTGTTTTTCTTATTCGTTCGTTTCGATAGTTCCTTATTCGTTAGAATTTTTAGCGAATCATTCGTTCATTCGTACGATAACGAATGAACGAATATAACGAATTTGAACGGAAAACGAATTCGTAACTAAACGAATTGCACATGTCTAAAAGACAATGCGACTGTAAACATAAAAATAGGCAACAAATAACCATATTAGTCAATTAGTTCATAAAAGGTTTAAAGCTCTGGGATTGATGGCGGCAGCTGTCCTCAGAGAAAGCCAGCTCTGTAAACAGGTAAAGAGAGAGGGGGGGATACAGAAAGCGCCACCTGAGTGTAGTATTAAAGCGTTAGGAGTTCTGACAATTTTTTTTTTTTTTAAAGTCAGCAGCTACAAATACTGCAGCTGCTGACTTTTAAAATATGGACAGGGCGGCCCGCAATATCGGCACCAGAAGCCGATCTGTCCCTCGGCTCTCGGGTAGAGGCCCCCGCCATCTTCGGTAAGGGAATCAGGAAGTGAAGCCTTGCGGCTTCACAGCCTGGTTCCCTACTGCGCATGCGCGAGTCGCGCTGCGCAATCCCACTGGTCCCTGCTGTCTTCTTGGACCTGTGTGTCTCCCAGAAGACAGCGGGGGGGGGGACAGAGGAGGTGCCGGATATGGCGTAGATATCTGCGAATACTGTGGCTATCTATGCCCAGAAGTTGGAGCAAATACCTGGATTAGACAGGTATCTGCTCCCCTCTCCCCTCTGAAAGGTGACAAATGTGACACCGGAGATGGGGAGGATTCCGAAAAGCGGAAGTTCTATTTTTGGGTGGAACTCCACTTTAAGTATGTTTTTAGGATGCCAGAAGAGATACCATATATACACACAGATAAGCCTGCTTTTTATTTCAATCTTGTGAGTGTTACTGTTTTACCTTGCCAATAAAATTGTGCTTTAACCACTTGCTTACTGGGCACTTATCCAATTTTTTCTTTCAGCGCTGATGCACTTTGAATGATAATTGCGCGGTCATACAACACTGTACCCAAATTACATTTTTATAATTTTTTCCCCACAAAATAGAGCTTTCTTTTGGTGGCATTTCATCACCTCTGTGGTTAAAAAAATGTAAAAAGACTGAATTTAACCACTTGCTTACTGGGCACTTAAACCCCCCTCCTGTCCAGACCAATTTTCAGCTTTCAGCGCTGATGCACTTTGAATGACAATTGTGCGGTCATACAACACTGTACCCAAATTAAATTTGTATAATTTTTTCCCCACGAATAGAGCTTTCTTTGGTGGTATTTGATCACCTCTGCGTTTTTTTTTTTTTTATTTTTTTTTAAAAATTGAAAAAGACCAAATTTAAAAAAAATTATATATATTTATATTTTGTCATAAAATTTAGCAAACAGACAATTTTTCTCCTTCATTGATGTACGCTGATGAGGCGGCAGTGATGGGCACTGATAGGTGGCAGTTATGGGCACTGATGGGTGGCAGTGATGGGCACTTATGGGTGGCAATAATGGGCACTGATTGCTTACACTGATAGGCACCACTGGTGAGCATTGATAGGTGGCACTTGTGTGCATTGATAGGTGGCACTTATGGGCATTGATAGGTGGCACTGGTGGGCACTGTGGGCACTGGCAGGTGTCAATAACAGGTGGCACTGGCAAGGGGTACTGATTGGCACAGATGAGGTGCCTGTGTTCCTTTCTCTTCGGGACCAATGTCCCTTTAACATAAGCCGGTGATCGGCTTATTTTTCAGTTTTTTTTTCCTTGGGAGAGTGCATGTAATCAGCAAAGGGCCAATCCAGAAAGAGGGTCAGGTGTCCTGCTGCCTCATAGGACAATCAGGGAAGAATGGAAACTCCTCCCACAAGCTTTAACCAGACACTGATAGAAGTCACAAGACTGCTATATACGGCTAATGAGAAAAGGTATTTAGCAGTTTATATTTACTAAAACGATTGCATTTCCATGTTCTGTGTACTGTGGGAGACCAGATATATTGAATGCACGGTCCTGGATTTAATAACACTTTAACTTTTAAAACACGTTTTATTTGCACTAAACCCTTCACCCGACCTGTAAATGATTGCATGTAATTATTTTGACAAAGCCTAAAAAAAGGAAAAATAGAGGTAAAAAAATTATTTTTTGTGTATAAATGTATATACTGTATATATATATATATATATATATATATATATATATATATATATACATATATATATATATATATATGGTATTTTCACCAAGATTTTGATGGGCTAAGTGGAGCCTAGTACACACAATGAGATTATGCATGCTAGTCTCATATCGAAAATGAAGAGGTTACTCAATTCTCGTACGACAGAATATAACATTAGAAGTGTGTACCTTTAGGGTTAGACACTGATGACCTTATAGGTTTTGAATACTCCAATAGAGAGATCTCCCTGCCATAATTTCATGCACTGTTTCTGAGTTTTGCATGTTTCCATCCACCTTTGTGTGTTGCATCCCCGCCTGTTGTTTGTGTATATAAAAACTTTATCTTAACAAGGAAACTTAACCAAAATCTAACATTATATTTTGGACCACGTGACCCACTAGCTTCTTATGTTGCCATAAAAAATCTAGGAGGCTAATTAAAAAACAAAAAGCAGATGCCGCTTTCCGCTGGACACACCATGGTATCGCTGCACACCACAGCCTGCCATACATGATATTTTTAAAATGCAGGCCATGGTGAAGGAGTGGCCAGTGACATGACCTTGACAGATCACAGGGGCCAACCGCTTCACCTGGTTTTTAGTTTTTATCCTTTTAAAGAGAGGCCTGGAGCGAGGGAATGAAAAGGACTAGCAGAGGGCCGGCATGACAAGGTGATGAGGGAACAGCATGGGGTTAACAAAAATAGTGAAAGGGTGGGGGATTAATAATTGGATGAGAAATGGGAATAGGTGGGGTTTCGTTTATTTAAGGAGCAAGGGGGGTGACCTGGGCAACACTGCAGGGGATCGTGTCAGAGGTACAGTTTCCCACCCACCCTTCCTGTGTTTTTGTGTTTATTTCAAATGAAATTGACATGTCATAGCAGCAAGAAGATGGCGGTGGTGGTCTTGGATGGTGGCAAGTAACCTATGAGATGGAAGTGTGGGGGACCCATCGGTGGTATGGGCCCACAGTGTATTCAGTTAACATGGGTTAACTGGATGATGGTAATGGTGGCACTGCGGGAATGGGTTTGTCTCTGAGCTGGTGTGACATGACTGGAGGCCTAATACACAAAAGCCTGCAGTGTGGAAGTGGAATAGAGTTATGTTGGGAAGTGCCATCAAAGACCACCGGGGGAGCAACTAATATTCTGGAATTTTCTGTTATGGTTTGAATGTTAATATATTTTGAATATTTGTGAATAAAAAGGCTGCTATGGCCAGTTATACTCCAGTTCAAGTGTGGTCTCGTTAATAAGTAGGTAATGATAAGTTGGCGGGTTTTGGAGTATGATAATGGTGGCAGTCTTATGAAGGATGGACATCTTATCTACACTGGTCATGGTTCTGCACTTGCCTTAGCTTCTCAAAACAAGCTTAGCCCAGTGCACTTTCTTCATCAACAGTGCTTTTTTAAATTTTAAATATTTTAAACAAAGCACTATCTGAGTAGATCTGAAAACTCTGAAACTATAGAACATAGTTATTAAAGCAGATCTCAAGGTCCACATCAACTAAGTCCTATATTGTAGCCCCTAGCCTAACCTACATCCTAAATCACTAGACCTCTCTCAAAAAAAGGAAAAAGAAGACTTGGGGTATCCTGGGAAAGCTAACCATCCTAAGTCCTCTTTTTCCTTTTTATTTGAACTTTTCACCTTCACCCAGGTGAAGGAGACACGTCTGTTTGCTTGGGTGATGCCACTTTTACATAGGTGAACAAGCCAGAAGCAAGGGTTGACTTTTTTCTTAGCCCTAGTAAGTTAGGACAGATGGTGTCTACAGTATAGGAATTATTTGCTGCAGACTGCAAGGCCTGTTTTAAAACTAAAGTTTAGTGATCTATTTATTTTTTTAAATCAGCACCAGTGCAATCCTAAAAAGCAGTGTTAATTGATCATTCCTCTGCTCCCTAGCTATTGTGAGCTGCTCCAGCCGTCACAGGCACTCATCAAAAGTCTAGACCAGGGTTTCTCAACCAGGGTTCCGTGGAACCCTTGGGTTCCTCTAGAGGTTGCTAGGGGTTCCCTGAGTGATGGTCAATTTCTGCCTCTCAGGTAAGTTCTCAAGGACACCAGTGATCTTTTTAGTTATCTGTAAGGGGGTAATTCTTCCCAATAACCACAAGTGTAAAGCCCCATACACACGGTCGGATTTTCCGATGGATTATGTCCTATCGGACAATGTTGTCGGAAATTCCGACCGTGTGTAGGCACCATCGGACATTTTCCATCGGATTGTCCGACGGACAAAGTTGTATCTCCTGCTCTAAAAATTTTCCAACAACAAAGTCCGATCACACCAATTCCGATCGTGTGTAGCGAATTCCGACGGACAAAGTGCCACGCATGCTCAGATCACATTACAAGACCAAAGCTATTGGCTACTAGCCTCTACGTAGTCCAGTCGTAGGCAACAAACGTCACCACGTTCAGAATGATCGGATTTTCCGACAACTTTGTCCGACCGTGTGTATGCAACACCAGTGTCGGACTAAATCCATCGGACAAAATCCGATGGATTTTGTGGTCGGATTTTCCGACCGTGTGTATGGGGCATTAGAAGCATTCTTCTCATTGACCATCACACTAATGTATGATGAGTTGTAGTTTTTTCATTTTTTAGCAGGGGTTCCCCAAGACCGGAGAATTATTTCCAGGGTTCCTCTGTGTTGAAAAGGTTGAGAAAGCCTGGTCTAGACTATGCTTGCCTGTTCCACTGGCCTGCTCTATTCATAGAAGCCTAACTAACTATTGGTTCCACAATGCAAAGCGCTACATTCATAGAACGCTTTTCATTGTGTGATCTTCCGGTGCTGTAGGGGTATTTGGGTACAGGGGAATCAAGGTTTCAAGGAGTAGAGCAGCCACCAGCACATTGGACATACAACCTTCATGTAATTACTGTCCCTGGTGCTGATTTTTTTTTTTAAATCACCAAAAAGTTCAGCTTTAAATCTATAAACAACATTAACATATTTGTTCATTAGTTACTTACTAGTTATCCTTTAAAAAATAAGGACCAATTAGTGAAGACAGGCAAAGCCAAACATTATCAAATTTGCAATTTCTAGAAAAAAAGAATGCAACATAATGCTAATTTCATTCAGTGAAATTCTGTCCCTGAATCCCAAAATCAATAAAGATTAAGTACATTATCTTTGCCATTTCAAAAGTGGAGCTCAGCTTCCCAGCATTGACTGGTGCTGTTTTAGGCTATGGTGCTCATTTAAGAAACAATTTGAGAAAATGTCAGTTTCAGCAGCTCGTACTTATAATTGACTGCAATTTTGTAGAGTCGCAATTTAAAAAATTGCAATGCACAAACTGAATGCTTATAGGAAAATTTTTGAACTGTGATTGGTCGTTTCTGAGATTTGTCAAGAAAATGGTCATTGTTGTCTCAAAGCAACCAATAAAAGCCTCCCTTTCATTGTTATGTTATCAACTTCCATTACGCATATAAGGTTGATTGGTTTTTATGGGTTATAAGGACAGTTTTTGCACCATACATTTTGATACATAAGACTTAGACACAGATTATCAGCAGTTTTGACTGTAATTTATATCTTATAAAAGTATTGAATCTTTTAAAAAAGCATTAATGAGCCATGGTTAGGAGTAGCAAAGTCATCAGATCAGGTAGAAATTTCAGCAGTCTGATGATGTTAGGGAATTAGCGTGCACTAATGCCCGGTATACGCAATCAGAAAAACGTACGAAAAACAATGCTTTCGAATCGATCATACGATAATCAGATCGTTGGTACACAGCTTTTAAGAGCCGATCAGGACAGTTCATCTGATATTATTTGATCGGACATGCACATATTTTTTCGTACGTTGCCAGATCGTACGATTTTAGTTTAACTAGTACAGCTGTCTTTCCAAAATGCAATAAAAATGCATTACAACACATGACATCACTTCCTAATTTTTATTCTGTCGTATGAGAATTTCGTGACTTTCGTGAGTAAACTCATCAGATTCAATCTGAGATTTGCATGCAAAAAAAAGGACAATCATTCGCCTGATAATTTTATCGTGTGTACCGGGCTTTAGTGCATATATGCCACTTGCATTTTGTGGCTGATTCATCAGTTAGTTATAGGAAATAGTCATTGTTTAAAGCTGAACTTTAAAGCTGAAAGCGACCAGTCAGCTGAGGATGCTTTGTATGCCAGTCTCTGTGCAGCCAAGGGCCAGGACAAAGGGTGGGCAGGAGGGGTGGCTTCCCTGGGCACTGTGGTTTCATGTGAGGTGGGGGGGAGGAGCGCTGCAAGGAGATTGAGTGGGGGGGCATTTATGTTGGGAGGGGCAATTTGGGGGGTGGCAGGGGGTAAGAATTGCCAGGAGTGGTGATTTAGGGGGATTTGTGTTCAAAGGGAAAATTTAGGGGGTGGATTTGTGCTAGGGGGGAGATTTGGAGTGGGGGGGGATGTGTACTCAGAGGGGAAATATGAGGGTAGAGGATTTGACTGTGACTTTTTTTTGGGAAGGGACATTTGTGTTGGGAGGGGGAGATTTGAGGGATGGGGGGGGGCAAAGATTTTTGTTGGAAGGGGGGATTTCAGCGGGAGGCTGGTTGTACTGGGGGATTTTATGCTTAGGGGGTAAGCATGCAGATTAGTGCCCATTTTTTGGGGGGGATTTTCTGCTGACACATAATGCTCGTACATCTTGAGGGGGCAGAGTTTGGCATTGTTCGCCCTGGGATCCAGATGACCTTGTCCTGGCACTGGTGCAGCCCACCCATCTTTTGCCGCCCCCTCATGTCGGCATCATAATGCCAGCACTGTATTCAGTGCAGGACCATTTAAGTGACTGTTTATCAAGCAAATAAGCTTAAAGACTTCATCAAGATGGAATGTGGGCACTGCCGGAAGTACGCTACCACTTTGCGTTAGTGGATATTGGAGGACTGGAACATTGGCTGGGTGGGGTCTTCTGATTTGACAATATTGTTTTTTTTTCTGCCTTGACTGCAATTGTAAAGTGAAGCTGTCACTACAGGACTGAAACAAAATGAAAGTGGTTGTTAAGGTAAAAAAAACTTTCAATAGTAGCTCCCCCCAGTCTCCTGCCTTAAACACTTACCTGGTTCTTCTCTGGAATCAGTGCTGTCCCATCTTCTCCCCTCACCCTGATGTCACTGGCTTGACTGAGAGCAGTGGGAGCCATTGGCTTCTGCTGCTGTCAATCAAATCCTGTGAGTAGGGAGCTGCAGTGGGGCCGAGCCTTGTTGTATGTCTATAAAGGCAACTGGCCCTGCTCGGGAGTGAACCTGCACTAGTGCCCCCATAGCTATGAGGGCACTCGGAGAAGACGAGAAGCCAAGTGCACCAGCAGCGGACACCAGAAGAAGAGATTTGTGGCCACTCTGTACAATACTATTCAACAGAGCAGGTAAGTATAACATGTTTATTAATTAAAAAGAAAAAAACATTTCAATCACTTTAAAGACAACCTGTAAAACTAATTGTTGTATACTTACCTTTCTAGCTGCCCATGTGTTCAGACTCCACCGCATTGACAATTTCTGCCCACTGCAGGTATCCTACGTGACATACAAACCGGTGAGAGGAACCTCAGTGCATAGGTTAAGCACGTATTATAACACACCCAGAAGTGTCAGATATCTTCAGGAGCTGGGTATAAGCAATGTAGGGGAGTTTTAACACACAGACTATAAGTATACACCATCTAGTTTTATAGTTTGTCTTTAGGTTTGGTTCAACCTTATGGTGACAGGGTCACTTTAAATACAAAATTGAAAGTAATGTTTTATTTATTTTTTTACTGCTAGCAGATTATATTTAACTTCTGGAGTGTTTTATTAAAGTTTAGGAAGATTTTGTTCTGTTATTTTTTCTCAACATAAATTTAAGCAATTTTTTTAACACATGCAAACTTTGCAATTTAGTGAATCAGATCGTGAAAGTGATAGAAGACTCTTCTGACATTAACATCTAAATTGAAGACCAAGGCCCAGGTACTATCAAACTCTTGCATGCACTAGCTTGACTATCTGAGTCACTAACATGGGGAAAATATTGAATGTTTGCACTTTCTGACATTCACTTGCTGCATGTTTTTTTTTTTTTTTTTTTAATACTCAAATAATAAAGTACAATAAAGACACAGCCAAGGACCAAGCATATTCAAAAGGGCGAAAGCAATTGTAGCCCCAATAATTTTCTTATGGCAGGTGTCCTTTTAAATACATATCCAGCTTTAAAAAAAAAAAAAAAAAGCCATCTGCACTAATTTTTTTAAAATAATATCCCTTTACAAACCAGTCTTCTGGTATGTGATGTCCCGAGGCTTCTTCTTACTGTGGTGGTAGTTGCCAGTTTGCCATACTGTAGAGAATGGTGCTAATTTTATGACGCCAGCATCGCTCTTTGCAGTATTCTACTCTGAGTCCAGTTCATTAAGGTGGTGCACCTCCAAGGGGAGTGTGCTTCACAGCCTGGGCTCACAGGAAGTGGGTTGCATGACTCTGGTCATAATTCATTGTGGAAGAGGACCAACTCTGGACATTTGGAGTGGCAACTCTTTAATAGACAGTGCTAGAGAAGAAGTGAGAATTGCAGGGTAAGCTTTTTAAAAAAAAACATTCTGGGCTGCTTACATTTTATTTTTTGTCTTCTTAACTGGAGTTCTGCTTTAATTTAAACTACCGTATTTATCGGCGTATAACACACACCGGCGTATAACACACACCCCAAGTTAAGGAGGGCATTTTAAGGAAAAAAAGTTTTAGGAGGGAAGTTTAGGAAAAAAAAAAACTTACATTTAAGCGTCATTTGCAGCTTGTCAGCGTCATTTGCAGCTTGCCCAGTGTGATTTGCAGCTTGCCCAGTGTCATTTGCAGCTTGCCAGCGTCATTTGCAGCTTGCCCAGTTTCATTTGCAGCTTGCCAGCGTCATTTGCAGCTTGCCCACGCTTAAATTTGCCGCCTAGAAAGACCGAGCGAACGCCGCCGGAAAAGGCCGAGCGAGCGCCGGCAGAAAAGACCGAGCTAGCACCGCCGGAAAAGACCGAGCGAGTGCCGCCGGAAAAGACCGAGCCGACTGTTCGGCTCCGCTCGCAGTCCCGCCTCCCTGCTGTTTCAGAAGCGGGCGCAGGGAGGCGGGACTGCGAGCGGAGCCAAACAGTCAGATCGGTCTTTTTCAGTGGCGCTCTGTCTTTTTCAGCGGCGCTCGTTTTTTTTTTGACGTCGGTCGCTATTTTTCGGCGGTCGCTATTTTTCGGCGCTGTTTGATTTTTTTGCCACATTTTATTAGGGGATCGGCGTATAACACGCACCACGACTTTCCCCCGATTTTAAGGGGGAAAAAGTGCGTGTTATACGCTGATAAATACGGTATTCTTAATCCACTGCTCACAATGCAGGCAACATCTTATAAGTGCGGTGAGAGTGCCTGCTTCCTGATTCTGTGCTTCTCTTCCAATTTTTCTCCTTGATGGATCACCCACCAGATCCAAACTCTCAAGGCAGATTATTGGTTTAGCACTGACACCTTTTTACAAGGGGCTTTCTGAGTCAACGGTGGGTGTGTTTGGGAATAGCTTTTCTGCATTACAAGCAGGAGGTTTCTCAGATCATCAGATTGTCAACATAAAGCAGTGAAGTGGACTAATGCATTACAGTAAAGTCTGGATGAAAAAACGAGACCCTAATCAGGTAGGCTGTGCTCTCTCTAATGCATCTCACTTCAGTTTTGACAAGAGTGTACCTTTAAAAATTACATTTCCATTTCAAACAGCATCTAGCCATGATTTCCAGAAACTAAACATGTCTTCCATTCCACCATGACAAGAGTCTTCAATTGGGAATTGGTAGTCAGGATTTCCCTCTATCCCTGTAATTTCCTCAGTTTCTGTCTGGACATTTACACAAAGATCAAATCTGAACTTCTTGCAGGTATAAAAAGACATATTAATGTAGCTATATATACTTTAAAAATTATTTTTTAAATGCAAGTATATGCATACCTCCTAACTTATTGAGATGGGAACGAGTGACACCTATTAGCAAAAGTATGTAGGCATAGAGGCACACACCCCTGCCATGCCCTCTTAGAGGAGAATAATACAAAAAAAAAAAAAAGATTAATTAAACCCACAAGTGCTTTTTTTTACCTCTATTAGGGCTCGTTCACACTTGCTCAAAATACTGACACTTATCAAACGCACCTATAGCGTTAAATACATGTTAATAGGTGCATCTGGTAAGCTTTTAATGAGCATTAAAAACTTTTCCCCCAATCGCCCTATGTACGCTTGCAGCGCGGTTGACAAAAGCTTTTGGCTTGTTAAAACCGCACCACAAACGCCTACAAAAGCTGGTTGCTATTGCGGTAAAAAAAAAAAAAAAACGGCGTAAGTCCCCCCCCCCCCATGGATTTTGGGAGGAAACCTCAAACGTCAAAATAAAAAATAAATTAAAAAACAGTGTTAGGTCCCCCCCCCCACAATCCATACCAAACCCTTATCCAAGCATGCAGCCCAGCGGGTCAGGAAAGGAGGGGGGACGAGCTAGTGCCCCCTCCTTCATGAATTCCTGAACCATACCAGACCACATTCACTCAACATAAGGGGGTGGGTGCTTTGGGGCAGGGGGGCTCTGCGCCCCCCACCCCAATGCACCTTGTCCCCATGTTGATGGGGACAAGGGCCTCTTCCCGACAGCTCTGGCTGGTGGTTGTGGGGGTCTGTGGCTAGGGGGTTTATCGAAATCTGCAAGCCTACCCCATGTGAATGAGTATGGGGTACATTGTACCGCTACACATTAACCAAAAAAAAAGAAGTTTACTGTTACAAAAAACAAAGAGAGGTTTTTTGATAAGTCCTTTATTATTTGAAGAATGTCCCCCATCGTAGCTCCAGCGAGTCTTCTACCTCCGGTCTTCTTCTTCTGATGTCTTCTTCTTCCGGTCTTCTCCTTCTTCTAATGTCTCCTTACTCTGGTCTTCACCCTCCACTGTCTTCTGCTTCTGGTGATATCTTCTCCCTCCGCCAATGTCGTTGTCATCTTCTTCTTCTTCTGCTGCCACCAACCCGCTCATAAAAAAAAAATGTGGTCCTGCTCTGATGATGGCTCCCACTGTTATGCCAGCTAAGCTGTGTGCCATATCGTATATAACTATGGGGCATGTCCACCCGGTGACGTCACCCAGAGACCCCAACCCCCTTGTGATGTCACCGCCCCATCAAGCAATTGTCGGAGCAGGACCAGATATTTTTTATTTTGAGGGGGTTAGCAGCGGAAGAAGAAGGAGACGACAATGACAATGACATCACTAGAAGGAGAAGACAACAGAGGAAGAAGACATCAGAAGAAGTAGAAGACAAGAGAAAGAAGACTCGCTGGAGCTACGACGGGGTACATTTTTCAATTAATAAAGGACTTGTCAAAAACTGTCTCTTTGTTTTTTGTAACACTACACTTTTTTTGGGGGGGTAAATGGGTAGCCGCCCGCAGACCCCCACAACTACCAGCCAAGATTGTCAGAAAGAGGCCCTTGTCCCCATCAACAAAGCACCCACCCCCCTATGTTAAGGGCATGTGGCCTGGTATTCGTCCAGGGGGGGGGCACTCGCTTGTTCCCCCCTTTCATGACCTACTGGGCTGCATGTTCAGATAAGGGTCTGGTGTGGAATTTGGGGGGACCCCACGCCATTTTTTTAATAATTAATATTTTTTTTTCACATGGGGTTTTTCGCTCAAAATCTATATCAGACCAAAGTTTTTTTTTTTAAATAAATGGGGTCACTTTTTTTCCTATTACAAGGAATCCAAACATCCCTTGTAATAGAAAAAAAGCATGGCAGGACCTCTTAAATATGAGATCTGGGGTCAAAAAGACCTCAGATCTCATATTTACACTAACATGCAATAAAAAAAATATTGAGAGCATTGGGCGGAAGTGACGTTTTGACGTCGCTTCCACCCTGCAATGATATGGAGATGGGTGGGGGCCATCTTCCCCTCACTCATCTCCATGTCAGGCTAGGGAGAGGATCTGATCACCTCCACCGCTACCGGCGGCTCCGGTAAGCGGCGGAGCGCACCGGAGAGCAGTGGGGGGTGCCCCTCTCCCGCCGCCGATAAAAGTGATCTTGCGGCGAATCTGCCACAGAGACCACTTTTATCTTGAAGCGGACCGCCCGCTGAAGAGGAGGATACCAGGGTTATGGTAGCTAGCTGCTACCATAACAACGGTATTCCTCTTCAAAATAGCAACGTAAAACGACGGCGGGTGGTCCGTAAGTGGTTAATGTACATCTTTTGCAAAAATAAATTAGATTTTGATATATTCTACACAGGCTTACCTGACTCTCTTCATAGCTGTTTAAAAACACTGCTCAATTACTTCTGCCTTACTTCCTGGACAAACTTTAGGTCATGACACAGGAAGGAGATGACCAGCTGATCTCATTAGCACACTCCCTGCATCATCTACTCTGAGCCAATCAACTCCTTGACGTGCTGAGAGTAGATGATGCAGGGAGTGTGCTAATAAGTAAGGCAGAAGCAATTGAGCAGTGTTTTTAAACTTGAAGAGAGTGAGTTAAGCATGTGTAGAATAAATGGAAAGCTGTTTTATTTTTGCAGAAGAAGTAAATGCTATATTGGTACATAGGGGAGCTGGAATTTAGAGGGGAAAAAAAAGGTAATCAAGGGTGAACTTAGCCTTTAAACATACCATAAGGTAACAGCAGCTAGTTGACATTAACCTCATGCCTGCATTTAGCTTCCTCTGTCAGGCCATAAAGAAACCATATTAAACGCCAATTGAGTGCCAGAGTTGTAGTAACACAAGATATTGATTATGTTTGACACTTGGACCATTAAGGTGATTCAAGCAGGACGGTTCATACACTTCACTATTTTTAAGTACATTACTACTGTCACTAGTCCGTACATTTTCCTACTGTAAAGATTTTCAATGAAGGGTGACTAGTGGGTAATTAGCTGCTAACACAAATACTTGTGGTAGAATTGACTGCCTTCCCAACAGACTTGGTTACGTTTAAACAACACACATACCTGTGCTAGCCGAGCACATTTCCACTGTATCCACTACGGTAATGTGCTCTGCTTACAGTAATTAGTGGGGGCTGTAACAGCAGCAACGTATGGATTAACGCAGAGATTCAAGCACGTCTGGCAGTAAATCCATAGGCTTTTCAGGTCCAATTCTTTAACGTACTTTAGTTGAAGTTAATTAGTGTGGGCAGTTCAGAGGGAGTGTTATATTTACTGCTGATACAGACTTGTAAGTACATACTATGCCTTTCAGAGACATTATTTTTCCAGTTGCTGGACTCCAAGAAGATATAAAAAAAAAAACATTTAATGCAGTTATGTATTTATTAAGGAAATCTTTAAAGCTGAAGCTTAGCTAAAAAAAACTCCTTTCTCTACAGCTTTAGTTACAATACTAACCTGTAATGAAATAGGTTCCATGATGTGCAGGTTCCTGAATTCTGTCGAAATCTTCCTCCAGCTTTGGATCTTCGGTCTCAGCTGCAGTAAGAACATACCCACCTTCTGCCCTATTCTCCATTGTGAAAAGTTCTTTCCCTGATTACACTGCATGTAACACAACCTGTGAATGGGAGAGAGAATTCTGTGACTGATCAGACTCTCCTCCATTCACAGGTCTGTGTATGTAAATCTCCTGATTGGATGGGCAGAAATACAAAATCTTTATCAGGTAAGACATATATACAGTATATGAGCTGTTATATGCGTGATGACGTCTTTCTTACAGTAAAGCCAATGTTACCATTTCTGTGTCTCCTGTGGCATTTCTGGTTAAAGGAGCATTGATAATTTCAGCGGTTTGTCAGGGTATGAGCCTTAGTCCACATATGGTACTGTACCGCTATATAACACAGTTAGATTTTAATCTAAAATCCAACTACCTCCACTTCCTCAGTCTCTTCTTGACTCCCTTAAATCCCCAATCCTGGGATCTGAAATCCAAGCAGCAATAAAACAATTCAGAATGAATAAATGCCCAGAGCGCAACGGTTTTACAGCCACATATTATAAGAACGTGTGTTGTATTTTGACACCACATCTTACCCATCTTTTCAATTCTGGAAGTAGGTAAATTGGGCTCAGAAACCTTGACAGTGAGAATTTGCATGCTACCGAAACCAAATTCTGATTATTCCTTCTAGACCAATTTTAGACCAATCTCTTTAATAAACATAGAGGTCAAATGTTTGGCAAATATTTCGGCAACAAGAATAAATGATGGAATTGCGTGTCTAATAGGCAAAGACCAAGTTGATTTATGCCAAAATCTCAGGCCACCGATAACATTAGGTGTGCCATTCATTTGATCCACTTGGTTCAGTCAAGGAAACAACAAGTTTTTCTATCCTGGACTTACTTAAAGGGGTTGTAAAGGTAGAAGATGTTTTATCTTAATGCATTCTATGCATTAGGATAAAGAGCCTTCTGTGTGCAGCAGCCCCCCTGAGCCCCCGTAACACTTGCCTGAGGTCCTTCTCTGTCCAGCAATGTCCACGAGTGTGTCATACGTCTGAGATTCTCCCTCCTGATTGGCTGAGACATAGCAGCAGTGGCATTGGCTGCTGCTGCTATCAATCAAAGTCAGCTAGACAATCAAGGGAGAGAGAAGGTGGGGCTAGATCGGGGCTCCGTGTCTGAATGGACACAGGGAGCTGTGACTCGGCTCAGGTGCCCCCATAGCAAGCTGCTTTTTGTGGGGACACTAAACAGGAGGGAGAGTCCAGGATCACAGAAAGGGGACCCGAGAAGAGGAGGATTCGGGCTGCTCTGTGCAAATTCACTGCAACAGGGCAGGTAAGTAAAACATGTTTATTATTTTTATAGGAAAAAAACTAGACTTTACAGTCACTTTAACCTTTCTATTGAAAATTTGGGATTTTGGTCCCTGTTTCTTATCATAGATTGCAGCAATATACAGTATTATAAACCAAGAGCATACATTCAATATGCCAGATTCTAGTCACCTTTTTTTTCCAATCCTGGGAGGCAGAAGACAAGGGTGTCAACTCTCTCCCCTACTGTTTGCCCTGGCTGTGGAACCATTGGGTCTTTATGTCAGAGCTAGTCCAGATCTACAAGGAATAGAGTTTGCTGGCTACCACTATAAAATCTGCCTTTTCGCAGACAATGTTCTGCGGTTTCTTACTAATCCTTAGATTTCTCTCCCAAACCTAATTGATATCTTAAAAAGGTTCTCTGCCTTCTCTGGACTTAGTGTCAATGATTCTTAATCTAAGGTCCTAAATCTTACTCTTTCCTCAAGTCAACTACAATCCCTGAAGACTAACTTGCCCTTTCAATGGGTTTCTGACCATCTTTCCTATTTAGGAATATACCTCACACCTTTGTATTCCACTCTATATGATGCAAACTATGGTTGTCTTCTCCACCAAACTAATATGATTTTAGATTCTTGGAAAAAAATATCAAATTTCGTGGCTGCATTATATACGCACTCCTTCCAAAACTTCTCATCTCTTCGATTACTTCAACTGCATTTTCTTCCAATTTATATGGCCTGACTTAAAACCATGTGTATCTAAAAAAGTCTTGTTTAATTTATGACTTCCAGGGTGGTTTAGCTGTGCCTCATGTTCAACACTATTACCAAGCAGACCAGATTGCTTCTTTCTAAATGTATCATGCTATAGTTAATTCCCCTTTATGGGTGGGTATTAAAATGTTTCTGATCACACCTAGGCCCATAAACATATTAAGGACCAGATTCTAAAACATTCTTTAAGAATCTGGGACATGATAAAATATTCAGGTAAATTGATATCTCCTCATTTGCCTTTGACTTCATTAATCCCTCTTTTTTACCGGCGTTTGAAGAACCTGAAAGATTCTGGAGGTTTTCATTTTGTTTATGACTTACTGACATTGAAAGGCACCTTAAGCTTTCACAAGCTACAATACTCATAATATGCCTTGCACTGAATTATACCGTTATCTTCAACTCAGACACAAAATAACACAAAATTTGAAGCAAACAGACTCTCCTCTTACCCTCACTTCTTTTGAACGCATTTGTTGTAATGACCCCTTATCCAAAGGTGTGCTGTCCTCAGTCCCTAAATGTATCCTATTTGGAGATAAGTTACGTCTCCCACCCTATGTTTCCCAATGGGAAAGGAACCTAGGTAACACTTGAGACACACCATTGGTCTCAAATTTGGGGCAATATTGCTCATGGATTCATAAACTCCTTTTTGGAAACCAATTACAACTCTTTATATAATCAAATTAATGGTGTGCTTATTCCCTAGTTTCTATATGATGACCAATAAAAAAGTGGTACATAACCATATATCTACCACATACAAAATAAACCTGTAACGGTGAAACAACAAAACTAAAGTCCATATGAATATGCATAGGCATCCTGTGTTTGGAGCAGGTAAATAGTCCACCCAAAATCACAGCTCCTCCAGTGCGTGCTATTAGTGACAATATATCTGTGAAACGTACACCTTCACCATCCACCCCAAGTGCAATGGGCGCTCAACTTCAGGGTATGACCAATAATGGTAAAACAAAGCCTTTGTACAATGCCAATAACTTAGTGCCTTCAGAAATCCACCCAAAATGATCCAGATCTCCTGCGACCATTGCACTTGGGGTGGATGGTGAAGGTGCACGCTTCTTGGATATAGTGTCACTAATAGCACGCACTGGAGCAGAAGTGATTTTGGGTGGACTATTTACCTGCTCCAAACACAGGATCCCTATGCTTATTCATATGGACTTTAATTTTGTTGTTTCACTGTTATAGGTTTATAGTATGAGATCACTGAGTGAATGTTTGCAGCTATTTGTTTATTCATTACAACATTCTCACTTATTGGTTACATAGCAGCTCACAAGTATTTTTCATACACAATTACAAACGTTTACATTGGTACATGGCAACCTTCCCGAATAGCAAAATTTGCATGAGGCATATCAGACCATTGATTTCTGGGCTGTGGCATGACTGGCACATTAGTACACATATGGTGGGAATGCCCAAAAATGTTATGTTTCTGGTAGGGGTTTGTAGATTAATATATACAGTTTTAGGTACATAAATCCTCAAAACCCCTTATGAGGCTCTGCTTAATTTGAAACCCTCTTCTTATACCCCTAATCAATGTAAGTTACTTTCCTTCATTTATACGGTGTCCAAACTAATGATGGCTTAAGCTTGGAGGTCGAAAATTTCAACAATAGCACAAGTCAAAAGTAAAACATCATGGTACTTCACGAATGATTAATTAGCTGCCACTTTGCTTAATCGAACCAAAACTCTTTGAAAAATTTGGGACACCTGGATTTTAAAGTATTTAGGGGGAATCCCTACCGATGCAACATGGTCTCTATAACTTTTCATGTTATGTCGTATTAAGCTAACCAACCTAGGTGGGATACGTTCCAGGTATGCTCCAACCCTTTCCTTCCACCATCCCACCAGCCCCCCTACATCTCCCCCCCCCCCCTTTTTTTTTCTTCTCCACACATATCATATCTAAATTTAAACAAGCAATATATATATATTTTCTGTTCTCATGGCTTTATAAATATTTGATCTCAATTGTTTGATTGTAAGTGATATTTGATTGATTTAGTGTTGTTATCCTTTTTATTTTATTTTATATATATTTCATGATATTGTGTCCACAAGCTATATTTCTGTTACCT
The DNA here is from genome assembly GCA_028564925.1 of Lithobates sylvaticus. Classification (NCBI taxonomy): domain Eukaryota; kingdom Metazoa; phylum Chordata; class Amphibia; order Anura; family Ranidae; genus Lithobates; species Lithobates sylvaticus. The sequence continues at coordinate 50,038,788 of CM053031.1, read as the reverse complement.
ACTCTACAAAATCAATTAAAACAATTATTGAACCAAAAAAAAAAACAAGAGTCTAATTTACCAAACTCTGTTCCTTGATAAAAGAAACATTTCTTTTCTGCTTATACCTAGTTCATATGTCACTTACATCTGGCTTATTTACCAATTCTTACAGTAAATGTTTCCAAATGCAGTAATAAATCTGTAGGCAATCATAGATCAATAGGCTGCTAATTTCTCAAACAGTGAATTGCAGGCAAAAATTGTGAATCTCTTGTCAGATATGTTTTTTTTATCGCTGAGATTACAGAACATAATTACCAGTATCAGTAACATCCATGCTTTAAAGTAATAGTCTAGAGTCTAGACTATCAAAGCACGGTATAATTACTGTGCATACTTAATCATTTAAAGAAGAGACTTGAAAATGCAGTAAGCTGCAGTGACTAGTTAAGCTTTAACTAACCTGACTGTATCAAACTGAAATCTGATTGGCTGCTATAAATTTATACTCTGTATTCCATATTTCCATTCATACCCTCTCAATCCCATCCCCACTGGATCTCCTTCAGTGGTATGCAATTGTTTTATAGCAGTCCAAATGCAGAACGGAATTTTGAGGCTTGGCAGATGTACTAATGAAAATGAAGCATTGTAGCAATAAATCATAAATATTTGTACAGTTAAAAAGTCAAATCACTCAAGTGTACACTAATATAGCCATCTCTCTTTTATTAGCCATACATTTAAAATGCAGGCTCTTTTAAATGCAAATGCGTTGGTTTATTTGTAGATATTAATATAGAAATGAATGTCCATAGTAAATACCCAGTGGATAGTCAGTTACAGCAGACTGATTACTGCCAGGCACAATGTTAAAGATATAATGCATATACTGTATAACCATCAGACAATGAACTAGGTCTATTTTACTGCTTCTTGTTCCTGTATGTTTGATATGTCTCCAAACGTCATTCTCAAGCTATGGATGTCTCCTGCAATCCATCACTGTGCTAAAAAAAAATAATAAAAAAAAAAAAAAAAATAGAGTTAAGCACTGCTTTACAGGTTTTCATTTAAAAATGTTTTCCTCTTGTTCACATCGGTGCCTGACCTCACGAATGCGCTTCTGGAAGAATGGTCAAACATTCCCATAGACACACTCCTAAACCTTGTGGACCGCCTTCCCAGAAGAGTTGAAGCTGTTATAGCTGCAAAGGGTGGGCCAACGCAATATTGAACCCTACGGACTAAGACTGGGATGCCCGTAATGTTCATGTGTGTGTAAAGGCAGGTGTCCCAATACTTTTGGAATTATAGTGTATGTATTTCATATGTGTACTGTACTAGGCTGTTTAATTGTATAAGAGATCCGAAATTTAGTGAATTTAGATATATTTAATGCCAATGTACCGTATATCAAATCTCCAACAGCCAAAAAAATCATTATGATATGCATATCTACTTAATGGTTTTTGGAAAAATAATGTCACAGAATGCAGTTGATTTCTCCATAGGGCAAAAAATGGGGATGTAACAACAACTTGAAAAGCCATTGCAATTTGAGATAATGTTAGCAATTCACAGTGGAAAACTGAGCAAAAATTTTAGAAATTGATTATCTGTACATAGCCACCCATCTCAGTGCAATTCTCATGCACTGAGCTCCTGCTGCGTATTCCCTTATATTGCTCTTACGTATTAGCCTTATAGTATATATATATATATATATATATATATATATATATATATATATATATATATATATATATATATATATAATATATATTTTATTAAGAGATAGCTTCTCCACATACTACATAATACTACATACTTTTTCTTATACAGCTATGCTATGTTTATAGTACCATTTCTGATGCTGCTGGATAAAGGGTTAGCAAACACATTTAAATGTAAAAAATGATTTAAGATATTCACAAAATCATTCTATATATATATATATATATATATATATATATATATATATATGTTCTTTTTAATGGGATCTGCACAAATTGCTGCACCCATGAAACATTATTTTCTTGCCTTTGATGTGCCTGTGCATATTACTTCAACACATATTTAATATAGATAATATTTTTTTTATGGTGCAGGACATGAGTTGTTGATGGCTAAATCAACCAAGCATGGTTAAAGGGGCCTCAACTGCCACCTGGTGCCAGTCCATTAAATCATACCCTCTGACCTCAAATTATGAGAGGCTGCGTGTAAATAGAACTATATCACAGTGGTGCAAAATCACATTATGCTTATGTGTTCTGTTTATGAAATACATATTGGTACAAGCATTATGAAAATTGTATCTAATTATTTTGAGATTTTTGATAGCACATTTCAAGTGGTCTCTAGTGGGTTAAAAAAAAAAAAAAAATCAACAATTATAAAGTGACATCACAATTAATTATTTTCTTTATTGTGGGTATCTATCTATGGCTGTGTTGCGTTATTTTGAGGGGACAGCACATTTACACTGTTATACAAAGTGTTATTTCTTCAGTGTTGTCACATGAAAAGATTTAATAAAATATTTACAAAAATGTGAGGGGTGCACTCACTTATACTGTATATATATATATATATATATATATATATATATATATATATATATATAGTATACAGTATACAGTATATACTGTATATATTTGTACAGGGGGTCCCCGGGTAACAAACAAGATAGGGACTGTTGGTTTGTTCTTAAGTTGAATCTGTTTGTAAGTCGGAACAGGTAAATTTTTTTAAGTGTAGCTCCAGCCAAAAAATCAATTTTTAATTTTTTTTGATAACATATAGAAGGGTTATCACCCCTGTAACATTTGTTTTGCTGTCTGTGCCCCTGTTCAGAAGATTTCACCTCACCTTCTGTCCCAATGACAATTGGATTTTGAAAATTTTGGGTTGTTAGGGAAGCATGGACTGGTGATAAAGCATCAGTGGAGACACCTTTTTCCCATATTAACTCTTAAGCCCCATACACACGCTCGGACAATCCGCGGACCAGGTCAGTCGGACTTTGTCCGACGTACTTTGTCCGATGTTGGCGTTGCGTACACACGGTCGGACTACGTTGTCGGAATATCCGGTCCGGAAGAACGTCGTGACGTAAGTCGTCGTCCACGAGATTACAAAAGGGAAGTTCAGCACCACGTCAGGCACCCGTTGGGCTCCTTCTGCTGATCCCGTGTTTATCGAGAGTTAGTGGAAGTTTGGTGACTTAAGATTCGCGCTTCTCAGTTTTCTGACTCAGATCGTTACTGCTCTTCAGTTTGTGCTTGTCGTGCGTATCTGTTTATTAGTGCGTGTAGTCAGTTCGCATTTGTTGGTCATTGCGGCCTATATCTTGATATAGGACGCTTTGATTTGCACTGCTTATTGTCTGCTCGTTGCTGCTATTCACTTCGTTCTTTCAGGCCTTGCGGTTTATCGGTGCTTTCTGTTTGTCCGTTCTGACCAGCCGACCTTTTGTGACCTTCTGAGCGATGTTTCCCGTGCGTACTCGTCGCCGAGTTCGTGCTGTACGCGGAATTGGTGTCGGGCTTTTAGCTTTGACCCAAGACCCGTCCATGAACAGAGTGACGAGGAGTATGTGGACCAAGAATTGGTTGCTTCAGCGTGACCAGTTCTCGCACATGCCTTTGCTTCGTGAGATCCGGGAGAATAATCCTGATGATTTCAGGAACTTTCTCAGGATGACGGACCCCGATTTTCACCGTCTTTTGGCTTTGCTGACCCCCTTTATCAGCCGGCAGGATACCTGCATGAGACAAGCCATTACTCCGGAGCAGAGGCTTGTTGCCACGTTGAGGTACTTGGCGACAGGGAGAAGTCTTCAGGATTTGAAGTTCTCTTCAGGTATCTCTCCCCAGGCCCTGGGAATCATTATTCCAGAGACCTGTTCTGCCATCATTCAGGTCCTGCAGGAGGACTATATTAAGGTAACATTTCTACTTTACTATTCCCTTCTATGTATGCTCTGTTTGCTAATGACTTGTATTTTTGACCTCCTTCCCTAATTACCATGATTGCAATATGTTCTAATATGCTGTGCCCCTTTTCTCCTCATGCATTTTTCCCTTCACTTACCTCACCAGCATGCTCTTCTGGCCCAATAGACACCTATGGCCTAGTCACTTAAGCAATGTCTTTTGTCTGCTGCATAGTATTGTTTGCCCCAAAACACCCCCTAAAATATGCACAAATGTTTGCTGTGTGGTTTACTTCATGTAGAGCCCCCCTTTTTTTGTTCTTTTGGTGGGGGGGGGGGGCAAACTCATTAGGAACCCCCTCCCCCAACTGCTCTGTCAGATGGTACCAATCCTTTATCTGCTGGCTTTCCCAAGGTCCATACACACTATATACCTACCTCTTTATAGTGCACATCTTTAGGGATGAATTCAGCAAAGCATGTAGTGCAAGGGACTGCCTCCATACATTCCATTTCCTATTTTTTGTCTTCTTTCCCTCCTATTAGCTTGCTTGGTAATTTAATAATGTCACACTGTGCCTGCCTTTTTTGGGGGGGGGGGGGGTGAAATGTTATTTGATCTTTCCTGTGGCCTGCCAATAGTGTTAAGTACAGAGGGTCTGGCCAAACTAGCCCACATTATTGAGCCATTTGCCAATCAATGAAGTGCAGAGGGTTAGCTGCCCAACTCGGGGTCCTACTATTATTATTATAAAGGGTTTAATAGTGTAGTGATGTGGGCGGTGGTGTCGGCAACATACGAGTCTATGTATGTGGACGTGGGGATGAACGGCCGGATATCGGATGGTGGGGCCATTACGCACACGGAGTTCTCTGGCGTCTCCAAAGTGGCAGTCTCTGCTTGCCACCTCCAGAGGAGAATGCCAAAGGACTCCCCTTCGTCTTTGTTTCAGATGAAGCGTTTGCGTTGACTCCCCATGTGATGAGGCAGTTCCCGATGTGGACCCTCACCCCAGACCAGAGGGACTTCAACTACAGGCTGTCCAGAGCCAGAAGAGATGTGGAGAACACTTTTGGCATCGTGGCCAGCCGCTTCCGCCTGGTCCTGACGGCATTTAACTTGGCGGAATACAAACTGAAACCACATAGTTCTTGCCTGTTGCATATTGCACAACATACTCAAAAGACATAACAGGAACTATGGGGTGCCCGTTGGCCCGGATGTGGGGCCATTACGCACACGGAGTTCTACTGGCGTTTCCAAACTGGCAGTCTGTGCTTGCCACCTCCAGAGGAGAAGTTCGATGATCTCTCCTTCCTCCTCCTCCTCCTCCTCTGCTTCTGCTCTTTCCCCTGTTTTGGTAGGTGTTGGTTTGGAGGTTTCCTCAGACGGCCCAAGTATGAGAATGTATATATATATATATATATAGATAAAAAAGGGGGTTTGGGTGTCCCAGCACTAGTGCTCTATATATATATATATATATATTACAGTATACAGTATACGGTATATAATAATGTGCTGTATATATTTGTACAGGGGGTCCCCGGGTTACAAACAAGATAGGGACTGTAGGTTTGTTCTTAAGTTGAATCTGTTTGAATCTGTTTGTAAGTCGGAACAGGTACAATTTTTTAAGTGTAGCTCCAGCCAAAAAATGGAGAGAATTTCCCTTCCTAGGGGTGGATTTCCTCTCACTTCCTGTTGTCTCCTTCCATTTGTAAGTAGGAGTCGTTTGTAAGTCGGATGTTTGTAAGTAGGGGACCCCCTGTATATGATATTCTGCTTACATGTAATTAGGGATGAGCTTTGGGTTCGGGTTGGATGTGGGTTCGAGAGACCTGAAGAACTAATGTGGCAATTTTCCTGCCCAAATTCCCAGCTGCTCTAATGTAAAGAAAAGAGCAGGTACCTCAGATGATGTCATTGAGGAAATTTGTTCATTAACCATATTTGGTCAATGATGTCACCCAAGACCCCCCAGCGATGTGTTAACATTATGTTAGGTCATCATGATTCACAATGGATTTACTTCGCTTGACACCATGATTAATGAAGGATTTACATCGCTGGACATCATGGGTTACATTAGGGGACAATATTAACTTTTTTTTTTAATTGTGTTTTTATTATACTATACTGTATATTTCAAGGTGTGTGTTTATTTACATTTAACATTTTAGTGGCTTAAAGATTTTGCTATAAGTCCCACCTTATTACCCCCACTTACTTCTTGGGCCATCAGAGGTGAGGAAGGGGCAACATTGGGAAAGGGTGCCTTGTAAGGGTGTGAGGTTTTGCCATTTGTCCCTCTCAAGGTACCTTCCCAATGTTAAAAAGGCACAGGTCTTGCCTGGTACAGGAAGGAAAAGTCACAAGCTTACTGCCCTCCCTTTCCTGGCCACCCAGGTAGCATGCCTGGATAAGTGTCTGGGTGGAATTTTAACCACTTGCCACCCGTCATATAGCAGAATGACAGCGGCAAAGTGGTTGTGATATCCTGACCGGACGCGCCCAGGATAACACAGAAGGCGCGCGCCCGCGGGAATGCGCATTGCGGCGATTGGAGGTGCTGTGTGTCAGTCTGACACACCACAAGCGGGTTATTGAAACTGAGCCTGTGCTATGCTTAAGTGCAGTCTTGTCTACAGCGTTCCTGTGCAAAACTGCAACCTGTTACTCTGCATCTGGCTACTGTTACTGATGCGGCTTGTCTTGACTACTCCTGAACGCCACCTGCACCGACCGCGGATTGCCTCTGAGCTCACTTTTGCCTGTGCCCCTTTCTGCTGCTTCACAGATCAATTACTGACTGTATCATGACTTCGCTCCTGCCTATGTTTCAGCACCTGATCCGTCTGCCTGTGTATGACCCGTCTGTCCCTATCGCTGCTGGACTGCCTGCTGCGAGCCTCTGCCTATATTTCTTTGGTGCCTGCTCACCGCTTGTCTGCTTCCAGTCTGTACCTGTCTGTTGTCGACAGTGCCAGCCTGCTCCTGTCTCCTGCTCACTGGCAACCAACTGGCAACCAACCGGCACTCCTGTGGTCTACTGACTGTCTTCCCCTACTTGATCCAGAGAGTCCGTCCAGTGCTGCTGCTTGCAGGACCAACAAGCACTTGTGCCACTTTTGTCTGCTCTATCAGGGGCCCAGAGTCAGAGGTGTAAGAGAGGCCTTCCTCATCATGTAAGGCTCTTCTACCTGAGGGCAGCCCCCCTTGCAAAGTACCACAGATAACAATAACATTCAGCGCAGATCATAAGCTGAAAACACATTGATAATTGGCAGCTGAACACTACAAGGATAACTCAAATAAACCTTGATAGTAAGCAAATAAAAAAAACAGTGCAGCTCCACATATAAAAAATGTATAAATGCCCATGAGCACAGTCCAATATAGAAAGAAACAACCTCCATGAAATGGGTGCTTGATGTCAGACAAACAGTGTTAGAGGTGAGTCCAGCCCATCAACCACAGACAAATCAAGCCTCTCATCTCATACTAAAAAGGTCACTCAGCATTTTTCCATTTCCTGGAACACAGACCTCCAACGATCAAACAATATATAATATATGCTCCAACTTAAAAGTTCCCCCTTATGCCGCGTACACACAAGCGGATTTTCCGTCGGAAAAATCTTGGATGTTTTTTCTGACGGAATTCCGCTTAAGCTTGGCTTGCATACACACGGTCACACAAAAGTTCTCTGAACTTTCGACCGTCAAGAACGCGGTGACGTACAACACTACCACGAGCCGAGAAAAATTAAGTTCAATGCTTCCGAGCATGCGTCGAATTGTTTCCGAGCATGCATAGGAATTTTGCACGTCAGAATTGGTACGATCAGAATTTCCGATTGGAACTTTTCGACCGAAAAATAGAGAACATGCTCTCAATCTTTTGCTGGCAGGAATTCCGCCAGCGAAAGCCTGATGGAGCCTACACACAGTCGGAATTTCTGACCAAAAGCTCACATCGGACTTTTGCTGGCGGCATTACCCTTTCTAGAATTAAGCCCAGGACCAAAAATTTAATTTATTGCAGCTTACCAATTATTGAGTGTGGTGGCTGCATTATTATCCTGGGGGGTGAGTAGAGTGTTAGATTGACTAACAGATTTATATACACTAACACATTGTTAGCCAAACTCCAGCTCACAATACAGTTACAAAATCAGTTACAGCAACATTTTTTTTCTTTTGGTATAAAGGTTTTACATGAATAAAAGCTGATCATTGTAAGCAGCCCTGTCAGTAATAAATGGTATAACACCCCTAAATTTTTACTAAACCCACAACAGTAAAATCAGTCTGTATATGCAGTAAAACATGCTTGTTATACTCACTGTGGAAGGGGTTAACCCTCCACATTGTGTAAAAAGACTGTTTGATCCTGTCTCCTATGCTCCTTCCCTTATTTTACTGTCCCCAATCCATCTGCCGATAGAACAGAGCCTTGGGGGCACCCTGCACATGCTCAGTTTGGTGTGTATTGCTAGAGATTTTTTCTTCTTGGGCGAGTGCATGCGATCATCACAGGGTCAATCAGCACTGTCCAGACAGAGGGTCAGGGGTCCTGCATTCTCATAGGACAGTCAGAAGAGAATGAAAACTCCTCTTACAAGCTTTAACCAGTACTCTGCCGGGCACTGATAGAGGTCACAAGACTGCTCGAACTGCTGATGAGAAAAGATATTTAGCAGTTTATATTTACTAAAATAATTGCATTCCATGTTCTGTGTACAGTGGGAGACCAGATATAGTGAATGCAGGGTCCTGGGTTTAGTAACACTTTAACTGACACATTTACAGGAGATCTTCTGTTGAAAAAAACACACTTACTGGACAGATCACCAGATTAAAATAAAAAAAATAAAGGCAAAAAAATAAAACTAACGTACCCATCACACCTAGGAATTGGTAAGCTGCAATATAATAGAGGTTTAATAACAGTTTACATTACGACCACCAACCGAGGTCCAAACTAATCATTTACTGAAGTAAAGTTTTGCTCCCTTTTCTTGTCCAAACTTATTGTGTAGAAAAAAAAAAATATATTTTCCGAATAAGTTACCTAGTAAAATAGTAAAAGATATAGCTGTTTTAGAAAAAATAGACGCAAAAAAAACCTGCAAAAGTTTTCGTCTTGCATGGAACTTTAGAAAAGCCTTGAAGGAAACATTGCCGGATAAGGTTAAGGAAAACAAGATGCAACTCCTATAATAAAAATAACGTTTTTCATTAAATCTAATCTACAAATTAATTGTAATACTTGCGTACGAGATTATTTTGTAGCCTCTGTTCTACTAAAAAGATCACCTATGTACCAAGTGGAATAAATAGATCCCTGTGTTGTATATAAAGGGCTGAAAGAATTAACTCTTCAGTTTAGGAATTAATAAATGAGCAGGTTAAGAGAGCCCGCCGAACACAATTTAATCAGCTTGTTCCACAGCGCTCCTTCCCTCAGGCATCATATGGGATTACTCCCTAGCTGAATGAATTTAAAAATGTAAATGGCAGTGATACATACATGAATCACTAATATAGATGTGATGTCCAGGGATGACACCTGCCACCTACTACATTGCTGCTTAGCTTAGAGTTTTAAAAAAAAATCTAAGTTTTAAAAAAATCACATGAAATTAAATAATAATAAATTGATTCTATTTTTTCCTAGGTAAAATACTGTATTGAATATTGCAGCTGGCCATGTTAATGAGTCTCCTCCCTGGCAGAATGAGTGACATAATTAGTGATGAATCTCTTCATTCATACTTATTAACTGCCTCCATTTATACCATTCAGTGTTAACTTTCTGATTAAGCAGCAATTAATTACCCATACTAATTCAATACTTAGCAACACTAATATAATTTCATGCAAAATGAAAAGTAATGTCTGCATAACTTATTCAGCAGATTGCTCTCCGATACCCAACTAATAGCAGGGAATAAAACTTGTTTCAGAAATGCTTTTAAGGTTGTTAGACTTTAATATCTGGGATGGATAGAAGGATGGATGAGTGGATGGATGGAAGAACAGACAGACAGATAGATAGATAGATAGATAGATAGATAGATAGATAGATAGAAATAGATAGATAGATAGATAGATAGATAGATAGATTTTGGTGATAGATAGATAGATAGATAGATAGATAGATAGATAGATAGATAGATAGATAGATAGATAGATAGATAGATAGATAGATAGATAGATAGATAGATAGATAGATAGATAGATAGATAGATAGATAGATTTTGGTGATAGATAGATAGATAGATAGATAGATAGATAGATAGATAGATAGATAGATAGTGAAATAGATAGATAGATAGATTAATAGATAGATAGATATAATCTTAAAATTTTTTAATTCCTTGATTAATCAAATTTTTTTTGATCGATCAAATTTTTTTTGATCAGTACTCACCTCTCCGCTGGCTTACGAGTCTTCAGGGAGTTCCGTCAGAGATCCGATGACGTTGAAGTTCTGATTGTACGTAACACGTACGGGGGAGGAGCTACGCATGACATCACCCGCTGCTGCCCTAAAGAACTAACATGATTGTCGGCTTTACATGCTGTGTTTTTATCATCTTTATGTGAGTAGTTTGTGTTTGAACACAAAAATGTAATCTTCTACTTAAACGGTGAGCACTTAGATCTTTTCTTTCTACCCATGACCTGGCGTCCTTGCTGAGATCTCATCTAAGGAGATGTAAGAGAAGTTTATGGTCCGTGTTAACCCTTTTGATACCCGCTTGCATGACCACCTGTTTGCACAGGGGTCCATGCCATAAGGTGAGAGTGATTAGTTAGACCGGAGGTGGAGGAATTGTCACGCTACTGTGGAAAATAAAATGACTTACGTCAGTGCTACAGTTTGAATTTAAAATGTATTTGTGTCAACTGTGAAGTTAAGTCATGGATTGTGGAAACTAAACTAGTGTTGGGTTATTGTATATAGTGTATACCACATTTAACACTGACTAATGCAGAGTTGCAATGCAAGGAGATCAGCTAAAAGTAGTTGGATCTGTATGTGCGTTATTCGAAATTAGTCGATTAATCGATTAAAAAAAAATTGATTAATCGAACACGAAAATTTTAATCAGTAACAACCCTAATATATAGTATAGATAGAGATATATAGAAACAAGGAGAGATGCATGAGAAATAAAGGATAGCAATTTAATTTCTTATAGAAACAGATACATACATACCCGTTTTGCAACTATATAAACAAAAGCCCTCTAGGACGTAGGGGACCATTTATGCTAGGCTCTGAAATCCACAACTTTTGCAACATGGTTCTGGGCTCTGCACACTTCTAGAGAAGCCTGGAGTAATGCCAAACAAAAATAAACGTAGGGCTTACAATGACTGGGGGAACAGGGGACAGGAACAATTTTGTTAAGATGCCTCTGAGTGGAGGAAAGGGAGGAACAGGAGAAGCCAGTGGGAAGTGAAGGAAAGGAGGTCTCTCCCCAGCATCAGTGTGAGCCGGAAGAGACAGCTTCCCACCCACCCTCCCTGGTATAGTAGGTATTTGGGTTGTCTCTCGTAACCTGTTTTCTTTCATAGAACGCCTGGATTCTAAGATTTTGTGGCAGTTGGCGGGTGTTGTTCTTTGCGGGTGAAGGAAGAAACCCCCAGATAAGGATGAATGCGGGACCCATCGGTGGTATGGGCTCGTTGGTGGTGGTATTCCAGCTAACGTTGGTTTGGCTAGAATTTGGTGAAAGGGTGCACTGCGGTCAGTGGTTTGGTTGTCTCTGAGCTAGCATGTCAGCTATTTTTCAGTTAAAGGTACAGCAGTGCATGGTGATGATCGTTATGGTAATTGGATGTCCTGCAAAGACCAACGTGACTATTTAAGGTTTAAGAGATGTTGTTTATATTTATGTTAATTTTAATTGAGTTTTTAATAAAGGGGCTGATATGGCCAATAATTTACTCCAAAACAGTGTGGTCTCCATTAATGGGGAAAGGGTAAGGGTTATGGAGTTGGGTTGGCCGGGTAAAGCAATGGGTGTATGTATCATCTGTTTTACTTTAGTCAAGCACAGGTGAGAAGTGGAAGATATTATTCTGATGTCCAAACCGCTTTACACCCTTCTTGGGGTGTAGCTGTCTCAGCCTAGTTGTATATTATAATCCATGAGAGTTCAGGGTATTGCAAAGACAACGCTTCATATCTATCTATCTATCTATCTATCTATCTATCGATCTATCTATCTATCTTCCACATCCACAGTGGATAAATGTTTGTTTGTGGACATTACTTGGGCATCCATAGATAGATAGATAGATAGATAGATAGATAGATAGATAGATAGATAGATAGATATGAGACCATCAGATAAACTACTTAGATAAGTAGACAGAGAAATAGATAAAAAGGGAAGCAAGACGAATAATACTGTAGCTACAGGGACAGCTATTAAAGGGTTACTAAACCCTATTTTTTTTTCTTCTTTTAAATAACAAACATGTCATACTTACCTCCTCTGTACAGTTGGCTTTGCACAGAGTGGCCCCAATCCTCCTCTTCTTCTGGAGTCCCTTAGCGGCGCTCGTGGCTCCTCCTCTTCTCGAGTGCCCCGAATCACTCTCCTTCGGGACATCCGTGCGGGCGTGCTCCCGTGTCCTTCTGCTGCGTCTATTGACACAGACAGCTGGACTCGGCCCTGACCCCTGGCGCCCACGTCATTGATTTGATTGACAGCAGTGGGAGCAATGGTTGCGCTGCTATCAATCTATCCAATCAGGACACAAGACTCCTCTGCTAGAGCTGGTTTGCTTGTCCCCGGGGCAAGAAAGAATGGGTTCGGGGGGTCTGGGGGGACTGCTGCATGACAGAAGGTTTTTCACCTTAGTGCATAGGATGCATTAAGGTTAAAAAACACAAGGGTTTCCAACCCCTTTAAGACATAAAGAGATACTAGTGGAAAAGACAGATGAGTGGATAGACAAACAGAGATTTTGCCTTATAAATTGAGACTGACCATAACCAAAACTAGTTTCCCTAATACTGAAAAAATATAGTTGAACTGAACAACTTTTGCAAATAGATCACTGATCACCAATACAAGATATATGAGCGGAAATGTGCTTTGTAACTTGATGGAAGCACATTCTCTCCAAATCGTGTTTTTGTTTTGTTTTTTTGTATTTTTAAGAAATGGCAGTAATCAGTGCAAATGGCCATTTGGTGAACAGGGCAAATATATTCTAAAATATTTCTGCAAATGTGCAAAATTCATATGGTTTAGAAGTGCAATCACATAAAATGATTGCCAAACCATAATTTGTTCACATGCAGTCCTTCTGATTGAGTGGCTAAGTTTCTTCACTAATGCCCCGTACACACAGGCAGAATGTTGGGTGACATTTGCCGGGACAAAATAAAACGACTGACATTCTGCCCGTGCGTATGTCGGTCTGTTCGACAGAAGCTGGCCATTTGGGTGGCTTCTGTCAGACGTGCATGCTGGAAAACCAGCAGCTGACAGACTCCCGATCAGCTCTCTCAGCCAATGGCAGAGAGCGCCGCTCATGGTTAGTACAGCAGCTCTGACCAAAGTGGGTTGCACTAAAAAAAAAAACTGTATTGTACACCAGGCTTAACTCTTTAAATAAAAATAAGGTCAGATAAGAGAGAAGATCAAGTGCACCCCCACCACTTGCAACCCATAGTTTATTTAGGTGCCTTTATATTGCTCACAGAGGCAGACAAATTGCGTTGCAAGATGCTGAGAAGAAAGTCTGACCTCTGACTTTGAGCAAAAGTCAAGATTGACTTTCTAAATATACCAAAGAATGGGGGTTAAAATCATGCATAGAAAGACCTTTAAACACAAATAAAGTTTTGCACAAATACCTTAAGGATTCTGCGTTGAAGGGTTTATGTTAGTAGCTTCACTTAAAGTGGAACTAAACTGTACCTGCTCCAAACTTCAAGGTGCATCACACACCCCTCCTGGGTCCCCACTCACCAAAAAGAAATAGACCCCTGGCTTTTCAGTCCAGGAGTAAATCAGGCTTTAACGTTGGCCATGAATGGCTAATCACAGGAGGATCCCTCAAATTTCTTCCCCAATCGTGATGACCGTGAGTGGATAATGGCACCAAAAAAAAGTGGCAGCTCAGCATAGCAGCGCTGGGGTTCTGGGTTTGTATCCCAAACATGCACCTTCATGTAGAGTTGCCTGTTCTCCCTATGTTGTTAACCATATCTCCTGACTCAGGTCCTCACATAAACTTATGGGACTGGGTGGTGGCTCCTCAGGTAAGACAAGTGAATTGAATGTGAGATGTGCTGGTGACCAGGGTTCAAATCCCATCTCTGCCATCACAGTTTAATATGTGCACTATGGAAGCTGAATTTCTAAATATGTGCAGGTGAAGTATATCTGCCCATACTATCAGTCTTCCTATAATAATGTCCTGGAGATCTCTGTCTGGCTCTGCACAGTATACACAGCCTGATCGTTCCTCTCCACACAAAGCCTCTGAATTGACAATCTGGTCCTCAAAGGAGTGGTTTCAGTTTAGACGTAATTTCCAGTGGTTGAGTCCAAACTTCATCACTTCCTGTTTCTGTGGAACGCATGCCGGATGCGGCGTCACCTGGGTGTTTTTACTGCAATACCTCATGCGATATGAATTTTCTCAGTTTCTAAATACCTATATACGTTGCCCAATAAAGCGTGTTTTAACTGTACTTCACTATTAGCCACATTTTTTATTTTTTGGTGCCATTATCCACTCATGATCATCACGATTGGGGAAGAAATTCAGGGGGGATCCTCCTGTGATTAGCGATTCATGGCCAACACTAAAGCCTGATTGACTCCTGGACCTTTTGGTGAGTGGGGACACAGGAGGGGTGTGTGATGCACCTTGAAGTTTGGGCCACTACTGCACTTTATTGCTTGGAGCAAATCTGCACAATTTATATGGACGTTTTCACATGTTAGTTAGATTTTTTTAATTTGAGCGCTGTAATTCCTTTTTATTTTAATTTGTTTTAGCACTTTGTGTACAGCTGCAACCACGTACCATATATACTCAAGTATAGGCCGTCCCGAATATAAGCCGAGGCACCTCATTTTACCACAAAAAAATGGGAAAACTTATTGACTCGAGTATAAGCCTAGGATGAGAAATGCGCAGCTACTGTAAGTGGAAAAGAGGGTCAACAATGCCCATTTGCAGCCTCACTGTGCCTATTTGCATGCCTCACTGTGCCCATTTGCAGCCATAGGTCCCCTAAAAGTTCAAACTTGGTAGTTAAGGGTTAGATGCCCCCTAGCTGCAGCCAAAATTTGGTGTCTCTGGACCCAAAGGGTCCCGAAATGACATTGCTGCAGATGGACACAGTTGACCGACTTTGGGGCCCAGTATACTAGGAACCTCTTTGGATATGTTGTAGTGTTGGTTCCACTGGGTTTGCACACCAAATTTGGGGTTCCTAGCACCAAGTGGCCCCGAGATACGGGCCGCAAAGTCGGGTTGGAAAATGTCATTCTCTGTTGCAGAAAAGTGCTTGACTCGAGTATAAGCCGAGGGGGGCACTTTCAGCACAAAACAATGTGCTAAAAAACTTGGCTTATACTCAAGTATATACGGTATTTAATATTCACTTCTAGCGCAAGTTAATATATTTACACATATAAACTGTACCTGAGCACCACAAACTGAAAACACTATTTAATTCATGTTTAATCAGAGCAAACTCACCCATATATCCATGTCCCCATGCTTTAATTTATTGAGAACACACTTAGAAAAACCCCGCTAGAATTTCTAGCCATGGATATCTTGAGTAATTTATGTAGCATTTACACCCTGAAATCCACCTTCTCTTATCTCAGACATGCAGGTAGGAGGGTGTGCTTAGCTGAGAAAGCCCCTCCTCCTCTCCTCCATATGAAAGACAACAAAATGCCCATGAAGACTCCTGGTATGTGTGACATCATTTAGGCCTAGGCCAGAAACCAGGAAGCAGCTGAAGGAAAGTTAAAAAATTGTTTAAAACAAATAGATATAATGTACTTTCCTATCTATTTACTAATGCTAGCAGTCTAAGGATTAAAAATGGTTATGTTGATTGAAAGAATATAGTTTTACTTTAATAGAGTTTGCAAACAAACTAAATTGGACAGTATTATGAATATAATATTTTTCCAAACTTGTTCATAATTTTCCTTTACCCCAAGGGAACACTATTGCAGTGAAATGTATCCTACAGGCTTTTCTAATTATAAAGCTAAAACATGTACATAATCTGGCAAACACACTTTAAACAAGTACTGCCCTTTAAACGTAATTTTGATTGATCATACATTGACCTCCTGGTTCTATTTTCTAGATTTAAAGATCAAAAAGGAAAAGAGCAAGGACTGATCTCCCAAGCACTTACGGGTCTCTGTCAGTTAACAAAATGACAATAGACATAGGTGTACTTTGCAAAGTATTCTGGGGTTGGGGGTCAAGTAACCCAGTCAGTTAATAAGGTGTCCTTTTAATTTCTGTTAGCTCGGACCCACTCCTTGATTAGTTCAGCAATTGTTGGAGATTTGCAGACACAACAATCCAGTCTACATGAGACATTACCGACCACGTAATTGGCAGGATCTGTTCATGGGTTGTCAGTATTCTTTGGAGTCATAGGTTGAGCTTTCTATAATATGGCTGCTATGAATGAGGCCTAGAGCACCGCATAGTTAATGTTAAACTGTTTATCTCCACTTATCAAACGTTTAGTAAAATGTGAGGACTGTGTTCTTTGCTATTTTAAATAACCTACGAAACTTCAGTCTCCAATCCGTTTAATAACCTGACAAAGTATTACTTTCTGTTATTTATATACCCTTTACCTTTCCTCAGTGAAGTTTTCAGCTACATAGCCAATATCACCAAGCTGTGTTGGGGGAAATTGTATGCTGCAAAGAAAGTAGATAGGGAATTGGGGCAAATACATTTTTTAATCGCTGTAATGAGGTAATTTTGTTTAAAGTGTTGTGGTGTTAAAGGAGTAGTATGGACAAAGCTTTTTTTGGCCATACTTCTCCTGGGGATCACAGAAGTGCACTTAGTTCTGCACTCCTGTGTCCCAGATTCAGTTGACAGTGGGCTTTAGTGCCACAGAGCCGGTCCAGCCTCTGCAGGGATCCCAACAATAATGTTAGGATCTACCTAATCAGCAGCTGGCTCAGCCTCTCTGAATGCTACTGAGAGCCTGAGACAGCCGTTCCTGCCCCCTCCACGGTATGGCACTCAATGAGCACTGGAGCGGTAGAGCAGAGGGAGGTAACTGACAGTCATCACTCTCTGCTCAATGAAGACCAATTACTAAATGATTTCTGGTCTTTGATCGCTCAGTACTCGGTGTAGAGTTGACTGGGGACAGCTGCCGCTTCTAATGCTTCATCCAAGCTCCAATCCAACACTTCTTTTTTAAACCTACGCTAGTGAAGCACAACCACTTTATTATTAATTGATACTCACTACTGTGCTTTCCACACCCCCCTCCCCAAATACTCACTGGTAGTGAAGAAGCCATTCCAAAATATCCCATTGTCTTTGGCTGGAGATAACACAAATCTAATAGCTGGTACACACTACAAGGTTTTTTTTCTTTGGTCAAGCCAGCGGGTTGAGCGGAATCAAACTGAAAGTTGTGGTCTGAGCCACCGTACTAAACCAACCAAAGTTAGTACAGCAATCTCCCCCGCTGAGCTGGTGTGTTCTGACAGGGGAACCCCCCCCCCACACACACACACACAGAACACTACAATCAGCGCTCTCTGCCATTGGCTGAGAGCGCTGATCGGGAGTCGGTCTGCTGCTGGTTTTCCAGCATGCTCCATGCTCGTCCGACATACACACAGGCTGAATGTTGGCCAGTTTTTATTGAACCGGCCGTTGTCTCCTGACATTCGGCCCATGTGTACAGGACTTAAGAATGCTCTCCTTGCCCCTTTTGCAATGTGAAGGCCAGGTGATTGGCTGCTTAGGAACTTATCAATGCATTGTGGTGGAGAAGAGAAGAGAGCCCCATATATTTTTCTGTACTTGAAAATACTTTGGTGGAGATAAGGTGAGTAATCAATAACCTGTTGCTTTCCCCTTAATGAGCAAAGCACAGTTCCACTTTAAGTCCTTCCTACTTTCCCATATTGCCATGGTATAGAAGTTAGGTTATATAAGAGTTTGTAGTGTAGTGATGTTCTAGAATCTTAATTGGTCATGGTTATAGAACACTTTCCTGTCAGTTTCCACAGTCTGTCTTTTCTATCAATAATGTAAAGAGTATAGAGAAGAGTATAGAGAAGCACAGAAGAGATGACACTTCCAAATGTGATGCAAATTCTTTACTGGAAGCAAAACTAAAGCATCTAGCTTTCAGACCCTCCTCCATTATATAATTTTGTTCCGAGGCTGAAGCACAGGTTCTCCTTCATAGGCAGTCATTGCTATTTACAGTACTGATTAAATATCAGACATCTGGCAGATTTTGTTGATCAGTGGTGGGTGAATTGCTTTAACTGGAGTTTGTAGGGCATGGGTGCTCAACCTTTCGAAAAGCGCAGGCCACTTAAGTGATTTGGCGACTGGTCGTGGGCCACTAGGGATGAGCCGAACACCCCCCCCCCCCCGGTTCGGTTCCCAGCAGAGCATGCGAACAGGCAAAAAATTAGTTTGGACACGAACATGAATAATCAAAAGTGCTAATTTTAAAGGCTTATATGCATGGTATTGTCATAAAATGTGTTTGGGGACCTGGGTATCAATGCAAAAAAAAAGTTTTAAAAACACGCCATTTTTTCAGGAGCAGTGATTTTAATAATGCTTAAAGTGAAACAATAAAAGTGAAATATTCCTTTAAATTTCGTATCTGGGGGGTGTCTATAGTATGCCTGTAAAGTGGTGCATGCTTTCCATGTTTAGAACAGTCTGAGAACAAAATTACATTTCTAAAGGAAAAAAATAATTTTTAAAGTACTCGCGGTTATAATGAGTTGTCGGTCCCGGCAATACACATAAAATTCATTGAAAAAAACGGCATGGGATTTTCCCACAGTCCATTACCAGGCCCTTTGGGTCTGGTATGAATATTAAGGGGAACCCCGAACCAAAATAAAAAAAACATTTAGTGGGGTCCCCCCAAATTCCATACCAGGCCCTTCAGGTCTGGTATGGATATTAACCACTTCACGACCGCTCACTGTATATATACGTCATTTTTTTGAAGAGGGATATCTCGGTAACGGCAGCAGCTGCTGCCACAACCGAGGTATCCCTCTTCACAGTGAGCGGTCCCCTTTCCGATAATGGTGGTCATCGCGGCGGATTTGCCGCGAGATCACCGTTATCGGCGGCGGGAGAGGTGCCCCCCCCTCCCGCCGCTCTCCCGCGCCTTCCGCCGCTTACCGGAATCGTCGGCAGCGGCGGAGGCGATCGGGTCCGTTCCCCTCCTGTGCATAGAGATGAGTGACGCTACGATGGCCGCCACTCATCTCTATACCATAGGAGGGCGGAAGCGACGTCAAAAACGTCACTTCCGCCCATACGTCTTAAAGGGGAATTTACAAATGTCATTTTTTTAAATGACATTTTTTTTTTTTTTTTTATCTTTGAAGTCCAAATATGAGATCTGAGGACTTTTTGACCCCAGATCTCATATTTAAGAGGACCTATCATGCTTTTTTCTATTACAAGGGATGTTTACATTCCTTGTAATAGGAATAAAAGTGATCAATTTTTTTTTTTTTTTTAAAACAGTGTAAAAAATAATACAATTAAGTAAAATAAATAAGAAAAAACAAAACATTTTTTGTTAAAACACCCCGTCCCGACGAGCTCGCGCGCAGAAGCGAACGCATACGTGAGCAGCGCCCGCATATGAAAACGGTAGTCAAACCACACATGTGATGTATCGCCGCGATCGGTAGAGCGAGAGCAATAATTCTAGCCATAGACCTCCTCTGTAACTCAAAAATTGCAACCTGTAGAATTTTTTAAATGTCGCTTATGGAGATTTTTGAGGGTAAAAGTTTGACGCCATTCCACGAGCGGCCGCAATTTTGAAGCGTGACATGTTGGGTATCAATTTACTTGGCGTAACATTATATTTCACAATCCAAAAAAAAATTGGGCTAATTTTACTGTTGTCTTATTTTTTTATTCAAAAAAGTGACTTTTTTCCAAAAAAAGTGCGCTTGTAAGACCGCTGCGCAAATACGGTGTGAAAAAAAGTATTGCAACGACTGCCATTTTATTCTCTATATATATATATACAGTATCTCACAAACGTGAGTACACCCCTCACATTTTTGTAAATATTTTATTATATCTTTTCATGTGACAACACTGAAGAAATTACACTTTGCTGCAATGTAAAGTAGTGAGTATACAGCTTGTATAACAGTGTAAGTTTGCTGTCCTCTCAAAATAACTCAACTCACACCCATTAATGTCTAAACCGTTGGCAACAAAAGTGATTACACCCCTAAGTGAAAATGACAAATTGGGCCCAAAGAGTCAATATTTTGCATGGCCACCATTATTTTCCAGCACTACCTTAACCCTCTTGGGCGTGGAGTTCACCAGAGCTTCACAGGTTGCCACTGGAGGTTTACCCATTCTGGTAAACCCCAGAAAAAAATTAGGCAACCCTCATACCAGTCTCCTTATAGGACACAAGGAGGGAATAGAGGGGGCAACGACTGACCAAAATGGCACAGGTTCAACAATCCCCTCCATTGGGACAGCGCCAGCATTATGGCCGAGGTCCTAATTTTCCTTCCAATCCTAATTTCCATCAGTCATATGGAAGAGATCTTCCTCCCCCTCAGTCTGGATTTGGCCCAGGCCAGTATGATAATTATAGATATGGTCCTCCATCATCTTATGGACCTAACCGACATTATAGGACATATGAGGATACAATGAGAGATGACCCTGGGTACAATTACAATTATAATGTTGCCATACAATATAGGTTCTTCCCCGTCCGAGCTAGAGAGTCCCACTAATCAATATGTTCCCCTGATTGAGGCAACTCCCTTAGAGAGGTTCAATATGACGAACATGGCTCTCATGTGGGTTCAAGAAATGAGCAGTATAACAGATAAAATACCAATTATAAGGGACAGCTTAATTGGGGTTTTCCCAGACCCAACCAAGGCATAAAAAGGCCCGTTGAAGAAAAAGAGGAACTAGAGGGGGGGAGAGAGTTCAGTTAAAAAAGAAAAAGGAGGTAATGAGAACTGGGATATTCAATCTCAGTTCTAAAGTGTTGTCAGTGTCTGAAAAAATATTATTGCATAAGGGTCTGAAGTTTGCTCCCCCTAGGAGGTTGAACAAATTTAAGACCCACATGGACATTCACAAATTTGTGCTCAAAATTAACATCAAGTGCACTTGGGTCTTTGTAATACCTCTCTCTTTAATCCTCCAGGTGTTCTTGCCTCATCCCTGAAAGTACTTCAGGATGTGGTTTTAAGGGACCTGGACCAAATTAAGGTTAAAAACTTCAAGGTATCAAAGAGGAGGGATTAGATTCCCTGTGCAATAACAAGGAATTAATTATTCGCCCTGTGGATAAAGAAGGGGGATTGTAATATTAGATAGATGTGATTATCTAAAAGAGATGCATAGGACTGTAGACCATAGAGACGTCTATATCTCCTTGCAAGGGGTCCCAGTCATTAAATACAAAAGAACATTGGAGGCTATATTAAAAAAGGTTTTGAATATAATATTCTCAATAAGAAAGAAAAACGATTTTTGGTACCTAAACCCCCACGTACCCCTATTCTCTATTATTTGCCAAAAATTTACAAGAGCCTTACCTGTCCCCCGCGGCGCCCCATAGTCAGTGGCATATATTCGGTCATGTCCCGGGTTGGCAAATATATTGATTTTTATTTACAACCTTTAGTGCAGAAAATGCCATCCTACCTTAAAGATACCCGGCATGTCATTAACTTGGTTTCTGGTTATAGCCCTAGGGGGAACATGTGGTTGGTAACTGCAGATGTGACATCTCTATACACCATTATACCTCATAGTTTGGGTTTAGCAGTGTTTATATACTACTTGGAGCTTCATTCTGGTCTGCCATCTGACCAATTCAATTTCATTATGGAGATCTTAGAGTTCTCAGCTATCCATAATTATTTTTGGTTTGACAGACATAGAGGGGTGGCCATGGGGGCTAAATATGCCCCTAGTTTGGCCAATCTTTTTATGGACAAATGGGAGGAGGACATCATCAATGCCCAGCAGAATCCTCATTTGATTCTGTGGGCTAGATATATAGATGACGTCCTCCTCCTGTGGGATGGTAATGGTTCAGAATTGGATGAATTACTTGCCAACCTTAACAATAATGATAGAGGCATTAGATTTGTTCATGAAGCCAGTTTGAGAGAAGTACATTTTTTAGATCTGGTAAATTCTATAAGAGAGGACAAGTTTTATACATCTAATTTTTTTAAAACCACAGACATAAATTCTTACATCCCTCTTGACAGTTGTCACATGACTATTGGCTTAGGTCGGTTCCAAAAAGCCAATTTATGAGGTTAAGGCGCAACTGTACAGAGGTGTTAGCATTAGTAAGACCTCATCTGGAATATGCAGTTCAGTTTTGGGCACCAGTTCTCAAAAAGGATATCGCGGAACTGGAGAAAGTGCAGAGAAGGGCAACCAAACTGATAAGAGGCATGGAGGAGCTCAGCTATGAGGAAAGATTAGAGGAACTGAATTTATTCACCCTTGATAAGAGGAGATTAAGGGGGATATGATCAACATGTACAAATATATAAGGGGTCCATATATGTAGCGGGTTCTCTATTTCTTTATCCACTTCCTTTGGTGTCACATCCTACTATTTCTTTCAGTTCACATTTGTTTCCCTTTGGATTACTGTGGTCTTTGGGTCATGGTCACTTTTCTAGTTAATTTTATACTCTATTACAGATATATCCAGGCTTTACTTGCTCCTGATGAGTGGAAGTTTATCCACGAAACACGTCAAGATTTTTTACTGATGCTATGTCACAGCAACCATGCAACAGCATGCAATTTTTATCCTTTACTTCTGAGGAATATGAATCAATTTTTATATTATGGTTTTCTACTAATATGCCAGTTATGTTTGTTCAAGACAATTGGGTTGGGCTATATTTGGCGTGAATTTGGGAACTACGATGTATATTGTTAGTTAATATTATTATTTTATTATTTTTATGTGATTTACCAATCATGCTTACTATATTTTGTATGTTTTTCACTGTACTGAAATCCATTGCCTAATATGCTCTAGTGTACCCAATAAATTACCTTTTATTATATCAATTGATTCAGTACATTCCGGTGGTGTGTTGCAATTAAAAGTCCCAAATTCCTTTCTGTCTACTCCTCTTCCAAATACCATCCCCCTTCCCTTTCTCCCTTTCCTTTTTTACCATTAGAGACTGAGACGATGTTACTTACCAGTGGTCGTCGTCCCAATTATAGTCCCAACTATACCTGTTTTTATCTGATGCTACAATTTCCCCACCCCCCCTTTCTTTTCCCCTCCCCTTTCCTTTTACCTTCCAATTCCTTTTTGATACAATTAGGGATGGAGACAATGGTCTATTATTACCGTTGCCTCATTTAAAGTCCCATTGTGATATTTTGTTTTTAAATGTTCTTGTACTTTATTTGTAAAAAAAATTATAAAAATGTAAAGAAAAAAAAATCACATTGAACTGAACTCAAACCATTATATTTTTCATTTGAGACAGCCCATCACTTCCTGTAACAATATAGGGGTCAGAGGACAGAACTGCAGTGCTCAGTGTGGGCCACAGGATCACAACACCTTGAAATATCTTTTTTAATTTTTGTAATGGTCTGGGGCAATTTAATTCAAATTTTTCAAGTTTAAACACTCTTAAATAGTTTCATTGTTTTTTTTTGTTAACATGAGAGAGTTGCTTTACATATTCACTAAACGCTATAAAGGACTTTTATAAAACTTTTTTTCCCCAAATTACAAAATATTTTATAACACGCATTCACAGTTTTGTAAGATAA
The DNA here is from genome assembly GCA_028564925.1 of Lithobates sylvaticus. Taxonomy (NCBI): domain Eukaryota; kingdom Metazoa; phylum Chordata; class Amphibia; order Anura; family Ranidae; genus Lithobates; species Lithobates sylvaticus. The sequence goes on along the minus strand of CM053031.1, from coordinate 50,014,757 downwards.
ATACATTTGTGTGACAGTTTAGAAAAATGTAGACATAGTCTAGTTCTGCTTACACTTGTTTTATAAATGTTGTTACTTGTTTTGCGCATTTATGCAGCTCTGATATTTACCCATATAGTTAACACTCCAAGTTCCATCCAAATCATAGTCCAAAGTCTCTAGCACAGTCGTATAGATATGTGCATATATTAGGGCTATTTTGGATGGAAGTTGATTAATCAACCTATTACCTTTTGCAGTGGGTAAACAGATCACCTGTTGGAAACTTCTGGGGTTATTTCATTGCAAATTCCAAATATGAAGAAATTAAACCTCAAAACATAATAAATCTTACAGCAATATTTCTAATAAAGTTGGTCTTTTATGTTTGTGCTTCTAGATATGAAATAAATCCCATTATTTCTGTATTTTTTTCAGTACTTTTCTAGTATCTTTTTTTGCAGGGAATACTTTTATTTTAGGTGGTAAAAAAGCCGGCACTCTTGCTTAATACAGTTACCTTCACATCTGGTCGCCAAAGAGTCACTCCGTCATCTTGCAGCCTGCTAATGAGGTCCCTCATTTAATTAATACCATAAGAATTTTAATTCTGACTGAATCAATTTAATGTGATGTGATTTTGTCAGCTCTATTCCCCAAGTAAAAAGTGAGCCTGATGCTTATTACATACATCATTTCATGGGCTCTGCATTCCCTGCTGACTTAAACAAATTCTAATTAAGACTAATTAAAGCATCATTTATGAAAGCGCTTGTGATAGCTATGCAAACATTCTGGTTGGGTGTGCTGTGCATAGTAATTACCCTAGTTAATATTAAGGCTGGGTCCTTAGCAATTAGGTCTTCCAAAAGAAGGGTTATGCAGAATTTAGCCTTTTTCAGGGATAATAATTAATAAAAAAGAATGTTTTAAATACATGTTAGCGTCCTGATTAATGAAACTCATTTAGAAAATTTAGGAATGTTTGAATATTTGGGGAAAAAAGTCCAGTTACTTAATTTATGACAAATGATTAAAATACAGCTTTGGGAGCATTTATCATCCCAAACAATATTTGCAAGGCAATATGATAAATGGTGTATATAGTGTATATTTATTTATGGTAGTGTTTACTATAAGTGTGTTTTATTTTCCTACCTAGTCCCTGTCTATCTGATCTACATTTTTCTACCTGTGACAAATTTGCTTTTCATCCTGTTTTTTTTTTTTAATTTGCAATATTTTTAACTTACCCATTTAATGTATCTTCAATTTCCAGTGTCATTTATATTTATACAACTCTCTCTTTTTTTTTTTTTATGGTTGTCATGGTTAAGCTGCTCACAAAAGAGTCGTAAAGTGTACAAAACCAAATTGGTGCTAGAAGCAGGCAGTAACTACCAATAAAGCATGGAGCTCACAGCAGGCTTAGGAGTGAAGTGCAATCTGAAAACTTAGTCCAGTGACCTCATACAGAATTGTTAAAAATTGCAGATGGAGCATTATTTAAAGAGACTCTGTCATTCAGATTAGATAAAATTAGCACCCTGCAAGAAAATGCTTCTTATTTACCTTTCAGGAGGGCCGTGACTGAAATCTTCGCTCTCTTACAGAACTCTAGGTGCGGCTGCTATCCATGTTTCCAGGTGTATCCTTGCACCAGCTACATTACTACAGTATACAGCAAAGGTAATGACTTATGTGTCAGAATCCATGAAATCAGGCCGAGACAGATGTACAGTTAAATCACACTTGTTTAATAATAAAAGTAAAAAGAACAAATGTAGTCAAAACATAGCCAAAGTTCAGTAACTGGAACGGATAGCCAGCCAAGCCAGAAGTCAGGGATCAATGTAGTGGAACAGCAAGCAGCATATGGAGCCAGAAGGGATGTCAGCAAAGCAAGTCTTGAACAGAATAGCAGGTGATCGTTTCTGTGATGTCGATCAAGGCGAAGGCAGAGCTTCTCTGGACTGGACAGCTTAAGTAGGCAGGACTGACAAGCAGGATATCATAAACAGCTGAGTAACTGTGGAGAGAGATGGGAGCTGGCAATTAGCCGACAGCTGAGTGGCCAGCTCAGAGAAGTAGGGGCATTGTGTTACAGGGTGGTGGTGCTTTGGGATTTTTGTTGAGTGACATGGTCACTTAGAGGAACTTAGAGTTCCCCATTGAAAACGTCATTTATGACGAAACGTCGTATGAGAAGGCACGCAGCAACGCCACCACGCAGACTACACAGATTTTGAATTGGAGACGGGTTTGCACTGACCGGCCGGCAGTGTTTTATATTGTGCTCGTTTATTCCTTACTCATGTAAGTGCTTTTAATCTTTTACGCTGATTAAACAATTTATATCAGTATTATGCTATGGGTGGCCCCCTTCTTTTATATATCTGAGTGAATTAGCTGGAGGTTTCTGGGTGGAGCGGACGTTGTGGAGATCTCTTTTCCCTGTGAGTGGTCGTTCCCGGGTGGATTTGTCCTACCAGCCATCGCCTATCTTGAAAGCTGCAGGCTATATTTACAGTGCTTTATTTATACAGCCATCTGGTAAGCCTTCAATCTAACAGGTGGTTGGGATCGAATTATCTTCTGCATGTCACAGTGTGAGAATACAGGCCAGTCACGGTGGTGCTTTTTCTGAACATTGCAAATCTGTTGGCTACATGAAACCTGATTTTATGCTTTAAAGAAGACATTTTTAAAAATTGGACTACTGTAGTCACTACTGGACTATAATATCCAAGCAATTTTGTGTGCTCCTCCATGGCCACATTTGATGTATAAAATATTTTTTTCTGTTTAGCAATTTAAATCAACTTTTTGTATATTTGTTGGCGCAGCTTTATCTAAATTCCACATAGAGTAATAAATAGACTATGTCAAACAGATCTCGAATTTCCAGTAACTGGTGCCGCATCCCGTAGGATGGATGAAAAGTATATTGGATGGGACTTTTGAGAGACACTGTAGAGGAAAAAAAATTCAAGTTTAAGAACAATGTGAGTCACATATACATAATGCTTGCATGAAAGGTCATATGAATACCCATCAATAAAAAGCAAACAAGATTGCAAATGTTTGTAAATGAGCTCCAACGCGTTTCAACTTTCATAGACATTCAGGGAGTTAATGCGATGGGTAAATTCTGCAACAATATAAAATAAACAAATAGTACAAAAATAGAATAACAAAGGCACTGTTACATCATAGCAAACAAGAAAACAAAAATTCATAATCAAAACACTCACAATTCCCTAACTGCAATGCCAATGTTCAAAAAGTGAAGCAGAGTGTATTAAGCAGTAACTTAATTGATGAAGTACCTAAAAGAACAACCTTCTCTGTCTAAAAGGGTACTTCAGTTAAATGTAAGTGTAGGGTGCCTTGGTGAAATTCCACCAAGAGGCAACCCCATGACACTCTGAACTCCTGGAAACTGGGTTCATTGATCCTAGACGTCATTTAGTCTGGAGGAAGAACGGTGCTGGACTTTGGAGCAGTAAGTCTATGGAAGGCAGCACTGGGGAGGACATGAGTATTGCAGTGAAAGCTGCTTAATATTTTTTGTATATAACATTAAAACAATTTCAATAATTGGGATTTAATTAAAATCCTGTTAGTAAACCTTAACCCCTTTTCAATATATTTACTGTATATTTACATCCCGATAGTCCATATCCTCACTTTTTGAATGGCCCCTAAATATGAGACCAGATTTTCCATGAACACCTAACCCATGTTACAAGATGTTGCAATATATACATATATATACATAATATATATATTTTTATATATATATATATATATATATAATATTATATTTTTGTTGCCATTTCGTGCATAATGTTTTAAAAATAATCATATTTTCTACTGCTTATGTACTGCTGAAAGTTGAACTTCTGTTTCTCCCTTTCGCCATTAATACATGTTTCAGTCTTTAAAATTGTCCTGCTGACAATTTAAAAAAAAGGAAGTTAGATTTCAACTAACAGTTATTATGGTGAGAGCAAAAAATAAAGCACCTCAATTAAACAGAAAAAATAAAATTGAGCAGCTGAGTGATATGGAAATTAAGAGTACTAGTTTAAATTACCACGAATTACCTGGCTTGCCAGTGGGTCAGGCCTTCAAGACTAAAGTGGACCACGGTACCCGCTGAGTTTAATGACATGACAATTTTGAGCACATTCATGCTTTAAGTGTTCTTTTGATCTGCATAGTAGTCAATGTAAGTAAAAGTTACATTCTTTTAGAAATAATATAGCAGTACTACATGTGATATAGAAGAAATGGGTCTCTGACTGGGGAAAAAGAGCTAAATCACAGACCAAAATACATTTATCCTGAAAAAAAACCCAGGCTAGAGATCAGGAAAATTACAGCCATGAGCCCTTGTAATTGTTACTTACGTAAATATACAATGAAAATTCCTAGATGCGCTCCCACTTTGTTGTCAACGGTTTTCAAATATAATGGAGCAGTGCTAAAGATATCAGCACAGATCAGAAAGATTTTTATACAGCTATATATATATATATATATATATATATATATATATATATTATATATATATATATATATATATATATATATATATAATATATCTTTTTTTTTTTTTTTTTTTTGAGGTTTTGAGAAAAAGATATGATTATATTATCAGCTTTAAGTCTACTGTACAATAGGACTGAATCCAAAGCAACAACAATATATCTACTTTAATTTGTTCATATGGATGCATGCATGCAAACGTTGTATTATGTTTAAAGAGGAACTATAGTTTTTTTTTTTTTTTTTTTTTTTTAGACCTGTATATGAAAGGGAGCCATTTAAACAAAACTCTCTGCCCTTAGCTCGGGCATGCAGGCAGGAGGGTGTGCTTAGCTGAGAAAGACCCTCATCCCCTCCACCAGATGAAAGAAATAAAATGCCCTTGAAGACTCCTGGGATGTATGACATCATTTTGGCCTAGCCCAGAAACCAGATAGTAACTGAAGAAATGTAAAAAAAAAGTTTTAAACAAGTAAATATGATACTTTCCTATTTATTTCATAATGATAACTTACACACACAAGGACAGTAACTTGACAGAGTAGTGCTAAAGAATTCCAAACTGAGAATTTGAATTGACTGACACAAGTGTTTACTGCCTCCCACAATCAAAACTGGGTGGTGGTAGACTGGGGGATCTTGTAACTTAGGCCTGGTTCACACCTATGCATTTTTTAGTGCATTTTCACTTTTGCAGAAACAAACTACAGCCCATTTAACATGGTTTCCTATGGATGTAGTTCACATCTGTGCATTTTATGGAAAGGGACAGGTTTTTTTTTTCTGGTCTTTGGTTCCATAGACTTAAGTGGTTTAAAGATGTGTATTGAAAAAACGCAAAATGCACCTGCAATATACAAACTGCAACCTGCATAGGTGTGAATAAAAAAAGAGTGCAGTAAAATGATAACAGAGTTGTTTGTAAGACAAAGAACCAAAGAATCTGTCCTGTGATGGAACTCCTCTAGTTCAGACGGATATTATATAGGCATCTGACACGTTTTGGGGGACAGTCCCCCTTCATCAGAGCAAGCCTCAGAGCTTACAGTTTTTTGTCTTAGAAGAAGCATTTGTCTATGTATAAATTCCAGATATTTCTTCATTTATTGCATACTGTATATACTCGAGTATAGGCCGACCCGAATATAAGCCGAGGCACCTAATTTTACAAAAAAATTTGAAAACGTATTGACTCGAGTATAAGCCTAGGGTGGGAAGATGCAGCAGTTACTGAGTAAACAATACCCACTGTGGCCGTTTGCAGCCTCACTGTGCCCATTTGCAGCCTCATTGTGCCCATCTGCAGCCTCACTGTGCCCATTTGAACCCTCATTGTGCCCATCTGCAGCCTCACTGTGCCCATTTGAAGCCTCATTGTGCCCATCTGCAGCTGTACCTTTGATAATTAAAACAGCGAGTGTCTCCTGCTGTGTCATGCCCATCAGCAGCCGTACCTTTGATTACTAAAACAGCGGGTGTCTTCCATTGTGTTATGTCTGTTCGGCGCCATTCATTGTAACAAAGCCCCGCCTCCTCCTCGTCCGTGATAGACGATACAATGCTGGGAAACTGTATCAGTGTTCCATTTATCATGGACGAGGAGGAGGTGGGGCTTTGTTACAATGGAAGGCCGCCGAACAGACTGCATAACACAGCGGGAGACACCCGCTGTTTTAGTAATCAAAGCTACGGCTGCAGATGGGCATGACACAGCAGGAGACACCTACTGTTTTAGTTATCAAAGGTACGGCTGCAGAGTATACACTCGAGTATAAGCTGAGGGGGGGGGGGGGTGGTTATCAGCCTAAAAAATGTGCTGAAAAACTCGGCTTATACTTGAGTATATACGGTATATATGCTGTCCTGTTCTCCTACTAGTGCCGTACAGTGTACAGCTTCCCCTATTTTAACACAAGTAGGTGCAACTGTATGAGAAGAGCTCTGTCATAACAAATGTGAAAACCACATCAAAACCTATATTTTTTTAATAGAATAGAGTGTGTGTTCAAAGGCAATGGGTTGATTCACTAAAACCAGAGAGTGCAAAATCTGGTGCAGCTCTGCATAGAAACCAATCAGCTGCCAGGTTTTCTTTGTCAAAGCTTAATTTAACAAGCTGAAGTTAGAAGCTGATTGGTTACTATGCACACTTGCACCAGATTTTGCACTCTCTGGTTTTAGTAAATCAACCCCAATGCATCCAAATTTCTTCATTATGCCTTTAAAGTGATTGTAAAGTCTATTTTTTTCCCTATAAAAATAACAAACATGTTATACTTACCTGCGCTGTGCAGTGGTTTTGCGCAGAGCAGCCCTGATCCTCTTATTCTCAGGTCCCTCTTCTGAGCTCCTGGCCCCTCCCTCCTTTTGACTGCCCCCACAGCAAGCAGCTTGCTATGGGGGCATCCACGCTGAGTCACAGCTCCCTGTGTCCATTCAGACATGAAGCCCCTACCCCTCTCTCCCCTGATTCCCTAGCTGACTTTGATTGACAGCAGTGGCAGCCAATGTCTCAGCCAATCAGAAGGGGGGAATCTTGGACAGCTGAGGCACTCATGAGCATTGCTGGACATAGAGGGACCTCAGGTAAGTGTTGGGGGGGGAGGAGCTGTTACACAGAAGGCTTTTTATCTTAATGCATAGAATGCATTAAGATAAAAAACCTTCTGCCTTTACAACTCCTTTAAATATTTCCTGAAAAGATCTGTTTTTTATAAAGACAATTAATGCCTTATGGTTAACGTTGTTAAAGAACCAAGTATAATCCCCTAATTTGCATATACCGTTAAATCAGCCACATTCTAAACACATTTTTAAAAACATGAGCTAAGTGAACTTGTGGCCAGGCTAAATTTGTTCACTAAAGCTGTTTAATTCATTCTCGTCCTCTGCTCCCCCTGCTACCACCTACCAGATTCCCTGCTCTGTTGCTGTATTAAAGATGAGAGAGCTAGAAGGCTGCTGAGTCACTGCTGGAAGGAGGGAGCAGGCTGAACTGGTAAAAGAAGGGTTTATATTACTTCAGTGTTTCAGGTATGAACTTTGAGGATTAATTGTGTAACAGTGGCTACAGCTACAGAAGTCATTGAGGGCTTTTTTTTAAATCTACTGCTTGTTAAGAAATGTAAACAAGCCTTGCCTCACTAAATACAAACTATACCTGAGACACTTATTCAGAATTAATTTCCATAATAAGTATGATTCTGTTTAGCAAATTTTACTATTCACTCATCCCTGTAATTCCGCCTACACACGATCGTATTTTCCGACAAGAAATGTTGGATGTGAGCTTGTTGGCGGAAAGTCCGATCGTGTGTATGCTTCATGGAACATTTTTTGTCAGACTTTCCGCCAACAAATGTTGGCTAGCAGGTTCTCAAATTTTCCGCCAACAAATTTTTGTTGTCGGACTTTCCGATCTTGTGTACACAAGTCCGTCGGACAAAAGTCCGAAGTACAAACACGCATGCTCAGAATCAAGGACGAGCTGGAAGCACTCGGTCTTGTAAAACTAGTGTTCGTAATGGAGATATCACATCGGCTCGCCGTACGTCTTGTACGTCACTACGTTCGTAATTGTTGGCCAACATTTGTGTGACTGTGTGTATGCAAGACAAGTTGGAGCCACAGTTTTGTTGTCGGTAAGTCTGATCATGTGTACGGGGCATAACACTACATAGCCAATAGAGTGAAAGCACTTTCTCTGTTAAAGAATAGAATGGCATCATCTCCCTGACCCAATATGCTGGTTGGGCAGTTAAAGGAGTAGCAATAAACTGCTCACTTTGCTTGTTGCCACTTGTAAGTAGTGTCGACATCAGTCTGAACCCGACTGAGCCATCCCTCCAGGATGCTGTCAAAGAGGACAGACAATAATAGGCTCTGGAGGCATGCCCCATCTCCCAGCTGTACATATACACGGGGCATGTATATGTGTCACTGCAGAACAGGGAATGCCTCCAGCTCCCTAGGTTGGTCGTCTGCTTTGATGACTTCCTGGCTGGATAGCTCAGTAGAGTTTGGACTCGTATCCAAACATGCCTAATCTCATCCCTGCTTGTAAGCATGTACACCGTGTTAGACTGACAGCACTGTGCAATGCAGCAGGAATTTACTGGCAGGAGCTTGCTCTCTCTGAGTGTTATGCAGAGGGTTACAGAAAGCTAAATCCAAGATCTGAGGTACTTTGCATTTAAAAATAAATGTAATGGTCCACTGTTGCTTGGAACATCCTACCAATTCCCCCACACAAATGGCTTTGTGTTTTGTATTATTGGCCTGAACATTTTAGGGGCTATCATTGACTTAATTTGATACACTTAATAGGGATCCATGACAATATGGGCCCTCTTCTGGAGTCTATTTGTGAAGAATGACAGAAAGTTACAGGGTCTATAAATTCATAAAGGTCTATGTTATTTAGTCCTTTCACCTTGTATCATTTGACAGTGTTAAGAATCAATGTTATTTTCAATTCACTAAAGGTATCATTGCATTGATCTGTTGAATTGAATGCATATATATTATAAATCTTAACATTATTCTCTAGGAAAAAGCAGGTAAAAAATTATTACACATGTTTTTTCCTAACAAAAATTTATTTTATTTTTGCCTTACATTATCAATGAGGTTCTATAAAGTCTGTAATGGGGGGGGGGGGGGGGGGGGGGGGGGGGGGGGGGTGGTGGGGGGGGGGGGGGGGAGGGGGGACCATTCCAGGTGGAGAGATAAAGACAATATTTGATGGCCATTCTACCCAGTGTGAGATTTTTGTCAACTGAAACCTTTTGCTGCAAAAGTTAATATTTTATAAGTTTAAGGAACACGTGTGAATTGATGTTAAAATCTCTGACATGTTTCAAACATCAGTAATTAATCAAAGAGTGCCTCCAATTAGAGACATATCTCTCTGTGCTTTCTGAGTTTGCTAAAACTATTATGAATAAACCATAATAGTAAATCCCCTATAGCTACATTGATTTAAAACTCAAAAGTAAGAGCAAGAGCAAAAGCCCACCCTCTTACTTCAAACATTTATGCAAAGTGGTGACTACTGGCCACAAGGTAGCTGAGAGACACTATGGAGTCTGAAGCATAGATAGATTGTATAAGATAGTTATAATGGTATTTAGGAGTCGTATGCTCTATTTTCTTATTCTTCAGTATACACTGATTGTTATTTATCAATACTTATGTATTTTATTTTAATTGTAGATTTCTTATTATTCATATTTGTTATACTGCACTCTTGATGAGGCAGCAATGTTGCCTGTGAAACGCGTAGAGTAAGGAGAATTAAACAGATTCCAAAATGATCTTGTCATAAGGCTTTAATTTATAGATTTTATATGCATGTCAATCCCTTTTATAATGAAATTAAATAAACTATGATAAACAGTCATTTTTAAAGAGATTTTAATTTGTTTTTGTGGTGCCTTAAATATCCATGATTGTTTCTTTTTGTGTTGGCTGTACAGACATGCACTGCTGCATTCTTTATCAATGCGTTGTGAGCATATTTTTAGCATTGTAAAAAAAAAAAAAACAATAAAACTTTGTAACAAAAGATGGGTTACAGAAAAGCAGCCCCATAAAGCCAATGAAATTCAGAAGAAATAAGTTAACCATTTAGTTGCCTATGCTGGATGGGATTATATTATTCAAACAATAAGACTAAGCCCTTAAGTATGAAACATGTTAGAGCTGGAGAGTTCTGCCAAAATTAACTTATATTTGTGGACCTATGCAATTATATTCATTAGAAAGATCTTTCTGGTTTATACAGTATACACAAAAATCATTATGATTATATAACTCTTTTGTCTCAATCTTTAATTTAAAAGGTATCCAAACTCTTTTAAATAGTTCAGCCATTTCGGTTTCTCCTTTGAGTGGGATTTCCCTCAATTTCATTCCATATCTCTGGAATCATCTATATTTCATGGTCCTTAATGTGCTCATTGTTTTGCCCCAATTGCAGATAAATACTGTACGTTTTTAATATGGAGGTGAACCCTAAAAAAAATTGATAGTGTACACAGTTTTTTGGGGTTGCCGAAGAGTGGAGCCAAGTGTTAGGATAGTGAGACTCAGGGGCGGGCTGGGCCGGGGGGCAAGGTGGCAATTTCCCCCCAGGCCGTCACAACTTATATGCAAAACGGCCGGCGGCCGCCCACTAACTTTTTTTTTTTTTTTTTTTATTTCTCAGAGAAAGTCTGCACGGCCGCAGCGGCGTGTTGTATCAGAAATGTAGCCACAGCGTAGTTCTATCTACGCTGTGGCATTCTGGGAGATGTAGTCCATGCGACCGTCCGCCCTGTGATTGGCCGAACAGGATCATGTGCGGGCGGCCGACATGGGCACCTGCGATTGGCCCGGCGAGGCTGGTCACTTGTGGAGTGGAGCGGTCTGTGGGTGGCAACCGCTTGCTTGCAGGAGTCCCGCCTCTCTGCCTGGCACTCTGTGTTTTTTCTGAGGACTCTCTCTCTCTCTCATCTACCCCCGCCCAGTCACCTCCTCTGTTAGTGTGCATGCCCTCTCTGTCAGTGTACCCCCTCTCTGTTAGTCCCCCCTCTCTATCAGTGCCCCCCCTCTCTATCAGTGCCCCCCCCTCTATCAGTGCCCCCCCTCTATCCGTGCCCCCCCTCTATCAGTGCCCCCCCTTTATCAGTGCCCCCCTCTCTCTCAGTGCCCCCTCTCTATCAGTGCCCCCCCTCTATCAGTGCCCCCCCTCTATCAGTGCCCCCTCTCTCTCTCAGTGCCCCCCTCTCTATCAGTACCCCCCTCTCTATCAGTGCCCCCCTCTCTATCAGTGTCACCCCTCTCTATCAGTGCCCCCTCTCTATCAGTGTCACCCCTCTCTATCAGTGTCACCCCTCTCTATCAGTGTCACCCCTCTCTATCAGTGTCACCCCTCTCTATCAGTGCCCCCCTCTCTATCAGTGTCACCCCTCTCTATCAGTGTCACCCCTCTCTATCAGTGCCCCCTCTCTATCAGTGTCACCCCTCTCTATCAGTGTCACCCCTCTCTATCAGTGTCACCCCTCTCTATCAGTGTCACCCCTCTCTATCAGTGCCCCCTCTCTATCAGTGTCACCCCTCTCTATCAGTGTCACCCCTCTCTATCAGTGCCCCCCTCTCTATCAGTGCCCCCCTCTCTATCAGTGCCCCTCTCTCTATCAGTGTCACCCCTCTCTGTCAGTGTCCGCCCCTCTTCTGTCAGCTCACCCTCTGTCAGTGCTCCCCCTTTCTGTCAGTGCCACCCCTCTCTGTCCGCCTCTGTCAGCCACAGCAGAGTGCACCATGCCAGCCAGCCATCCACTGACCCACAGCAGGGAGCCAGGCCAGCCACCCACAGCAAGGTGCCAGGCAGCCACCTACGGTGACCCACCCACAACAGGGCCAAGGTGCCAGCCAGTCACCCACGGTGAACCCACCCACACCAGGAAACCAGCCAACCACACCAGGAGCCAGCCACGGTGACCCACCCACAGCAGCGTGCCAGCCAGCCACCCCCAGGAGCCAACCAGCCACTGTGATCATCCACAGCAGGATGCCAGCCAGCCACCAATGGTGACACACCCACACCAGGAAGCCAGCCAGCCACAGCAGGGTGCTGACCAGCCACCCACAGGAGCCAGCCAGCCACCCACAGTAACCAGCCACAGAGGACGCAGGAGTCAGTCACCAACAGGAGCCAGCCAGCCACCAACAGGAGCCAGCCAGCCACCAACAGGAGCCCGCCAGCCACCAACAGGAGCCAGCCACAGAGGACGCGGGAGCCAGCCACAGAGGACGCGGGAGCCAGCCAGCCACCAACAGGAGCCAGCCACAGAGGACGCGGGAGCCAGCCACAGAGGACGCGGGAGCCAGCCACCAACAGTAGCCAGCCACAGAGGACGCGGGAGCCAGCCAGCCACAGAGGATGCAAGAGCAAGCCACAGAGGACGCAGGAGCCAGCCAGCCACCAACAGGAGCCAGCCACAGAGGATGCAGCAGCCAGCCAGCCACCAACAGGAGCCAGCCACAGAGGACGCAGGAGCCAGCCAGCCACAGAGGATGCGAGAGCCAGCCACAGCTACAGTACCCAAAGTTAAGGTAAGAGGAACACTACACAGTGCCAATTTTATTTTTACTTTGTGAGATTTTGGGGCAGGGGTGAGAGTCATGGCACAAGGAGGGGGTCCCATGAGGACCAGAGCGAATGAAGGTGTTCACTGTACACTCTGTTAGAAAGAGCCCCCCCCTCCCCCAGGTCCCATTATACTCATTTGAAGCCTCCAATGGGTCATGGATGGGGTCTCTCTCTAAGGCCCCTTTCACACTGGGGTGTTTTTCAGGCGGTACAGCACTAAAAATAGTGCCTGTATACTGCCTGAAAAAATCCGGCCCCTTTAACTCCAGTGTGAAAGCCGGCGGGCTTTCACACTGGAGCGGTGCGCTAGCAGGACGGTCAAAAAAGTCCTGCTAGCAGCATCTTTGGAGCGGTATAAGAGCGGTGTGTTCACCGCTCTTATACCGCTCCTTCTCATTGATTAGAATGGGACACCGCGGTGAAACCACGGCAATACCGCCGCAAAGCGCCGATACGGCGGCACTCTGCGGGGGGTCTTTAACCCTTTTTCGGCCGCTCGCGGGGGGTAAAACCGCACCGCGAGCGGCCGAAAACCGCGGTTAAAACGACGGTAAAGCAGCGCTAAATATAGCGCTGCTTTACCGTCACCGCGGCTCCCGCCCCAGTGTGAAAGGGGCCTAACAGACACTTTCTAATGGACACTGTTAGAGAGAGACCCCCCCTCCAGGTCCCATTAGACTCTGTTTTAGTCTCTAATGGGGCCTGAAAAGGACACTTTCTAACAGCAGGGAGCCAGGCCAGCCACCTGCAGCAGGGTGCACTGTGCCAGCCAGCCACCCACCCACTGACCCACAGCAGGGAGCCTGCTGGCCGCTAGCCATGGCCTGTGCGTTCTGCTGGCCTGTGGGTCCTGCTGGCCATGGCCAGCTCACAGCAGGACACACAGTGTTGAGGGCTATTTTTAGACTACTAGATGGGCACTGGCCTGGGGCAGGGTGAATAGGGTGTATGGGGGGGATAGATGGGATGTGGGGTTCAGCTGCAGGTGTCAGGGTCTCTCACCTCAGCGATGGCAGCTGCCTGTGCCAGCTCAGCGGGTCCCTGAGCTGATGGGAACTGGTGAGGCTGCGCTGATGGGCACTGGTGATGGTGGGCTGATTCGGTGGTTCAGTGGGCCACTTGACTGGACTTGCCCCCCAGGCCTAAGGCTGCCAGCCCTCCTCTGGTGAGACTCCATTGCTAAAGAGAAAAGAAAGGTATGGCGCTACTCAATCAACACCATAAACACTATAGCATAATAAAAAAACATAAATCAAACAGTTCAACTGTGTGGAAGTCCCAAAAACTGTACCAAAATCTTCAATCCAATCACTGTGATGCAAAGATGTGTGTTGTTTTAAAATTTCCCTCCACCGTGCTCCACCACAGAAAATGTGTGAAAAAAAAAAACACACTCATCAAACATCTATAACAAAATTTGCCTTATTATCCAGCTTATTGTTCACCAGCCGTCAGGGAGATCCTGTGGTAATATCAGCTCTCAAGCCCAGAAATTTCTCCAGATATCTCTCTCTCATACTTTATTCAGAAAACGGATCCATAAAACTTAAGCCAATAATAAAGGGTAAAAAATGTGCACTTACATTTAATGGTGCTAGAAGTCAGCACCAACATATACAGCCTCCGTGTGCGCTTGCTGTAGGCTCCAGAAGCGGCATGTATTCCAACAGTCTGATGCACGACCTAAGGTGAACCAGTAGTGAAGTCAATGATGCCAGACGTGCCTTTTACCATTAAGTTTTAAATAAACGTACTGCACCATGATGTTTTATTATACTTTTCCCAGGTCCATTTTCTGAATGATGTATGAGAGAAAGATATCTGGAGAAATTTTTGGACTTGAAGGCTGATATTACCACAGGAGACGAATTTTGTTATAGTTGTTTGGTGAGTGTGCATCTTATACACACTTTCTGTGGTGGAGCACGGTGGAAGGAAATTTAAAAACAACACACATCTTTGCATCACAGTGATTGGATTGCTCTGTGAAGATTTTGTTACAGTTTTTGGGACTTCCACATGATTGAACTGTTTGATTTATGTTTTTTTAATTATGTTATAGTATTTATGGTATTGATTGAGTAGCACCATACCTTTCTTTTCTTTTTAGCATTTTTGTGGTCTTATCGCTTTATAGGGAGCAGCTGCTCTCCAAAAAGTTTTTGCATTTTTGAAATTTTGCGCAACACCTTATCACCTATTTTAATTTAGTGAAACTCCATCACATATTCATGGGAGTTGCATCATCAATGGCTGCCAAATGGATGAAGGAGGAACGTGCCAGCAGTAGAAGAAACTGGCATCAGTGGCTGTGTATAAGCTAAAAAGCACATCGCTGTGAATGGTCGAACAGGACCATCCCCAAGATAAGCTTGCAATGATATGCACCTGCTATCCACACCTCCCCACATTAATTCTGATTTATGGTTACTGAACTTCCTGTGCATTGCAAATAAAGCGTCTGTTAGTCAAAACGTTTTGTATTTTTGAAATTTTGTGCAACACATTATAACCTATTGTAATTTAGTGAAACTCCATCACATATTCATGGGAGTTGCATCATCAATGGCTGCCATACAGACGAATGAGGAAGGTTATGAATGCAAATAAAGCGTCTGTTAGTCAAAACTTTTTCTTATAGTATTCTAATCAAATCACATCTCATCACTTTACAGCCCATTGAAAAACCCTGTTTACAGACCTCAGTAGCTGAAGCTAAAATTAACACACCCAAGTAAATCACTCACCACAGTGATTTATTTCTGATCAGACTGCTCAGTCCATAATTTCAATAAATGCAATTGCTTTGATAGATAGATAGATAGATAACCTATCAGGCTTTTAGGATCCTTTTTCCTGTGTTAAACGTCTATTTGTAAAGTAAAAGCAAAAGGAAATGTGAATGCACAACAACATTTTAAAAACTTGAAGCTAAATGTCAGGTGAAAAAAATTGTCAGGAAGGACATGCCAGTATACAGAATGGTGCATTGGGATGAATATCTGTGCACAGACCGCAAGAATGTGCACATGCGTCTGTTACAACTGCTGGCACTAACCATTCCATTTAAGCTGATCTGAAGTTTTGTGTACAGTGTTCCTGTGAAACCTGTTAACTACAATGCTATATCTGACTATCCATTATCGACCTGTCCTATTTTAACTTCTCCTGAAATTAACCTGTACCGACCTTGACTTGCACTTGGACTACACTTCTGCCTGCTCCTTCTGACCTGCTCATCCACTACTGGCTTCAGCCTGAATTCCAACTATGCCTCTGCCTATATGATTATACTCAATCTAATGAAAGCAGAAAATCTGGACTGTAAATGAAACACCCCATGGAAAGAGATGCCTCCATCGATATAATAGGCAATGAAGAAGGGGGTTGGGACGTTAAATGAGGCACATAGAGGAACCGATTGTAGAAACTAAAACATTTATTAGACAAATAATACATAACGTAGTATATCCATTAAAATGAATATTATAATGTGAATATTGTACTGGTGAAATGACCATGAGCCAATGCATGACATCTAATGCCTCGTTTCCACTGAGCGGATCGGTTTGGTACGGTGCCTGCTGCCTGGCCAGTCTCTGCTGACCTTCTGCCGGCTGTGTGCCCAGTCTCTGCTGACCTTCTGCCTGCTGCGGGCCCAGTCTCTGCTGACCTTCTGCCTGCTGCGTGCCCAGTCTCTGCTGACCTTCTGCCTGCTGTCTGGCCTGACTCTGCTGACTTTCAGCCTACCTACCATACCAGCTGCTGGCAAGAACCACAATTTATCATTTATGCCACTCCGTGCGCTCGCGCCACCTTTTCACTTTACCAGGGTCCCAAGCTGGAGGTGTAAGAGAGGCCACCCTCATTACTTCAGGTTCCTCAACCAGGTACATGAAACATATATTGTCTAACTACAAGAGGCGTGTGTATGTTTCCTTTGACCTTGCTGTGCTTTCTGTATTTATTTCCAGATCTGTGCAGAAAATCAGCATGAAACCACTCCTGTACTCTTCCTCTGTGTAAAAACTGAGGCAGACTAGTCACTTCTCCTGTCTCTGCTTGTGCAGGATGACTGGTCTTGTATCCTCCCCTTTGTCATTTTCTGTAGGCAGCCTGTAGTGTGTGGAACTTCTAGGTCCCACCCACAGCTCTGCTCTCTGTGCAGACTTAATTCAGCACAGTGATGATGTCACTGCTACTTATAAGGCAATATCTGGGTTTGCAAAAGCATTTAGAGCCACGAAAATGAATTTCTATTGTGGATTTTAATTTGTGGATATAATTTGTGGATATTGAGGAATATATCTCAAGGAAAACATTTGTGCCTGGAGTTCAGATTTAATATAAATAAATACAAAGACCCAAAGCATAAGGAATTGCTTGGAATGCACTGATATCCATATGAGAGAGCGTGCTGAAAACTTTACATGTACTGTATTTAAAATACTTCAGATAAACAAAAACACGTCAAAGGTTTTTGTTAAAAAAATAAAAATAAAAAAAAGGCAACTGTAAATGTGAAAATCATTGAACAAAAGCACTGGCTGATTTAATATTGCACTGATAGGAGTCAACAATTTTGATACTACAATAAAATCACCTTTTTTGCTACCCCTGAACACAGTCTCACCGAGGCCTGCCACATAAACGGACATTTTTGTATATCCCTGGTGTGCATTGTTTATTATTCTTTTTTACCCTTTTTCAAATCTTTGTATAATCTTTTAAAGCGGAGCTCCACCCTAAAGTGGAACTTCCGCTCATCGGATTCCTCCCCCCTTCCGGTGTCACAATTGACACCTTTCGGGGGGAAGGGGGGACAGGATACCTGTCTTTGATAGGTATCCTTTTCCACTTCCAGGAGTCCGGCCGCGGGGCTCCCTCCTCCTCCTCGCCCGGCCGCCGGGCTGAGAGGCGCAGGGCCTTGCGCATATGCAGTAGGGTTCCCGGCGTGAAGCCGAAAGGCTACACTGCCGGGTTACCTTACCCACAATGGCGGTGGCAGCACCCGACAGCTGATGGAGACATCAGCTGCGGTGCTGACTTCGAGGGACTGCAGGACAGGTAAGCGTCCATTTATTAAAAGCCAGCAGCTGCAGTATGTGTAGCTGCTGGCTTCTAATTTTTTTTTTTCCGGAACACCCCTTTAAGTGAGTGTCTTGTGGCAAGGCTGGTTAAGCCCTAATACACATATTTACTGTTTACCTGACAAAGTTTTGTTTTGCTATTCCATCATTATTCATTTGATATACTCGTTTATGACTATTATTACGCTGTGTCACCACACTGTGCAATACTCAACGTTTCTTGGCTATTTTTCCTGTATGATCGCCTACATTTTAAGTCTCAGGTAGTTAAACTGTTTGTACTATATTTTATGTTAGAGTTTAAAAAAGGTATTTAAAAAATACAATAGTAAACAATTTAGATGGTGAAATGTAATAAGGCATTGCTTATATATTTACATGTGACTGAAATATGATATTTTTAGTAACTAAGTAAGAAGATACTTATTGCATGATGAGAGTGCTCACATGACCTCACAAGACATGGGTCCAATTGAGACATCCAGCCGAACTGGCCCTGGAGTCACTAATAGGTAAGTCTATAAAAATCTTTAAATGCCGATTAGGTGTAAGGATAGTGGTGAGGACAATGTGGACTTGTCCCCAGGCTTTAGGTTTATTTTAAAAGATGTATGTTGATTATTTCACCTGAGATTTTGTGACAAGATCTGGACACAAATGCACTATTTGTGGTCTCTGAGGACCAGTTTTGAAAACATTGGCTATAAGACATATTCTACTTCGAAGCTACAATGGCTATTTTTAAGGAATGGCAGTTTCATTAGTGGATCTAATTTTACACAAGGCATCTGTGGTAAGGCAGTCTCGGTGGCTGCAAGGAATTCCTGACCTAGCACTAATGAGCCCTATGACTTAAAAGCATGTGCCTTACTGTATATATACACTGAGCAAAATTATAAATGCAACACTTTTGTGTTTGCCCCTATTTATCATGAGCTGAACTTAAAGCGGTAGTAAACCCGCTGACATGTTTTTTTTTTTTAGACACCTGTAAGGGAAAAGGCATAATGAGCTAGTATGCACCGCATACTAGCTCATTATGAAATACTTACCTTAGAACGAGGCGTCGGTAACTCACCTGGTCCACGCCGAGGTCGCTGACATGTTGCCTCGGCGTGTCTTCCGGGTATCGCGACTCCAGCGCTGTGAGTGGCTGGAGCCGCGATGTCGTCACTCCCGCGCATGCGCACGGGAGACTTCGTCCTGGCAGGGTTCGTATTCTGCCGGCCTTTCAGCCGAGAATCTCCCGTGCGCATGCGCCGCTGCAGTCAGCGGCGTATTGCACGGGGAATATCTCCTAAACCGTAAAGGTTTAGGAGATATTTTTTTTACCTACAGGTAAGCCTCATTATAGGCTTACCTGTAGATGAAAGTCCAAAATGGGACTTTACTTACACTTTAAAGATCTAAGACTTTTTCTATGTACACAAAAGGCTTTTTTCTCTCAAATATTGTTCACAAATCTAAATCTGTGTTAGTGAGCACTTCTCCTTTGCCGAGATAATCCCTCCACCTCACAGGTGTGGCATATCAAGATGCTGATTAGACAGCATGATTATTGCACAGGTGTGGCCACAAAAGGCCACTCTAAAATGTGCAACTTTTCTTGGAAAAGAGGGGGCAAACTGTGTAAGGAACAGGTTATAGGAGTTGGGGTGGCTAGAAGTGGAAGTGGGGTTATGAAGGTTGTGGTTTTAGGTAAATAAGTACTGGAGTGGACAGGAGACTTATTCCTCAATATTGGAGGGCAACCAGGATCCCTCCCCAGTCCCAGCTCTTCAACACCATTGCTGAAATTAGAAAAGTGGAATACCTCACAGCAACAGCTATAGATTCTATGGATCTTTTAAATAAAATATGGGCTCCCTGGTCCGTATCCTCTTTTGGTATGGTGCCATCCTATTCTACCTCTCCCTAATCTACTCTTTTCCTTTTTAGCTGTATTAATACCACAGGCTGAAAAAATAATGGGCTATAATGGTGTGCATTTCTTCTTATTTCATGTTTTATGTTAAAATTAGTTACTAATTGCTGTTTAAAGACTGGAGACCTTCTGCTAGTTCTTGCCAGACGCCAGTCCATATCCATCCTTTGCAACAGCAGTAAATGTATACTTCTCTATTTTTCTTTAGTTTTAACCTGCTTCCTTGTCACTTGTAAAATTTCAATTTTGAATTTTCATTTTATATACTTTAAAATTCTCTGTGAGATTACTCTGTAATCATGTATTATTAAGACTTGCGCTGCTTAACTTTTCTGTACAACTGATTTATTGAACTTGACATCACTTCTGTACCAGCCACAAATATATACTTTGTACTTTTTTATAAAACCTAATAAAAATTACATTTATATTAAAAAAAAGAATAGAGTGGACATTTTAACTGCAAGCATATTTATAGGGGTTGGTGATGTTAGGTATAGAGCAGTGGGTATGCTGTTGAAAAATCAGGAGCCCTACTTCAAATCTTTCTTTAGGGTTCAAGTACACGATGAGCAGTTTTTTTTCCCATTAAGCCAAACTCAAGCCATTCTTTTTTAATTTTGGATAAGCTTCAGTAAATTGTTTTGCAAAGTGTTTTGTTACAGTTTGTCTCCCCACTGGGAGATTTTATAGCCCCAAATGAGGAGAAACCTCTTCAATGGGGATTACAGTAAAAAACTATATAAAGAACAAATTGTCCAAGAACAAATTGTCCAAGAACAAAAAGTAAAAAATAATTAGCACCCATTCCCTCACCACTGTCAGTGATAATGTGTACATCTTAAAGAGGTGTGCCCATCAACATTTTTTTTAAAAAGTCAGCAGCTACAAATACTGCAGCTGCTGACTTTTAATAATCGCACACTTACCTGTTCCAAGGTCCAGCGATGTGGCGGAACGATGCCCCCCCTCGTTCCCCGCTCCGCTCGCGGCACCGGCATCCTTACTGTGGGCACCCGGCTGTGGCTTCACAGCCGGGCACCCACTGCGCATGCGCGAGCGGCGCCCCACATCGCGATACGCCGCACAGTCATCTGGGACCTGTCACGTGTTCCAGGTGACTGACTGACTGCCGAGGGAAAGTGACATTTCTAGCCCTAGCAACAGGGAAAAATAGGTAAGTGAATTTTTTTTTTTTATCCAATTTTTTTTTTTTGTCAAATTTTATGTCAATTCACATAATGTTGCCATTTTGGTGGAAACACCACTTTAAAGTGTATCTATACCCAGACCACACGAAGTGATGAGCAAAATTTTGTCAAGATCAACAGGTGTTTTCTGTACCTGCTGAAAATAGAAAGCTAATGCAATTATCACATCTAATGCCGCGTACACACGATCAGAATTCCCGTCGGAAAAAGATCCAATGGTTTTCCCGTTGGAATTCCGACGGAATTTCGCTCAAACTGTCTTGCCCACACACGGTCACACCAAATTCCGACGGTCAATAACCCTGCGACATACAACACGTTCGACGGCACTATAAAAGGGAAGTTTAATACTTCTGAGCATGCGTCAAATTGTTTACGAGCATTTGTCGGAATTTTGCGTGTCGGAATTGCATACACACGATCGAAAAATCCGATAGAAAGGTTTTCCGTTGGAAAAATTAAGAACAGGCTCTCAATCCAAAGTCCGTCAGAAATGCCAATAGAAAAAGACCGATGGGCATACACACGTTCGGAAAATCTGATGAACAGCTCCCATCGGACTGTTTCCATCGGAAACTCCGACCGTGTGTACACGGCATTAGGACTGGCAAGCTGCAATATATTTTTGTGTTTACATACGCTTTAATGCCCTTCAAATAGAGCAATACAATTACTGGGCTCTGTATGGCTGTGTATGGCCTGCCTTTTCCATAGGATTAAACTGTTCACCTGTTATTCATTGTTCAGCTAATATGCTTCTATTAGGTCACAATGAACAGATCAAGCACAAGTTAAGTTACAAGGGACTTCTGTTACAGAGTACTGACATACGAGGTATTCAAGACTTAACATTCTCAGAGCAGCACAAAGCAGTGATAATCCAGTGTTAAAATACTTTGTTCAAGGAGTTACATCTGCACTCGTGTTGTTTGAGATTGAAGGAGACAAGCGTATCGAACTTGAGAACAGAATAAGAATGAATGGAGCGCATGAAAAGATTTGCTTGAAAAAGAGACTAAAGCTTAACCCTGTTATTCTGGGATGTAGTACTTTTACTTTCAGGGACGTAGCCAGGGACAACAATAAAACAAAAAACTGACACTTTGAATTGTAGCCAGGCTTAGCAAAAGCCATAAAGTTACATTCCATGGAAAATTAAAAATTAAGCACCGAAACGCATACAAGGAACTCATCCTTTCTGCTCCGTTATTCATCAAGGCATTGCTTGTACTGCTCAAGCCCACTCCCTTTTGGCAGTAATCTGGTGACCCAGAGAACCCCTGTTTGTGATGCCAGAGAAATTCCCAAACCCACCTATTGCTGACTCCTTGCTGCCCCCCCCAAAACAGAAAGCAAATGTAATTGCAATGAATTTACACAGCCACCAATCAGATTCCAGCCTCCCTTGGCAACTTGCATCTAATTGGCAACACAGGAAGCAAAGAGGGAGGTACATAGCACAGGCTTTGGAAAGTGCCTGAATGAGGGCTGGTTGCATGTGAATGCAGATTAAGGGGGATTTTAGCAAAGTTGCAGTGCTTGCTGGTGGTTAGTAGCTCACTGACTTCCTTCACTTCTTGCCTAAAAGTGAATTTTACCAGCAGCAAATTGAGTTTTCCTCATTGCAACACCCCCCCCCCCCCACAATATAATCAAGCCTCCCATCTCCATTCTCACCTAGGCGAGAATGACTTGCCCTGCTCTTGAAGCCTCCTGGAATATCCCCATCACATATACAAGGAAGCTGCAGGATCAGGGACACAAAATGGGTAGATGGTGGACCTGCCAGTGCATCATCAGGAGCCGGCTGCATGAGCCAGGAAAAGGCATCTGGCTCTCCATGACATTGGAAGGGAAAATAGAGGGGTGACACCCAGCCAGTGCAAGAGGAGCAGTGGATCTCAACCGGACAGTCAGAGAAAAAAAATGAATGATCCAAGATGGTTCTGAAACTTGTATCATTGATCTTTATCTCCAAAATGTATTAGTCGGTATTGTCTGGCAGTGCCCATAGACATGAAATTGTTGTGGGATGAACATTT
Source organism: Lithobates sylvaticus (assembly GCA_028564925.1). Classification (NCBI taxonomy): domain Eukaryota; kingdom Metazoa; phylum Chordata; class Amphibia; order Anura; family Ranidae; genus Lithobates; species Lithobates sylvaticus. Next base: position 49,991,823 of record CM053031.1, on the reverse strand, counting down.
CCCTGCAAACATTACATTAACCATATTTAGATTAGGAGTTACTAAAGGTACAGTGGATCCTGGATTGTACAGGAAGAAGAGGGATCTTACATTCCATCTTCCTGACGTGCTAGGAAATAAATAAAGGACTGTATTAAATTTAAAGATTTATTTGAATCTACAATTGTGACAGACCTAGCCGGGACACAGGCTGTTGGAGGGGACTGAAGGCGAGCCTATTACCTTGCGATTATGGGCCCTGGCATTTGGGGGAACAGTGCTCTTTGAGCTTCAAGCCTGGGATCCCTGAGCTGGTGGTACTTGGATTCAGGTCCATGCTGGCCCCCCAATACACATAGAATCTGTATGTGTATTTGGCATATTAGCAAGAGACGCTAATGTCATGACTCATGAACTCCAGCCACCTGTCTGTTGTGTTAATGCATATAGTCTGGCTTGTAAGAGTATTTCACCTATTGTTGTATGTGCTAATTAACCCAGCAATTGAATGAAGGAGTCCAGTGTTGATTAAGATAATTAGCTCATGCTAATTAGGTAAAGCTGTAGTCATCTGGCTGTATATATGTGTGACATTTCAAATAAAGATTGATTCCTGATGTGCCCTACACTGGTGTTGTCTGGTGACTGGGTGAGCTAATGGGTCTTGGATTGTATGGTACCGGACAGAGGAAGCATTTACGGCGGACATCTTGGGTACGAGGTCCGTCACAACAATACTTCCATCACTTCTGTGTGGCAGCTTGAGATGTTGTTAACAGTTACTACTACTGTCAAATTACAGGCCTTTCCCTGTCCACAAGTTTTACCAGTAACTAGTTTGTAGTTTGCAACCATAGAAATTCTGGACATGCCAGGTTAAAGCTACCGGTCCATCAAAACAATTTATAATGTGCGAGGGACATAAATATTTGTAACAAGTAGTCGTCAGTGAATATGGTATACGATACGGTCAAGCATTTCACCCTGTAAGCCAACAAAGTAGACTTATAAACCTCTATATATATATCTAAATTATTTAAAGTATAGAAGCCACTTAATGCCACTCCAAGGCCTTATTAAAGGAGACTCTGTTGCCAGAAAAAAAATAAAAAAGATATATCCAGAAAAAAAAGATTATTAATACCTATGAGGTGACACTGATCGTCGCTGTGACATCCACTGGCCAATACGTTGCTACAGTATCTGGTACTGATGTAGCATTTGGCAGATGGAACCACAGCTCACATCGGGGGGGGGGGGGGCGCATTCAATACAACAAGAATATTTATATCCTTTGCTGGTTGCAGATTCTACAGCCACAGTAGCTCTGCAAAAGTGTGAACATTGGAGCTACCGCCTACTGGACTGGTGAGGACTAGTAATCTTCTCTGCAGGGTGGATTTTTATTAAGATGAACTCCAAGTGCATATTAAAGACACAAATGAACAAAGCTCCGTATTCATGAATACATCAGTAAAAGAGAATTTCAGGATTAAAAATAAATAAACCGAGTGTAGAACCCTCTACTGTGTGCTAGAAGTAGTGTAGGGTTTGTTAGAGTAATACAATTTAGTTAGTTCAGGGCTAAGCCTGGACTGTTGAATCTGGGTCAGGGTTCAGTGACTCAGGGCTGGATGACTCATCCTAACAGCTCCTCTGGTGCCTCCCCCTGTTTATGGGACATTGGAGAATGTTCTAGAGCTAGTGGGCAGGAGGTTAGGAGGAGCTGCCTGGAATTTTTATGAGGCCTCAGCCAATCCCGAGTAGTGGGCTGGCAGGGGGCAGAGCTTACCTCATAAATAGGCATGGGCCATGCCAGCGGGGGCAGTTGGATGGAAGATGGAGATACAGTGCTCAGGAGGCTGTCTGTGCCACTAGTCTGGGGGGGTTGTCCTGCCTTGGGCCGTGGCTCAGGTGCTGGAAGGATCCTGCATTAACACACAGGAGAAAGCTCTTCCTGGAGGCACAGGAGCAAGAGAGATGACAGCGTGAGTAGATCAGCACTACTGGGGACTAAAAAGAGGGGAGACTGCCACATGTAGACAATTCTCCCTGAAGACAGCGGTGGGCTTAAGTCTTCATCCTTTCCCAGGAGATCTCCTGAAGAGTCAGCCGGGTGGGCTGGTGAAGAGCCAGTCTGGAGAACTGGGGTGGAGAAGTTAGCCCGGGGGGTTAGTGAAAGGGGTAGCTGCAGCCAGGTGGGTTGGCAGTGCCTGAAGAGGTGGTGCTGGTATCAGTAGCCACAGGATAAGTGCAAGCTGTTTCACTGACATTTTGCTACACAACAAGGTATTGCGAGTCTCTGCCTGTAAAGGGCCATTGCTAAATCTGACTGAGAGCCTATCAGATCAACTAACAGTGATTCAGCTGGAGCCAGCGTGCAAATGTCTGCAGGAGGAAAGCAGAGGAGACTGTATGAAGACAGTATATACAGTGAGGGAAAAAAGTATTTGCACCCCTGCTGACTTTGTACGTTTGCCCACTGACAAAGAAATGATCAGTCTATAATTTTAATGGTAGGTTTATTTTAACAGTGAGAGACAAAATAACAACAAAAGAATCCAGAAAAACACATTTCAAAAAAGTTATATATTGATTTGCATTTTAATGAGTGAAATAAGTATTTGAGCCCTTCGCAAAACACGGCTTAGTACTTGGTGGAGAAACCCTTGTTGGTAATCACAGAGGTCAGACGTTTCCTGTAGTTGGCTACCAGGTTTGCACACATCTCAGGAGGGATTTTGTCCCACTCCTCTTTGCAGATCCTCTCCGAGTCATTAAGGTTTAGAGGCTGATGTTTAGTAACCTCAGCTCCCTCCTTCAGCTCCCTCCACATATTTTCTATGGGATTAAGGTCTGGAGACTGGCTAGGCCACTTCAGGACCCTAATGTGCTTCTTCTTGAGCCACTCCTTTGTTGCCTTTGTTGGCGGTGTGTTTTGGGTCATTGTCATGCTGGAATACCCACCCACGACCCATTTTCAATGCCCTGGCTGAGGGAAGGAGGTTCTCACCCAAGATTTGACGGTACATGGCCCTGTCCATCGTCCCCTTAGCAGAAAAACACCACCAAAGCATAATGTTTCCACCTCCAGATTTGATGGTGTGGATGGTATTCTTGGGGTCATAGGCAGCATTTCTCCTCCTCCAAACACGGCGAGTTGAGTTGATGCCAAAGAGCTTGATTTTGGTTTTATCTGACCACAACACTTTCAACCAGTTTTCCTCTGAATCATTCAGATGTATATTAGTAAACTTCAGACAGGCCTGTACATGTGCTTTCTTGAGCAGGGGGACCTTGCGGGCACTATAGGATTTCAGTCCTTCACGGCGTAGTGTATTACCAACTGTTTTCTTGGTCACTATGGTCCCAGCTGCCTTCAGATTGTTGACAAGATTCACCTCACCATTCTCACGCTCATTGAAACTCCATGAGGTGAGATCTTGCATGAAGCCCCAGACCGAGGGAGATCGACAGTTATTTTGTGTTTCTTCTATTTGAGAATAATCTCACCAACTGTTGTCACCCTCTCACCAAGCTGCTTGGCGATGGTCTTGTAGCCCATTCCAGCCTTGTGTAGGTCTACAATCTTGTCCCGACATCCTTGGACAGCTCTTGGGTCTTGGACATTGTGGAGAGATTGGAATTTGATTGATTGGTTGCTTCTGTGGACAGGGTCTTTTATACAGGTAACACAAGAATGCTCCTAATCTCAGATTGTTACCTGTATAGAAGACACCTGGGAACCAGATTGATAGGGGATCAAATACTTAAAATTCAAATCAATTTATAACTTTTTTGAAATGTGTTTTTCTGGATATTTTTGTTGTTATTCTGTCTCTTACTGTTAAAATAAACCTACTGTTAAAATGATAGACTAATCATTTCTTTGTCAGTGGGCAAACGTACAAAATCAGCAGGGGATCAAATACTTTTTTCCCCCTCTGTAGGAAGATGTCCCTGAAGTTGTTGCTGAAGTTTTGCTAAAGTCAAGTGGGCATCCCATAACCTCCCACCACTCTCCAAGTTATAATTCCTCAATAAATAACAAAAAAAAAAAAAATCACTGACTGTTCTCTGACTCTGGAGTGCCTGTGGAAATTTGGTGTGCCTGGCTGTGCAGAAGTGGGGGATCCAAGTTCATCTGCGGCTCCTCAGGGGGTGTGCTACACTACATACAGTACATACTCGGTCCAATGCTGCATCGGTCCCTGCTGCTTCTAAGACCGAGAACTGAGTGATTAAAGACCACCAATCACTCAGTTCTTGGTCTTTAGTGAGCAGAGAGCTGGTGATTGTCAGTCCCCGCTCTGTGCTCTGCCCCTCCAGCACTCACTGGAGTTCCGGACTATGGAGGAGGTGGGAGCAGCTGGCTCAGGCTCCCAGTGGTGTGCTAAGAGGCTGAGCCAGCTGTCAGTCCAGGCATCTGGGTAGATCCCAACAGTGGACTTTAGCTCACTGTGGACTAAATATGAGTCACATGAGCACAGAACTAAGTGCACTCCTGTGACCCACAGGAGAATTAGGGCCAAAAAAGTTTTGGCCCTACTTCTACTTTAAATATTGTTTTCAGACACAAGCAGTATAAGTACCTAAATTTGGCTTGGTATCATCCTCTGATAACCTCTGTGCTGAAGTGCTCATGTGCTTACAAGGAACATGCTGTCCCTAGGGATAGCAGGATGACAAAGAGGTGAACTCATCATTTTGCTGCTTCTTCTTTCACTGTCCAGTTACATACAGGAAAAGGAACAAAATCAGCCCTCTGCATTGCCAGATAAGGCTGTCTTTTTATTTTGCAAGATTCATTTTTCATTTTGTATTGCATTTCTGGTGACTGAGTTACATTAGCCCACCCATTGACCAGTATACTGTATATCCCTGCAAGAAAAATTGTCAGGAAATTATTTGCTTGTGCCCCATGAATGACCTGAGTGCCAAAACCAATCACAGTACTCAGCCAGCTAATAGCTACAATACCATTTTCCTTTACTTTCCTCTCATGCCCATTAGCAGGGATATTTAAGGCACACAGAAAAATCTTCTCCACAGGAAAAAGTGACAATTTTACCATTTTCCTTTACTTTCCTCTCATGCCCATTAGCAGGGATATTTAAGGCACAACAGAAAAATCTTTTTTCTCCATTTTTCCCCTTCACTTACCTCACCAGTTCTTCTGCTAGACACCTATGGCCTAGATAAGAGTATTTTGTTTTGCCCCCAAACACCCCCTAAAATATGCACAAATATTTCCCTTTTTTTTTATTGTTTTGGTGGGGGGGGGGGGGGGGCACAACCCCCTCCCCCAACTGCTCTATACACACTATATACCTACCTCTTTTTAGTGGGGCATCTTTAGGGAATGTAAAACCCATTTCCTATTTTTTTGTGTTCTTTCCCTCCTATTAGCTTGCTTGGTAAAAATGTCCAGTGCTTTCCTTTTTTTTGGGGGGGGGGGGGTTGAAAATGTGGGGGGGCTGCCAATAGTGTTAAGTACAGAGGGTCTGGCCAAACTAGCACACATATCCATCCTTCAAAGTAAAGTGTGCAAATACTTTCCACACCTTGTTCCAAGATGTTGATTGTCTCACAAAGTGACTAATTTTTTTTCTTGATTCCCTTCATCGCCACAGGAATGGGCAGACTTGTGGCTCACTTTGCCAAAACTGCGGGAGGGGCAATTGGGGAAAACAGTCAGATGGGGTCCCATGTTTAATAGTGTAGTGATGTTGGCTTGTTTATGCTCGGGCGGATCTCGGATGGTGGTGCCATTACGCACACGGGTTAGTTCTACTGGCGTCTCCAAAGTGGCAGTCTGTGCTTGCCACCTCCAGAGGAGAATGCTGAAGGACTCCCCTTCGTCTTTGTCGCAGATGAAGCGTTTGCGTTGACTCCCCATGTGATGAGGCCGTTCCCGATGAGGACCCTCACCCCAGAACAGAGGGTCTTCAACTACAGGCTGTCCAGAGCCAGAAGAGTGGTGGAGAACACTTTTGGCATCCTGGCCAGCCGCTTCCACCTGTTCTTGACGGCAATTAACTTGGCGGAATACAAACTGAACCACATAGTTCTTGCCTGTTGCATATTGCACATCTTCCTCAAAAGACATAACAGGAACTATGTGGTGCCCGTTGGCCCAGATGTGGAGGGCCCTCCAAATGCGGACCTCACAGCCCTTCAAGTGGCACATCCAGGCTTGCCCCCTCTAAATGCCTGCGCGGTCCGCGAGCAATATATGGAGTACTTTGTGGGTAGGGGGGCCATTGCTCTGCCTGACGATGTGTGAGAGGCATTTTTTTTAATAAATCTTATTTCCAACCAACCTATGATTTCTTGTCATTTCATTATTCTTTTTTGCTTATTTTACCTTGAAATTTTTTCCCTTTGCCTTTGGGAATGCACTTTCTGGGCAACAGTCTCTTCTTCCCAAAAAGATTAGTCTCATGTTGTGTGTTTGATACCTAATCTTTGGTCTAGATAAGGTTTGTACTGCCTAACTGACACCCAAAATACTCCTTTTCATCACCAGAAAAATCTTCTCCACAGGAAAAAGTGACTCTGAATACTGCAAGTGCTTATTATGGCCACCTAGTTGGTCACAAACTGCACATTGATCACAAATATTGAGCTTAGCCACACCAGTTGTGGTTTTCCACTAATCAATGTAAATAGCAATATTGCTGCATACATATCAAATAAGTAAATGCTCAACTGGCTTTTGTTTGCTTGGGATGAGTTTTGTATTTCCATACAAGTCTATGGGAATGTAAAACCCATTTAAGGAAAACCAGTGGGGTTTACTCTATCCATCCTTCAAAGTAAAGTGACACCTCACAGATTCAGGCTCACAAAAGGCAGCAGATGATGTCTTGTATGCTCACCAAACACAAGAGGAAAATGGCAGACATCTTGATCAGTTAATAACCAGGGAGGACAAATACTAAATTCTCCAGAACTTAGAAGAGACAAACAGGGTAAGCAATAACATCAAAATTCCAAATCTTTCAGGATTCACAGGAAATAAATAAAGAGAGAAAGATGTACCTTGTCTTAGGCTACATTCACACACCTGTGGTGCGGATACGTCTGCAAAATCATGTGCTTTACTGCAATGCACAGAAATGCGCTGCCCTATTATGGATGCACCGCAGTGCCAAAAATTCTTAATGGCAGCCCCACATCTGTGAACACGGGAGTTGTTGCACTTGCCAAAGCACAGGGTGCTGCAGAAACATGCGTTTCAGTGCAACACAATTTCTCAAAGGGGTCTTCTTTTGAGCATTTCTCAAGTGTACGGCAGCCCATTGACATGAATGGGCTGCCCTACATGTGGGGCGTGGAAATGTGCAAAACCGCCTTCTGATAGTGTGAACAGAGCCTTACCTCTACTTACCTGTTACAGCAGCTTTGCAGGATGTCTTAATATGACTGTGCAATTTATTAGGCACCAGAGTTGCATATTTTAAAGTTTAAACTTCACCTTTTTAATAACATACACTATGCAGTCAAAAGGGCCCCAATGAGTTAAAGCCCAACTCCAGGAACTAGACAAAATTTAGCAAGAGGTTAACTGCTCATTCAATCTAAGGGTGTAGTAATAAGGTGTAATATGTATTATATTCCTCGATCCTGCAGGGCCCTTCCAGCATTGTGACTGGTCCAGAGAAGCTTCCTCTCTATGGTGTTCCTGGCCGAATTTGAAGTCCTGCCTCCTCCATGCACAATACAGGGTTAATAGCCCTGCAATGAATGAGATGAGATGCCAAGGGATTGTAGAATGCTGAACTAGCCAGAGTAGGGACATGGTAGTTAATACAACCTCTTCAGCATCCCCTAGATGGAATGAGCATTTAAATCTTCCAGTGCAGGGGGAAGAGGCACTGCTAGTGTAGGTTGTGCCTAATTCCTAGAGTTGGATTTTGAAAAACACTGAGCAGCCTTGATATATTGTGCTCAGTTTTAATTCCTTAGCAGCAGGCCATAAGTGGCATCCCCAAAGCCTGCCCGAAAAACTCTCACTGTGTCATTCTGCTGCTACAGGGTAAGGGGGAGCGTACTGCCCATGCGCCTGTTTTAAATAAGGAGCAGTCATCACTCCTGTGTTGATAGTCGAAAGCGCTCAACATACGATGCATCCCAGTTCTTGGGCAGGATGGGGCTGATCTTTACAGTAGGAGTTTATTGGGCAGGCTTTGGGAATGCTGCTCATGGGCTAATTGTAAAGCATTTAAACTAAGCACAATATTTAAAAGCAGCACAGTTATTTTTTTAACATACTTGGGCCCCATCACTGCATAGTGTATTTTATTGAAAAGGTGAACTTAGACTTTATGGCCCAACTTTATGGCATTCTCAGTTGAGTGGGGCTTTACTTGCACTGCAAGGTTTAACTGCTTGTTTTAGTCCAGGCTATGTACCTACCTGCTCCTCCTTGCTGCTAGACTGGCATCATCAGCATCTTCTCCCCCATGCTCCAGGAGTGGTAGGTTCTTGACATTATCAAGATCGAATCAGAGTCCATAGCGTAATTAAGCATGGGAAAGTGTTGTCTGCTGGGAGAGCAAAGGATTGGGTAAGTAAAAGTGATTTTACTACCTAGAATAAATGCGCAATTAACACTGTCAGTGGGGCTTCAAATTTCCCTGAGTTAAAGTGATACTAAACACACACTAATTCATTTACATTGTCCCTATTTTTCTGTATGTGGATGATGGCACTGTAATTATCTTAATTTAAAAAAAAATCGAAGTACCTTTTTCCTAATCGATATACAGCTGCCTGTGACATGACCCAGCTCTTTCCCAAACTGTCTGCAGGGAAACATAAGCAGGAGGAGCTTTTAGTCCTCTCCTGCTGGTCACATGTTCAAATAAAAAAAATAGCCTTTGAAATACAGAGTAAAAATAAATAAACATTTAAATTGACATAAAAATATATATTTGAAATCAAATCTTTACTATTCTGTGGAAATAACATGGTGCAGGCAGATTACTGCCAGTCACAGGCTGTGTCACACCCCTCCAACCTGTGTCTTAGAATAAGAAGGAGGTGAAGCCTCCATGAATCTACAAGTAATATAACACCCCCATTGTGTTTAGTTGGTTAGTGGGCATAAAGGAGGAGGGAGGAAGTGGGCTGTCATTTACCACTGTGTATACGCCCACATGTATGACTCTATCGTCACATGGGCTGCTCGAATGTGGTAGGGAGGAAATGTTCAGCATAGAAACTCACGGAAAACTGAGCATGCGCAGAGTTGCCACTACAGCTGCAAAATCCCTAGCTGAATTGGAGACATGAACAGAAGGGGGAGATAGAGAATAGCAGGACCAACCAGGTTTTTTGCAGAATACAGAAAACGAATCCCATAGTGACCGAGTGAGTATGAACAACATGTAATACACCATTTATTGATCTTTTTTATGATGTGGGTTTAGTAACACTTTAAAGCAGGGCTCCAGGTTCCTTCAGAAAAAAAATGACAAGTCAGCAGCTACAAATACTGTAGCAGCTGGCTTTTAATATTAGGACACTTACCTGTCCACAAACCCAACGGTGTCTTCACCCGAGATGATTTTTCAATTGGCTCTCGGGTGCTGCCTTGTGGCTTCACAGCTGGTTCCGTACTGCACATGTGCGAAGTGCGCTGCACTTGGTGAATGGCCCGGTGGTGAGGGAAGGAGGAGGGTGCGCCGAACTCCTGGATGAGTTTGCTGCAGCAAAGTCAGCTGGAAGTGGGAGCGGGTACCTGTCAAAACCAGGTACCCACTCCCCCTCGAAAGGTGCCAAATGTGGCAGCGGAGGGAGGAGGAGGCAAACAAGCTCAGTTTTAAGCTTTAATATAACAGATCTGTTTAGACACGTCCAACTCCTTGCAAAACAAACTTACTGTATGTGAGAAGCTTGTGTTGAGGGGTGTGGCTGTTACTCAGATGGGACTTGTAGTTTTGCTGGAGGTCTGCTAATTGCATATCCCTGGTATATATAGTGATAACTTGTATAGTGATCTAAAGAGATAAAATAATGTGAGACTTCAGTTGGGCTATAATGTTCCTACTAGCTAGAATAAATCTATAGGTAACATAGAAAATACAATTGTAGTGATCTTCTTCATCCTTTTTGCCCGGTTATTGTCCATACCTGTCACACACACAGATGGTGGGTACCCTATATTATGGATACCTTTTTTTTTTTTTTTTCCCAGTAAAAACAATTTATGCTAATGCCACTGGATTAGTTTTCTCAGCCTTCGCTGATATTAGCTTCCTAGGTTTGTAGGATATGATTTTCTGGTATTGTCAGAATGACAGGCAGCTGGTGTAATAATAAACCTCCTATTCCCCCATCTACCACAGGCTCAGGGAGGGCCGGCTCGGCGCTCAATATCTACCCACTCACCACTTAACGTGTACCATTTCTGAGCGAACATGCAGATGGCACGGCAAACCCAGACTTGATTTGAGTTAATCTAATCCCTCCACTGCTCCCACTAGAAAGGAGGGCATTAGCTGCCATATGTCAACCAGATTTGTCAGATTATTCATTACAATTAATTGCTGTTCTCACTTAAGGCCTTTAAGGCAGTGAATTGCTCTGAATTCTATTGCAAACACAAAATTATGAGTAAAAGACTTTAGCCCTGTCATTCAAATTTTATGCTGACCTTTATAAGCTTTTGGCTTTTTTTTCATGGGTGCTAGCCTGAAAGCCTTCTAATTGGTACTCAATTTTTCTTTCACTACAGGTAAGCTGTCTGCCCAGGCAATAGATTTAACCAGGAGAGGAGCGCTTTGAAAAAAAAGAAAAAAACCCAAAAAACATACAATCCCAGTAGACGATATTAAAGTGCTAGCTTACAATACACTTAAAACTAATTAAATGCGTTAGTTGTCATTATGACCCTCTATACTCATTAAACCTCTTATTATTACTAAACCATTTTTAAGACCTTGTCTTGGAAAAAAAGGACACATTTTTGCTGATTTTATTTTTTTTAATTTTTCCCCAATTTTTTTTTTTACATTTTAAATAATTACTACAATTTAAACAAAGTAGCGTCTCGCCACCCTTCAAAAAAAAAAATATTACACAAATTATCTTGATTTCTGTTAAACCTCTGATAGTATCATTAAAAAAATGTGAACAATACAATATAGCTTTTCTAAATAGTGTAAGAAAAGCGGAAAGTGTTACAGATCTCTAATGCCAAACCGGTGGCGAGATATTAACTATGAGGGTGTCGTGAGAGGTTTCTTTATTGTCAGGAAGAGCCTGTAATTGAGATTAGATAGCCACACTGGGCCGACTTGATTAATACTTTGTTTGCTATTTCAGACCAATAATTTTGACAGATGTTGAATAGAAGTTGACATAAAGGTTTTATTAAAGAAGAAAAAAATTCTAAAAAAAAAAAAGCTTGACAGAGGCTGGCTCATTATTAATGCAGCCTTTCTGTTTGTGTTGTTAACGAAGTGTCAGCGTGCATTTCAAGAATCCAGTGAGTGACTGCAGTCCACACAGGTACGACGTGAGTGAAAGCACCAGTCTATTGGACAGCGCTAAAGTCATCCCAAAACATTAACAAAATTTACTTATGTGTATGTAGAAGTCATGGAAATTTAGCAGAACTGATTAATGTAATATTTAATTTTAATTCAAATTTTTAATTGTAATTTTAAAGTGCTACGTAAACTGTTGGCGCTATATAAATCCTGTATAATAATAATAATAATAATAATTTAATTTTAAATAAAAGTATACTAATATAAATATCCTGCACTAAATTTTCTATCAGCGACATTGTGAGAATAGTTGTGAGGCTGTAACAATAAAAATTTTGACAAATTATTTTTTTTTGCACAGATAAAGACCAGCCTTTACTTTTTTTATTTGTAAGTTACATTAGTCACTGTTTCCATGAAAATAACTTGTATCTAAAATCAACTTTGTGTTGTGGAAAACACCTGCATATTGGATGCCACTAAAATCACCCCAATGAGAACAAAATATAAAAGGAAAAGGAATTGCATTCTCATTTTATACTCCTTTCTATTGGTTTATCTTAAAGCGGTATTAAACCCAAAAACAAAAATGGATAAAATTGCAGCATACCAATTCTTATGCCGCGTACACACGGTCGGAATTTCCGATGGGAGCTTTTCAACGGATTTTCCGACTGTGTGTATTCCCATAGGTCTTTTTCTGTCGGAATTTCCGACGGACTTTGGATTGAGAACCTGTTCTCAATTTTTCTGACGGAAAACCTTTCTATCAGATTTTCCGATCGTGTGTATGCAATTCCGACACATTAAACTTCCCTTTTATAGTGCTGTTGAACGTGTTTTATGCCACTGTGTTACTGACCGTCGTAATTTCGTGTGACCGTGTGTAGGCAAGACAGTTTGAGTGAGATTCCGTCGGAATTCCAACGGGAAAACCATCAGAGCTTTTTCTGACGAGAATTCCGACCGTGTGTACGCGGCATTAGATGTGATGGCTGCATTCGTTTTATTCTTTAGGCATGTTTCCTTTATTTTCATCCTGTGATCCAGACAGTAAGTACACTATATTACCAAAAGTATTGGGACGCATGCCTTTACACACCCATGAACTTTAATGACATCCCAGTCTTAGTCTGTAGGGTTCAATATTGAGCTGGCCCACCCTTTGCAGCTATAATAGCTTCAACTTTTCTGGGAAGGCTGTCCACAAGGTTTAGGAATGCGTCTATGGGAATGTTTGACCGTTCTTCCAAAATCGCATTTGTGAGGTCAGGCACTGATGTGGACGAAAAGGTCTAGTTTGCAGTCTCCGCTCAAATTCATGCCAATGGTGTTCTATCAGGTTGAAGTCAGTCAAGTTTCCTTACCCCAAACTCGCTCATCCATGTCTTTATGGACCTTGCTTTGTGCACTGGTGCGCAGTCATGTTGGAACAGGAAGGGGCCGTCCCCAAACTGTTCCCACAAAGTTGTGAGCATGAAATTAACAAAATGTCTTGGTATGCTGACACCTTATGCTGACACCTTAAGAGTTCCCGTCACTGGAAAACAACCCCACACCATAATCTCCCCTCCACCAAATGATTTGGACCAGTGCACCAGTGCACAAAGCACTGTTTGGATGGGAGAGTTGAGTGATTTACCCCTTTTGGGACTAAACAAGAGACATTTTGTATGTATGGTTAGCCTTACTCTGTACAATCGAATCCAAAGTGTTGCAATCCTACAATTCTGGCAGAGAATATAGTGAAAAAAAACATTTACACTGCAGACACACTTGTAAAAAAATATTTAGATATCATCATTTGACATTGACCATTCTGATGAGTAACGTGACATCTGTTATGATTGCTGATGCATGGGTTGTTGGTTTTTGTAGGTAGTAAAAATCCTGGATAATATTAGTTAGGTGTCATTACACTGTGGAAAATTCTGAATCATGTAGAGCAAATCTGGAAATCTTTTGCATGTATGTAATGGGGGATTCTACACTGACCACCAATGTAACAGGGAATTTTACACTGATCACCAATATAAAGAGGCATTTTTACACTGGCCACCAATGTAAGGGGGACATTTCTACACTTACTACCAATTTAGGGAGGGGAGTTCTACATTGACCACCAGTGAAATGGAGAATTTACACTGACCACCAATTTAAGGGGAACCCTACACTAACTATCAATGTAAGGGGGAATTTCTAGACTGACCACTTTCTACATTGACCACCAATGTATGGGGAATTTACAGTGACAACAAATGTAAGAGGGGATTTCAAAACTGATCACCAATATTAGGGGGGACCCTACACTGATCCCCAATATAACTGGGACATTTACACTTCCCTCAACACAACAGGAGTATTTACACCAACCACCAAAGTAATTGAGACATTTACACTGACCAGCGATTTAACAGGAGTATTTAGTGTAACCCCCAATCTATCTGCTAATCTCTGCATTCTTATCTCCCTCTCAGAACACATTTGCATTCAAAATCCCCCTGCTATCCTCTGCACCCCAACCCCCCAATTCCCCCTTTGATAACATCTGCACTCCAAACCCCTTTCTGTTCAACTCTGCCCCCCAAACTCCTCCTCTGCTAACCTCTGCCCCCCAAACCCCTTCTCTACTAACCTCTGCTGCCCAAATCTCACATCTGCTAACCTCTGCCCTCAAAACCCTCCTCTTCTAACCTCTGCACCCCAAATCCCACCTCTGCCAACATCTGCCCCCAAACTGCTCCTCTACTAACCTCTGCACCCAAATCCCTCCTATGCTCACTGCTGAACCCCAAACCCCCATCTTTGTTTACCTCTACATGTCCCCTATGCTCACCTTTGCACCACCCCCCGCTTACCTTTGTACCCTAAATGGTGATCCCTTCACTGTGTACCTCTGCACCCTACCTGTTTACCTTGTGCATCCCAAACAATAACCTACTTCATTCTACTCACCTCTGTTGTAGGGTTGAACCACTCTGCGAGTGCAGTATCTGGTGGCAGGCTTAATGGGAGTAAAAGTTTACATCCTCTAGGTGGGAGGCACGCAGAGGAGGGGGCGTGATTAGCATATGAATCCTGGCAGGTTGCCAACCTAATTTACATACAAATGTTCCCCCGCGCTTTACATATAAATAGTGGATAATTTACATATGAATTCCGACCCTGGGTGTTAATTAAAGAATGAGGCCCTGTGTGTCTCTCCCTCCAGCAGCTGAAAGCTGGTGGGAGGGGGAGAAACAGGCTTTGAGCTGCTGCAGAGAGCTGTACGGGGCATTGTTCTGCTGCTGCATCTATCCCTCTGCCTGTCCGGGCCCTGCTGTGTGCCGGGCCCCCTATAGGCCCCCTATAGGTGTCCCTAACCGCCACTAGTCAGTACTGATGCTCTAGTACTATCCCTAGCTTCCTCCGTGGTCTAGCGCCAGCATTCCTATTCAGCAAAACAGTCATGTATTTTTTCACAATTCCTATGAGCCCAGCCTGTTGATTCCATGCACCCTAGGGGGTTCATCAGCACACAGTGTGGGCTAACAGAACTCCAAAATATTTAAACGATAGGCGGGGGTGGGGTAAATCCTGGAAAACTGCTGTAAGAATCTACTCCATGAGCTCCCCCTCCCTCTCCCAGTCTGGGTGCTGCCTTGCAGGAGATGAAAATTCCCAACTGCTTTAGTAAATAAACCACTTACTCTGCTTCACTGTTTCTTTCTCTATCGAGGGAAACCTATGGATCAGATCACGCAAATTAACTAAGATTAATAGCACACGCATAAAATTGTGCAAGTCGTGTCAAAATTCATTGCAGGATAAAGCTACCCTATTAACATATTTATTGAAAATACACAGTTGTTTGCCTTTAAAGGCAAACCTCCTAGTGATTGCCATGGCAGGTGAGTGAAGTTAAAAACTTATGAGCAAACGATTCACCCACTTTATCCCTTAGGGCCTTTTCACATTTATGCTTTGCAGTGCATTGTGGGGCGATTCATATTGAAGTGTACACCAACACACTAAAATAGTAGCAGACAATGCACCTGCACATCACAATGCTTGCCAAGTGTATTGGTAGCCTAGCCTATGGTCTAACGTCGGGGTCTCCAGACTTTCTAAACAAAGGATCAGTTTATTGTCCTTCAGACTTTAGGGGGGACTGATTGAGGCCCGGGGGGGGGGGGGTTGTGGCAGGAATAGTGCCCCATCTTTGGTATCAGTGGGAGGAATAGTGCCCCATCATTGGTATTAGTGGGAGGAATAGTGCCCCATCATTGGTACTAATGGGAGGAATAGTGCCCCATCATTGGTATCAGTGGGAGGAATAGTGCCACATCATTGGTGGGCGGAATAGTGCCCCAACGTTGATATCAGTGGGAGGAATAGTGCCCCATCATTGGTGTCAGTGGAAGGAATAGTCCCACATCATTGATATCTGTGGGAGGAACAGTACCCCATCATTGCTGTCAGTGGGAGGAATAGTGCCCCATTGTTGTATCAGTGGGAGGAATAGTTCCCCACCATTGATGTCAGTGGGAGGAAAGTGTCCCAGCATTGATATCGGTGGGAGGAATAGTGCCCCATCATTGGTGGGCGGAATAGTGCCCCATCATTGATATCAGTGGGAGGAATAGTGCCCCATCATTGGCGTCAGTGGGAGGAATAGTCCCCCATCATTGCTGTCAGTGGGAGCAATAGTGCCCCATTGATGGTATCAGTGGGAGGAATAGTTCCCCATCATTGATGTCAGTGGGAGGAAAGTGTCCCATCATTGGTACTAATGGGAGGAATAGTGCCCCATCATTTGTATCAGTGGGAGAAATAGTGCCCCATCATTGGTATCAGTGGAAGCAATAGTGCCACATCATTGGTGGGCAGAATAGTGCCCCATCATTGGTATCCGTGGGAGGAATAGTGCCCCATCATTGCTGTCAGTGGGAGGAATAGTGCCCCATTGTTGGCATCAGTGGGAGGAATAGTTACCCATCATTGCTGTCAGTGGGAGAAATAGTGCCCCATCATTGGTATCCGTGGATGCATTAGTGCCACATCATTGGTGGGTGGAATAGTGTCCCATCATTGGTATCTATGGGAGGAATAGTGCCCCGCCATTGCTGTCAATGGGAGGAATAGTGCCCTTTTGTAGGTATCAGTGGGAGGAATAGTGCCAAACTGCTGGCATCATTGAGAAGAATTATGCCCCACTGTTGGTGTCAGTGGGAGGAATATTGCTGAAAGGGCCAGGTAAAGACTAGCAAAGAGCCACATTCAGCCTGTGGGCCACCGTTTGGAGATGATGAGTCTAACATAACACAACACACAATAAAATGCATGACAACACACTTCCAATCGTGTTCGTTAACAAAACCCATAGCTAAAGTATGAATGGGCTCTGAGGGATATAAAAAGTTGCTTCACTGTTTCTTTCTCTATCGAGGGAAACCTATGGATCAGATCACGCATATTAACTAAGATTAATAGCACACGCATAAAATTGTGCAGGTCGTGTCAAAATTCATTGCAGGATAAAGCTACCCTATTAACATATTTATTGAAAATACACAGTTGTTTGCCTTTAAAGGCAAACCTCCTGGTGATTGCCATGGCAGGTGAGTGAAGTTAAAAACTTATGAGCAAACGATTCACCCACTTTATCCCTTAGGGCCTTTTCACATTTATGCTTTGCAGTGCATTGTGGGGCAATTCATATTGAAGTGTACACCAACACACTAAAATAGTAGCAGACAATGCACCTGCACATCACAATGCTTGCCAAGTGTATTGGTAGCCTAGCCTATGGTCTAACGTCGGGGTCTCCAGACTTTCTAAACAAAGGATCAGTTTATTGTCCTTCAGACTTTAGGGGGGACTGATTGAGGCCCGGGGGGGGGGGGGGTTGTGGCAGGAATAGTGCCCCATCTTTGGTATCAGTGGGAGGAATAGTGCCCCATCATTGGTATTAGTGGGAGGAATAGTGCCACATCATTGGTGGGCGGAATAGTGCCCCATCATTGGTATCTGTGGGAGGAATAGTGCCCCATCATTGCTGTCAGTGGGAGGAATAGTGCCCCATTGTTGGCATCAGTGGGAGGAATAGTTACCCATCATTGCTGTCAGTGGGAGAAATAGTGCCCCATCATTGGTATCCGTGGATGCATTAGTGCCACATCATTGGTGGGTGGAATAGTGTCCCATCATTGGTATCTGTGGGAGGAATAATGCCCCACCATTGCTGTCAATGGGAGGAATAGTGCCCTATTGTAGGTATCAGTGGGAGGAATAGTGCCAAACTGCTGGCATCATTGAGAAGAATTATGCCCCACTGTTGGTGTCAGTGGGAGGAATAGTGCCGAAAGGGCCAGGCAAAGACTAGCAAAGAGCCACATTCAGCCTGTGGGCCACCGTTTGGAGATGATGAGTCTAACATAACACAACACACAATAAAATGCATCACAACACACTTCCAATCGTGTTTGTTAACAAAACCCATAGCTAAAGTATGAATGGGCTCTGAGGGATATAAAAAAAAATGTTGGATCATTCAACCTATCACCATCCACCCAAAATATCAGTTAAAGTGAATGTATATTTTGCAAAGAAAAACAAAACTCATTAGAAATTTCACAATTTTAATTTTCCAAACTTTCAAACTCATCTACAGGACCTTCTCCAGTCCCAGGCAAGCCACATGGATTGTGATAGAACAGCGGTGATCAAACATCTCCTCATTACACTCCGGTATTGTTGCTTCTAAAGGTCACCATTGCTGTACATAATCACACAAAATCAAAACGGCAAACTTTATATATCATAGATGGAGTAAATAGCTTGAAGGTTTATTTTCCACTGCCTGAACAATACTCTGAACCCATTTATTAATTCCTGGCTAGAGTGTGGAATAAACTGGGGAACATTTACTGCCACTAACAAAAGAGTCAACAAAATCAATTCCCTGCGTTAAAAAAAAAAAAAAAAAAATAATAATAATATATTCCGTGTTGTTTATTTGGTTGGCACCAACAATTGCAGCCGTTTGCTTCTCAGCATGTGCTTCTCACTCATCCTGTGACTGTATTGTTCTGCTTATACATTTCTTAGATGTCTTGATGGCTCGGTCACTTATCTTAATAAAAACAAACTGAACATTTCATGAAAAATAATTGTATCTGAGGAAATTCTCTCACATAATGTAATGTGCTCTATTGAAGGTAATTTATAGATCAAATGGCTCAATTATGAGGAAAATGCCTCTGTTGATGTTGTTTGTGGAATTCTGGAGTCTGTTTGTATTCTTGCTTGTTAGCCAAAGAACCTTTTACAGTCTTTTTTTTTTTTTTTTTACAGGATTTACAGTGGTTGAAAATGGCCATAAACGATTAGGATTTGTAGCTGATAGTGGCAACGCACGAATTACTCATTTTTCAAAAAAAGATTAAAGCCTCTGGAAGGTTTACCCCCCTTCCCGACCCGGGCCCTTTTTTGCTATATGGCACTACGTTAAATTAACTGACAATTGCGCGGTCGTGCGACACTGTACCCAAATAAAATGTATGTCCTTTTTTTTCTCACAGATAGAGCTTTCTTTTAGTGGAATTTTTTGAGCTATAAGCAGAAAACAAAGGACAATTTTGAAAAAAATAAATAAAAAAACGATATTGTTTACTTTCTGCTCTAAAACACATCCAATGAACAAAAAAATAAAATCTAATTTCTTCATCAATTTAGGCCAAAATGTATTTTGCTACATATTTTTGGTAAAAAAAAGTATAAATTGATTTGTGCAAAAGCTAGAGCGTCTACAAACGATGGGATATATTTATGGATTATTTATTTATTTATTCTATTTTACTGGTAATGACGGCGATCAGACAAATCAGACACCTAACTGACACTTTTGACACTTTTGAGGGGACCAGTGACATGATTACAGTGATCAGTAGGCTTGTGCAATTCGTTTCGTAACGAATCGAAATTCGGACGAATTTTGCATCCAAATGTCCGAAAAAAAAAATAACGAATTTCAACGAATACGAAAGAAATTATAGCGGATATAATGAATGAATTTGACATGATTCGGTAATTCGTTAAAGATCTAATGAAATAAAAGGTTAACTTAAAGTAAATCTTACAGTCCAATCAGCTGATTAATTTTGTGCTGGACGTTGGATTACTGGCAAAGTGCATTCCTGAGAACTGAGTGAGAAGGGTGTTGCATTGTATTTTAGCCGAGGAGAAGAGATATTGTCATTGTGTGTGTTAAAAGATTCACACTACAAATCATTATCACGAATATATATACATACATAAATATCGAAATTTCAACGAATACGAACGAAATATAACAAATTAATTCGACATTTGAGATTCAGTATAATGAATATTGACATGCTACAGAAATAACAAATTATCCGAAAACGTATTAACGTAACATAACGAATATAACAGAACGAAATTATGTATTTTACGAATGACAACGAACTGAAACTAAACAAAATTTTGGGTTGTGCACAAGTCTAGTGATCAGTGCTAAAAACATACACTGTCATTGTACTAATAACACTGGGTGGTAAGGGGTTAGCATCAGGGGTGATCAAAAGGTTAAATGTGTGCCTAGCTAGTGATTCAGTATAGTGGGGGAGGTGCTTTTACTAGTGGAAGGCATGGATTAGTGTTCCTGCTTTACAGAAACACAGGATCAGTGCCTTCTGTACTGACAGAACGACAATCTGCATTGTTTATACAGGTCCTGCCTGTGTGATGAACGATCAGCGAGTGGCAGCGGACATCGGACCCGCGAGGAGTGAGCTGCCGGCCTCGCACTCGTGCCGATACCTGGAAGTGCAGGATTGTGTATATATACAGGATCCTGCACAGAGCAGTAAATGTGCTATCTCTGGTTCTAAGCCCCGGTATATCCGCGCCAGGAGCCCGGGGGTTAGAAATCCTCTCTGCTGAATGTTCAAAATGTCCCTTGTCCGGAGGGACGTTTGGAGCATTCAAATTGGTCAGCGCCATCACATGGGCAGCACCGACCAATCAGCAGCCACGTGTTAGATATGGAGACGACTGGGAGGAAGGAGAGAGGATTTCTAAGCCCCGGGCTCCTGATGCGGATATACCAGGGCTTGACACCGGAGATAGCGGCGGTCCAGGTCAGCGGGACGGGGGGGGCAAAGAGGGGGACCTGTGTAAGTTCACCTTACAGATTTTTCTGTAAAGGTGAACTTACACTTTAATCTCAAACGGTTAAAAACACTCACAGGATAGGATAACCTGGATCACTCATCATAAAAAGTGTCACTGCCTCTTGTTCCCGTCCTGCAGGATCTGCCAGTTTTCACCTGGACGCTGTTGGATGAAGTCAGGCTGGGATGCTGTATGGCAACCCAGGAGACTCCTAGACCAGCTTGGAGTGTACATGTGGACAGTATATGATTTCACAGAGGGGAAGGATAGGCTTTATTCACTTATTCTTTTCTATACAGAGCTGGCTTACTCTGGGAACAGCGGCCGCTATGCTTGAAGTGCCCCATGGACTGTTTAAGGAATTTTTAATGAACTTTCAGAGTCTGTAGTTCAGAAATGTACATTAACCCTTTCTGTGTGCCATTATTTACCCTCTTAAAAAAAAAATACCTGTGGTGAACAAAAATTAGTTATAATATTACCTTACCCCAGCTTACATAGAGCCGGAATTACATCGGGCGATATCCTGGGTAATGCCAAGTAGCCAAGTTTTCTTTTACAACACTTGGAGCAATTCAAAATAAAATAGTGGGAGGAGGCCCACTGGAGGTGGGATTTAAATCTAATAAAAGCAGACCTAAGCACCACAAACCAAAAAATGCTATTTACTGTATTTATCGGTCTACAGGGGGTCCCGAGTTACGAACTCGTTAGGGACTGCCCGCCTGTTCTGAAGTCGGAATTGTTCGTAAGTCGACAATTACGGACAGTTACGGACATTTCCGGACATTTCCGATGTTCCGTCTAATGCCGTTCTGCGCATGTGCGGCAAATTACGGACATTTCCGAAGTTTGCCGGCATTTTTTGAGGCTCCGTATGGCCGCGCATGCGCAGAACGGCCGGAGGACGGCGGAAAATGGCAGAGGGTCCCCGCAGCGTCCCGTTCGTAAGTAGGGGATTTTCGTAGGTCGGGCGTTCGTAAGTCGGGGACCCCCTGTATAACATGCACAGGCGTATAACACGCACCTTTCATTTAAGAGGGAAGTTTCAGGAAGAAAAACGTATTTTTTAAATAAACCACTTTAACCACTTCAGCCACGGACCATTTGGCAGCCAAAGGAAAAGAGGTCTTTTTTCAATTTCGCAATGCACTACTTTAACTGGTAATTGCGCGGTCATGCAATTTTGTAACCAAACGAAACTTGCGTCATTTTCTTCCCACAAATAGAGCTTTCTTTTGTGCTAAAATGGCAGGGCCTTCAGGATTTCTAAGGTAGCAAATTTTTGATTTCACTCCTCACTATTTTTTTTTTAGTCCCAAGTGATTGAATAAAGACAAAACTAAAAAAGATTTTTTTTTTTTTAAAAGCATTTAAAAGCCTTTACATGATACCACATTAGCTTCACGGAGGAGGTCCACTGCTAAAATTACTGCCCTCGATCTGACCTTCGCGGTGAAACCTCACATTCATGGTGCAATTGCAGTTTACATATGACGCCAAACCAACCCTTGTGTACCCCTTTGCGCAAGAGAAGGGGAGGCAGGGGTGCTTTTTGTTTTTTTTTTTTTTTTCTTTTTTTTTTTATTGTAGACATTTTTTATTTTATTTTTAAAACTGTTCCTTCCATTTTTTTTTCTTTGTTATGATTTTTATTGTTATCTCAGGGAATGTAAATATCCCCTATGATAGCTATAGGCCGTGACAGGTACACATTTTTTTGAAAAAATTGGGGTGTATTATACCCTAGATCTTTCCTCTGCCCTCAAAGCATATGACCACACCAAGATTGGTGTGAAAAAATGCTTTCCCAATTTCCCAATGGCGCGGTTTATATCCGGGAGGGGGGACTGTCCCTCCCACTGCTTGTAAAAGCAGTCTAGAGGCTAATTACCCGCTAAAATTGCTTTTACATGAAAGCATATCACTGGCTGAAAAGAATGATACCAACATATACCTAAACCTGCAGGCATCATTCTGGTATAACCATTCAAAGTCCAGCAACAAACTGGACATATTTTGTAATCTTTTTTATTTTAATGCAGCCTCTTTGCTGAACGAAAATAAAGAGATTGATTGGTGAGTATGCCCACCATTAGAATACCACCCTTCATCGACCCACTTCTAATGATGGGCATAAAAGCACCATTTATATATGCCGATTCATGGGGGCATCCTCCCGCAAAAGTTATGCCGTGTACACACGGTCGGAATTTCGACCGCATGTACGTGGCATTAGGAGCCAATCGCTCCTCCCGCCCCTGCTGCCCCCAAGCTTCGGCATATATGCTCTTTTTTTTTTTTGTTTTTTTTAAATCACTTTTTTATTTTATTTTTAAACTGTCCCGTTTTTTTCTTTGTAATTTTTATTGTTATACAAAAAAAAAACTGGTTACCTAGCGACACTACTCTTTTTTTGAAAAAAGGGTTAACCCTAGGGGCAACCAGGGGGATAAAACCTTTATTAGGTAATATATGGGGGTCCCTCCCACTGCTTGTAAAAGCAGTCTAGAGGCTAATTACGCTAAAATTGCTTTTACATGAAAGCAGATCACTGGCTGAAAAGAATGATACCAAATGTCGGGGACCCCCTGTATAACATGCACAGGCGTATAACATGCACCTTCATTTAAGAAAAAAAGAGATTGATTGGTGGGTATGCCCACCATTAGAAAACGTATTTTTTAAATAAACCACTTTAAAGCAAAATAAGGGTCAGTGCCCATCAATGCAGCAAAATAAGGGTCAGTGCCCATCAATGCAGCCTGATTAGTGCCCATCTGCAGCCTCAATGCAGCCTGATTAGTGCCCATCTGCAGCCTCAATGCAGCCTGATTAGTGCCCATCTGCAGCCTCAATGCAGCCTGATTAGTGCCCATCTGCAGCCTCAATGCAGCCTAATCTGCACCCATCTGCAGCCCATCTCCCATCAATGCAGCCTTATTAATGCCCATCTGCAACCTCACCATCTCTCATCGATGCAGTGCAGGAAATCACGAGTCGTCGTCTCCTGTTTACTCGGCTCTCAGTCGGCAGTCACATACACAGTCCCGCCTCTGCCATCGGCATTGGACCAGCTCCTGTGATAGACAGAACACTGATCCAATGCTGGTGGTGGAGGCGGGACTGTGTGTGTGACATGAGAGCCGAATGAGAGCCGAGTAAACAGGAGATGACGGCTCGGTGAATTCTGGCAAATTCCCCCTCCTTCCCCTCCGAGGTACACTATCGGCGTATAACACGCACCCGTGATTTACCCCCTATTTTTAGGGGGGAAAGTTTGTGTTATACGCCGATAAATACGGTAATTCATTTTTATTATTCAAAGCAAACTCACCCATTCATCCACGTCCCCATGCTTTATTTTGCTTAGCAATCACTTTGAAAAACACTTTCAAAGCATTTTTGGTAATGGCCATCTTGAGTAAGGGCTGATGATTCATGTAGCATTTACTTGGAAACCATCTGTCCTTAGCATAGGCATGCATGCAGGAGGGTGTGCTTAGCTAAGAAAACCCCTACTCTCCTCCTGAAGACTCCTGAGATGTATGGCATCATTTGCCTAGGCCTGGAAACCAGGAGATAATGGAGGAAATGTAAAAAACAAAAACAAAAAACAGTTGAAAACAAGTAAATATAATATACTTTTCCATCTATTTATTAAAGCTAGATTAAAAGTAGTCAGTAATGATTGAGAGAGTGAAGTAATTGCAAGATCTATTTATTTACTATTACATTTTGCATGCTGGGTGCTGAGTTTTCACTGTCAACTAAGTTATACATTTCGGGGAGTTATCCAGCTTGCTCCTTTTGCAGACATGAAGAGCTAAACATAGTTCTGTGTATAACACGTCTAAGCTCTTAATGGTTATGTTCTGAAATCTCTTTTGTAGTCTGCCTTGTAGCTTCATCTGGCAGCTCGGAACAGGTCCCTCTAGGCGCCTCACTTGACCTTCACAAGTTTCTTCCTATGCTTCAGTCTTAAGTTAGTTGCTGCTTTAGCTTTTCCCATGCTAGTTTCAGCAATTGCACACTTCGAATAATATTTTGACAAAGATGTCCGCATGCTTATGTACATTGCAATGCAAGAGTGGCTTTCTATGCCAAAACATAGAAGACAACTCTATGACTGCATGTAAAGGTTCTTGTTTAGAGGAGAAAGAGAAATTAAAAAGACCCTGTTACCTCGCCTGTTCAAGTTAAAATGAGAGTGTTGGTGTAAGGATTTCCTCAACCACTTTATACTCACCTCTGCTGTCTTCCTTTGCTGCTCCTTCTCCTTGTAGCCACCACCAAGATACTTGGGGTTGGTTGGCATTGGAGCTCAGGGGGAATAGTGATATCACCTCCTTCTGTCAAGTGTAAGCATTGAATCATTTGAGGTCACATGCTCCGCTGTACCTGGAAGTGCTGGGTATTCTGCAGAGATGATCATAGATAAAGGAAGAGTAATAGCTGCAGATATTGAAACAAACAATTTTTTAGAAGTGATAGTCTTCTCTACATTTCTCAGCTGAAGTTATTTCTCAATAATATATAGAAGAATACATATTGGCCTAAACTGAGGAAGGAATTGTTTATTTTCTATTTTTTGTGGGGGTATTTATTATAGCAAAAAGTAAAAAATATTGTTTTTTTTTTTTCAAAATTTGGCGCTCTTTTTTTGTTTATAGCGCAAAAAATAAAAACAGCAGAAGTGATCAAATACCACCAAAAGAAAGCACTATTTGTAGGGGGAAAAAAAGGACATCAAGTTTGTTTGGGTACAGTGTTGCACGCACGCGTAATTGTCAGTTAAAGCGGCGCAGTGCCGTATCGCAAAAAATGGCAGGTCAGAAAGGGAGTAAATCCTTATGGGGCTGAAGTGGATAAACGTCTTCATCAATCTGTACTCATTGACAATGACTAGGGATGAGCTTCGAGTTCAAGTCAAACTCATGTTCGACTCGAACATTGCCTGTTCGTCTGTTCACCGAACAGCGAACAATTTGGGGTGTTTGCGGCAAATTCAAAAAGCCGCGAACACCCTGTAAAAATCTATAGGAGAAATCTAAAGTGCTAATTTTAAAGGCTTATATGAAAGTTATTGTCATAAAAAGTGTTTGGGGACCCAGGTCCTGTCCCAGGGGACATGTATCAATGAAAAAAAAAGTTTTAAAAACTGAAGTTTTTTCAGGAGCAGTGATTTTAATAATGCTTAAAGTGAAACAATAAAATTGTAATATTCCTTTAAATTTCGTACCTGGGGGTGTGTATAGTATGCCTGTAAAGGGGCGCATGTTTCCCGTCAGGTCTGGTATGGATTTTAAGAGGAACTCCACGCCAAATTTAAAAAAAAAATGGCGTGGAGTTCCCCCAAAAATCCACACCAGACCCTTTATCCGAGCACGCAACCTGGCAGGCCGCAGGAAAAGAGGGGGGACGAGAGAACCTTACCCCTCCTGAACCGTACCAGGCCACATGCCCTCAACATTGGGAGGATGCTTTGGGGGTCTGTGACCCCTCAAAGCACCATGTCCCCATGTTGATGGGGACAAGGGCCTCATCCCCACAACCCTGGCCGGTGGTTGTGGGGGTCTGCGGGCGGGGGGCTTATCGGAATCTGGAAGCCCCCTTTAACAAGGGGACCCCCAGATCCCACCCCCCTGTTTGAAATGGTAAGGGGGTACAAAAGTACCCCTACCATTTCACAAAGAAAGTGTAAAAAATTGTTAAAAAATACACTGACACCATTGGCAAAAGTCCTTTATTAAAAATAAAAAAAATAAAAAAAAATTCCAGCGGTGGTAATCCACTCTTGCTATCCAGCGATGGCTGATCTCTTCTCCGGGGTCCAGCGATGGCTGATCTCTCCCGATGGTCCAGCGCAGCGCATTCTGTCTCCAAGGAGACACTGCGGGGATCCCGGCGCCTGACAGGTCTTAGCTGAGGAGGACAGGGCCACCCTTCACCTGACCCTGCCCCCTCTGACGCAAGGGGGAACCCGGGCTTCCCCAGTGACGTGCAGGTGACCCCGCCCCCCTCGGATGTAACAGAAACCTGCGTTACATCAGAGGGGGCGGGGTCACCCGTACATCACTGGGGAAGCCTGGGTTCCCCCTTGCGTCAAAGGGGGGTGGGGTCAGGTGACGGGTGGCCCCGTCCTTCTCAGCTAAGACCTGTCAGGCCATCACCGAGACAGGATGCGCTGCGCTGGACGTCATCAGAAGAGATCACCCATCGCTGGACCCCTGAGAAGAGATCACCCATTGCTGGATAGCAAGAGAGGATTACCACCGCTGGAATATTTTATTTATTTATTTTATTTTTAATAAAGGACTTTTCCCAACGATGTCAGTGTGTTTTTTAACAATTTTTTACATTTTTTTTCTTTGTGAAATGGTAGGGGTACTTTTGTACCCCCTTACCATTGCAAATGGGGGGCGGGATCTGGGGGTCCCCTTGTTAAAGGGGGCTTCCATATTCTGATAAGCCCCCTGCCCGCAGACCCCCACAACCACTGGCCAGGGTTGTGGGGATGAGGCCCTTGTCCCCATCAACATGGGGACATGGTGCTTTGAGGGGTCACAGACCCCAAAGCATCCACCCAATGTTGAGGACATGTGGCCTGGTACTGTTCAGGAGGGGGGGCGCTCTCTCGTTCCCCCCTCTCTTCCTGCGGCCTGCAAGGTTGTGAGCTCGGATAAAGGGTCTGGTATGGATTTTTGGGGGGAACTCCACACCATTTTTTTTTTTATTTGGCGTGGAGTTCCCCTTAAAATATTTGGGGGGAACCCTACGTCATTTTTTTTATTTGACGCAGGGTTCCCCTTAATATCCATACCAGACCTATAGGGCCTGGTAATTGAATTTGGGGGGATTCTCTGTATGACTGTTCTCTGTATTACGGGGAGCTGACAATTCATTATAGCCGCAAGTGCTTTTAAATGACTTTTTTTCCTGCAGAAATTACACTTTGTGCAGGGACAGTTCTAAGCATGATTTTAATAATGCTTAAAGCGAAACAATAAAAGTGTAATATTCCTTTAAATTTTCATACCTGGGGTGTGTGTATAGTATGCCTGTGACACTTTTCAGGCACATTAGGGGACCCCCCAGGCACTATATTTAAATTTTTCATTTTTATTGTTGCACTTTAATAAAATCACTGGTCCTGAAAAAATTATTGTTTAAAAAAAATAAAAAAATATTGATACATGTCCCCCAGGCCCCCATACCACTTTTATGGCCAATTACTTGCATATAAGCCTTCAAAATGGGCACTTGAGGTTCGCTGTTCGGGTTAGAACATTTCAGGAGTTCTGCTGTGAACCAAACAGGGGGGTGTTCGGCCCATCCCTAGTTGTATGTAAGTCGGATGTATGTAACTCCGGGACTGCCAGTAAGGCAGCACTGCAGCTGTCCATGGACACCCACATAATTTACTTAACTCCGGTTGCTGCTGGAACGAGTAGTCCAGTAAACCGCAGTGAGATCACTGGTAGAATCTACTTGTAATACATTCCCACAGATTTTAGAGCTGTTGCATTGTACCATATAACCCAAACTTTCGGAAAATGTAATCACTAAAACTACACTTTATAAACTTTATTAAGGCCTAAGCCCTGTCAAGTATTTTTTTGTTTTGTTTTGGAGCAGTTATATTTTATACAAATTAATATTGTATTAGGTATCATTTCTGGGGGAATAATGATAAAAGCAACGGAAGTCATAATATTATTAAGAAGTAGACACTGGTAAATGTATGTAGCAGTATTTTTTTTTTTACTGCCAATATAAATCAGACAGCATAACTCGGCAGGCACTGCATAAATCCTAAAGTCGAAATCCAAACACCACCTGCTTTCTTACATTTAGTGAAAAAGGCTCAAAGGAGTTGAAAAATTCAAGGTTAATTAGATTATCATCATTCATTTCTGATATCTTAATCTGCACCATCAGGCTTTCACTGAGCACATGATTTGATTCATTCCCAAAGTCTTAACTTTTTGCTTCTGTATACCAAATAAACTCAGCGGTGCGCACACGATGGAAGCACCGGATTTCGACAAAATATCAGTTGCAGACCAGGGACAAAAAAAGACACTGTTAAAAAAAAAAAACAGACAAAATAAAATGTATTAATTGTAGTGGTAATTGTTCTTTTTCGGCACATGCACGATTGTTCTAGAACCTTCTAAAGCTGGGAACCATAAGGATACAAATTTAGCTGGTTCAGAAGAGACCAGACAAATTTTGATTTCTATGTAGATATAATAAACAAATATAATAACCTTGTGTACCCAGCTTAAGGACTCTTTCACATGGGTGGCCGAGTAGCAGAAAAAACAGGCAGCCGAGCCGTGGTTTACCGCCGCCTCGCCGCCCAGCCAAATTCTAACATTACAGCCTGACAGGGCAGTACGCCTGCTGCAGCTGTGGTCCTTTGCTTCCCGGCCGCAGCATTTTTAATGGCAGAGTTTGACAGGCAGCAGTGCCCAACAGTTTGATAGGCTGCAGAGTTTGGTAGGCGGCACTCAACCATTGAGATCCATGGGGCCACACCACAACCATGAGCCGAACGCTTGACTCACAGTTGCGGTCCAGCAAAATAAAATTGCCATTCGGCTAATAAAAATAAAAGGAAAAGGAAAAATTAAAAACAGGCATCAGGACAAGGGAGTATCCCCTCCTGAACACATGTCAGAAGCTGCCAGGGCTGGCCCAAGGCATTGTGCTGCCTGGGTCCAAGAATAAAATGCTGCCCCCCCAAAAAAAATCACGCCCACCAAAAGGCCCACACATCCATTATTTTATATCATGATAATTAAAACTAAAATGTAATTTATCAGGAAGTCAGGTTTACATGCAACAGCATTTTGTCTATATGCAAAATTATATGGCATACCATTATGTTCAATTCCAAGGGGAGGGCTAGGGCAGTATAGGGGCGGACTAGGGCAGTATATAGGCATGCTAGGGTAGTATATAGACAGGCTAGGGTAGTATATTGACAGGTTGGGTAGTATATGGAGAGGCTACGGTAGTATATGGGCAGGCTGGGGTAATATATAGACAGGCTAGGGTAGTATATAGAGAGGCTAGTGTAGTATATAGAGAGGCTAGGGTAAAATATGGACAGGCTAGGGTAATATATAGACAGGCTAGGGTAGTATATGTACAGGCTAGGGTAGTATATGAACAGGCTAGGGTACATATATAGTTACATACATTTCTTTTTTCTGACTGGTATGTTTGTTTTTACTTGACTTTAACAATGCTCATTTCTCTGACCCCGAACATCATTTTGATGTATGACTTTGTCTCATTATAGAATACCAATATAACAGCATTACTTCGTATGAAATGCCCCTGAAGAAAGGACTCTACGCAGGTCCAGAAATGCGTCGCGATTAACATTGAAGGATTTGCATTTTTATATCTGTCATGTGATTTTGTCTATATAACATATGCAATTTACTATTGGTGTTGTTTGCACCATATATTTTGAAACTAATAAATTTATATTTTTTCCAATTATTTGTTCATTAGTTGCCTACAAAGTCCCTTAGTATTTCCTTGGGGGGGGGGGGGGGGTACTTCATATATAATATTGTTTAAAGTGGGATGTTGGTAACATATGGGTCTTCTCAGGTGGATTCTTATAAACTCTTCTGGGAAGGCTGTCCACAAGGTTTAGGAGTGTGTCTATGGGAATGTTTGACCATTCTTCCAGAAGTGTATTTGTGAGGTCAGGCGATGATGTGGACAAGAAGGCCGAGCTTACAGTCTCTTCTCTAGTTCATCCCAAAGGTGTTCTATCGGGTTGAGGTCAGGACTCTGTGCAGATAAGTCAAGTTCCTCCACCCCAAACTTGCTCATTCATGTCTTTATGGACCTTGCTTTGTGCACTGGTCCAAATCATTTGGTGGAGGGGGGCTTATGGTGTGGGGTTGTTTTTTTCAGGGGTTGGGCTTGGCCCCTTAGTTCCAGTGAAGGGAACTCTTAAGGCGTCAGCATACCAAGACATTTTGGACAATTTCATGTTCCCAAATTTGTAGGAACAGTTTGGGGATGGCCCCTTCCAGTTCCAACATGACTGCTCACCAGTGCACAAAGCAAGGTCCATAAAGACATGGATGAGCGAGTTTGGGGTGGAGGAACTTGACTGGCCTGCACAGAGTGCTGACTTCAACCGGATATAACACCTTTGGGATGAATGCAGAATGGAGGCTGCAAGCCAGGCCTTCTCGTTCAACATCAATTCCTGGTCCTCATAAATGAGCTTCTGGAAGAATGGTCTAACATTCCCATAGACACACTCCTAAACCTTGTGGACAGCCTTCCCAGAAGAGTTGAAGCTGTTATAACTGCAAAGGGTGGGTCAACTCAATATTGAACCCTACGGACTAAGACTGGGATGCCATTAAAGTTCATGTGCGTGTAAAGACAGGCATCCCAATACTTTTGGAAATATAGTGTATGTATTTCATATGTGTACTGTACTAGGCTGTTTAATTGTATAAGACATCTGAAATGTTAATGATCAATTTCAGAATGATGTGTGCAGCTAACTTTTCTAACCCTTAGTCGATTAAGCAGTTCAAAAAAATACCATTGGTGGGAGCTTACTGGTTTCACGACCTAAGGCATATCCTCTTGCTATGGTCAACACACACTAACCTTCCTTATGGACACTCTAATCTATGAGATCCAAAGAGTTTTATGCTGTTTTTATGTCAATTTTTTCAAGAAATAAGCCGTATTTATGAAACAAGCGTTAGCATTAGAATAATTCTTCTTCCCTCTTCCCCTTTATATCAAAGCATCACAGCCTTGAAAAAAATGATGCTTCCTATCAGCTATATTTCCATTCATCTGTGTGCTGAATTAGAGGAGACAAACAGAACAGGTCATTGATTTGATATACGCATAAATAAGCCATAACAGCGGTACTGTGCCATCCTTCATTCCGCTGTGATTCATAGAGGCAGGGTACGCATTCTATATTGCTGGTCATAATGGAGGTCTGGCTAGCGCTGATAGGAGCTGCTTTACACTGTATTGTCTGTGTTTGTATATGTAAGTCTGAATCATGTCTAGTTAGGCAACTGCATATCAAATGCAGACTGTTGAACAAACCCATAGTGGAGATTAAATAGACACATTTAGTATAAAAAACTGAACCGCTAAAATAATTCCAAGTTCCTTGTTTATTTATTCTGCTCTGCTGTCCTAAAAGCTAATATAAAGAAAATAATAGCTAAATAAAAAAATTAAAAAACAACTAAATGGAATAAATGATCATATAGTACGAGGGCTGTACCGAAAGTAATGCAACCGTGAGCATGACTTTTTATTAACTTACATAGGTTGTTCAAATTTCACATGTTGGCAGAGCAACTCTTCTGCCCCGTACACACGATCAGACTTTCCGCCAACAAAACCGTGGATTTTTGTTTGACGGTTGTTGGCTCAAACTTGTCTTGCATACAAACGGTCACACAAATGTTGGTTAACAATTACGAACGTGGGAACGCAGTGACGTACAAGACGTAAAACGAGGCGAGAAAAAGGAAGTTCAATAGCCAGTGCGGCTCCTTCTGCTTGATTCCGATGCGTGAACTTTTGTGTGATGGATTTGTGTACACACGATCGGACTTTCCAACAACAAAGTTTTGTTGGCGGAAAATTTGAGAACCTGCTAGCAAACATTTGTTGGCGGAAAGTCCGACAGCAAATGTTCGATGGAGTATACACAAGGTCGGACTTTCCGACAACAAGCTCGCATGCAACATTTCCTGACGGAAAATCCGACCGTGTGTACACGGCATTACTCTATAGTAACTCTTCTTCTTTTTCATTGTAGGCAAATACTGGATTCCAAGCAGAAGCAATGTGCTTTCTTGATGAAAGAGGGCTGTAGGCTGTCCAATGAAGGCTACAGAATGTTTACAGAGATGACACCATTGACACCATTGATAAAAGCAATGTGCACAGATAGATGAAGAAGGTTCAGGCCTGGTTCACACCGATGCATTTTTTAGTGCATTTTCAGTTTTGCAGAAACACACTACAGTCCATCTAACAATGTTTCCTTTGGGTCATGTTCACATCTTTGTATTTTATGTAAAGGGCCAGGGACATTTTTTTCTGATTTTTGGTTCCATAGACTTCAATGAATCAAAAACGTGTATTGAAAAACTCAAAATGCACCCGGAATATGCAAACTGCAACCTGCACAGGTGTGAACCGGTCCTAAAAGAAGGGGAAACCAGCATTGAAGACAAATCACGCATTGGGAGACCATCAACTTAATGGTGGCAATGACGGCAACTCAATAATGGAATTCAATGATGGCACATTGCTTCTTTTTTGGAATCCATTATTTACCTGCAATGTTTCCTCCTTCGTCAAGAACTCAGTGACGGCACATTGCTTCTGCTTGGAATCTATTATTTAAGAAAAGCTACTCTACTCACATATGAAATTTGAGCTGCGATATTGGGCCACCAGGACGCCTGTAGCATCGGATGTATTGTGGATGTATCATATAGCCTCCTATGGTGGACTTGTTTATATATGAAATTAGCTGCAACTCAGGATCCCTTTCCAAGGGCTCCCTACTACTCATTATTGATGCCATAGTCTAATTTTGGATACAAGTATATCCCTGCATGCACAGTGCTACTTATATGATTAACCCTTAATAACAACTTACCTTGGGTGATCTCACGTCCGATTGGATTCCCTTGGATACTCCGATGCCCGTCCAGGGGCTTCTCTGCATGTTGGTATTTGTGGCACTGAGATGATTACAGTACTATAATGTTTCCTGATGAAGATATCTGGCGAACCACATTAGCACATGAAGACTTCTTTTTTTTTGCAAGGCATAACAATATTGATATATATTGGTAGGTGCAACTAATCCCATTTAGCACCACTTTACAATTGTTCTTAATTATTAAGATACATACATAATGTATGAGCTTTTTTAACTTTGTGGTACAATAAACATGTAATGTTTTTTCCCCCTACCCCTTTTTTTCTATAAATTTACACAATACGGATGTAGGCCAGGAGTGCCATTAGTATGTTTTTCAAGTTTCCCAGCAAAGGTGAGGCCTGCTCTGAGTATTGGCATACCTCTGTACATACGTTAGATCATAGTTGGTTTTCGTTACAGCCAATATCCTCATCTGAAAAATTGTGTTAATTCTTTAAGAATTATAACGTTACCTACATTGGCACAAATGCTTGCATGAATTAAGTGAAAAGTGCCGTTTGGGCTGTATTGAATTCCCCTGAATAAGTCTGAGCCATCCCCACCCACATACTTTGGACTGAAACTGTTTTTTTTTTTTGGATCTTGTGTATGATAATTAGACATGTGCGATTAGTTTTGTGCGAAACGGAAATTCGTACAAATTTTTCGAAATTCGTACATTCGTACGAATCCGAATTACGAATTTTTACGAATACGAATTCTGTACGAAATACGAAATTTCGTTTACGAATTTCGGATCCAAATTATCCGAATCCAAACTACCAAATAACTAATTTCAACGAATACAAAAGAAATTATAGCGGATATAACGAATGCTTCGAATGAATTCGAGATTCAGTATAACGAATATCGACACTCTACGAATAATAACGAATTATCCGAAAACGTATTAACATTACATAACACAAGTCTATTGTTCACCAATCACTCAGAGGAAGTACGAATTACGAAATTTCGTATTTGTAAACGAAATTTCGTATTTCGTACTTCCTCTGAGTGATTGGTGAACAATAGACAATAGACTTGTGTTATGTAACGTCAATACGTTTTCGGATAATTCGTTATTATTCGTAGAGTGTCGTTATTCGTTATCCAAATTAACGATTCGTAACGATTCGTACGAAATTCGTATTTCGTACGAATCCAAATTAAATTTCGTACACGAATTACGAATTTGTTTTTTATACGAAACGGAACGAAACAAATTTTTTGACGGCTCCCATGTCTAATGATAATCATATTTTTAACTTAGAATACTTTATTATAAGTAGGTCAATTAATAACAGGTTAATACTCATTAATTGAAATTGAATTACTATATGGTTTTGAAACATCATGTATAATTTAAGCCCAATCACAGTTTGGCCCAGCAGTTGAAAAAATTGAAAAGTACCCTTTACTGCGAAACCCATGTGCCCAACCTAGAGGGTTTTTAAAAAAAATAATGATAATACATTTTATTTTCTATCATGTCAAAATATATGTGAAATTAGTTATGACTGTTCAAGACCAATTCATTTTTCAGGAAAGTATTCCCTTCATGACGGACTAAAAGTATCATTAAAAGGCATTGCGGGTGATTAGCTTATTTGTATATGGTTTAATTAGGTGCTGTGGAAGCCGTGGTATTGCAAGGATTCTTTGGGTGTCTTTTAAGTGCCCAATACACCAATAGATGCAGAAAAGGGGAAAGAGACCCACTAAATTTAAGACAGCAAAAAGAAAGAAGAATAAGTGCCCAATCCCCTTTTTCTGGAGAATTTTGATTTTCCAAAAAACAAATTGAAATTGACACTAAGATATGATATCCACCATTGGACATAATTATTGGTACCCATGGAAGTTAAAATCTTCTAAGGAGACTATTTACTTTACTTAGCTTTACAAGTGTCTCCAAACTTAGGGGTTGATTTACTAAAACTGGAGAGTGCAAAATCTGGTGCAGATGTGCATGATAGCCAATCAGCTTATATCTTGAGCTTGTTCAATTGGGCTTTGACAAACAAATTCTGTAAGCTGATTGGTTTCTATGCAGAGCTGTACCAGATTTTACACTGTCCAGTTTTAGTAAACCAACCGCTTGCTATCATTCACTCAGTCTTTTCAAATAGAGAAAAATTCTGGTATTTTGTGTTATTTTGTGCAGAGCACACAACGAGAAGAGAATGAAAATCAAAGTAAGGAAATGAAAAAGGATTAACTTTTTCTGAAAGAATCACAACTTAATATAAAATTATTTGAAACTGTAAATAGCACCCACCATTCTTTATGCTGTGGTCCACAGAGCAGACACCTTCCTTTTGCTTTATGAATTAACCTATTCCTATAAGAATAAACAATAAAAAAAATTGCATATGGACATAATTATGGTTCTTCTAATAAAATATTTTGTAGCAAAATTCTTTTGAGGCAAAAGCTGCAAGCAAGTACTTTCTGATACCCTGAATAAGGCCTTTAGACTTCTCAATTGACAATTTCTTCCAGTTGGCTTAGGCTTAGGTTTTGATTGGTTCCTTCTCCAAATTGTGGGTTTCAGCTCTTTCCACAAATGCCCTATATGATTAAATTTAAGGGGCTGATTTGCTAAAGGCAACTAGTCAGTTCACCTTGTAAGGTAAGTTGCACTTTTAAAGAGAATAATTCCCAGAGCTTAGTGAATGAGGTGAAGCTCTGCTGACTTCCATCATCCAATCATGTGCAAGCAAAAAAATATTTTTTTTCATTGCATGTGACTGGGAATTCTTAAAAGTGAAGTTTCACCACATTTGCTAAGCTCTGTGGAAAATTTGCTTGCAGAGTGCAACTTCCCTAGCACAGTGAACAGTCTGTTTGCTTTAGAAAATCAACCCCTATGACTCATAAACTTTAAAAGTCCTGAAATGGAAGCAAAGATTTCTAACACTTGACCTAATTTTTCACACCAAAATTCCTTAATAATCTTTTGATTTCATACTGCCCTGCACAGGTTCAGGGTACCTGAAGACATAGGAAGCACAGCAACCACATAACACTATGATTAACAGTAGGGATGGTGTTACATATTGACATATTAACAATGAATCAGGGGTTAGTAAAGCCAGTACAACCTACTAACCCCTGATTCATTGTTGTAGGGTTTAACCCTTCCAGGTTATTATATGTCTCAGCTCATTGGGGTACTGATCAATTCAGGTTTTCACGTGGCTTATCAGTGTAATCTGTTGAGTCCATTTGGACTCTGTGCCACTGGTAGTCCAGTGAGACATGTTCTTTTAGTCACATTCACTAAGTTACATGTTTTTTTAAATGTGTCCATGTCTTCAATATGTTTCATAAATAAAAAAAAAAATGTAAACCCTTCTTTGAAATATGCCTAAAAAAGTCCATTCTTTCCGACTCCTGGAAGCTTGTTGGATGCTGAAGACTTTTCAGCCAGCGTAGGTCAAGAAAACTGTGGAGATATGTAGCAGTAGCGGTAAGAATAAATCCTTTTCTTTACAGGCATGAACTTGAATTTTGTTTTCAAAATAGTGACAGAGTTACTTCAGATACATTGTTTTATATTATATATATATATTTTTTGATCATTGACAAGTGATACTTTAAGGACAATTTAAATAGATATTAAGCTGAACAATTTAAATACCTATTAAGCTAAATGGCCCTTTGGAGAAAATACAAATGGTAAGATCTGTAAAAACAATTACAGCTATAAAAATGTAAAAGTATCAATCGGTTGTGTGTCTTAAAGGTTAATTAAAGTGGTATTAAACCCTAAAACAAAAATGTATTATATTGCTGATTACCAATCCCTTGGCTGCATTTGTTTTCTTTTTTACATTTTCCCCTGTTGATTCTGCCAGTAAGTCTTTTTTTTTTCAACAGACCAAGCTGTCTAACAAAATGGTAGTTTGAGGGTTGAGACAAACCATTTAACACTGTCAGGGGTGCTTACAATGGCCAACTTTTAGCCATTTCTTCAGAACCTTGTAACTGGTTAAAAAGTTTTAGCCAGAATTTGACTTTAATTTGTTAGTCAAGTCCATTTAAATCTGCTTGTGGGTGGGAGCAGCGGAAATAATACACACTCAGTCTGGGTGCAAAAAATGAAACCTGTATTGGGGTCAAATAAAAACAGTTCACAACAAGCCTGGTGGAAGGAAGCCCAGCCGAGAACCAGGTAGAGTAGTGAATCCTTAAGCCTTCCCTACTCATCTGGAACCTTTCCATACCACTAATACTGTCCCTGACAGGTAGGTGACTGGTCTCTACACTACCCACATTCTGAATGCGCGCCAAACCTAGGAGCCAGGGTCTTAAATAGACTCTGCCACACCTAAGATGGCCACCAGAGTCACATTGGCGGCCAGCGTCCAACCAGATCGCTGCCTCAGTGACTCAGGAAACCATAGAGGAACCATGTTTCTTTTGACTTCCTCTCCCTCTGCAATGCCACTGAGCATTGAGCACCACCTGCAGTGGAGAAAGTGGACTGCACCTGCCTACATGCTAGCGCACCTTACTCTACCTTCCCCCCAGATTGACAATGCTGATGTCCAAAGGTGTCTCCATTGCGTCTCTATCCAGAGTGAAAACACCTTAAAACAGAGTTCCACCCAAAAATGGAACTTCC
The DNA here is from genome assembly GCA_028564925.1 of Lithobates sylvaticus. Taxonomy (NCBI): domain Eukaryota; kingdom Metazoa; phylum Chordata; class Amphibia; order Anura; family Ranidae; genus Lithobates; species Lithobates sylvaticus. The sequence goes on along the minus strand of CM053031.1, from coordinate 49,953,785 downwards.
GCTTTAAGTGCAGGTGACCTCCTGATATACCACATTTGGTATTTCATTTTTTTGGGGGGGGGGAGCGGATACCCTCTTTTTAGAGGCATCTAGCTCCCACTTCCTCCCGGAAGGAAGTTCACCTGTCCCCCCTCCCTCCAATCTTCTGGGACACGTCACAAGTCCCAGAAGATTGCCCCGCCATTCACAGCGTGCAGCAATGCTCGCGCATGCGCAGTGCTTGCCCGGCTGTGAACCCACAGCCGGGCGCTCCCACAGTGAGAATTCCGGCACCGTGGAGAGGAGGGAGAGAGGAGCGGGGCTTCGTACGCCCGCATCCCTGGACCGTGGGACAGATGAGTGTCCAATTATTAAAAGTCAGCAGCTACACTTTTTGTAGCAGCTGACTTTTAATTTAATTTTTTTTCGGCGGAACACCGCTTTAAGACAGGAAGTGTGTCACTGGCCAGATCACTAGGTAAAAATAAAGAAAGAAAACCATCACATTTAGGAATTGGTAAGATGCAATATATTACATTTTTATTTCTGAGTTTAATACCACTTTAAGTTTTACACACATGACAGCTCTTTAGAATCACAGAACCCACAAGACTGCTTGCAAAACAAACCATTTTGCAAAATGTCAAACACTTTCCTTGTCTCCTTCTTTAGTAAGCAAAATCTGAATCAATTTGTATCTAAATGGGAATGAGCAATTTTCCTATCTTTCATGCTGATCTATTCAGGGCACCCAGTCCCCTCTAACCAAAATACAAAATACAATATATGGTTTGATTAATGAGTCTTTGGCTGTAATATTATTTGAAAGACTGAATTTGTTTTTTATGCAATTGTCATCTTCTATAAATGTATTTGATAACCACAAAGTGATCAGTTTTAATAGAGAAGGGTGTTTACAGGCCTGACAAAGTGTATATTCCGGATGGTGACCTGACTTTTCTCTATTGCGGATAAACAATACAGTTTGGTCACCAACCCGGCCTATGACTGGTCAGCGAAGAAGATCCACTCTGCTCCCACCCAAACAAAAACCGAAAACTTGTTTAGGGACCCGATACCAACGGACTATCTTACTATCCCCCCTTGTGACAGTGCTGGCCAACATGGACATTGCATAGGTTTAATTTATGTGTGTGACCGCACTTTAAATAATAAGGCCCCATTCACACCTCAGCATTTTGAAGCTTGACGCTCGAAGCTCCAAAACATTGGAGGAGAAAAAATCTATTATTCTCTATAGAGTTGGTTCATATGTCCACTCCAAGCCACCTCAAGCTCAAAAAAGTTCTGGAGCTTTTTTTGGACTCGAAATTGCGCAGATTTGCACGTTTTTGGTGCGTTCCTATTCCCTTGGAAATTTATATAAAACTTGCAAATGGCATGTTTGTTTGTGCACTTTTCACATGTTTTGGCGGGATTTTCTGCTCAAATTAAAAGAATAAATAAATGTAAAATAAATACACATAATAATTATTTGTTTATTTTGTTTTAGGGTTAGGGTGTTTATTATTATTATGATTATATTATTATTATTAATATTATTATTATTATTATTATTATTATTCTAATATTATTATTATTGTTTTTATTATTAATATTATTATTTTACTTTATTATTTTAAAGGTTTTTGAGATTAGAGGTTAATTTTTTTATTCTTTTATTATTACATAGTATTCATTTATTGTATTTATTTATATAAAATTTTGTTTATTTTTGTATTTATTTTACATTTATTTATTTATTCATGTATTATTATTGTTAGTAGTAGTAGTAGTATTATCAACACGCTAACACTAACTAAAAAGGTAAACTAAATAATAAATAAATAATAAGACAATAAATAAAATATTAACCCCTAATCCTAACCCCAACCCCTAACTCTAACCCAACCTTAAGGCTGGGTTCACATATGCTAATTGGATGCAGATTTCCTCGCATCCAATTGGCATGACAGGGGGGTGTGACCGGCTCTCAATTAAGCCGGTTTACACAGGTCCAGGGCAGCTGTGGTCCGGATTGCAGAAGGGTTCTGTGCATCTGTGGGTCTGGTTTGGATGTGAATTCAGACAAAAATTCGGACCTGAATCGCATCTTAGCCGGTGAACAGAGACAGACCGAACCTAATGCTGAGAACTGTGGGCAGAGATATGGGAACCTGGCCTTACTCTAACCCCTCACCCTAACAAAAAAAAATTATAATAATTTAATAATTATAAAAAAAAGAACTAAAAGTTGATGCAAAAGGTAAAAAAGCTGAAAAACCTAGCCAATGATGCAACAGATAATGGCTAATAAAAAAATGCCAAAGCTCAAAAACACTGTATAAAAATGTGCAAAAATGCACAAAAAAAAGTCCATAAAATAAAACAGAGGTAGAGTTCTACTACCCATTAAGAATATAATTTTTTTTTTCAGAGCTACCTGGGTTTCTGAAAGGCAGTCGAAGAGCTGCAATGGCCAACATGAGAAAAGATGGTCCGCAAACTCTTTGTTTGCTCTTTAAAATCTTTAGAATTTATTGATTCTCCATAAAAGACACAGTAACAGACAGCAGATGTAAACGCGTTTCAGCCTTTTGGGCCTTGTTCACCAGTGTAGTGTCCCATAAAGCCCCATACACACGCTCGGACAATCCACGGACCAGGTCAGTCGGACTTTGTCCGACGTACTTTGTCCGATGTTGGCGTTGCGTACACACGGTCGGACTACGTTGTCGGAATATCCGGTCCGGAAGAACGTCGTGACGTAAGTCGTCGTCCACGAGATTCCAAAAGGGAAGTTCAGCACCACGTCAGGCACCCGTTGGGCTCCTTCTGCTGATCCCGTGTTTATCGAGAGTTAGTGGAAGTTTGGTGACTTAAGATTCGCGCTTCTCAGTTTTCTGACTCAGATCGTTACTGCTCTTCAGTTTGTGCTTGTCGTGCGTATCTGTTTATAGTGCGTGTAGTCAGTTCGCATTTGTTGGTCATTGCGGCCTATATCTTGATATAGGACGCTTTGATTTGCACTGCTTATTGTCTGCTCGTTGCTGGTATTCACTTCGTTCTTTCAGGCCTTGCTGTTTATCGGTGCTTTCTGTTTGTCCGTTCTGACCAGCCGACCTTTTGTGACCTTCTGAGCGATGTTTCCCGTGCGTACTCGTCGCCGAGTTCGTGCTGTACGCGGAATTGGTGTCGGGCTTTTAGCTTTGACCCAAGACCCGTCCATGAACAGAGTGACGAGGAGTATGTGGACCAAGAATTGGTTGCTTCAGCGTGACCAGTTCTCGCACATGCCTTTGCTTCGTGAGATCCGGGAGAATAATCCTGATGATTTCAGGAACTTTCTCAGGATGACGGACCCCGATTTTCACCGTCTTTTGGCTTTGCTGACCCCCTTTATCAGCCGGCAGGATACCTGCATGAGACAAGCCATTACTCCGGAGCAGAGGCTTGTTGCCACGTTGAGGTACTTGGCGACAGGGAGAAGTCTTCAGGATTTGAAGTTCTCTTCAGGTATCTCTCCCCAGGCCCTGGGAATCATTATTCCAGAGACCTGTTCTGCCATCATTCAGGTCCTGCAGGAGGACTATATTAAGGTAACATTTCTACTTTACTATTCCCTTCTATGTATGCTCTGTTTGCTAATGACTTGTATTTTTGACCTCCTTCCCTAATTACCATGATTGCAATATGTTCTAATATGCTGTGCCCCTTTTCTCCTTCATGCATTTTTCCCTTCACTTACCTCACCAGCATGCTCTTCTGCCCCAATAGACACCTATGGCCTAGTCACTTAAGCAATGTCTTTTGTCTGCTGCATAGTATTGTTTGCCCCAAAACACCCCCTAAAATATGCACAAATGTTTGCTGTGTGGTTTACTTCATGTAGAGCCCCCTTTTTTTGTTCTTTTGGTGGGGGGGGGGCAAACTCATTAGGAACCCCCTCCCCCAACTGCTCTGTCAGATGGTACCAATCCTTTATCTGCTGGCTTTCCCAAGGTCCATACACACTATATACCTACCTCTTTATAGTGCGCATCTTTAGGGATGAATTCAGCAAAGCATGTAGTGCAAGGGACTGCCTCCATACATTCCATTTCCTATTTTTTTGTCTTCTTTCCCTCCTATTAGCTTGCTTGGTAATTTAATAATGTCACACTGTGCCTGCCTTTTTTGGGGGGGGGGGGGGTTGAAATGTTATTTGATCTTTCCTGTGGCCTGCCAATAGTGTTAAGTACAGAGGGTCTGGCCAAACTAGCCCACATTATTGAGCCATTTGCCAATCAATGAAGTGCAGAGGGTTAGCTGTCCACCACCCCCCCCCCAAAACCCCTAGTTATTGCCAATGGCCCATCAGAAGTGGGGGGATTGATGGGGGGGTGAGTAATCTGTGAAGGGGAGCCTCTACTTTTCTGTGCAAATACTTTCCAGCCTCCAATTTTAGACAATGCTCTTGTTCCAAGATGTTGATTGTCTAATCTGCTTGCAATGTTTAGGTGCAAAGTGACTAATGTTTTTTTCTTGTTTCACTCCACAGTTCCCTTCCACGCCACAGGAATGGCAGACTGTGGCCTCCCACTTTGCCAGCCGTTGGGACTTTCCTAACTGCGGAGGGGCAATTGATGGGAAACACGTCCGCATCGTCCCACCGCCCAACTCGGGGTCCTACTATTATAATTATAAAGGGTTTAATAGTGTAGTGATGTTGGCGGTGGTGTCGGCAACATACGAGTTTATGTATGTGGACGTGGGGATGAACGGCCGGATATCGGATGGTGGGGCCATTACGCACACGGAGTTCTACTGGCGTCTCCAAAGTGGCAGTCTGTGCTTGCCACCTCCAGAGGAGAATGCCGAAGGACTCCCCTTCGTCTTTGTCGCAGATGAAGCGTTTGCGTTGACTCCCCATGTGATGAGGCCGTTCCCGATGAGGACCCTCACCCCGGACCAGAGGGTCTTCAACTACAGGCTGTCCAGAGCCAGAAGAGTTGTGGAGAACGCTTTTGGCATCCTGGCCAGCCGCTTCCGCCTGTTCCTGACGGCATTTAACTTGGCGGAATACAAACTGAACCACATAGTTCTTGCCTGTTGCATATTGCACAACTTCCTCAAAAGACATAACAGGAACTATGTGGTGCCCGTTGGCCCAGATGTGCAGGAGCCCAGCTTGTTCCAGGTATAGTAGTTTTGTTACCATTTATGGGAATAATGAATGATGTTCACTTAATTCAGGATCGCCAATTGCTTAGTTCCTAACGTGTTTGACATATCAACAGACAGTAGTGTTGGAGACATTTGGGGCCAGAATCTAAACTGCTGGGCTGAGAATTGTATGGTTTTCTATTTGTAAACATTTTGCACCAGTCACTAGATGAGAATTGTGTGTGTTTGATGAACAAATAACTGAAACTATGTCCCTTTTTCCTACACAGGAAGACCTCAGCCAGGAGGTGGCTGTGGAAGGTGGCAGTCAGGAGGAGGCAGGGGTTAGTGGCAGCCACCAGCTGGGTAGTGGCAGCCAAGAGGGGGCTAGGCCTCGGAGCCTGACTGACTCCCAAATCCCTCTCCTCCGCCTTCCCTACAAAAGGGCGAGAAGGGGGGATTATGCAGCACAGTCAGCGCTCCGCATGATCAGAGAGGCTTCAGACTCCCTACATGCCACACCCGCCGACGAGGAGACCTTTGGCTCGGTGGTTGTCACAAAAATGATGGGTATGGAGGTGGGGCAACGCAACATGTGTGAGGGGCTCATCCTCCATGTCCTAAATAAGGGTAGGGCTGGGGAGATGACCCCAGTCACACATGTTTGCCATAGTTACCATGCTCCGCCTCCTCCTCCTCCTCCTCCTCCTTCTGCCACCCCACCAGCACGACAGCCACAGCGTGGAAGGAAGCGTGGAAGGAAGACCTGAGAGTGACGACCTGCAATCAGTCTGGTGTGAGAGAAGATGGAGCCTCTTGTAGTACCAGAGCCTGGGGACCTAGATGGCATCTGCTGCAGTTCCGGATACTTTGGACTTCACGACCAGATTGCACTCCCCTTAATATACGTACTCCTCAGGCCCCCAATTTTCTACGCTTGGACAATGATGGTTGCCGTGGGGGGCCAAGACTTTGCAAATTCCCCAAGTTTCACCATGGCTGCGTTCCTCTTTGGTTTGTTGGTGTGACCTAAATAAAGGTTTTTTTGATTTGAAATAATCATTGACTATTGTGTTTTACTTTGCTACAATGACAGTTTTTCTTTGAGTAGGCTGGTACATTTCACTAATCCTAAAGTAGAATTAACAAGGGGCAACAACAACAAACAACCTCCTAGTAAATTTAAGCAAGAAATACAAATGTAAATAATGTGTTTTTGGTAATTTGAGACACACAAGCCCCCCTCCAAAAAAAAAATTAAAAAAAAACATTCAAATATGTATTCCCCAAAACAAAAAAAAAAAGACGAACACTGTCCGATGGTGCATACACACGGTCTGATTTTTCAACAACCTTGTCCGATCGACCAAATTGATGAAAAAGTCCGACCGTGTGTATGGGGCTTAAGGCTGAAACGCGTTTACATCTGCGGTCTGTTACTGTGTCTTTTATGGAGAATCAATAAATTCTAAAGATTTTAAAGAGCAAGCAAGGAGTTGCGGACCATCATTTCTCAAACTCTCAAAGATGCTACACTCAGGTATGAAGGCAGCCTAAAGCCTCAAACACAAGAACGGATTTTCCAAAGGGAAATGTGTAATGACAGGCTGTTGGCGGAAAATCGAACCATTTGTACGCTCCATCGGACAATTGTTGACGAATTTTACGTGGACAAATGTTGGATAGCATGCTTTAAAATTTGCCGCAGACAAATGTCTGTTGTTGGATTTTCCGAGCGTGTGTACACAAGTCGGTCGGACAAAAGTCCTAAGTAAAAACACACATGCTCGGAAGCAAGGGCGAGCCAGAAGCGGTCGGTCTTGTAAACTAGCGTTCGTAATGGATAATTAACATTCGTGACGCAGCAAATTATGAAATCTCCAAATGCAGCGCACAATTCGCTTCTTCTTTAGTGAGATAATAATGAAGCTGCTTTGCTGGTGATACGGATGGAGTTCTGCCAAAACGTATTTTAAAAGGCTTTTATTTTCTAGTGATATCAAGAATATAATTATTATGCTTATTTTTTATTTTTTTTTACCACAACATTATTATCCTGTAGTTTTTAAGATCAAATATACAACTATGTTGGTGTCCCTTGATAATTTTACATTGTATTTTTTTAAATGTAACTGCCGACTCCCAAACTGTCATTGGAAGTAAAACACATAGCCAAGTATTATTCTCCACAATTTTTTTATTGTGCATTGAAAAAAGAAAACAAATAAAATTAGACATGCTATCTGCCAATAGAACTTAACCAAAAAGTGCATTATATGCATCCAAAAATATAGAAAATATACCAAATCAAATCATTATTCAACCAAAAAATAAAATAAAAGCCTCATGCATGTGTCCTGCTTCTTAATATAAGGGGTCAACAATGCCAAGAGTTGGTGAAAGCAGGGGTCCGTCATCTGGAGATAATTCCGAAAATCATCCGAATTATTTTCCTGGAGCTGCCGCAGCAAAGGCATATGACATAATTGGTCACGATTAATAAAGTAACTAATTTTTGGTCCTAGAACTCCTCCTCCTCCTGTTCCTGGACTTGACTTGGGTCAAAGCAATAACTCCAAGGCCAATAAAAATTAACATGCTTCCATATTCAAGATGGTGGCACCGTGGCCCCATAGCAGCAGGAAGAATTGACTTTGAAAATACAGCACTGGACTCTGGGCAATGGTAAGTACCTGATTTTTAAAAGTCAGCAGCTTGTACCTGCTGAACTAAAGTTTACCTAAAGGCAAAACTTTTTTTTAGTTATGGATAGTGGAGAGGGATTAGAATGCTTGTCAGTTTTTATTGCTGTCTGTGCCCCCGTTAAGGAGTTTTACCCTCTCTATTTGTCCTGTTTACCATAGTAAAAGTAAAATAAAAATCAATTTTGGGTCGTCACCAGAAAAGTAATGGAGGGTAAATCTTCCAATGGGGACACTAGTTATGGTGACCTGGTGTACTGTCCCCAAGGAATTGCCTTAATTTGCAGGGATTTCCTCTCACTTCCTGTTTGGCTATGGGACAGGAAGTGAAGGTAAATCTCCCCAATGGTACACAAAGGGCGAAAAAAGAATCTGACAGGGGTTACAACCCTCCCTTACGTTTTGCCTAATATTCTACTTTAAATAAAAATTTTAAAAAAGCTAATTATATTTCTCTTTAAGAACTGCTGACATCATGGATAAAAGACAACTTCCGTAACACCAGTGCTGTTTTAATAAACGGTGGACTTGTGGCGCTCCTAAAAACTTTCAAAAGATACAAATATTTCACCCCTAATAACTGTAGGAAACAGACTTATGTCCGTCTTAAAAATGTATGATTTAAAATCAAACCTTTGCTCATGTAGGAAGAATAGTTTGTATGAAAGAGCTTTCTAATGCCGCGTACACACGAAGGGACAATCCCGCGGGATTATCCTCTGGACTGAAGTCCAGCGGATAATCCCCTCGTGTGTGGGCGCCGGCGGACTTTTTGGCGCCAAAGTACGGCGGACTAAAGTTTGAAGTTTTGTTTTCAAATTATCCGCTGGACTTGGAAGTCCAGCGGACAATCCCGCCGTTAGTGGGCAAGTCCGCGGGACTTTTGAAATGAAGGGACTTGCCGCTCATCGGCAAGTCCGTTCATTTAGCACGTGACTTCAGGTTACGTAGCTAGCGTAGGCAGTTACTGCCGCCGCGCTAGCTCCGTGACCTGGCATGGATTTAAAGGGACTCCCCACGCCGAAAAAACGGCGTGGGGGTTCCCCCCAAATCCAAGTCAGACCCTCATCCGAGCACGCAGCCTGGCAGGCCAGGAAAGGGGTGGGGACGAACGAGCGCCCCCCCCCCCTCCTGAGCCGTACCAGGCCGCGTGCCCTCAACATGGGGGGTGCCCTGGGGAAAGGGGGGCCGTGCGGCCCCCACACCCCAAAGCACCTTGTCCCCATGTTGATGAGGACAAGGGCCTCTTCCCGACAACCCTGGCCGTTGGTTGTCGGGATCTGCGGGCGGGGGCTTATCGGAATCTGGGAACCCCCTTTAATAAGGGGGCCCCCAGATCCCGGCCCCCCACCCTATGTGAATGAGTATGGGGTACGATGTACCCCTACCCATTCACCTAAGGTGTAAAATGTAAAGTAAAAAAAAACACCCACACTTTTGAAAAAATAGTTTATTGCACTGCTCCGGGGGTCTTCTTCCGTCTTGGGGGTCTTCTCGCCGGACTCCCCCGCCATTTACCAAGCTCTTTTACCGAGCGGGGGAAGTCCGGCTACCTTCTTCGTCGTCGCCGCCGTCTGGGGGTCTCGATCCGCCTTCGGGGGTCTTCTTCCGTCTTGGGGGTCTTCTCGCCGGACTCCCCCGCTCTCTTCTGCTCTTTTACCTAGCTCTTTCACGAGGGGGGGAGTCCGGCTACCTTCTTCGTCGTCGCCGCCGTCGTCTGGGGGTCTCGATCCGCCTTCGGGGGTCTTCCGGGGTCTCTTCTGTTCTTGCGGCGGTCGTCGTCTTCCGCGCCGCCGGCGCCTTCTTCTTCTTGTCCTTCTTCTTGTCCTTCTTGTTCTTCTTCTTCTTCCGATGTTGACCCGACGCTCTCTCTGCCCGGAATGCCTGTGCCGCTCTGCGCTCGGACTTATATAGGGACATGGGCGACAGGGTCACATGCACATGTCACATGGTGACCCCGCCCCCTTGTGTTGTCACAGTCCCGGAGGATGCTGGGACTGTGACATCGCAAGGGGGCGGGGTCACCATGTGACATGAACATGTGACCCTGTCGCCCATGTCCCTATATAAGTCCGAGCGCAGAGCGGCACAGGCATTCCGGGCAGAGAGAGCGTCGGGTCAACATCGGAAGAAGAAGAAGAACAAGAAGGACAAGAAGAAGGACAAGAAGAAGAAGGCGCCGGCGGCGCGGAAGACGACGACCGCCGCAAGAACAGAAGAGACCCCGGAAGACCCCCGAAGGCGGATCGAGACCCCCAGACGACGGCGGCGACGACGAAGAAGGTAGCCGGACTCCCCCCCTCGTGAAAGAGCTAGGTAAAAGAGCAGAAGAGAGCGGGGGAGTCCGGCGAGAAGACCCCCAAGACGGAAGAAGACCCCCGGAGCAGTGCAATAAAATATTTTTTCAAAAGTGTGTGTGTTTTTGTACTTTACATTTTACACCTTAGGTGAATGGGTAGGGGTACATCGTACCCCATACTCATTCACATAGGGTGGCGGGCCGGTATCTGGGGGCCCCCTTATTAAAGGGGGCTCCCAGATTCCGATAAGCCCCCGCCCGCAGACCCCGACAACCAACGGCCAGGGTTGTCGGGAAGAGGCCCTTGTCCTCATCAACATGGGGACAAGGTGCTTTGGGGTGGGGGGGCCGCACGGCCCCCCTTTCCCCAGGGCACCCCCCATGTTGAGGGCACGCGGCCTGGTACGGCTCAGGAGGGGGGGGGGGGCTCGTTCGTCCCCACCCCTTTCCTGGCCTGCCAGGCTGCGTGCTCGGATGAGGGTCTGACATGGATTTGGGGGGAACCCCCACGCCGTTTTTTCGGCGTGGGGATTGCCTTTAAATCCATGCCAGCTTGCGGAGCTAGCGCGGCGGCATTTACTGCCTACGCTAGCTACGTAACCTGAAGTTACGTTCGAAATGAACGGACTGCTCCGTGTGTGGGCAAGTCCGTTCATTTTCAAAAGTCCCGCGGACTTTTGGCCGGCGGATTATCCGCTGGAGAAGTCCGTGCGTGTGTGGGCAAGTCCACACCCTCGGAAAGTCCAGCGGACCTAGCCGGAAAGTCCCGCGGGATTGTCCGCTGGACTAGGTCCGCCGGCAAAAGTCCCTACGTGTGTACGAGGCATTAGATTCATGTCACAAACGTTTTTTATCCATTCTCAAAAATGTATTTTCTCATGTCTGCCCTTATATAATAAAAAGGAAAATATAGTGGTTTTGTAACTGTTTTATTTATTTGACATTTATAATATAAACATAATGTCTCTCTATCGCTCTTTCTGTTTTATTTGGCAAACAATCTGTCTTTCAAATAAATATTTAACATGACAACGTCATTGATGATGAAACATGTAGGGTGGAGTCGTGGCGTGTAACGTCATTCATGCATCGGGATGTAGCAGCCATTTTGTTGGTTGGAACCTAGGAAGTTATCAACAGGCATGCGGTTTTTATTCATACCTATGTGAGTATATTACTTTTTACTTAATAAATGATGATATTATTGCTACACTATGAGATGCATCCTTTGCTCTTTCCTGCCTAAAGGGGTTGTAAGCCCTCATGGTTTTTCACCTTGCATTCTATGTCCCTCCCTGCTGAGGGACCCCAGAAAAGGAGGATCGGGGCCACTCGGTGCTTAACCAACTGCCCAGTGGAACAAAAACAAACCTTTAGTAACCCTTTAACCCTGGAGTTCTTTGAGTTTTGCATCGGAAGATAGGGAGTGTGTTGGTGTGAGAGGAGGTTGGTGGACCATCTTCACTAGAGGTTCCTTTGATCAGGATAACCCATACTGCGTTACTTGACCTTTCCTTTGAGAAGGTCAAATCATGATGGTAAGAGGCAGTGGGATTGGGTGAAGGTGATGGGTTTCCCTTTGCTGCACTCCACTCTCTAAACTTCACTCAAGTTTCTAAGAACTCTCAAGATAACCTTCATAAGGACTCGGTTGTGTACTTTTTTTCTCTTGTATTAAGAACTATTTGGGAAGCCTTTTGTTTGTAGCACAATTAAGGCTCCCTAATTTGGAGCTGCACTTTGTTGTTTTTTGTGTCATACTTTATATTGTTTTCCAGCAATATTGTGCCAGCAGCTTTTATTGAAATAGTTGATTAACTAAAAACCCTACTGCAACTTAATTTGTGTATAGTTTAACATATTTAACATGGGGTGCACTCAATAAAAAGGATTCCCAAGCTTGAGATATGGAGCTTTTTAAACAGGCTTTTATTTTATCAACAAAGCAGAGCCATGGAAACATGAAAAAAGAAGCCAAGAGCTCCAACTGTTGGCTGAATATGAAAGTACAGAATATTTATATGCAACATTTCTATATTTATTGTTATTATTCTAGTACTGACCATTGTAAAAGAAACTATATACAAAACAACTAAACAGTGATTGTGTACATAACGGCACCAATTGTTCACATTTTACCTATAAAGGGAAATATTTGGAGAACAGTCACCCTTCATCTAAAGAAATGGCCACAAGCCTGGTGAGTGAGTTCTTACTAGGCAGTGAGTTCCCTTGTGTTGTTCACGCGAAGAATCTGCCCATTTTCCTAAATCGTCAGATACGAAAAGGGCCTTAGAGAGACAACACTGTTGTGTTTTCAAAGTGCAATCACGTATCCCTAAATATCCCTGAACAAATTAAACAAAGCTGTATGCAATATCACAAACCCATCTAATATTTAGGTTTTCAGCTTCAAATTCCCGTTTTGCATAAATGCAATGTAAAAACAAAAACACACAGCAACCCAGACAAACAAAATGAGAAAACACATGTCTACAATCTTGTAGGAAGGACATATACACATGCAACAAACACTCACATGTATGAGTATTCAGTAAGTCAAACAGCAAAGGGCAGCAATGCAGCAACCAAACAGAAGTTGTTTCTTGCTGATATGACTACAGTAAGATGAGATCTAATTGGTTGCTCTAGCTAGTTTGACCGCACAGATCATTCCTTGTTTCCCTGCTAATTTAGAATTCCAGCTTAGTCAGTAAACAGCTGCATGGTTATGGAATCCAATTGGGCTATTGTAGCTGCTCAGAGTTGCTAATACAGTGGCTGGAGTAATTGTAATGGCCAGAGTTATGATGCTTGCCTCTTAAATGTCATTGGCAGTCCATAGGAAATGGTTTTAGTCTTGCTCATTTGGTTCTTCATCCTCTCTGTAACAATAAAAAAAGTTTGTTAATAGCTGAACCCCATGAAAGAAAAATACACAAGCACAATATTTATATCATCAATACTCTTTATCTGCCTAAAAATGTTTATTATTCTGCTTAGCAAACCAGTGATTCAAACACCCCTGCCAGACTGTGCAGCCAAACCTTCACCACCCATTACAGCAGCAGCCAAGCATGGTTAAGAACACATTTCCCCCCCTCCCCAGCCTACTGATCGGACAATAAACACTTTGCTTACTTGGTGCTTTCCCTTCAGCTCCGCTCACTCTGCTTTCTCATTTTATCAGTATGTTCACTGTTGGCATATGTGCACTGATTACAACAGGCTATCATCACTGGTTATCAATCTATGGTGACAGAAGAAAGCTCAGCCTCTCCTGCTAAATCATAATCAATTTCCAATAAATAGACTATAAGTAAAGAAAGAATTCTCAAAGAATTAAAACAGCTCATTTCATGAAAGGTTACAGTGTAAAGGTAAAGTAAAAACATCATATCATGCAGTCACTAGCATGGTTTTCTAAATTCCCTATATAATTATTATTATTATACAGGATTTATATAGCGCCAACAGTTTGCACAGCGCTTTACAAAATGAAGGCCGACATTATAGTAAAGCCTCGTACACACGATCGGATTGTTGGCCAACAAAACCGTGGAATTTTGCCCGAAGGGCGTTGGCCCAAACTTGTCTTGCATACACACGGCCACACAATTGTTGGCCAACAAATACGAGCGTGGTGACGTACTACGTTGTTTTTCAGCTCTTTTACGCCACCCTTTGGGCTCCTTCTGCTAATTTCGTGTTAGTAAAAGTTTGGTGAGTGTTGACTTGCACTTTTCATTTTACACTTTTCATTTTGCGCTTTTCATTTGGCACTTTTCATTTTACGCTTTTCATTTTGCGCTTTTAATTTCGCACTTTTCATTTTGTGCTGTTCAGTTCATTTCTGAACGGCCGTTCGTCAACCAGACATGTAGCGGAATTGGAGGAGATAACATGTTATTTATTATTGGCCTTGGAGTTATTGCTTTGACATTATGTTTTTGGTTGAATAATAATGATTTGATTTGGTATATTTTTGGATGCATAGAATGCACGTTTTGGATAAGTTCTTTTGGCAGATAGCATGTCTAATTTTATTTGTTTTCTTTTTTTAATGCACAATAAAATAATTGTGGAGAATAATACTTGGCTAAGTGTTTTACTTCAAATGACAGTTTGGGAGTAGGCAGTTACATTTTATAAAATACAATGTAAAATTGACAAGGGACACCAACATAGTTGTATCTTTGATCTTAAAAACTACGGGATAATGGTGTTGTGGTAACTTGCCCAAAAAAATAAAATAAAAACATAATAATATTATTCTTGATATCACTAGAAAAAAAAGCCTTTGAAAATTAGTTTGCAATAACTCCATCAGTATCACCAGCAAAGCAGCTTCATTATAATACCATTAAAGAAGAAGAGAATTGTGCGCTGCATTTGGAGATTTCAGAATTTGCCACGTCACGAATGTTAATTCTCCATTACAAATGCTAGTTTACAAGACCGACCGCTTCTGGCTCGTCCTTGCTTCCGAGCATGCGTCTTTGTACTTTGTACTTTTGTCCGACGGACTTGTGTACACACGCTCACAAAGTCCGACAACACACATTTGTCCGCTGAAAATTTTAAAACCTGCTATTCAACATTTATCCGTGGAAAATCCGACAACAATTGTCCAATGGAGCTTACACGGTCAGATTTTCCGCCAACAGTCTGTCATTGAACATATCCTGACGGAAAATCTGATTGTGTGTATGAGGCTTTACAATACAATTTGGTACAACAGGAATCAGAGGGCCCTGCTCGTTAGAGCTTACAATCTAAGAGATTGTAACTGTAGGGCCCTAACTGTCACTTTTGTTAGACAGCTTACTAACTCAATGGATCCAAAACAGAGCTTCCTACCCTCCATGCAAACCGAAATACAAAAACCAAGACCCCATGGACACCACCCACCATCTTTGGACAGACCATCTCCCCGAGCACCAAAGCCAAAAGTCTCTGAGTCATCTTCGACTCTGAGATGTCGATGGATGCACAAATAGGATCAGTAGTCAGTGGATCTCGCCATCTTCTCCGCCTGCTACGTAGACTCATCCCCTTCATTCCAGAAGAGGAGAAAGCAGTGGTAGTTGGAACAATCATCAATTCCCGACTCGACTACGCAAACTCCCTCTACATAGGACTACCAAAATACCATATTTCATGCCTACAAGTCGTCCAAAACACGGCAGCAAGACAACGGGAAAAAACCCTGGGAATCCATCTCCCCATCCCTGAGGACCCTACATTGGCTAACCATAAGGGATCGGATCACATTCAAGACCCTCTGCCTCACCCACAAATGCACACAAGGAAACGCTCCGCAATACCTATGCGAGAAAATAAAACACTACACACCCAATCGCAGTCTCCGATCAACTAACCAAAACCTCCTCCTCATCCCCAAGTCCCGCTACAAATCAAAGGGAGAACGAAGATTTGCAGTCCAAGGACCACGGCTATGGAACGCTCTACCCACTAACATCAGCATGGAAGAAAACCATTGCGCCTTCAGAAAAAAACTCAGGACCCACCTCTTCTAAGAAGCAATACAACACAGGACGGATTCACATTTGTAGCGCTATACAAGTCATTCATTCACTAACATGAACACTAATTTATTCCTTGTTGGTCTTTCTAGTAGATCAATTCTGTTTCCATTCCTTAAAAAGGGTGACAATACTGTTCATTCTGAAATAGTATTTGCACCCCGTGAACATGGTAAAATGATGACCTTAACCTCTCAGCTATTTTATATGGTTTGTCCCAACCCCTGTAAGATCACTTTCACACCGATCAGTTTTGTTCAGTTGTTCAGGTTAAAAAAAAGCGGAAAGAAAAATGCATCCCTTCAAATGGAACTCTTCACACCAACAAAGCCCATCAAAAACTGATCAGTGTAAAAAATCCATTAAGACCAGCACCAAACATGCACCAAAAATGCAGCAAGCATTAGTCAATTGGAAGGCATCAAATGCCCATCAAAAACTGATTGGGGTGAAAGGGCCCTGTCTCTTTTGTAAGATAGCTTAATCTGCATGTAAATGTGGAGAAACATATAACAAAGAGTGTGTGAAATAAATAAAAAAGGAATTTGTATACCGAATACTATCACTACAAGAATTAACCTCCCTGGCGGTATGATTATTTCATATTTTAGGTGCTGAAAGTGGTACAATTATTTTGCATGGAAATTTGGCATTTTATATTGTAGGCCTGCAGTTCTTAGGAATAAATGTGTCCAAACCAGAGTCCCGGGTATGATAAAGTTTGAAACACAAAATCCTACATTATAATAGAATAAATAACTATAAATAATTATAACAAATAATAATATAATAATAATAATAAAAAATTATTCAATAATGTAATCAAATCAAAAACACAGAAATGTGCTCACTTGTAGAATGTCACTGTCATTATATTTAGTGTTTGATGACGAATTTCCCCACAAATCCATATCGCTCAATTCTGCAAGTGATTCTAATTTATTATCGCTGTTTTCTAGCTGGTCTAAAACCACTTTTGACGTAAAGGGACACATTCTGGTTGCTATGGACAATCTCCAAATTCCAGGCAGAAAAAACTGTATTTAGAATATAAAACTACATGCAGGGCACTGGACAGACCACTAGGGACAAAGAGGATGTGTATTTTTTTTATACAGTACTGTAATCCGTAAGATTACAGTGTACTGTATATGTGTTGTGTTTTTACTTTTTTTTGAATTTGGCGCCGATCTCCGCTCCTGTGTGTCGCAGGGAACGGAGCTCAGCGGCACTCGGCACTGTGTGAATCGAGCGAGGAGACACACACAGCGGGGAGACATTGCAGGATCCAGGGGACAAGGTAAGTAACTTTCCCTGTATCCTGCGATGCGATCCAGAGTCTGGCTCGGGGTTACCGCTAATGGTACTGAAATTTCACCCCGAGCCAGACTCGGGAATACCGCCAGGGAGGTTAAAGTAGAACTGTAGGTAAAATTGTATTTTTTCATTTTTTTTATAGAGCAAGAGAGGGTTGTATCCCGTCAATTTTCTTTTTGCCATCTCTGTCCTATTGCATCGATTTCCTTTCACTTCCTTTCCAAAACTAAACAGGAAGTGAGAGGAAAAATGAATCCAGATGCTGAAAGAATCTGTGTGAACGGATTAATCATACAATGTAGTCAAATACAAAGTGAAAAAGTGATAATCATAAAATAAAAATAGAAAATATTAAAAAAATTTTGTTTTTGAGTGAACAAATAGTGAAGTCCAATTCAAATAGGAATAATGGTGACATAAAAAGATTCCTTTAGTGACATAAAACTTTCAGAAACGTGAATATGGAAAATCCACCAATGTGATCTTAATCCACCACCGTTCTAATGTTGCGCTTACCAGAGGGCAAGCTTTAGTAAGCCTGTAACTCAAAAGGCATCAAGGAATGACCAAAACCACTAGGTGTCGCCTCTGGGACTCATGCTTAACTGATGGTAACAGCCAAAATCCTGGATAGGGCAAATCTCCCTTGTAGGTTGTGAATGGGATCGAACTCCTCCAAAGATGTCAAGCCAGGGGATCATACACTCTCATCCTTCTGTAGTAATCACAGTGCCTGCAGTGAGTGTCCACAAACTCCAATATATAGCCAAGAAGCCAACGATTCTACAACACGGTGTCCATTTATTTACAAATTTTTAAAATAAAAAAGTAGTGACTTCAGCATCAAACACAGTTCTGGGTGTGTCAGATGCCTGCCCCATCCTTCCACTGCAAGCCTAGAAGTGTGTTGAATGCTGAAGATTCCTTTTTAAATAATGCAGTTTTTATATAGCCAGCAGATGGAGCTCTAACCGCCTTTTCATGCATTCAGCTATTTCAGCTTTGCTTCAAAATGTTGCACCTTTTCAAGAAACTGCAGATTTCTTATTCCACCACTTTGCTGTGATCCTCAGGTGTCCAGTGTGTAGAGTAGAGATGACAGAGCAGTGAGTGATCCCCTGGCACACAGACACACACACACGCCGTACTCTATAGAGGAGAGATGTGATCAGTTACTCACAGAGGAAAAGGTGCAACATTTTGAAGCAAAGCTGAAATAGCTGAATGCATGAAAAGGCGGTTAGAGCTCCATCTGCTGGCTATATAAAAACTGCATTATTTAAAAAGGAATCTTCAGCATTCAACACACTTCTAGGCTTGCAGTGGAAGGATGGGGCAGGCATCTGACACACCCAGAACTGTTTGATGCTGAAGTCACTACTTTTTTATTTTAAAAATTTGTAAATAAATGGACACCGTGTTGTAGAATCGTTGGCTTCTTGGCTATATATTGGAGTTTGTGGACACTCACTGCAGGCACTGTGATTACTACAGAAGGATGAGAGTGTATGATCCCCTGGCTTGACATCTTTGGAGGAGTTTTTTTTATCAGGATTTTGGCTGTTACCATCAGTTAAGCATGAGTCCCAGAGGCGACACCTAGTGGTTTTGGTCATTCCTTGATGCCTTTTGAGTTACAGGCTTACTAAAGCTTGCCCTCTGGTAAGCGCAACATTAGAACGGTGGTGGATTAAGATCACATTGGTGGATTTTCCATATTCACGTTTCTGAAAGTTTTATGTCACTAAAGGAATCTTTTTATGTCACCATTATTCCTATTTGAATTGGACTTCACTATTTGTTCACTCAAAAACAAAATTTTTTTAAATTTCTATTTTTATTTTATGATTATCACTTTTTCACTGTATTTGACTACATTGTATGATTAATCCGTTCACACAGATTCTTTCAGCATCTTGATTCATTTTTCAAAAACATTATTTTTTTAATATTTTCTTATATTTTATGTTATTATTTGGTTATAATTAATCGGCTTCACACAGATTCTTTCAGCATCTGGATTCATTTTTCATTATTTAATTTATATTCTGATACACGCATATGCATCAATCTCTATATAGGTATATCTATATAGTACTCACCATGTGTTATATTTAGGGATTAGCGCGGTGTTAGCTTTTATTTTTTCAATAGAACTAGTGTCCCCATTGGAAGATTTCTCATCTCTACTCTGTCCATTAAAAAAAAAAAAACTGGCAAGCATTCTAATCCATCTCTACTCTGTCCAAAAAAAAAACAAAGTTTTGCCTTTAGTTATACTTTAACCACATACAGTTATCAGGCTACACAATGTAGCAATACCCCCAAGGTTGTTGATGATGATAAAAGTTCTCCCTTACTAGTTCAGAAGCTGCCATCACCCACAGAGCACAGTTCAAGCACACTGACACAGGGAGCAGTCTGAATGAATGTCTTTTTTTGTGATTTATTGTTCAAAACTTGAACAATGGGGGAGAGTGCAGGGTATGGGATACTCCAGGCTATAAGGTGAAACTGTTCCCTGTGTTACAATCCTCAGACGCACTTTTGCTACACTTTAGAATTTCCCTTTGGAGTGACTAAGGGAAAGGCCAGGGGTAGGGACCCCATGAAAGAAGAACTACTTTGCTCAGACATGCCAATAGCACCTATTCACCAGGATCTTGTGGAACTGTCAGTACTCGTGAGTCCAGGGAACATCTGTGCCCATTCAGCTTCCTCCAGGTGCCTTCTAATGAGATTCTGCAGACTAGATCAGGTGAAGCTCAGGGTGTTGAAGATAACCTTAGATGTAGGTCCCCCAGCAATACCAGGACCTTTATGAACAGCAACTAGACTTGGTAGGACTTTTCTTCAGAAAGTCCCACCCACACAAACCGGTGGAATTCCTTCTACAGGAAGACCCCACTAGTCTGGACTTCATGCTATTTATCAGCCTCTCCAGCCACCTACTCTGCCACCCCTTCCAGGGATTGGCTGGTACTCAATAAATATTAAGCTATATATTTGATCTCCCCTCTCTATGTTCCAGAAGCCTCCAGAAGGCAGGGAGCATAGTCAAACCTGTAGCCTGTGAAGCCAAGAGCAGCCTAAAGAAATCAACCGCTGTTCTAATGACTACAAAGGAGTCACACACAAAGAAAACTAAATTTACCTAACATCCAAGCCTATGCAGGAGGATGCTACAATTATTTGTACAATATTAGCCCTATGTTATCTGGAACATAACACCTCATCTGTGTCATACTAATAAATATAATACAATGAGGAAGGAGGGTAGAGGAGATTTGGTTTGTAAGTGTTCCCTTTATAGGTGTGATGTAAACTTACATCCTGGCCAATTCAAATTAATCATATGATGATGTTGATATAAAAAAAATGTATAAGTAGAGTTTACGGCATGGCAAAAGATTAATAGATCCAGAGATATAGGCAGCTGAAGTTGTATGCAAATTTTTACTGTAAAAATTGAGCTAGTTTCAGCCCTTGGCAGTCTATTGGTCTTTAGTCGTTCTAACTGACCAATAAGCAAGACATGAGACGGTGGTATAATGATAGACTTTTTCAAGAAAATATGAGATTTGCCTATAACCTCAACTACCTAAAATTCAGGTTTTCTTGAAGGGCCATAATAATACTTCAATTATTAAAAAATATATTTTTAGTGCTGAACATAATAACAATAATATACAAACAAACGTAATAACAATAATATACAAAAAACAATGCATTCCCTTTAAGCCTTTGTCAATACACACAGAATTTTTTTTTAAGATTTTATGGGTTAATATAATTTATCAAGAATGAATTCTACACACTGTCAATGTGTGGGGACAGCCAGGTAAGACATCCATATAATAGAAAAGAAACATCAAAAATATATATATCTTCTGGCTGGAAATAACTCTAAGAGCAACACCCGGTTAACAGCTCTTAATAGCAGTTAACAGCAGTACCCCGCAGAGCACAAATGGGAGTATTTACCTTGTTTGAAATCGGCCATTTTAAATAATCGTTGCATTGAAGGCTTTTTTCGTCCATGAACATTTGTTGGCTTTTGAAAATAAAATTGCACTTTTTACCCCACGATTATCAATCATTAAATAGTGAGCAAGGAAGCCACGTGAATAATAAACCCAACATGACGTACTTACTCTATGGACACTACATGCTGCTAATCTTATCCTAAAGTGAAACTTCACTTTTGTGGAGGAAAAAATCCCCTCCAGGGTAGCTATATTATACCTTCCTGCTTTGGTTCTGTGGATACTGAGATAGGCCAACTCAGTGCACATAGTAGGGTTCATTTACTAAAACTGGAGAGTGCAAAATCTGGTGCAGCTCTGCATAGAGAACAATCAGCATCCAGGTTTTTGTAATAGCTTAACTGATCGAGCTGAAGTTAGAAGCTGATTGGCTACCATGCACAGCTGCACCCGATTATGCACCTTCCTGTTTTAGTAAATCAACCCCACTGACTTTTTTTCCAAGTGGGTGCCAAGTGGAGGGTTCTGTTTTCACTACAGATGCATGGTAAGTGTTATAAAAATAAATGATGACCTATACCTTTAGATATGCAGCAATCTGGAATATCTTCAGATGTACAGTCTTCTACCAATTGTGAAACTCTCAGTGCATTAAAGCTGGGAACTGAGGGATCATATTGTGGTTGCAAGGAAGGGAATGTAAAATATTTTGTTAAAAAAAGATTGGCTGCAAAAATATAATGAGAAGGTCTGCTTTAATAATACATTTCAAAACAAAAGGGTAAATATACGGGAGTGTTGGGTACTGCCCTTTTACCGTTAACCTTTTTTAAGCAAGTAAAAAGGAAGGGAGGCCATCATGGTAAAGTTTGGTAAAGTTTGGGTTTGTGTGGCATATGGTCTGAGCACTGACAGGCTGACCCCTCACTCCTTCAACCTCTGCAGCAATGCTGGCAGCACTCATACGTCTATTTCCCAAAGACAACCTGTGATTGGCTGTCACAGCGCTCACATAATCAGAAAGCTCCCGATCAAATGTATGCATCGGGAGCTTACTGATCCCCCCCACGGCTACCATGCTGGGAGCGTGCAGGGAGCA
The DNA here is from genome assembly GCA_028564925.1 of Lithobates sylvaticus. Lineage (NCBI taxonomy): Eukaryota > Metazoa > Chordata > Amphibia > Anura > Ranidae > Lithobates > Lithobates sylvaticus. The sequence continues at coordinate 49,931,712 of CM053031.1, read as the reverse complement.
CACTCACAGCACAGAAAGCTGTTTACACAGGGCCATGTATATGAAACCGCTCTGTGTTAAGGCCCACCCGATGAGAGGCTGCAGATATGTATACGGCCAGCAGGGAGTAGTTAAAGTATAACTAAAGTCCTACATCGAAGTAAAAAAAATGATTGCCCCTGGGATGCGTAAGAAATCATCCACTTTATTACAAACATGTATTTAAAAATGTATTAAAAACAAAGAAATGCACCAGAAAATAATAAATTCATTTTTTTAACATTTCAGTACATAGTCACAGGGTTTCCTCATGTGACTATTCAATGATCGATGTAACTATCAACAGTAGAAGATGGGAAACATCATATTCTCAATGTGTTTCAAGAAACATATATCACTTCATTAGGAGTTTGATATTACTGACAGGGTATAACTGGTTATAAAAAACTAAAATCCAAAGAAGAAGGAGGGAACTGCTGTTCCCAGTATCAGATGGAACCCACTAGAAAGGTGTTTAGCTTGGGGGCTGTGGAGACAGGGGAGCAGGCGGAGAAGCAGTGACCAGGCAAGGCTGAGGCACAAAAACAATAAATTAATTCACCCATTTATATCACTCATAAGGAGTGCCTTACTAGAACCACTGATCCATAGGATAATCTGGTGCCAAATGAAAGTGGAACTAAAGTCTTCATACTTACCTGTCCAACGGTCCTGCACCGGCATCGGCATCTTATTCCAAGTACTGTTTTTCAGGCCTCTTCATTGGCTGGTGGGGCATGCGCAAGAGGCCATCATTCTGGCACTCAGAGATGGGCACGGCACTGTAAATTGGTGCCGGAGGAGATGACGAGCAGGCAGGTAGGAGGATTTTATTGCAGAAGAAACAGTGAATGTCTCTATTGCAATAAAAGCCTGGCTGCTTGCTGTTTTTTACCACTTTAAAGCTACAGAGACATTCTGGAGGTTAAGAGAAGCATCCTCTGTTTGTCCTCAATTCTGATAAGAGCAAACGCTTGTATTCTAAAACCTGCCTATACTTACAAATTGTTTCTCTTTGGGCTCATTCTCATGGATGACTGGGACATGGTAAAAATAGGTGGTTGAGTCATGGTTTTACTGCTCCTTGGCTGCCCCTCAAGCTGGAGTGGCAGTCAGATGTGGTTGTGCACATGCTGAGACCTTAAGGCTTTGCTTTGCTGTTGCAGCAAAAATTATACCCCCGGTCACATTCGGCAGGCAGTTCCATTGCCAAACCTGACCCATGCCAAACCTGACCCTCAGACTCTATTAAACCACACCCCATTTAGCCACGCCCAACATTTAGCGAAATTATTGCCACGCCCATTTATCCCCACGGCGTGCAATGCATTTTTTCTTCTATGCCTAGGGCCCACTTTTTATCTTGCACACAGGCCCACTCATGATACGCCCCTGCTTGGATCCCTGCTCTGAACCACAGAATATGCAAGGCCCTGCAAGAGAGTGTGCTTCAGGTGTATAGAGGGGTCAGTGGGGAAGAAAATCAGAGGGATGAAGTCTACAGGGTTTTAGACCCACCATCCATGCACGTGGGCAGATATGGAAGTCAGGGGCATGTATCCTGAAGTATTTATAAACCTAGGAGTTGGTGGGGGCTAACTGGAATGAGGTTTAACCTCTTGGCAGTGGTTTTGGAACCCTGGCATTGTACCATGCACCAGTTGACCTGGGTCACATGGTTTTCATGGGCCTCAGGCATATGGAATAACCTTGGAGCTGTAGTCTAAACCACAGAAAATGCAAGGACCTACAAGTGAGTGTGCTTCAACTGTATAGAGAGGCCAGTGTGGAAGCAGATCAGGGGGATGAAGTGTATGCGGTTTTAAGCCCACCATCCTTGCACTTGTGCAGACATGGAAGTCTTAGTGGAATACCTTGGCTGGGAACCGGCTTCACAACCTGGCCCTGAGATGACTCTTTTTATTGTAGGACACTAGCTGGAAATTCAACCATTTGTTGTAGTTAGGGGTTGCCTACATGTTGGCTGGTTGAAGTTCCCTCCAGCCTTCAGCAGTAGTAGACCTTGCAGGCCTCGGCACAGAGTCAAGTAGTCACAATGAAGGAGCTCACTCGGCAAGGTGACAATGCTTCCACACCATTAGAAGCTGGTGCTCACTGTTGTCACAGTTATTATTACAGAAAACCCACATAGACTAACGATAACCGCAGTATTTTATACATTATTACTAGGGCTGTTACTGATTAAACTTTTCGATCTTTTTGTTTAAATCGATTAATCGATTAATTTGATTAATTATAATGCACATACAGATCCAACTACTTTTAGCTGATCTCCTTGCATTGCAACGCTGCATTAGTCAGTGGTAAATGTGGTATACACTATATACAATCACCCGACACTAGTTTCCACAATCCATGACTTAACTTCACAGTTCACACAAATACGTTTTAAATTCAAACTGTAGCACTGACGTAAGTAATTTTTTTTTTATTAAACTTTAAGAAAAACGTAGAAAGTTAGTTTAACTTTAATTATAAAACGTATCTAATAGCACCGTTGTTATGGCAACGGCCGAAGCCAGACATAGCGGGGGATTGGCTAGGACGTCACATGTCAATCAAAAGCAAGCGCCGCCATCATTGGCAACAGTAGAAGCCGATCCACACGGCAAAAATATCACAGCTTATCAGCCTCTAAGGACAACAATGTTAAAAATGGAGGTTATCAAATTTGCCTACACTTAGCTCACTGAATGATCAAAGTTAACCACATCCATATTTACCATCACTGTCCAGGCTGTCCGGTGATGCCACAGACATCGAAGTCACCGGACTCCTCCCCCCTTCCCTTTGTTTGCAGACGGAGGCACTTGGGGGCGGGGGAGGAGTCCAGTGACGTCGATGTCCGTGACGTCACCGGATCTCCAACGGAACTCCCTGAAGACCTGGAAGCTGATGGAGAGGTGAGTACCGATCAAAAGAATTTTGATCGATCAAAAAAATTAACGATTAATCGAGGAATTAATCGTTAATTTCCGCAGCCCTAATTATTACTAATTAAATTTAAAAAATGGTTTAACATGCAATTTATTTTAACCCTTCTTCAGAAAAATGTATCTCATGCTGAAGGACTTTGATTTACTAAAACTGGTGAGTGCAAAATCTGATGCAGCTCTGCATAGAAACCAATCAGCTTCCAGTTTTTATTGTCAAATCTTAACTGAACAAGCTTAAGTTAGAAGCTAATTGGCTACAATGCACATCTGCACCAGATTTTGCACTCTCCAGTTTTAATAAATCATCCACTATGTCTGACTTTTTGTCCTGATGACACCGCTGAAAATGAGGTGAAACCTTCCCCAAGAACACATAGACAACAATAAACCCGTCACCCACTCTATGCAAAGCAAAACAAGTTTGGAGTTCCACTTTTATATTGTAACTTAGATTTGTAACTTTTCATTTACAAATAAGTATATTTTTCCAGTTTCCATATAATCTCACCCATTGGTGTAGAGATTCAAAATAACTGCACAAAATTAAATACGTTCTTCTTCCTGTTTAAAAGTAAAATCAACCTTGTATAAAGGGTATCGCCTTCCTTCCAAGTTTATTTGAATATGCTTCAATTAGATCACACGTGTAATATCAATATCTTTAGACACTCATTAATTTTTCAGAGGGGTGATTAGCATTTTAAGGCAAACAAGGTGTACATTGTTAGTGGGACATGACCCCGCTGTCATTGAATTATATCCATGATTAATGATCGTTAGCAACGCAAAGCTAAAAGTTTGAGTGATAATGAATAGATTATTAGCCGGATAGGAAAAAAACTGAATTGAGAAGATGGGAAACACAGCTGGTGCCTAAAAGATCATTTTAGATAGCCCATCATCTTGGAAGAAATGATTCAGGAGGAAAATACATTTAAATATATATTTAAAATATATATTTTGTGCAGTTGTTCTATAATAGTGTTACCATTAAAATATATATTTTTTCCCTGGGTAAAAATTGTCATGAAGATGTTTTGTTTTTGAAAATACTTTCCCCTAGGGTTCCATCTTGAAATAATTCGCATTTGGAAAATCTGATAATTTCCGGCCTTTATTTGTCCGTGACAGTGATAAGAATGGGAAATTTGGAGGCTGGCAATAAACATAATCAGCTATGATACGGTGCCTCTGTGAGATAAGTACAGTTGTACATGTGAAGTGGGACACAGACAAGGCTTTGAATGACAGGCAATTGTAAACTGACTGGCATGTGTTGTCAAGATTTGCACAGCCAAAGCTTCAGTCTTGCCAACTCTATACTGTTCTACACAAGGTTTTATTTTAAAGCTCCTATCAGCAGAGCATATGAAGAAAGCAGTGATGGAATTATAGTAATAGCACACTATTCTGGAGCCTTTCAGAAATGAAAGTCATGTGAAATACACCAAAGACTGAATATATTTTAGAAAGTAAATCTACAGGTTTGTGGCTGTTATTGGCGAAACCAGCACATAGGGGTTGATTTACTAAAACTGGAGCGTGCAAAATCTGGTGCAGCTCTGCATAGAAACCAATCAGCTTCCAGGTTTTTTTTTTGTCAAAGTTTAATTGAACAAGCTGAAGATAGAAGCTGATTGGCTACCATGCTCAACTGCACCAGATTTTGCACTCTCCAGTTTTAGTACATCAACCCAATAGAAAGCTTCTGTCCCACCTAATCAAGAAAGAAATTATAATAGTTTCTGTTCATGTGATCACCATATCAGCAATTAAATTATGATGTTCACATCCAAACTGAAGGTTCAATTCATGAAAAAAAATGTCAGCTTGCGAAGGTCGCTGCAGCCTGTAAATAGCTCTCTGCTTAAAGCGGAGGTTCACACAAAAATTTAACCTCTGCTTTTCGGAACCCTCTCCCCCTCCGGTATCACATTGGCAGGGGGGAGGGGGTGCAGATACCTGTCTAAGACAGGTATTTGCACCCACTTACGGGCATAGACTCCCACGGAAGTCTACGCCTCTTACCTTCCCCCCCCCCCGCGCTGTCTGCTGGGACACACACGGGTCCCAGGAGATAGCGGGGACCAGTTAGGATGCGCAGCGCGACTCGTGCATGCACAGTAGGGAACCGGGAAGTGAAGCCGCAACGCTTCACTTCCTGATTCCCTCACCGAGGATGGCGGCGGCAGCTGCCGAGAGCCGAGCGATTGATTGGCTTTGGCTGCAGACATCGCAGGACCCTGGGACAGGTAAGTGTCCATTTATTAAAAGTCAGCAGCTGCAGTATTTGTAGCTGCTGGCTTTTAATATTTTTTTTTTTTTTTAGGTGGACCTCCTCTTGAACATTGTGGATGTTTGACACAATTATACCATTAAAATATGTATATGTTTTTTGTTTCTTAGGTTTAGTTTTTTTGTTTTTTTGTGTATGTGTTAAATAAAAAATAAAAACAGAGCAGGGTTTTTATTAAAGCATAAAATCAAGTAAAACCATTTTTCAAATATAAAAAGTATTTAGAAGGACAAATTACCCGTAGAGTAAAAACAAAAACATGTTGATGCTGCTAAATTTTCCTGGGGTATCTATGCCTAAATCACTATTAAACACTAAAACAGAAATATATAGATTTCACTTTTTCAATCCTTAACGTGTAAGTAAACCCCCCTATCATTTTCAGCCAGGGAAGCTGCCATCTTTGTCTCTGTTTAATCTACAACTGCCATAATGCTGCACATGTGATCAGTTATGACACCAGCCATTGGATGGTTTGACAGTTTGGTTGAGAGCACACCCAGTGGGAATGTTACATTTCCAGCACATGCCAAAAATGAAACAGTTTTATGGATGGGTTTACTTTCGCTTTAAATGTAGTGGCTACATTCGTTTTATTTTTAATTTTTTTACTTTATTTTCACCTGATCATCTGGTGAGTAACACACTTCCTCTTTTAGGTCGCAGTCACTCTGGATGGACTAGAAACGGAGATGCTTTTTAACCACTTCCAGACCAGCCTTGTTTTGGATTTTAGGTGTTTACATGTTTAAAACAGTTTTTTTTTGCTAGAAAATGACTTAGAACCCCCAAACATTATATATTGTTTTTTTTATAACACCCTAGAGAATAACATGGCGGTCATTGTAATACTTTTTTTCACACCGTATTTGCGCAGCGGTCTTACAAGCGCACTTTTCTTGGAAAAAAAGTCACTTTTTTGAATAAAAAAAGAAGACAACAGTAAAATTAGCCCAATTTTTTGTTGGATTGTGAAAGATAATGTTACGCCGAGTAAATTGATACCCAACATGTCACGCTTCAAAATTGCAGCCGCTCGTGGAATGGCGTCAAACTTTTACCCTCAAAAATCTCCATAAGCGACATTTAAAAAATTCTACAGGTTGCATTTTTTGAGTTACAGAGGAGGTCGCTTCTGCGCGCGAGCTTGTCGGGACGGGGTGTTTTAAAAAAAACTTTATTTAAAATATTTTACTTAATTGTATTATTTTTTTACACTGTTTATTAAAAAAAAAAATTGATCACTTTTATTCCTATTACAAGGAATGTAAACATCCCTTGTAATAGAAAAAAGCATGACATGTCCTCTTAAATATGAGATCTGGGGTCAAAAAGTCCTCAGATCTCATATTTGGACTTCAATGAAAAAAAAAAAAAAAAAAAATGTCATTTAAAAAAATGACATTTGTAAATTCCCCTTTAAGACGTATGGGCGGAAGTGACGTTTCTGACGTCGCTTCCGCCCTCCTATGGTATAGAGATGAGTGGGGGCCATCTTAGCTTCACTCATCTCTATGCACAGGCAGCGAAAGGACCCGATCGCCTCCGCCGCTGCCGACAGGTTCCGGTAAGCGGCGGAAGGCACGGGAGAGCGGCGGGAGGGGGGGCACCTCTCCCGCCGCTGATAACGGTGATCTCGCCGCGATGACCACCATTATCGGAAAGGGGACCGCTCACTGTGAAGAGGGATACCTCGGTTGTGGCAGCAGCTGCTGCCGTTACCGAGATATCCCTCTTCAAAAAAATGACGTATATATACAGTGAGCGGTCGGGAAGTGGTTTACAGTAGCATTGTCAAAGGTAGTGCTACATGCACTAGTAGATTAAGATGGGATTGACTAATGAATTTAAGCTCAACTTCAACTAACAATTTTTAAGCAGTTACAGCAAGATTTGTTTTCCATTTGGGTTAACTTGTTTCCATAAATTAATAAAAGCTGACCATTGTAAGCAACCCTGTCAGTGTTAAATTGTTTGTCTCAACCTGCTAACCGCTACTTTTGTGGGACATCTTGGTCTGTTAAAGGAAGTTGAAAAAAAACAGACTTACTGGCCAGATCAACAGGTGAAAATAAAGGGAAAAAAATCCTAAGAAAGAAAATAAACGCAGCCATCACATTTAAGGATTGGTGAGCTGCAATATTATCCATTTTTGTTTTAAGGTTTAATACTGCTTTAAATATTATCTTGCCACGAAAAGGTTAAAGAAGAACTAGTTTTGAGTTTTTAAATTTCCCTAGTATTTTATGATCATATGGGGTCAATGGGATCTCAGTAATATTCATCCTATTTATAACATGGTAAATGTTACAACTGCCAACCCCAAGCTGTCATTTGATAATGTGCATAATTTCACCTGCTGTTTTTAAAGTAGACCTTTCAATAACTCAATGAATCTGCATTAATTTATGACATATCAATTATGCAGCAAAGGCAGAACTACCAAAAAGTTGTACTTTTTATCATCAAAAAGCAATTCTTAAATTCCAATAAAATTACTTTGCCTAGAATGAGTTAATGGCATTACTCTGCTGCAGGCAAATTGAAGCATTTCTTCCAATCAGCTTCTAACTTCAAATTTTTCAATTACGTTTTGACAATAAGCCCTCGTTCACATTGAACGCAGCTTTGAAATCGTGCGACTTCATCTGAACTCGCATGATTTCAAAGCCGCATTTCAGTCTGACTTTGGAGGCCACTTGAAAGACATCTATGCGGGTTCATGCACAGATGTCTATTAAAGTTGTCCCCAAGGTCACTAAAAGTAGTGTAGGAACTACTTTTGGAAACCAATGTGGCGCCGCAAAGTCGACGTCGCACCTTCCCATTGGGACAGTGCCATTGCCGGCAACAGGCTGTGATTTGACATGCAATTTGACCTTTCAAATCGCATGTCAAATCGCACTGATGTGAACGGGGGCAAAAACCTAGAAGCTGATTGGTTACTATGCACAGGTGCACACTACATTCTGTGCACTCCAGTTTTAGTAAATCCCCCCAATTGTAACTCTGTTTCAAGTCAAAAGGTAAGAAATTGCATCAGAGGGCTGATCTGTTTCAGACACTTGTAAGCTAAAAACTGCACAAGCACCAGGGTTTATGTGATCGCATCATCTCTAATGCTGTGTACGCACGACTGGTTTTCCTTTCGGAATAAACCCTGAAGGTTCTTCCGACGGAATTCCGATGGAATTCCGCTGAAACTGTCTTGCGTACACACGATCACACCAAAGTACGACCATCAAGAATGCGGTGACGTCCAACACGTACGACGGGACTATAAAAAGGAAGTTCAATAGCCAGTAGCCAATAGCTTCCGTCTCGTACTTACTTCAGAGCATGCATCGTTTTTGGTACATTGGAACAGCATACAGACGAGCGGTTTTCCCGGAAAAGGAATTGGTCCCGTCTGAAAAATTTAGAACATGTTCTCTTTCTCGGTCTGTCAGAATTTTGGACGTAAAAAGACCAATGGGGCCCACACACGATCGGAATATACGATGAAAAGCTCCCGTCTGACTTTTTCTGTCGGACATTCCGCTCGTGTGTACGCGGCATAAGGCCCTCTTTACACTGACGGACCAATCAGGTTCGCCTGTCAGTTTTTCAGGAGGACCTGTTCAGACTATGCATTACCCTCTATGGAGCGGCGGATGTCAGCGGACATGTGTCTACTGACACCCACCGACATCCGATCCTGTCTGCTAAAAACAGACCAATCAGGATTAATTTCCCATCCCTCTGGTGGATCTGCTCAGATGACAGTCAGATGGAAACAGACAGGCAGTCCGTTTCCATCCGACAACCGCATAGAGATCAGTGGGCTGTGTCTGTGTCCGCTCTGCATAGCGGAGTGTACACGGTAGTGGCGGCTCATGCATTAGGGTGCCTGAGCGCCACCCCCTCTATCCACGGCCCCCACACCCATGCTCTGTCAACGGCCGCTATTTTGACAGAACACCGCCACCCCCTATTCATGCGTCCGGCCCCTTGAAGGATGCCGGGTGCATGAATTACAGTGGCGGGGTGTTTTTTTGAAGCACCTGATTAGAGCCAGAGGCTCTAATAGGCTTCAAAATAGGATGGGCTCGTGGCGCAGAGCATTGTTTACGCCACCCCCAAAATGTTTACGCCACCCCCAAATTTTGAGCATCAGCAGCCACTGCCGGGGAGTAAATGTTGACGCTGGATGATGCCTGAACAAAGATGACTCCTTCCTTCTGGAGAGAAAAGCAGATAGAAAATGAAGAAAGATGTCAGGAGAGAACTTCAGGGGGCGCACTCTGATCATTTTGAAAGGTATTACTTCCTATAATTTTAACCTATGTTATATTGACACATTACTTGCATGCATGATAATAACAAAAATAATGTATCTGATACTAGGCCACTTAACATATACTGCCTTATGTAAGGAATAAGAGTTGTCACACAGGATGAAAGCTTTAAACTTCTCTAGAAGTATATGGGACTTAGAAAAAATGTGACACCATTAAAATACAATCATATATTTTTAAAAAGTTATTTCTTCTGAAATAATAATGAGGTTTTTGTCTTTTTCCATTATAAACATTGCTAAGAAGAGTTTTTTTTCTTAAAAACAGAATAATAGAGACACAAGAGATTAGCGGTTGGTGGTAAAACAAGATTCTCATCCACTAGTGGCTGAGTGTCCCATAATTCACAAGAGAATAATATGTGAAGGTCATTCACTTATTTATGGAAACAAATTAAATTATACCACAAATAAGTTTCTTCAGAGGAGAATACTGCTAAGTAATTTATTCACAAATGACTGTTATAAAATTCTCACACTCTACAAATCAAATTACACTACATCACACAAAGCTCCGAGCCATGCGCTCAGATGATTAACGTCAAAACAGATGATTTGCAATGAAAGTTGGATCTCCTTAGATTGTTTCAGCCTACAGACATTTCTGCGTTCTCCGGCAGCGGAGGAACACATGAATTTTTAGCCCCGTTTTAAGTGGCGCCGGGGAGGAGGTTGACTTACTGCATTCGAAAGAGCGAAAAATTGCTGAATTTTTTACTTTATAAGCAAGACTTGCTAAATTTGCAAAACGTTAACAACTACTATAGTCTAAGGAATGCATGCTATTGGTTTATAGTAGGGGTACCCAAACTCTTTAGATCATGGGCCCTTCATGAAGTTTCAGAATGTTCATAGATCCATACATATTTATCACATGATAATATTTTAATACTTTGTTAACTATTAGTGCCAGACATAATTAAAAGTAATTTGTTACCAGGAATGATCATATATATATATATATATATATATATATATATATATATATATATATATATATATATATATTTTATTATTTTTTTTTCTTTTTTAATAGATTTTTCAGAGAGAAAAAAGTTGTTATATACTCCAAGTGAACACAAACATCTATATTACTAACATAAGCTGTAATAATAATACAATAAATAATAATAAGCTGTAATTAACAAGGGTCTCATATACCATTCAAGGCACCTTGTGAAGTGTAGGAGGGCAGCCTCCTGTAACAGGTAGGGACAATGGAAGAAGTCCTCAGCAAATCTTAACAGGTATTAGGGGTCGGGTCCACAGCGGTTGATGGGTCCTTAAGCCGGCATGCCCACACTTTGTAAAATTTTCTTTTGCAACCCCGGTTTTGTAAGCATCTCAGTGTAGTGGGAGGTTTTAGTTATTTAGGTGTTTCCAAACAACAACAGAGGGAGGTGAACCTTTTTTCCAGCGCATGGTGATTAGGAATAATCATAATTACTAGACATGTGCACACTGAAATATTTTTTGTTTCGGAATTCGTTTTCGTCCGAAAAATAAATGTATTTAGCAGTGCCGATCCTGACCTCCCAGGGTCCCCAGAGAGCCACCCCTTACATCAGGTCCCCAGAGAGCCTCCCCTTACACCAGGGTCCCCAGAGAGCCTCCCCTTACAGGGTCCCCAGAGAGCCTCGCCTTACACCAGGGTCCCCAGAGAGGCCACCCCTTACATCAGGGTCCCCAGAGAGCCTCCCCTTACACCAGGGTCCCCAGAGAGCCCCCCCCCCTTACACCAGGGTCCCCAGAGAGCCCCCCCCTTACACCAGGGTCCCCAGAGAGCCCCCCCCCTTACACCAGGGTCCCCAGAGAGCATCCCTATAAAGCCCCTCCTTATATCGGGGTCCCCAGAGAGCCCCCCATACATCCATGTCCTCAGAGAGCCTCCCTACTTACATCAGGGTCTGCAGCATTGCCCTTTACATCAGAGTTCCCCCTTGCACTGTAAGGTGGAATCCTGCATACTATGATGTAAAGGGGAACTCTGGGAATGTGGGGAGGACTCTGGTGACCAGAGAAAGAAAACACTAAGATAAGGGGGTTTACTGATATAAGGGGAAACCTTTATATCAGTGCCCCCTTACAATATTGTATTGACCCCCCCTAGACTGGCCTGGCGGTGCTGTCACTGACCTCCTCTCAGGTGCATCATGCAGGGTTCAGTCAGTCGGCTCCAGCTTGGTGGCTCTGGTTTTATCCCATAGTTTCCTCTCCGCAGTCCATACATGTCTGACTTCTCCCATGACCCCCATCCTGGCTGCGCTCCCTCTCTTGACTCAGGGGAGGTCAGAGGCTGCGGATGGGAGAGGGGAGGTCAGAGGCTGCGGATGGGACAACAGGAGAGGTCAGAGGCTGCGGGGGAGGGCAACAGGAGAGGTCAGAGGCTGCGGGGGTGGGCAACAGGAGAGGTCAGAGGCTGTGGGGGGGGGAGAAAGGAGGTCAGAGGCTGCAAGGGGGGGCAGGAGGTCAGAGGCTTCATAGGGGGGGGGCAGGAGGTCAGAGGCTGCAAGGGGGGGACAGGAGGTCAGAGGCTGCAAGGGGGGGGGACAGGAGGTCAGAGGCTGCAAAGGGGGGGGACAGGAGGTCAGAGGCTGCGAAGGGGGGGGGGGCAGGAGGTCAGAGGCTGCGAGAGGGGGCAGGAGGTCAGAGGCTGCGAGGGGGGACAGGAGGTCAGAGGCTGCGAGGGGGGGGGACAGGAGGTCAGAGGCTGCGAGGGGGGGACAGGAGGTCAGAGGCTGCGAGGGGGGGGACAGGAGGTCCGAGGCCGCGAGGGGGGGGCAGGAGGTCAGAGGCTGCGAAGGGGGGGACAGGTGGTCAGAGGCTGCGGGGGGGGACAGGAGGTCAGAGGCTGCAGGGGGGGGGGAGGTCAGAGGCTGCGAGGGGGGCAGGAGGTCAGAGGCTGTGAAGGGGGGGCAGGTGGTCAGAGGCTGCGAAGGGGGGGGCAGGTGGTCAGAGGCTGCGAAGGGGGGGGGCAGGTGGTCAGAGGCTGCGAAGGGGGGCAGGAGGTCAGAGGCTTTGAGGGGGGACAGGAGGTCAGAGGCTGCCTGTGAGGGGGAGGGGGCCCAGGAGGTCAGAGGCTGCAGGGGGGGCAGGAGGTCAGAGGCTGTGAGGGGGGGCAGGAGGTCAGAGGCTGCGAAGGCGGGGGCAGGTGGTCAGAGGCTGCGAAGGCGGGGGGCAGGAGGTCAGAGGCTTTGAGGGGGGACAGGAGGTCAGAGGCTTTGAGGGGGGACAGGAGGTCAGAGGCTGCCTGCGAGGGGGAGGGGGCCCAGGAGGTCAGAGGCTGCCTGCGAGGGGGAGGGGGCCCAGGAGGTCAGAGGCTTGGAGGGGGGACAGGAGGTCAGAGGCTGCCTGCGAGGGGGAGGGGGCCCAGGAGGTCAGAGGCTGCCTGCGAGGGGGAGGGGGCCCAGGAGGTCAGAGGCTGCCTGCGAGGGGGAGGGGGCCCAGGAGGTCAGAGGCTGCGGAGGAGACATTTAATTTTTTAAAAATGGCGCCACTCGGCGCCATCGTGTCACTGGTGCCGCTGCCACACACAGCGGCGCCTGAAAAAAGATGGCCGCGGGGCCGACATGCAACTGCACATGCGCCAGCGCTGTTGCCGCTGCTCGGCAATTTTCGGAAAGGCGGGCGCATGCGCAGTTGCATGTCGGCCCCGCGGCCATCTTTTTTTCTGGCAGCTTGCGTAGTCCGCGTATAGGGCGGATCGGCTCTGGTATTTAGTTACTCCCGAAATTAGTTTTTATTTATTTAGTTTCGTTAACACCTGCTCCCCATTCACACCTGAGACCTTGTAACACTTATAACACCGGGGTGGAAAAATGGCTAATAGGGCCCAATTTGGACATTTTCACTTAGGAGTGGACTCACTTTTGTTGCCAGCGGTTTAGACATTAATGGCTGTGTTGAGTTATTTTGAGGGGACCGAAATTTTTTGTTAAACAAGCTGTACACTCACTACTTTACATTAAAAACAAAAAGAGAAGGTTTGTTGGGACTTTATATGAAGCACAACTAAAAGTATTGAATGAGGAATCACATGTTAATGGATTCGAAACAATTTATACATAGAATAATAAAGTAACATGGTAAGCAAGAATAATATCTTCACAATTTATTGTCCATAATGACAACATGATTCACTGTATAATAATAGTAGTTTCATAAAACATCATTGTAATTCACCATCAACACAATTGAGTTAATGGTGGCTATAAAATACATAATTATCGATCTCAAAATCATGTGATTGCGAAGGTATAGCATAAGGCTGGGGCTCTAAACGTTTTGTGGAGATATCCTTTCATCAGGAGCAGTAGCAATATGTATCGCTCTATATTGAAATAAGGGGGAATAAGGGGGAGGCAAGTGGAAATATTTTCCAAAATATCCAACCTTACCTACAAAAAGTTGGATATGTAAAAAGGGGGTATTGGATGGCTGGGGTACCCCGGATAGCAAAACATCTCCAGGGAGCTGAGGCCGCAAATCCAGGGCCACACTGAGGCAGAAGGAGTGCAAAAGACGTCAGTGATAATGTGATTCCCAATTAGAAGTGGCATCTGGTGCAGGTTGTATAATAGTGCCAATAGATTCCTGTGAAGGAACATGGTAAAAGTAATTTTGACATAATAGGGATGGAGACAGATGAACCCACCCACTCATTGCCTCATATAAAGTCCCAAACCCCCCTCTTCCCTCCTTTTTCACACTACTTTACATTGTAGCAAAGTGTAATTTCTTCAGTGTTGTCACATGAGACCAAGATAAACTTATTTGGTTCAGATGGTGTCAAGCGTGTGCGGTGGTAACCAGGTAAGGAGTACAAAGACAAGTGTGTCCTGTCTACAGTCAAGCATGGTGGTGGGAGTGTCATGGTCTGGGGCTGCATAAGTGCTGCTGGCACTGGGGAGCTACAGTTCATTTAGGGAACCATGAATGCCAACATGTACTGTGACATACTGAGCCCCAAGCATGATCCCCTCCCTTGGGAGACTGGGCTGCAGGGCAGTATTCCAACATGGTAACGACCCCAAACACACTTAAAAAAAAGGAAAAAGGTATTTATAATGTTTTTTTATATCTATACAAAAATGTTTTGCCTTTCATTTCTATTTTAAACTGAATGGGTTGTTTTACAAGGTGACTGTTTACCATTACTTTAAGGCTTAAGAAAGCGTCAGAGACCCCAAAAATGCTCAGTTACATCAGGGAGCCGGTCCTTAAGTCTCTGCCTGAGGCTGACCAGGCAGCAGTAAGATTGGATCCTTAGCCTTGCTGCTGACCATGGATAGTGGACTTATGCTGCTCAAGGCTATTTTAAAAGTGCTTTTATTGTGCTGTCTTTGTGAAACCAATTTTCATTTTCATTACAATAAATGAGTTGTAAGTACACATGAGGTTTGTAAATCCTCTCTCTTCTGAGAGAGTGCACAGCTGATAGATGCAACTCAAGTCTGTTCTTGGTGGTGACTGACCATCCAACCCTAGGTAACACTCTTACTGTCTCGCTGCAAGCTATCTCACCTTTAGGGCAGAGACCACAAAAGATAAATGGACCCCAAATTACCTTTTATTTACTGACCCTCAGCCATTTATTGACCCCATACATATTTCAATCAACCCTTGGGGGTTTATATTGACCACTTCCGAGAACCCTGATACTTAGAACACACACTAGTCTAGTTTATTTTAGAAAGACTTTGGATGTAAACAAGTATTTTCTAAATTCATGTTGTATAAGTCATCTGTGAGAGCCCCCTTGCTTGAGAAAAAGGCTGTTGGTTTATAGAGATGGGCTTCTGCTAAAAATATTGATAATACCCATTTTACTTACCGTATATACTCGAATATAAGCCAAGATTTTCAACCCTTTTTTTAGGGCTGAAAGTCCCCCCCTCGGCTTATATTCGAGTCACCGCCGTCTGCCTACATGAACAGCGTGTCATGCAGACAGACGGCAGTTTTCAAAAGCCACGCCTCCTCCTCCTCCTTGTCCGTGATAGGAGGAACACTAATTTTCCCAGCAGTAAGTCAGTGTGCAGTGTTCCGTCTATCACGGACGTCCTGTCATTCTCATCTCATGGACGAGGATGAGAGGATGTCCGTGATAGGCGGAACACTGCACACTGACTGCTGGGAAAAAAGTGTTCCTCCTATCACGGACAAGGAGGAGGAGGAGGCGCGTTTTTTGTATTATTGGAATGGCGCCTTACACGGGGGGACAGAGCGGGACTGCATCGGCTGCCAGATCGTACAGGACCGAGGACACAGGACCGAGGACACAGGACCGAGGACCCAGAACCGGCAGATCGGCGGATCTGCACAGGTAGGCTGTACAGAGGACACGGGGGTCTGTACAGGGGACACGGGGGTCTGTACAGGGGACATGCAGCTGCAGATGGACATTGCTGACTCTTTTCCACTTACAGTAGCTGCTGCATATTTCACCCTCGGCTTATACACGGGTCAATAAGTTTTTCCCATTTTTTTGTGGTGAATTAGGGGCCTCGGCTTATACTCGGGATGGCCTATACTCGAGTATATACGGTACTTCATTGATAATGGAAGACCAGATAATTTGTAGTCAAGGAACTGGCTATTTGAAAAAAAAAATACCTTAAATGGCACTACTGGTCCATAATAGAGGAAGCCCTAGGACGTGGAGGAATGGTCACCTTAATTTCCTAACCGAAGGTTGCATCAGGAAGTGAGCAGAATTGCCCTCTTCAAGTTGTCACCAGGACATATGTCCCCTTTGGAAGCTTCCCCCTCAATTCCTGTTCTGGTAACCACTGTAACATTTTCCATCACTTTCTGTCTCAGTAAGAATGGTCACTAGGACAATATGGGAATTCTCCACAATAGTTACATAGTTACATACACAGTTACATAGTAAGTCAGGTTAAAGAAAGACACAAGTCAATCTAGTTCAACCAATAATAAAAAGCAAAAACAAAAAAACCATACAATCCCATATACACAATCCTATATCTACAGTTGATCCAGAGGAAGGCGAAAAAACCCCAGCAAAGCATGATCCACTTTGCTACAGCAGGGGAAATAATTCCTTCCTGACCCCCGAGAGGCAATCGGATACTCCCTGAATCAATTTTACCTATAAATGCTAGTACCCAGTTATATTATGTACATTTAGGAAATAATCCAGGCCTTTTTTTAAAAACAATCTACATTTTTACAGCTCTTACTGTGAAGAGACCTTTCCGTATTTGGAGATTAAATCTCTTTTCCTTTAGACATAAAGAGTGCCCCCTTTTCCCCTTGTCCTCTGTGATAACCTTAAAGTGAATAACTCAACACCAAGTTCACTATATGGACCACTTATGTATTTGTACGTTTTGCTCATATCCCCCTTAATCTCCTCTTCTCTAGAGAGAATAAATTCAGTTCCTCTAATCTTTCCTCATAGCTGAGCTCCTCCATGCCTCTTATCAGTTTGGTTGCCCTTCTCTGCACTTTCTCCAGTTCCCCGATATCCTTTTTGAGAACTGGTGCCCAAAACTGAACTGCATATTCCAGATGAGGTCTTACTAATGATTTGTACAGGGGCAAAATGATATCTCCCCTCTCTGGAGTCCATGACTCTCTTAATACAAGAATGGTGACACAATGGTGACACAGGTAACATTATAGGCCTAATCAAGATAATTACTGCTTCAGGTGGTATTGGTTGTGTTCACACCATCCTAGTATATAGGAGATGAAGGGTGGCGGCTAAGCAAAGTCAAATAGCAGAAAAATGGAAAAATGATGGACGCACTCCAAAATAATGCCTTTATTGAATAAAGCTTGATCAATAAATCATTCAGAGACACAGGACCAGATGATAAGCTGGCGCGTTTCGCACTGTTAATGGCGCTTAATCATAGCTT
This sequence comes from Lithobates sylvaticus, assembly GCA_028564925.1. Classification (NCBI taxonomy): domain Eukaryota; kingdom Metazoa; phylum Chordata; class Amphibia; order Anura; family Ranidae; genus Lithobates; species Lithobates sylvaticus. The sequence goes on along the minus strand of CM053031.1, from coordinate 49,914,216 downwards.
AATTATAGGCCTGACAAGGTCTATCCACAACTAGAAAAAAAGAGGTTTGCCTGTACGTACACTTAAAATAGTTATAGAGAGCAGCTCCAATTGTTTTAATAAAGCAAAAACACTTACCAGTGTGCTTTAGTTTGCTAATGGAAACTATCATAATACAATATTGAAACCACACAAGTTTTTGACCTATTTTTTGGCCTTAGGCTGCCTCCAAATCCATCAAGCACTTTTTAAGAGCATATTGCCCCTCTCTCTAGGTGATCATTGTAGAATCTGTTAGCCCCCGAGTGCAACTTTTTAATGTTTTTGGATAACCTTTAAACACATTAACCTAGCTTGCACACCCCTTGCCTTGGCCCTCTTCTGGTTTTACAAACTATGTTCTTACACTTTTTTTGATTGACCATAGTCACACCTAGAATCAACCTTTGGCTATGCTTTATCAATTTTCTCATATTCTGATACTGTCCCTGATTGGCTTCCTGTTACCTTTGGCCTCACCCTGAATGACCTATGACTACAACTAAGCATGGTAAAGTAGGGAGAAGCATGCCTAAGCCAATGTTAATTCCAATAGCTGTTTGTGTGGGGACTTGCAAAGAAGGGGCAGGTTATGTGCAGGTACCTTCTGCCACCGGTGTTTTTTAATCCAAGGGTGAACTTAGTTTACCTGTTTTTTTTTCAGACTTGAGGCTTAGTTGAAATATGTATTTAAACTAATAAGGAAGCTGTATGCCAAAAAGAAGAAGCTGTGTTAGTATTCTTTCCCTGGTACAGTCATGAAAGAAGAAGCAGCTTGACTTATCCCTAAAAGCTTCTGTAGTTTTAGGGTTGCAACAAAGAGAGCTTCATCTCGAAGCAAGAGACCCCATATGTTCTGAATAGCACATAGCATGAAGCAAACTAAAACTCTGCAGCTAAGAAAAGATATTGCAGTAACAGCAAGTTAGCAAAGCATTTACCTTTAAACACAATAGCTATAAAATTATATACCTTTTTTTAACAATCCCAAAAGAAATAAAGAATTGCTGTCCTGGCTACTTGACTTCAAAAGGGAACATTTTAAAAATGTCCTTGTTATTCTTAGGATGACACATTCAAAAACAGCAAGGGCTCTGGGCAGGGATACAAAAACAGCCTTTATGTGTCTGAAAAAAAAAAAACCTGTTCTGAGTACATCCTAATTCACAGACAACACTAATAAAACAATATCTAGCATGTAGAATGATTGCTGACCCATGATTTGCATTTAATAAAAGAGAGTTCTGCTTTACTCTATGCGGTTTTTAATTGCTTTATGACAGCAATACATATTGGGATCGTAGACAGAACTCCTTAACTCTAATAAATAATACTCTTGACACAATAACCTGTGGTTTGAAATAGGCCGTGCCCTTTATTATAGGTATAATAACTTCAATAAAAGTAACTTATTAATTTTAATAAATTTAATTAAGCGATACTCGTATTTTATTATTTAAATATTACATCACAATAACTATAGCTCAGCTATATAAGCTTGAGCTATTACTTTAACTCCAACATAACACGCCCTTTCAAAGAAGGGACAATAAATACAAACATAACAATTCCTCAGAAAAAGGGATAAACCTCATAACTAGGGCCACGACGGGACGTGGGGGGAGGGTGGAACTAGCTTTTTTTCAATCTTTTTTCCGTCTGCCTTCTTGATGACGCACCTTCTTCTTTATATAGGTACCTGCTCCTTACAGAAGATCATTTATTGGATAGCTCATCTCTACATTCTGTGGTAAGTATTATCTATTTATTTTTTTAACCGTTTTTAATATAATTTATTTGACTGTCATGATCCCATATGTGGTGGGGCTGGGGACATTTTATGCCCCAAACCTCACTTTTATGGGATCGTAGACAGAACTCCTTAAAGCGGAGTTCCACCCAAAAATGGAACTTCCGCTTTAAGCACTCCTCACCCCCTTACATGCCACATTTGGCATGTCATTTTTTTGGGGGGGGGAGTGGGGGCTTCATTAGGAGGGGGACTTCCTGTCCCACTTCCTCCTTCCGCCCAGGAACCGCCTAGGCGGCCCCTCCCTCTAGGCGATCTCCTGGGACACGTGACAGGTCCATTACCTAGGCGGCCCCTCCCTCTAGGCGATCTCCTGGGACACGTGACAGGTCCCAGGAGATCGCTTATCCACTACGGGAGCGCAGCGCGACTCGCGCATGCGCTGTGCGTGCCCGGCCGTGAAGACGAAAGCTGTCACGGCCGGGTGCCCTGAGTGGCAATGGAGGCGCCGGCGAAGAGGAGGTGGCCCCTCCCTCTAGGCGATCTCCTGGGACACGTGACAGGTCCCAGGAGGTCGCCTATCCACTACGGGAGCGCAGCGCGACTCGCGCATGCGCTGTGCGTGCCCGGCCGTGAAGACGAAGGCGGTCACGTCCCAGTGCCCTGAGTGGCAATGGAGGCGCCGGCGAAGAGGAGGGGGAGAGGAGCGACACCCCGTTCGGCCGCATCGCTGGACCGTGGAACAGGTAAGTGTCTGTTTATTAAAAGTCAGCAACTTCACTTTTTGTAGCTGCTGACTTTTAAAATGCCTGAAACTCCCCTTTAACTCCAATAAATAATACTCTTGACACAATAACCTGTGGTTTGAAATAGGCTGTGCCCTTTATTATAGGTATATTAACTTCAATAAAAGTAACTTATTAATTGTATTATATTTAATTAAGCAATACAGGCATACCCCACTTTTAAGTACACAATGGGGTTTATTTACTAAAGCTGGAAAGTGCAAAATCAGACTCACTTCTGCATAGAAACCAATGAGCTTCCAGGTTGTATTACCAAAGCTTAATTGAACAAGCTGGGGTTAGAAGCTCGTTAGTTTCTATGCAGAAGTGAGCCTGATTTTGCACTTTCCAGCTTTAGTAAATAAACCCCATTGTGTAAGTGGGGTATGCCTGTACTCATATTTTATTATTTAAATTTTACATCACAATAACTATAGCTCAGCTATATAAGCTTGAGCTATTATTTTAACTCCAACATAACATCCCATAAGCCAGGCACATGATTAAATGAGACACCCCCTCGGGCAACAGCCAATTCCACACAGGTCTGCACGTCAAGATTCAAGATATCTAAAGCTATATCTGATAAGTGAACTTTATCAGGTCTGTAAAAACTAGACATGTGGTTTCAATTTTCAATTCGTACGAATTTCCGTAAATTCGTACATTTGGAAGGACCTGAGATACCAATTGCTATGCTTCCGAATTTTGTACAAAATACAAAATTTTGTTTGCGAATTTCGGATCCAAATTCCATTACAACTGAAATGTGACTGGTGTTTTGTTGACCAATCAGAGGTTTTCTTCTGCTGCTGAGTGAGGGTTGGGAAAATGACCTTTTTTAATATGGGAGTGGGAGACCGGTACTGGTAGTCGATGGGAGATTCAGAATCGGACAAAATAAGAATGTTCGTTAATTGCGATTATTCGTTATGATGAAGTTAAAAACCCAGGAAGTCAGCACAGCACAGGGATGCCCCTCATAATGATAAATGCATCATAACAAACGTTCGTAATTGTTACGAAAATTTAACGAACCTAACGAAAAATCGTATTTCGTACGAATCCAAATTGAATTTCGGACACGAATTAACGGCTAATACGAAACGGAACGAAACAAAACAAATTTATTGATGGCGCACATGTCTAGTAAAAATCCGATAACCCTCCTTCCAGGTCCACGTGTCGGAAAGACCGTTTGTATAGGCATGAATTTCTAGTCTTGGGATTCACTCTCTAGTGGAGCCCCCAATGGCAGTGAAATTCATTTGGTTTGACATACGCTTTAAAGCATATCTATAGTCAAAATGTAAAATCATACAGTCCACATTGTATTTCAAATATTTCTGACCTACTTCTATTATTTTGAATAATCTTTGTGAAGATCTCCACACATCCCTTGAATTCTGTGACAAATACTCACTAAGACCTGTGAGTAGGCACTTACTTAAACGCTTGGCACTGGCCACAAGCAAATATGCGGCCTCTCGGTGGGTGGACCTTGACACGAGCGGCCGCATATTTGCGTGCAATGTTGTAAAATATTGTAAAAACAGCTGTGCTGAGAGCGCGTGGCCTGCGCCGCTCCTGACACAGTTACCGGTCTCTAACAGAAAGCTCCTGATTGCTGCTTGAGATTGGGAGCTTTCTAATCATGTGACCGCTGTTAAAGCCAATCACGTTGGTCACATGATCATAAACCCCCACCCCGCCTCCCGGCATCCTAAAAACTTAAAGGGTTGGGAGGCTCCGGCTCCAAGGGATTAAAGTGACATTAAGGCCCCTTTCACACTTGTGCAACCTGAATGTCACGTGACTTTAATGTGACTTTGACACAGCTTGAAGCAATGCCTGTGTAATCTTGAGGTCTATGGACCTCAAGTCTCATCAATTCAGACCAAAGTAATGCAGGGACTACTTTGAAGTCGCTGCAACTCGAAGTCACACAAATATGAACAGTGCTCATTGGAAATCATGGGGTATGACCTGTCATGTGACTTTTCAGTCCCAAATCGCAGGATAAGTCGCACAAGTGTAAAAGGGGCCTTAAGCTTTGTTTTTTTTGTTTTTTTTAATAAAATAACAAACCTGGTATACTTACCTGCTCTGTGCAATGTTTTTGCACAATGCAGCCCCTATCCTTTTCTTCTGGGGTCCCCCGCAGGCGCCTCCTTTTCAGCAAGTGCCCCTCCCGCTGTTGGTACAACCCCAAAAAAAACAATGCTTACCCTTTTTCCAGAAATCTTTGGTCTGGTCCAGTGATGTCACAGGTCAGCTTTACTCTTTCCTTCTTCCAGTGGTGGACTGATCATACATGCTGCAGTGATCAGCACCACGTAATAATATGGCGTTACTTCCTTTCTGTGAATACAGGGTGGGAGGCAGAACCTTGGCACCCTGGGCGCACAGGAAGTGGGTTGAATGATGTAAATTGACAAAAAAGAGGAATAAACGCATCCCTTGATTGGTGAGTCTGTGGTGGACAGCACCAAAGATCAGGTGATTATAGCAGCCTACGCTGCTAGAGAATTATTCTTTTTATTTTTTTTGTCCAATCTAAACACAGCAATTGTATAACATGAAAAAATAAAATAAAACTTACAATGTTAGTTCAAAGTATGTAATAGAAAAAAGAAACTGTAAGAATCAGTTGAAATGCAATGTGATACAAACCTGACTGTACGCAGAGATCAGCATTCTATGTTGCCTTCGTCCTTTTAATTTGAAATAACCTTTCGTTAGAGATAATAAAACAAAGCCAACTTTAAAGGCTTCATTAATAATCGTAAATCTAAATAAATAAATATTTTTTCACTCGTCTGCCCCATTTAAACAGTTTGTTGCAGATATTGCAATTGACTTTCAGATACATAAAACGTCCTGGTTGCTGAGAGGCAATTATGAAAGCCAGCCCTTTGTGGCTGAGCTAATTCTGTTCGGGTTGACTGCATGTTCAAGCCTGACTCTAGGTGCCCATCTAATGTACACTGCGGCCACATATCCAGGTGGATTAAGGTAATTACCTATCTCAAGACTTCCCTTGTGATACATTTTATAATAATGGAATACAAGCTTTTATCCTGCTGCTGCCAAATGGTTCACATAAAATATACTTATTTAAAAAAAAAAATAGCTTGGATGCTTCAGGGCAAACTATGGACAGGATAAAAATCCCAGCTGATCTTCTGTAATCTCAGGTTATGTGCACCTACACTATATATATATATATATATATATACAGTGGTGTGAACAAAGTGTTTGCCCCCTTCCTCATTTCCTGTTCCTTTGCAAGTTCGTTTCAGCTTGAGTACACAACAGATGGTCGGACATTCTCCTTCAGGATCTCTTGGTAGACAGCAGAATTCATAGTTCCTTTTATCACGGCAAGTCTTCCAGGTCCTGAAGCAGCAAAACAGCCCCAGACCATCACACTACCACCACCATATTTTACTGTTGGTATAATGTTCTTTTTCTGAAATGCAGTGTTCCTTCTACGCCAGATATACTTGGACACACACCTTCCAAAGAGTTCCACTTTTGTCTCATCGGTCCACAGAATGTTATCCCAAAAGTCTTGGGGATCATCAAGATGTGTTGTGGAGAAATTGAGACGAGCTTTGATGTTCTTTTTGCTCAGCAGTGGTTTTTCTCCTTGGAACTCTGCCATGCAGGCCATTTTTGCCCAGTCTTTTCCTGATGGTGGAGGCATTAACGCTGACCTTAACTGAGGCAAGTGAGGCCTGCAGTTCCTTGGACGTTGTTGTGGGGTCTTTTGTGACCTCTTGGATGAGTCGTCGCTGCGCTCTTGGGGTAATTTTGGGCGGCCGGCCACTCCTGGGAAGGTTCACCACTGTTCCATGTCTTCGTCATTTGTGGATAATGGCTCTCACTGTGGTTCGCTGGATTCCCAAAGCTTTGGAAATGGCTTTATAACCCTTTCCAGACTGATAGATCTCAATTACTTTCTTTCTCAATTGTTCCTGAATTTCTTTGGGTCTCGGCATGATGTGTAGCTTTTAAGGATCTTCTGGTGGACCTTACTGTGTCAAGCAGCTCCTATTTAAGTGATGCCTTGATTGTGACACAGGTGTGGCAATAATCAGGCCTGGGTGTGGCTAGAGAAATTGAACTCAGGTGTGGACAACCACAGTTATAGTATGTTTTAACAAGGGGGGTAATCACTTTTTCACACAGGGCCATGATGGTTTGGATTTTTTTTCACCTTTAATAATAAACACCTTCATTTACAAATTGCATTTTGTGTTTACTTGTGTTGTCCTTGACTATTGTTTAAATTGGTTTGATGTGACAAACATGCAAAGGAACAGGAAATGAGGAAGGGGGCAAACACTTTTTCACACCACATATATATATATATATATATATATATATATATACACAGTATCTCACAAAAGTGAGTACACCCCCCTCACATTTTTGTAAATATTTTATTATATCTTTTCATGTGACAACACTGAAGAAATTACGCTTTGCTACAATGTAAAGTAGTGAGTGTACAGCTTGTATAACAGTGTACATTTGCTGTCCCCTCAAAATAACTCAACACACAGACATTAATGTCTAACCCACTGGCAACAAAAGTGAGTACAACCCTAAGTGAAAACGTCCAAATTGGGCCCAATTAGCCATTTTCCCTCCCCGGTGTCATGTGACTCGTTAGTGTTACAAGGTCTCAGGTGTGAATGGGGAGCAGGTGTGTTAAATTTTGGTGTTATCGCTCTCACTCTGTCCTACTGGTCGCTGGAAGTTCAACATGGCACCTCATGGCAAAGAACTTATTGTTGCTCTACATAAAGATGGTCTAGGCAATAATAAGATTGCCAAGACCCTGAAACTGAGCTGCAGCACGATGGCCAATACCATACAGTGGTTTAACCACTTAAGCCCCAGAATCACTTGCCCCCTTAATGACCAGGCCATTTTTTGCGATACTGCACTGCGTCGCTTTAACTGACAATTGCACAGTCATGCGACGCTGTACCCCAACAAAATGTCCCACAAATAGAGCTTTCTTTAAATCACCTCTGCGGTTTTTATTTTTTGCGCTATAAACAAACAATTTTGCTATAATACATATATATATATACATATATAACATTTTGCGATAATACATATCCAAACAAAATGAATACATTTGTTTTTTTTATATATCAGTTTAGGCCGGTATATATTCTTCTACATATTTTTGATTAAAAAAAATCCCAATAGGCGTATATTGATTGGTTTGTGCAAAAGTTATCACGTCTACAAACTATGGGACAGATTTAGGTACTTTTATTTACTTTTTTTTATTGTTTTTACTAGTAATGGCTGCGATCTGCGATTCTTAGCGGCACTGCGACATTGCGGTGGACAAATTTGATCCCAAATGACACTTTTTGGGAACCAGTGATATTATTACATTGATCAGTGCTATCAAAATGCACTGATCAATGTAAAAATGACACTGGCAGGGAAGGGGTTAAAATTAGAGGGCGATCAAAGGGTTAACTGTGTTCCCTGGGTGTGTTCTAACTGTAGAGAAGATGGGCTACCAGTGCCGGGGACATGACGGAAATCACTGTTCCCGATAACTGGGAACAGTAGATCTCTGTCATGTCCCCTATCAGAATGGGGATTCGCCTTGTTTACAAAGGAAGATCCCTGTACTGCCTCTGTACTAGGCGAACACGGGTCACTGGCGGACATTGAGTCTTTTTGACCTGCGGGCACGCTCCCACAATTGCGCCTGCACGAGCACGCCCGCAACTTCGCCTGTGCGAGCCGATGTACAGCTACGCCATTTCACGTAGGAAAGCCAACTTGCCGCCGTATAACGTCAGCAGCTGGTTGGCAAACAGTTAACAGGACAGGTTCTGCTGAGAACAGGCCTCGCCATGGTCAACCACAGAAGTTGTGTGCACATGCTCAGCATCATATCCAGAGGTTGTCTTTGGGAAATAGACATATGAGTGCTGCCAGCATTGCTGCAGAGGTTGAAGGGGTGGGGGGTCAGCCTGTCAGTGCTCAGACCATACGCCGCACACTGCATCAAATTGGTCTGCATGGCTATCGTCCCAGAAGGAAGCCTCTTCTAAAGATGATGCACAAGAAAGCCCGCAAGCAGTTTGCTGAAGACAAGCAGACTAAGGACATGGATTACTGGAACCATGTCCTGTGGTCTGATGAGACCAAGATAAACTTATTTGGTTCAGATGGTGTCAAGCATGTGGGACGGCAACCAGGTGAGGAGTACAAAGACAAGTGTGTCTTGGCTACAGTCAAGCATGGTGGGGGGAGTGTCAGGGTCTGGGGCTGCATGAGTGCTGCCGACACTGGGGAGCTACAGTTCATTGAGGGAACCATGAATGCCAACATGTACTGTGACATACTGAAACAGAGCATGATCTCCTCCCTTCGGAGACTGGGCCGCAGGGCAGTATTCCAACATGATAACGACCCCAAACACACCTGGGAGATGATCACTGCCTGGGTAAAGGCGATGGACTGGCCAAGCATGTCTCCAGACCTAAAGCCTATTGAGCATCTGTGGGGCATCCTCAAATGAAAGGTGGAGGAGCGCAAGGTCTCTAACATCCACCAACTCCATGATGCTGTCATGGAGGAGTGGAAGGACTCCAGTGGCAACCTGTGAAGCTCTGGTGAACGCCATGCTCAAGGGAGTTAAGGCAGTGCTGGACAATAATGGTGACCACACAAAATATTGACACTTTGGGCCCAATTTGGACATTTTCACTTAGGGGTGTACTCACTTTTGTTGCCAGCGGTTTAGACATTAATTAATGGCTGTGTGTTGAGTTATTTTGAGGTGGACAGCAAATTGACACTGTTATACAAGCTGTACACTCACTACTTTACATTGTAACAAAGTCTTATTTCTTCAGCGTTGTCACATGAAAAGGTTTAATAAAATATTTACAAAAATGTGAGTGGTGTACTCCCTTTTGTGAGATACTGTATATATATATATATATATATATATATATATATATATATATATATATATATATATATATATATAAAGGGGTCCATATAGTGAACTTGGTGTTGAGTTATTCACTTCACAGTCAACACAGAGGAAAAGGGGGCACTCTTTACGTCTAGAGGAAAAGAGATTTCATCTCCAAATACGGAAAGGTTTCTTCACAGTAAGAGCTGTGGAAATGTGGAATAGACTCCCTGCAGAGGTGGTTCTGGCCAGCTCAGTAGATTGCTTTAAGAAAGGCCTGGATACTTTCCTAAATGTACATAATATAACTGGGTACCAACATTTATAGGTAAAGTTGATCCGGGGAAAATCCGATTGCCTCTCGGGGGATCAGGAAGGAGTTTTTTCCCCTGCTTTAGTAAATTGGAGCATGCGCTGCTGGGGTTTTTTGCCTTCCTCTGGATCAACTGTGGGTATAGAATGGGGTATATGGGATTGTATGATATTATTTTCTTTTTTTATTTGTTTGTGGTTGAACTGGATGGACTTGTGTCTTTTTTCAACCTAACTACCGTAACTATAATTATTATACAGGATTTATATAGCGCCAACAGTTTGCGCACATCACTTTACAACATGGGGGCAGACGGTACAGAGTACAGTTACAATACAATTCAAGACAGGAGGAATCAGAGGGCTTTGCTCGTTAGAGCTTACAATCTAAAAGATATATATATATATATATATATATATATATATATATATATATATATATATATATAATACTATTATTATTATTATGAAGAATAATACAAATTAATAAAAATATTTGAAATAAAAACATAAAGCAAAGATATTCTGCTAAGCTAAAGGCAATACTTTTTTGCATTTTATCTACTATAATTCCACTTAACACCTCCAGAAAACATAATAAATCTGATGAATCCAAAAATAGAACCATACCTTAAATTACAAACCTATTTTACTATTCGGTGTAAGGCCTTATTAAACGCTCTGTATGTTATTGTTGTGAGCTGTCAGCAGACCAAATGAAAAATAGGTTTAATAGTTGCTCTTTGACCTGTTTTATATTTTATGTCAATTATAACCCTGCAGAGCCATGCATAATTATACTGCAAAGATGTAGAAAAAAAGAACATTATTTGTATTCCATAGTCACCATTGTTCAGAAAACAATCCGCCTTTCTTTATTAAAAGCTTTGGTAAGCGACATGTGCATTGGGCGTATCAAAAATAATCTAATTATCTTAAGATAAAAAAAAATGAAAAAAAAAAAAACATAAGTGAACCTCGAATGCAAACATAAATCAAACCTGTACTGTATCCAGACAGAGACTCGCTTTGCCCATTCCACATCTTCTTAAGTCGCAACTGCCCAAAAATACCCTGTAAGCTTTGTGACGGATTGTGTTGGAACTTGCAATGGGTCATTATGTCCATGTTTAGTGTTCAGGCTTGACAACTGGGGGCTCAAGCCTGAGCAATGCATCATGGGAGGAGGTCATATGCTCCCCCATACCCAGAAACACTGCGCATTTTGTGAAGGCTGTAATAGAGATAGACGCGACTGTGGAGTAATGCAAGGATCCGGTAATGTTCTATAAAGAGACTTCAAGGCAAAGTAACTGAGTCTTTTAAAAGTATATCTAAGAAAAGTGTAATATATTGCAGCTCACACTCACTCACCATGTCCATTATTACCATTGGACAGAACTACAGAACACTCCCTCTCCATTTCTTCATAATAGGGGAGAGGAGTTTGGCAATCTACAAAGAGAGCTGGGCAGAGGCAGCTGGTGGTTTTCTGTTTGGGGCGGCGGCAAACAACCGAACCCCACCCCCCCACGGCAACTCAAATCGTCCAATAGGATCGCCTGTCCTTTTAGCCAATTGGGTGACCGGTATCAGACCCACTTCCCGATTGGCCTGGGAGGAGGATTAGTGTTGCAACAACGAATATTCATTCGCTGTTGCAACACACCTGGGTGGGCTCTGGATGCATCCTTAGCATCCTGAGCCCACCCTATTTTGAAACCTATTAGAGCGTCTGCTTCTAATCGGGTGCTTAAAAAAAAATATGGCCGCTATAATTCATGCGCCTGGTGACTCGAAAGGGTTCGGATGTATGAATAGGGGGCGGCTGCCGCGGCCATGGATAGATCCATGCTATGCATGAATCTATCCATTGCACATAGGGGGTGGCGAGGAGAGAGGGCAGCCCCCGGGCGCCCCTAATGGACGGGCTGCCCCTGGAGCTGGGAACAATGCAACTGATGAGGGTGCAGTTCAGACAGAGAATATAGACAGTTAATAACATTTCTGGCATGATCAAATGTGGTTTTTGCACTCATGGAGCATCTATAACAAAGAACTTTCAAGTGTATATTTAAAACTGAATGCCAGGTATGGCTATTTTTGCATAATTACATTGGTCCAGCCTGAAGCAATGTAGTGTGTATATTCTGTACCTTTGGGTCCCCATGGAAGCTGTAGATTACTGTAGTATTCACGGCTACTACATTAATTGCTGCTGGTGTCCTGTGCTGAGGGGCTGCCCAAGAGGTTGGTCTCTTGTCACAGGTGCCATTCAGAGATCACTTTGCATTTTCTCAATAAATGCAGAGGCTTCCCTGATTGGACTGCTTCAACAGGGATCCCACAGGTATGGCATATACATACTTACCTTGTTCCAAATTGGACCATTGTAACTATGTAAAAATAGCCATAGCTAAACTTTAGCTTTAAAGGATAAGTTCACCTTTTAATAAAATATAATAAATGCACATTTTTTAGCAGGTAAAATAATGTGTTTATTATTTTTTGTTTCTGGAATCTCTAAAGCATTGTCTGCTGCAGATGTGTCAGTGTATCTGTGTGCCCGTATATCATACGGGTAAGCAGATACAATCTGACAGGAAGAGAGAATGAACTACCACAGTGATCATAGAGCGATGTGGTAGTTCATTGAAAACTACAAGCCGACAGCCGCAAAGGCTGTTGGGACTTGTAGTTTTTCATTCACAGAGAACTGTGAATGAGTGACACAGTGGGGCGGGCTGAGCCCCACTCGGCCGCGTTTTTGTTTTGAACTAACTGTGATAGCCAGCAGTGGGGAGAGGAAAGAAGACCCCCACTAGCTGTCATAGCAGGGGATCAGGGGGAGCAGGGGCTGGTCTGTTTGTAACATGTTACACCCTAAATATGGGTGTAATATGTAACATGTTACGAAAAGGTGAACTTTTCCCTTAACAGACTAAAATAAAGCAAATATGAGCAGTTCATTGTTAGGGTTTACTAACATATACTTTATTTTTGACATCAAGAACAGTGGCCTGGTACTCGAAGCTCCTCCCTGAATTCCTATATTTTTACATGTAACCAGAATGATCTCCAAAATACCCCTATTTCTAACCAATGACACAACAAAGCTCTTAATTCACTCCCTGGCCATCTTTTGTCTCGACTATTGCAACTCCCTTCTTATTGACTTACCTCTACATAGTCTATCCCCCTTCATCCCCTCTTCAGTCCATCATGAACGCTTCTGTCAGACTTATCCATCTAACCAATCGCTCAGTGTCTGCTACTCCTCTCTGCCAATCCCTCCACTAACCTCAGTTCACCCAACAAATCCAATTCAAAATACTAACAACAACTTACACAGCCATCCAGAACTCTATTCCCAGCTACATCACTAACCTTGTCTCAAAATACCAACCTACTCGTTCTCTTCGTTCCTCTCAAGACCTTCTGCTCTCTAGCTCCCTCGTCACCTTCTCCCATGCTCGCCTCCAGGACTTTTCCAAAGCCTCTCCAATCCTTACCCCAATCTGTCCGATTATCTCCTACTCTATCAGCTTTTAAGCCCCATACACACGCGCGGATTATCCGAGGACCAGGTCCGTCGGATCCTGTCCGTCATACTTTGTCCGATGTTGGTTTTGCGTACACACGGTCGGACAAAGTTGTCGGAAAATCCGATCATTCTGAACGTGGTGACGTTTGTTGCCTACGACGGGACTACGTAGAGGCTAGTAGCCAATAGCTTTGGTCTTGTAATGTGATCTGAGCATGCGTAGCACTTTGTCCATCGGACTACCATACACACGATCGGATTTGGTGTGATCGGACCTTGTTGTCCAAAAATCTATCCAGCAGGAGATAGGACTTTGTCCGTCGGACAATCCGACGTACACTGTCCGATGGTGCATACACACGGTCGGATTTTTCGACAACATTGTCCGATCGGACAGAATCCATGCGAAAATCCTACCGTGTGTATGGGGCTTTAGACGTTCCCTGAAAACCCTTCTCTTCAGAGAAGACTATCCTGCCCACACCTAACAACTTTATTTACATTTTCTCCATCTGATCGTCCCTCACAGTTATTAACTTTTGTTTTACTTGACCTTCCCTTCTAGATTGTAAGCTCTAATGATTATAATTCCTCCTCTATTGAATTGTATTGTAACTGTACTGTCTGCCCTCATATTGTAAAGCGATGCGAAAACTGTTGGCGCTATACAAATCCTGTATAATAATGATAATAATAATAATGAAACCATATCATAATGATGGAACCTACCAGAGTCAGCCAATCATGTTAGATGGGAGAAAATAATATTATTATTATTATTTTAAACTGCCTGCCCTAACTCTTATGCTCCCCCATTGTCCTGATCTGCTGCTACAGACCTGTACCACAAAGCTTCTCCTCTTCCCCAGTCTTGAGGATGCCCCCTCATTGATGTCCTCTCATACAATGCAGAAACAGTGGCTACCTGTAGAGTGCAGAGTGCCCTCTGTTTACTTCTGTTACTGGATTTAAGCCAATCTATATTTCAGCTGTGTGTTTCATCAAACCAAATACCGTATTTATTGGTGTATAACACGCGCCGGCGTATAACACGCACCCCAAGTTTAGGAGGAAATTTTAAGGAAAAAAACTTTTTAAAGGAAAAAAAACTTACATTTAAATGCCCATCAATGCAGCCTTGCACAGCGTCCATCTGCCTGCTTGTCAGTGTCATTTGCAGCCTTGCAGCCTTCTCAGTGTCATTTGCAGCCTTCTTATGCCCCATACACACGGTCGGAAATTCCGACCAAAAAATCCGTCGGAATTTTTCCGACGGATTTTGTCCGACACTGGTGTTGCCTACACACGGTCGGACAAAGTTGTTGGAAAATCCGATCATTCTGAACGTGGTGACGTTCGTTGCGTACGACGGAACTACGTAGAGGCTAGTAGCCAATAGCTTTGGTCTTGTAATTTGATCTGAGCATGCGTGGCACTTTGTCCGTCGGAATTCGCTACACACGATCGGAAAAAGTCTGATCGGACTTTGTTGTCAGAAAATTTGAGAGCAGGATCTTAAATTTTTTCCGACGGAAAAAGTCCGATGGCGCCCACACACGGTCGGATTTTCCGACAACATGGTCCGATAGGACATTTTCCGTCGGAAATTCCGACCGTGTGTATGGGGCATTAGTGTAATTTGCAGCCTTGCCCAGGCTGCAGTTAAACTGCAGTGACATATCCGTGTCACTGCAGTTTTAGAATTGGCGCCATTGGCCGTTCTCGCTGTTCTCGGCCGCCTTCGGCCTTTCTCGGCAGCTTTCGGACGCAGAGAACGGCCGAAAGCTGCCGAGAAAGGCCAAAGGCGGCCGAAAGTTGCAGAGAAAGGCCAAAGGCAGCGAGAAAGACGCTGAGAAGGGGCGAAGGCGGCTGAAAGCCGCCGGAGCCTCACAGCTGCGGGGGATCGGTGGGGGATCAGCGTATTACACGCACCCCTGATTTCCCGCTGATAAATACGGTATACGGGTTGCATGTTGCAAAAGATTGAATTTTTAGAGAGTCTTGTGACTCTGCTTCTACAGCTGCACTCTTTTTTTTCAGATTTTACCAATACCTGTCCAGAGGTGGCCAGTATCATATTTATACTTTCTCTGGGCAAACAATAACTCATGCTGTATATAGGCTTTGCAAATTTAGTCAACAATAAAAGAATGTATTTGGATTCAGCCTGTATACCTTTAAATTGTATTCATGTGCTGTAATAATAAGAATTAGAATAAGAACCTACACGCATTTCCAACAATGTATTTCTCCAGAATAATAAAACATGTTACATCGAGGTCAGAGCGCAGATCAATTTACTTTTTTCTTTTTACTGGGTCAAGACAAAGTGTTTATATTTCAGAACTAATTCTATTTTTCATTATTCTAATATGCATATTTATTACAGTATAACAATAAGTGTTCTGAGGTCAGGATTATTTACATACAATATTATTCCATCTTTTATTAAAGGTGTCCTGTTTTATCCATCTTCGCTACATGATAAAAAGCAATCTAGGGAGACAGATGCATGGCCAAGTTCAAATATGGCTTAAATGTAACAAAATATATTATAAAAGGAAATATTCAAATTATGCATTAAATCTTTAAAGTGATACTAAAGTCTTGTTTTTTTTTTTCTATTAAAATAACAAACATATTATACTTACCTGCTCTGTGCAGTGGTTTTGCACAGAGCAGCCCAGATCCTCCTCTTCTTGGGTTCCCGGCTGGAGCTCCTGGCCCCTCCCTCCTGTTGAGTGCCCCCACAGTAATCAGCGTGCTATTGGAGCACCCCAGCTGAGCTGCAGCTCTGTGAATCCTTTCAGACACGGAGCTGTGATTCAGCCCCACTCCCTCTCTCTTGAATGGCTAACTAAGCTTGATTAACAGAAGCGGGAGACAATGGCGCTGCTGCTGTGTCTCAGTCAATCAGGAGGGAGATGGCCGAGGCACTCGTGGACACCGCTGGATAGAGAGAGGACTCATATAAGTATTAAGGGGGCTGCTGTACACAGAAGGTTTTTTTATCTTAATGCATAGAAGGCATTAAGATAAAAGACATTCTGAGTTTATATCCACTTTAATAGGTCTTGAATGGGGGAGCTGTAACCCAATCAAGCAGAGTACAAAGGACTAGTCACCATTATTAAAACAGCCATGGCATCCTTAACAACCAAAACTCATCTGCTGTCAGCGGAATTCCTCGCTGACAGCAGAACATAAACAATTTTTAAAAAATGGCGTTGTTCCCTTCTAAAATCCATACATGCAGCCCAGCAGGTCAGAAAATGAACCATACCAGGCCACATGACCTCAACATGGGGGGTGCTCCTCCCTGGGTGGTGGTTGTCGGGGTCTGCGGGTGGGGGGCTTATTGGAATCTGCAAGTCCCCTTTACCAGGGGGCCCCCAGATCCCTACCCCCATGTGAATGAATATAAGGTACACTGAACCCCTACTCATTCACCAAAAAAGTGTCAAAAATAAATAAAAACAAAGAGACTGTTTTTGACAAGTCCTTTATTAGAAAAAACAATGTCCCCCTAAGTATATCCAGCGTTAATCACGATAAACGCCAACGACGACCGCAAAAAAAACAGGTCCGCACTTGTCAATTGCCTCCCAGTGTCTGACATGTTAGGTTCCCACTGACGGTAAATAAACAAATGACAGGTGACCCCCGCCCCTTTGTTTATTTACCATCGGCACTGGGTAAATAAATAAAAGGGTGGAGCCATTCACTGTAATTGTTGACCCCGCCCCTATGGTTTTTTTTCCTCAAGTCGTCGGCGCAGCGTTCATCATGATTGACACTGGATATACTTCGGGGAAATCGTTTTTTGTTTTTTTATGAAATACTTGTCAAAAACTGTCTCTTTGTTTTTATTTGTTTTTGACACTTTTTGGTGAATGAGTAGGAGTACAGTGTACCCCATATTCAATCACATGGGGGGGAAGGATCTGGGGGTCCCCTTGTTAAAGGGGGTTTGCAGATTCCAATAAGCCCCCCTCTGCAGACCTCCCATCAACATGGGGACAAAAAAGGAGGTTGTTAAGAACACTGTGGCGGGCCAGTCCTCAACAAACAGATACTGAGATTTGTAAATATATAAAACTAATGCGGAATATACAAAACCATGAAAATGGGGATAAGTTCTTTGGGGGCAGTAACCCCCCTGCCCCAAAGCACCCCCCATGTTGAGGCTATGTGGTCTGGTATGGTTTGCTTGCCCCCCCCCCCTTTCCTGGCCTGACGGGCTGCATGCTCAGATAAGGGTCTAGTATGGATTTTGAAGGGGGACTCCAGGCTGTTCCTTTTTTATTTTTGGCATAGAGTTCTCCTTAAAACCCAGACCCGAAGGACCCCCCTCCCCATGCTGTTCTTTTATAATTGTTTTTTAATGTCTGCAATTGTTCATTTATAGTATGCTGTCAGCAAGGGATCCCGCTAAAAGCAGATGAGTCATGGTTGTTAAGGATGCAATGGCAGGGAGGCCACCCCACTCCTTAACAACCAGCTATTATTGAATGAATTTTAATCATTAATTTAATTTGGATGCTTTAAACATCCGAATGAAATGAACAAATTTTGTTTCAAATGTTGATGTTTAAAGCGGTTCGGCACACATTTCATTTAGTAAATCTCTTTGCCTTCCAAATCAGGCAAAGAGTACTAAATGAAATGTTTTTTTTTTTTTTTTTTTTTTACTTACCTTGTAATTGAAGACTTCCGGTCTTCTCTCTCTGCGGCGGCGGGCGGGGTCTCTGCGTCGATCGTCGTCACGCCGCACTGTCTCCTGGGATCTGGTGTCATTGATCCCAGGAGTCAGTGCGGGCATCTTCCGAAATCTCGCGAGATTTCGGCCACATCTTCCGAAATCTCCAGAGATTTCGGCCACATCTGCCGAAATCTCGTGAGATGTCGGCAGATGTGCCGTTACTGCGCACGCGCGAGTAACGGCGGTGCATGCTGGGCCATCTAAAGTGCCTGTGGGGTTTCACATGCCCACAGGCAAGATGGACCCCAGCAGACAAGAAGAAGACAAGAAGAAGATGAAGACGAAAACCGGCGGCGATCGAGATGGAACATGGAACAGGTAAGTCCCCCAATTGAGCTATATGCCCTAGGCATATAGCCCAAAAAAAAAAAAAGTGTGCAGAGTGCAGAACCGCTTTAAAGTGGAAGTAAACTCTCCTATCATTTTCAGCCAAGGAAGCTGCCATCTTGGCCTCTGTTTAATCTACAACTGCCGTGATGCTGCACATGTGATCAGTTATGACACTAGCCATTGGATGGTTTGACAGTTTGGTTGAGAGCACAACCAATGGGAGTGTTACATTTCCGGCACGTGCCGGAAAGATAACTGTTTTATGGATGGGTTTACTTCCGCTTTAACTTGGATTTGTTGATATTAGTTACTGTTGTGCTCTGAAATTTGGATATGTCCGAATTTCCGAATAAGGAAAATTTTGTTTGAATTTCAATTCGGAATGAGCGAACCGCACATGTCTAGCATTTTTCTATATTTTTTATTATTTTTCTATAAAAGCCCCCTTGTGTAGACATCCAAAAGCATTAAGATTGCTACTCCACACCACCATCTTGAATGTGGTGTTAGCAGCCTCAGCAAACTCACAGCTGTCACTCAAGTGATACTCCATAACTCCATGACCCCCTGTCAGAACACAACAGCTCAGCGGAGGGAGATTGCTGCACTAACTTCGCATAGTTAGTACAGTGGCTCCTACCGGAGCTGACAGTTTTTTTTTCCATTCAACCCAGCATTTGTACCAGGCTATAGGGTCCCATGGGTCATCTGTTGTCACCACTCCCTCCTCTCCCCTGCAGCAGCTGTTCACTGACACAGGGGAACTGGAGCTGCTGGATCACATGACAAGACTGTATTAAAAATAGGTAAGTGCACACATCTTTTTTTAATATAGGGTATGCAGAATAGGTAGGTGGAGGGGGGGGGAGAAAATGTTTTTAAAAATACTTAGCCTTATTTTCCACTATAAATTAGTCTTAGTTGTTTCCGAATTCCGAATTTTTCCATTTTTGTGGATGCCGCTTTTTGTGACTAGTGATAAGGGTCAGTTCAGCACTTTTCCCATTGGCCATTTGTTGGTGGTTTTTAAAAAACAGTTTTTAGCAGTTTTCCTGTCAAAATATGCCAGAATGTAGAAACACATATTTTTTGGTTAATAGGGCACTATGACATAAATGATTGCATGAAATGTGGATCCTTTAACTATTTGTTTCCAAAATGAGGCCAATCAGTACACATAAAGGATGACCCAAGAATGCCAGGTTTGTAAGAAAGAGCACATGACTTTTTTTCTGGCATCATTGGAAAATCATGGCAGCTGCAAATGGAAATGGAAAAGTAATTTTTCATAACACTATAGTATGCTATTTTAGAAATTATTGATGTTATATATTTTTTCCTATAAGCAAAATGAGAGGCAACTGAGGTTACTTACATGCATTTTCCAAGCAGCAAATAAGAAAAGAAGAGGTGTGAGAAATATGTAAAATTTTTGGGGGTACATATATTCTTACGTTTTTTCACCCCAAACATTATTAGTTTGAGAGACTAATAATGTTTTAAGAGACTTTAAGTGGTATCTTATGGTGTGTCCTCTGCAGTAATTCCTTTCCATACTAGATGTCCTCAGTACTCCGAGTTGAATGAAGCCAAGCGTCATTCAACCCAGAAGCCTGAGGTCATCCTGTGAGTATAGGGCATCATGAACCTGCCCCTAAGGGGGCATTACCACAGCATCTTGTACTCACATACATGACGAGGGTGGCATCATTACATCAGTGCTGCCCTCTGCATTATTGTGAATTGCATGTGATGTGACTGGTTTCCAGGCATCATTTTGTATTCATCTCTACTGAAAACAAATTCACATGAATAGCAGGGATGAGTGGAGTGATTTCAGCAACATTGATTTCTCTATAAAATTACTGGCTTCATCATCATTAAAATTTTGCTGGTGGGAACTAATTTTTTTAAGTAGCTTAGGCAAAATTTTCTTACACAAAAAAATTTATTTTCTTATTACTTTTCTTTATTTTTATTTTAATTTTTTTTTTGGGGGGGGGGGGGGGGGTATTTGGGGTAGTTTAGTTTATTTTAATGTAATTTAATTTAATTTCATGTAGTGTTCTTCCACATCCACATTGTGTCTTTATCATCATACATCAATTTGAGACGCTTTTGAGATCATTCCGAATTCATTGACATCCTTCTGACCTACATTTGACCTGCCTAAAAAAGTTTTTGCATGCTCATACACTTGTGTAGGGATGCAAATCTCATCTGAAGCAAACAAAAGCCTGTCAACACAGGCTTTAGCTCTTAAAGTGGTTGTACACCCTGTACAACCACTTTCACCTACAGATAAGCCTAGATTTCACCTACAGGTAAGCCTAGATTAAGGCTTACCTGTAGGTGCTGGAAATATCTCCTAAACCTCCACGGTTTAGGAGATATTTACAATTCCCCGTACGATGAGCTCTTCTGCGCATGCACCAATGTATTCGGTGCATGCGCACTTTAGAAAGGGCACGCTGTGCCGTTTCTAGCTGGGGTCATGCCATGACTGGTGGCTCCCACACGCTTGCGCGGGAGTGACGTTACGTGACTCCGGCCTGTCACAGACCTGGAGTTCACAGCCCCGGAAGGAAGAGAGGCCAAGCAGGGGCCAAGATTCCAGCCAGCGGGGACATCTGGCACATTGCAGGCTTCAGTTTCAGGTAAGTGACACATAATGGGCTAGTATGTGATGCATAGTAGCCCATTATGCTTTACCTTTGCAGGGAAACAAAGAGGAAGTAAAACCAGAGCATACAACTATAGAGGTATTGATTCCCTGGGATTATAAAAGGTAGCCACTAAACTTCTTTTAGTAATAATAACATATATTTTTTTGATTTCAACAATTGATCAAATAAAATGTATGAAACATTTTTTTTGCAGGTTACAAATCGAGTAGCCAATGGGTGGTAATATACTTGTCATACATCACATAATATCTCAACCATGATACATAGCCACAACATCCAATGCATTTCAGTATTGCTTTCTTCAGGGGGGTGTCAGACCACGGTATATATTATTGTATCTGTAACAAAGTACAACAATCAATATACAGTACAAAAATTCTATAAATCACAAAAATAGATTTGATTTGACACTTATAAATTACAATATGGATTAAGTGTCTGTGCTAGTCATAAAACTGCATACATTTGTTTAAAAAGCCATTCTGGAGACTGTTTCCCATTCAGACCAACAGGAGTATAGGATCAACACAGTCCAACCCAGGAGTGGGCACCTTCGGCGGCCACTAGGGCCAAAAAATGCGCCAAATTGGGGCGCTAACCCAGGATAATCGAGGATCTGGGGTTAATGATAAATGGGAAATAATTTATCTATAGTAGTAATTAGTTGTTGAAATCAATAAAATGCATGTTCTTATTACTATAAAAAGAAACTTAGTGGCTACCTTTATAATCCCAGGGAATCAATGCCTCTACAGTTGTATATTTATTTAGGAATGATGGTAATACCCTTATTTACAATGAACATCTCTTCTTCAACATAGCTCTTAAGAGCTTCCCTAACTCGAATGAGCTATTTAAGCCCATTTTAAACCACCATATATTAACTTTTCCAACTGGCAACAATGCAATTTTCCAAAAAGGCCAAATTTTCCAAAAATTTCAAGGAAATGTCAACTCCCAATATCTCTCATCTCTAGGAAACAGATTGCCTCCTAGGCCGTGATAAATGGTTGACTCAAGATGCAAGCAATCCTTTTGGATCTGAATAAACCAATCCTTAAATCTATGGTAAGCTTCAAGTCTAAAGACAAAAATTTTCATGTAATTCTTGCGCACCATGGGCAATTTGACACCAGATAGCTCATCAATGAACCATGCATGTCCAGGATTGTAACAAAAAAAAAAAAAACTTCCAGTTGAGTGAGCATAAATGAGCATGTGCATGAATGCAGCTGAAGGAATTACCTTTTTTTACTGTGCGACTGAAGATTTCCCGGGAATGTACGGGGTTAATTTGCGGTGTGAGCTCAGAAAGCCCAAGCTTACATTAGTTAGCTCAGAACGGCCTGAGCAAACCAACATCATCATAACAAGAGTGTTTATGGAAAAATGCTTAAGCACTGAAGCAGAAAGGGCTTAGCACTGATCAGACCTCGCTCCCACCTTTATTCTTTACTGTTCACATTGAAATGCAAATACCAGCGTAGGGTTTGCAGTGCTGTGCCACTCACAAATTGAAAAGCAGTTTTTATCTATGCAAATGTAAGCATGGTAATTGAAGTTAATCAATCAATGCTAGCTCTCACTAAAACCTTGAACATGACTGAATAACGTAATTATCATTCAGCAGAAAATGATGAAGTTGTAGACAGTGTGAACCTTATTAAAGGAGGATTTTGAGTCACAATGGCTTAATTTAGCAAACAGCCTAGCTTTAGCCTCAGCAACACTCAACCCTTGCGGGCTATATGTCTCTTATAGGGGATAAAATTATGTTTTTTTTTTTTAAATGATTAGGGTGTTGGATTAGTAAGAGTACTTGTTTTAGTAGACAGGGTACATTGCAATTAACGTGCTTTTTATTCTAAATAAATTGGCCAGGGTAGATTGCTATGACACCCTTCCTCTGTGAAACATCAACACAAGCTATTAAAATGATTAAAACCAAGTGAATGTAGTAATTGGAAAGTCTACCATTGAGAAGACATCATGGTAAATTAAAACAGCACTTTCATTGAGTTAACGCAGGCTTTACAGCAGAAGGATTAAATGCAGATGACAATCAGGAAGCCATTTGGAAACCTTTGTAAGCGAGAAAGCTTTATAAGTAGCTTCCCCCAAGTTCTATTTTGGCTAGAGTGAGGCAGGGTTTAACATTTTCCCACCTTTTTTATTGTCTGCCATCCCAGGAAGAAGTTCCTCCATTTCTACCACATGGCAAGCTAATTTGGCTTTTTGGCTGAGTTACTGTTATCAGTGGCCAAAGTGAGTTCACTCTGGAGAACCTAATAGATAAGGGGTCCTCAAACTTTCTAATCAAAGAGCCAGTTCACCGTATTGGTGACCATTGTGGCCAGTGGAAGTAGAAATTCCATGCACCAGTGGTAAGTGGGAGTAAACAGGGGCCGAGGCTTGAGGGTAGGGTTGTCCCGATACCGATACTAGTATCGGTATCGGGACCGATACCGAGCATTTGTGCGAGTACTTCCCGATGCCTATTCCGATACCTGTAACCGGAAGTCGGCGGGCGGAGAGGGCGGTGCAGAGATCAATCTGGCAGCAGTGCGGTTGGGGGTAAGCTGGCCGGGACAGGGATGCAGGATGCTGCCGCATATTCTGTCCAAAGCGGTGAGCGGAGCCGTCGCATTCGGTACAGAAAGTGACGGCTCCGTGTCTCCGTCGGGGGGTAAACATCACGACGCCCATCTTGGTACACCTTGCACTCGGCTGTAGTAAGCCAGCAGCAGACATCTTGTTACACCCCGCTCATATAGTTCGGGCTGGGTGTAACAAGATGTCTGCTGCTGGCTTACTATAGCCAAGTGCAAGGTGTACCAAGATGGGCGTTGCAGCATACTTACTAGATCTTAAATGACATGAATGATGAGAGGCAAGGAAGGATTTTGCAGTGCTATATGCCATATATCATTGCAAAATCCTTCCTCTCCTCATCATTCATGTCATTTATTAAGCAATTGCCAATCAGTGCTGCATTTTAGTGCCTATCAGTGCCATCTATCAGTGCCGCCTATCTGTGCCCATAAGTGCCATCTATCAGTGCCAGCCATCAGTGTCAGCCATCACTGCCAGCCACCTGTCAGTGTCACCTATCAGTGCCATCTATCAGCGCCCATGAGTGGCACCTATCAGTGCCATCTATCAGTGACCATAAATGCAACCTATCAGTTCCCAAAAGTGCTTCCGCCTATCAGAGCCCATAAGTCAGTACCATCTATCAGTGCTCATCAGTCAGTGCTCTTCAGTCAGTGACAGCCGTCGGTGCCATCTATAAGTGCCCATAAGTGCTGCCTATCAGTGCCCATCAGTCAAACTGTCACATGACATAAAAAAAAAAAAAGTATCGGTAATCGGTATCGGCAAGTACTTGAAAAAAAGTATCGGTACTTGTACTCGGTCTTAAAAAAGTGGTATCGGGACAACCCTACTTGAGGGTCAGTGAAAGTAAAAAATGTTCCACAATCAATGAGCAGTAGGATTAAAAAACACTTTGTGCCTGTAGTTAGTGGGAGAAACAATAATGACCGATCACTGTCTGTGGAAGAAATAATGTGTCGTTGGTATCAGTGGGATGATGAGTGCTTCATGGTTGGTGGTAGTTGGAGGAATAGTGCCCCATCATTGATATTAATGGCAGGAATATTGCCCCATGTTTGGTGTCAATAGGAGAAAAAGTGCCCCTGCGTCGGTGTCAGTGGGAGAAATAGTGCCCCATTGTTGGTTTCAATAGGAGGAACAGTGCCCCAACATTAGCATCAGTGTGAGGAATAGCACCCCAAAAGCTGGTTAGAGGCAAGCAAATGACCCAATACCAGCAGGCCACAGTTTGGGGATCGCTGTACCAGAGGGCGCTGGGCACAAAAAAATATTGTATCATTCACCATCTAATGGACTCTGTACAGGAATAAATGCAAAGAATGACACAAGTATCTTAGCTGCAAAGACAAACTCAAAGATGAGTTCGGTCAATAATGATCATGCCAGAAGTGGGAAAAAAATTTTGTGCCAGGGTCCAGGCAGAAGGACTAGCAAAGGCATTGAATACTGCCTCACTTACTTATTTCCAGACACTTTTTCTTTAGTTAAAGTAGGAAGAATCAAAGGCCTTGCAGAAGCTACCAGGCAAGAAGATTAAAAAGTGACCCTGAAAGCAATCTTTATTACATTCTTTGTGAACCTTCTTCCTAGCAGAACAAAAATAAATTATGCATTGAAAGAACTACACCCGAAGGGTCACCCATCACAACCTGAGATTTAAGCCACTGAAAATAATTTGTTCTCACTTAGGGAAAACATAATAGGCAAAGCATGTAACCATTTATCCTGACTGCCAAAAGAGATTGAAAATCATCTACTCCTAAAACACCAGAAGACCTACCCACCAACTGCAAAGAATTGGACATCGCCAGCCTGAAACTTTAAGGTTGGGACCCGATAAGGACTATACACTGGTTTTCAAACTTTGATCCTTACTACTTGCTTTTTAGTTCCTCTATAAGCACTTAAACACTTTCCTATCACCCAATAAAAGGTCCCATATGACTTCTAGATATTTATTTATAAACTTCACCTGATCCCAAAATCCACATATTCCCCACCCCAACCTGACCCATCACTAGATTCACACAGGACTATTATCCTGGTTCTTCAACATGCTAATACACGTCATTCCTTTTCACTTTAATAGCTGCAGTTATTTCACCAATCAGGAAGACAACAAAGAATGGGAGCTCTATGTCATAGAAAATCATTAACCCCTCAATACAATGGTTATACCTTCTTTACTGAAAACTGAACCTGCACTCCCAATCCACAAATTATATGGAAAGGGTACAGAGGTGGCTCTAGGCTTCTTGAGGCCTTAGGTGAAACTTAGGCACGAGGCCCCACTTACAACCATAATAGGAAAAATAATTCAAGCAATAAAAATGAACTGTATACGGAGGTTACAGCACAGCGGGAGGGTAAGTGGCTACAGTACAGGGAGCAGGAAGGTACAGTACAGGGGGAGCAGGAGGGCACCGTACAGGGGGAAGGTAAGAGCATAGTGCAGGAGGCAGGAGGGTACAGTACAGGGGTTAGCATGAGGGCACAGCACAGGGGGAGGGTAAGTGGGCATAGGGCAGGAGGGTACAGGAAAGGAGGGAGCAGGAGGGCACAGCACAGGGGGAGGGTAAGTGGACACTGTACAGGGGGCAGTGGGGTACAGTACAGGGGGAGCACGAAGGCACAGCACAGGGGGTGGGTAAGTGGACACAGAACAGGGGGCAGGAGGGTACACTAAAGGAGGGAGCAGGAGGGCACAGCACAGGGGGAGGGTAAGTGGGCACAGTACAGGGGAAGGAGGGTACAGTACAGGGGGGAGCACGAAGGCACAGCACAGGGGGTGGGTAAGTAGACAAAGCACAGGGGGCAGGAGGGTACAGTAAAGGAGGGAGCAGGAGGGTGCAGCACAGGGGGAGGGTAAGTGGGCACAGTACAGAGGGCAGGAGGGTACAGTAAAGGAGGGAGCAGAAGGGCACAGCACAGGGGGAGGGTAAGTGGGCACAGTAAAGGGTACAGGAGGGTACAGAAGGACACAGCACATGGAGAGGGTAAGTGGGCACAGTACAGGCGGCAGGAGCGTACAGCACAGGGGAGCAAGAGGGCACAGCACAGAGGGAGGATAAGTGGGCACAGTACAGGGGGCAGGAGGGTACAGTACAGGGGGGAGCAGGAGTGCACAGCACAGGGGGGTAAGTGGGCACAGTACAGGGGGCAGGAGGGTACAGTAAAGGAGGGATCAGAAGGACACAGCAAGGGGGAGGGTAAGTGTGCACAGTGCAGGGCGCAGGAAGGCGCAGTCCAGGTGAAGGGTAAGTGGGGACAGTGCAGGGGGCAGGAGGGTACAGTACATGGGGAGCACGAAGGCACAGCACAGGGGATGGGTAAGTTGACACAGAACAGGGGGCAGGAGGGTACAGTAAAGGAGGAAGCAGGAGGGCACAGCACAGGGGGAGGGTAAGTGGACACTGTACAGGGGGCAGTGGGGTACAGTACAGGGGGAGCACGAAGGCACAGCACCGGGGGTGGGTAAGTGGACACAGAACAGGGGGCAGGAGGGTACACTAAAGGAGGGAGCAGGAGGGCACAGCACAGGGGGAGGGTAAGTGGGCACAGTACAGGGGAAGGAGGGTACAGTACAGGGGGGAGCACGAAGGCACAGCACAGGGGGTGGGTAAGTGGACAAAGCACAGGGGGCAGGAGGGTACAGTAAAGGAGGGAGCAGGAGGGTGCAGCACAGGGGGAGGGTAAGTGGGCACAGTACAGAGGGCAGGAGGGTACAGTAAAGGAGGGAGCAGAAGGGCACAGCACAGGGGGAGGGTAAGTGGGCACAGTACAGGGGAAGGAGGGTACAGTACAGGGGGGAGCACGAAGGCACAGCACAGGGGGTGGGTAAGTGGACAAAGCACAGGGGGCAGGAGGGTACAGTAAAGGAGGGTACAGAAGGACACAGCACATGGAGAGGGTAAGTGGGCACAGTACAGGCGGCAGGAGCGTACAGCACAGGGGAGCAAGAGGGCATAGCACAGAGGGAGGATAAGTGGGCACAGTACAGGGGGCAGGAGGGTACAGTACAGGGGGGAGCAGGAGTGCACAGCACAGGGGGGTAAGTGGGCACAGTACAGGGGGCAGGAGGGTACAGTAAAGGAGGGATCAGAAGGACACAGCACAGGGGGAGGGTAAGTGTGCACAGTGCAGGGCGCAGGAAGGCGCAGTCCAGGTGAAGGGTAAGTGGGCACAGTACAGGGGGCAGGAGGGTACAGAACGAGGGGTAAGTGGGCACAGTGCAGGGGGCAGGAGGGTACAGTACATGGGGAGCACGAAGGCACAGCACAGGGGATGGGTAAGTTGACACAGAACAGGGGGCAGGAGGGTACAGTAAAGGAGGAAGCAGGAGGGCACAGCACAGGGGGAGGGTAAGTGGGCACAGCAGGTTGGGAGCAGGAGGGCGGAAGGAAGGATGTCCCTTACATCAGAGTACTCACTGGGAGGCAGGAGGGACTGCTGTGGTCTGGAGCTGTCGGTGAGCTCTGATCACCTGGTGGTAAACTGGTCCCACTCACAGCCCACTGTCTCTCTGTGTAGCAGTGAGCGGACCCGGGACTGTGCTGATGGCAGGGATCCCAGCTGCCAGCAGAGGCGGCTCTCTAATTAGGCAAACTAGGCGTCCGTAAGGCCCCTGTGAATACGAATTTGCCTAATTAGAGAGCTGCTTCTGAAAAGGTATACTGTAACTTTTGCCAACACTAATAAACAGTTATGCAGTTGAGCAGTTGAGCATGATCTTCGACTTCTCTCCAAACCTTTGCTTTGTTTCATACTTTAAAAAAGGAAAAACCTGATACTGCAGCACAGTTGATACTGTCACCCCCTCTAACCCCCTCTCAACAACAGTTGGGTAAGCTTGATCTTTTGCATTGCTAACTCACCCTCAACTCACCCTTGATGATGATGCCACCTAAGCAATACAAAACTGTCCACCAAAATGTGAAACGACTTAATTCAAACATCAAACAAGAATTAACCTAAAAAAGCTTCAAATCTTAAAAGTATTTTTACAGGAAACACGTTTTACCTCAACAATTTTAACTTTTTTTCACAACAAAGGTTTTTTGTAAAATAGAAAATAAACAAATTCTACATCAATTTTCAATTTTAACTTTTAATGAAAACATTTCCCAATCACCCAGTCTGCTACCAAAAAAGTGAAAAACTAGGAGTAGTCATCCTAGTGAAAGATACTTGCCTTTTCCACTATCCTAACTCTGGCCATTTCACCTCTATTTATTTTATGCTGTGGTACCAGACAAGGGTGGACCCCCACCAGGCCAAGCTCCCAACGCATTTCATCTTGCCCACTGGAGCTTACTCATGGGGATAGTGTCTCTAGATGGAAGGGGGGCATCATCGGCCACCACTTGGTGAAAGAATGACTGTCAGGTGTGTGAAGTGATTATAAAGGGCTGGTGCTCCTTATATCCACTCACTTGCCAACTACATACATAATTCTCTAAGGCCCCTTTCACACTGATGGACTGTTAAGGTCCACCTGTCAGTTTTGACGGCGGATCTGAACGGGCGCTCCATGCTAGTCTATGGAGCGACGGATGTCAGCGGTGACATGTCCGCTGACATCCGACCCGGTCCGATCCGCCAAAAGCAGACGGATGGCTCTACGTCCGGATCAGTTGCTGGCGGATCGGATCGGTGAGATCTGATGAAAACGGACATGCTGTCCGTTTTCATCGGATCTTTCCATAGAGACCAGCGGTGCTCGACAAGCCCCTCCCCGCTCAGTGAGCAGAGAGAGACCTGTCATCCGCCGGCTCAGCGGAGATCAACGGAGAGATCTCCCACTGAGCCGGCGGACAGAGGCGGACTCCATGCAAGCGGATCTGCCTCGTTTGAAAGAGGCCATAATCTGCAGGTTATCAACTTCATTTTGAAACTATTTTGTATTCATAAATAGATATTCCCTCTGATGCTTTTCTTTCATCTTTCATATTTTTACTTGATTGATTATTGGAGGGATTGACAGACTCACAGCACTGTCAAAAAATCTTCCCCTCCTCTTTTGTTTGGAGGTTAGACTCCCCTTTGTGTGTGATCTTCTTTCTGGCTTGGGCCCATCATACCCGACCTCCCTGGCTTTTTCCATTCTAGCTGATTTGGGGCAGCGGAATATCTCTTTCCCAGTTTTCTTTTAACCGGATGCATTCCTGTTGACATCTCAAGAAACATGGTTAGCGCTTATGGTGTTAATCTATTATATGCTCAATATGTAATGCTTATTCATATATTTTGTATAATAAATTACTTATTATGTCTCTTTCTGTGCTATTTACTCATTTGAAGACAATCAATGAACCACTAATTCCTGAAGAAGAGGTGTAATTGCTACAAACCTCGAAACGCGTCAGTCATCGTCTGACCCAGTTTACTACTGGCCAGTCTTGAGTGGGTGCCTGTATACATACATATATATGTTTCTTGACATTGTAATTTGTATAATAGATGTATCCATCCCATTGTGACTTTTCATAAGTTATCAATTCATTTTTAATCTTTTCTAATAAAATATCAATATTTTTTCATTATACCCATTTGTCAAGGAATTTTTGCCTCTAAAAGTCCCACAGAGGAATTTGTTTGATTTTGTATTCAATGTTTAGGGATGTGGGCAGTAATTATTTTTTCATAGATCGATACAAACTCAGTATGACAATAACAGAAGCACTGTCAACAAGAAAAAAGACACAGAAACACTCTGCAAACACCATTTAATTATAATTGGAGAACTTGCAAAATGAAATACAGTAAAACCTTGGATTGCAAGCATAATTCGTTCCGGAAACATGCTTGTAATCCAAAGCACTTGTATATCAAAGCAAATTTGCCCACAAGAAATAATGGAAACTTAGATGATTCGTTCCACAACCATTTATGCATAAGTGTTTCAGTTTATAGTCCATATAAAATGATCATAGCAATGTGATAGGTTGTGTAAACATAAAATGTCCATTTACAAATGGAAGCCTCCACAAGGGGATTAGAAGCAAAATCCAGCAGGAGCTACAGAGTATAAAAGAGAAGAGAGCCGCCCCTTTCACACTTATACGACTTGTCCCACGATTTGGGACTGCAAAGTAGCATGACAAGTAGTTTCCCATGATTTCCAATGACAGTCATTCATATTAGTACGACTTCAAGTCGTTCCGACTTCAAAGTAGTCCCTGCACTACTTTGGTCCGATTTTGATGCCACTTACACAGGCATTCCTTGAAATCGCGGCAAAATCGCGGCAAAAATAGCGGTCACGAATCATGGCAAAATCGCGGTAAAATCGAGCGACTTTGAAGTCGCACAGGTGTGAAAGGGGCCTAAAGTGTAGCAATATGGTTACATTTAATGAAGGTACAACATTTAGCAACTCACATGGTTGATGATTAAAACAGACACATCTAAGTATGCAGGCATCCGGGGTAAAGCTGTCCACATAGACTATCCTCCGCACTGCCGGCTCTCACCCCTGTCAATCTGCAATGGTGACCGGGATAACTACCCTGCAGTAGAGTGATCTGGAAGTGAGACTTGATGCGCTTGTGGAGAGCAATGTGTAAGGGATGACATTGATGGTGGTGGGGAGGATGGTTTATGTGGACAGCTTTACCCCGGATGCCTGCATACTTAGATGTACCTCTTTTAATCATCAACCATGTGAGTTGCTAAATGTTGTACCTTCACTAAATGTAACCATATTGCTACACTTAGAGGCGCCTCTCTTCTATTTTATACTCAATTGTGACTTGACGCTACTTGTATATCAAGACATCACTTGTACTGTATTTTCTGGCGTATAAGACTACCTTTTACACCGAAATTACACAGCCAAAAAGCAGGGGTCGTCTTATACCCTGGGTCACGAAGCCGCCAGATGGATATCAGTCCGCCGGGCGCTCTGTAAAATTGTAATATGTATACCGTATGCGCCGCTCAGCCAATCCCAGCGGGCGATGCACTCTAATGAATACAGAGCCTGCATGGATTGGGTAACAACCTCTGCCAATCCGAGCAGGCTACATGAGTCAGAGCAGCACGTGCTGATGTCACAGCCTCTGTCAATCCGAGCAGGCTTTGTATCCATCAACAGATTAGTAAAATACAATGCCTGCCGTGATTGGCTCAGCGGTGCACACTGTATTCTGAAGTGTACCTGGCGCTACTGTACTAACACAGCATCATATACTGTGTGTACTTGGTGCTCTACATATTACAAAGCATCCTGTACTGCACATCCAGCTCCAGATCTCCCCTAAAATACAGGTATGATTTATGGTGCTTTGGAGGAGAGGATTCATTGTTGCTGCCTACCAATTGTGGGATCTCTGGGACTTGTAGTTCACCAGTTTTCTTTTTCTGATGTTAAGTCTGATGTTTTTTTTGTTTCTGATGGTTTTTTGTAATGGTGTTGCCTCGGAAGGGGGGTAGTCTTATATGGCGAGTAAAGCCCCAAACCTAAGTTTTCACTGGAAAAATAGGGGGTCGCCTTATACACCCAGTCGTCTTATACGCCAGCAAATACGGTATATCAGGTCAAAATTTATGAAAAAAATTAGCTTGTCTTGCAAAACGCTCTCAAACCAAGTTACTCTCAAACCAAGGTTTTACTGAACCTGGAAATTTATCTCACACCTCAAGTGCATACAGTTTTACAGCACAAATTATCTCTCAATATTCCTAGAACTTCAAAACTATTTACAATTACAAAATGGAGAGACCTCCAACTGTCTTGGACTGGTAAGATAACCTCAATTTAGATGGCTCTTCCGCCCAAACTAGTCTACTACTATAGTATGAAGCTCTGCCAAACAAAATTCCTTTGAATGATCTCACAGCTTTACAACATGCTTTGCTCAACTTTGCCTAAAGTGATAAAGAACACAGAGACATACGGTGGAGGAAGCTGCTGAAGGAGCGAACACCAAAGCCCGCCACCCGGATCGAGTAAGTGCCGGCCGGCTGCCTGCGGGGGGGGGGGGGGTGGTTGTTTTCCGCTCCCCCCCAGAAGAAAAACCCACCAGCCCCAGTCACCACTGGTCTACTCATTGTCAATATACCTGTTTCAAGATGCCTAATAATGTTGAAATGGCAACAACCAACCTTCCAAATCAACCATATATCTAAGTATCTCAATTAAGTAAATAAGGACCACCGACATACATTTACTGCAGCAGGGCAGCCCTTAAGTGCAAAATCAAGTACCTGTACCTGATTCCTCTTCTCGGCCCAGGGGCGCACATGCGCGCATCGCTGGAGCCCCGCTTCCCCTGTGATTGGACAGCCGCCCGCGATTGTTTGCTGGAGAGGCAGGATGGCAGTCTGCCTATGTAAACAAGGCAGACCGCCATTCTGTCAGAGAGGAAGAGAGAGATCTTGTGTTCCTGCTAATCAGGGACACAGATCTCTCTTTTCCTCCAGTCAATCCATCCCCCCCACAGTTAGAAAACACTTCCTAGGAGCAAACTTAACCCTGTTAACCCCTTCCCTGCCAGTGTCATTTATACAATGACAGTGCATTTTTTAGCACTGTATTGGTGTCATTGGTCCTCAAAATGTGTGACTTAGTGTCAGATTTGTCCACCCCAATGTTGCACTCCCGCTAAAAATCGCTGATCGCCGCCATTACTAGTAAAAACAATAACAAATATAAAAAGTCCATAAATCTATCCCATAGTTTGTAGACACGATAATGTTTGCACAAACCAATCAATATATGCTTTTTGGGATTTTTTTTTTTACCAGAAATATGTAGCAGGATACATATTGGCCTAAATTGATGAAGAATTTAGATTTTTTTTTAAAAAAATATTGGATGTGTTTTATAGCAGAAAGTAAAAAATATAGTTTTTTTGTTTATAGCGCAAAAAATAAAAACCTGCAAAGGTGATCAAATACCACCAAAATAAAGCTCTATTTGTGTAAAAAAAAAGAACATCAATTTTATTTGGTAAAGTGTTGCATGACCCTGCAGTTGTCAGTTAACCGCTTTCCGCCTGGCGCACGCTGATGTACGTTGGCAGAATGGCACGGCTGGGCAAATGGGCGTACCTGTATGTCCCTTTAAATTTGCCGCCGTGCCATCGCACGCCGGCTGGGACATCCGTGAGTCAGGTCGTGGGTCCCGCGGACTCGATCGCCGCGGGGATACCCGCGATCGCCTCACGGAGAGGAAGAACGGGGAGATGCTAATGTAAATAAGCATCTTCCCGTTCTGCATAGTGCCAGTGTCACTGATCTCTGCTCCCTGTGATCGGGAGCAGAGATCAGTGACGTGCCACACGTAGCCACGCCGCCACACAGTTAGAAGCACTCCCTAGGGCACATGTAACCCTTACACTGCCCCCTAGTGGTTAACTCTTTCACTGCCAGTGTCATTTACATTAATAAAAAAAATACTATAAATCTATCCCCTATTTTTTAGAAGCTATAACTTTTGCGCAAACCAATCAATATCCGCTTACTGCGATTTTTTTTTACCAAAAATATATAGAAGAATACGTATCAGCCGAAACTGAAAAAAATTATATTTTTTTTATATATTTTTTGGGTATATTTATTATAGCAAAAAAAAAAAAAATATTGCTTTTTTTCAAAATTGACGCTCTTTTTTCTTTTATAGCACAAAAAATTCAAAACGCAGAGGTGATCAAATACCACCAAAAAAAATCTCTATTTGTTGGAAAAAAAGGACGTAAATTTTGCTTGGGTGCAACGTCGCACGACCGTGCAATTGTCAGTTAAAGCGTCACAGTGCCGTATTGCAAAAAGTGCTCTGGTCAGGAAGGGGGTAAAATCTTCCTGGGCTGAAGTGGTTAAATGTTTTGTTCCTGGTGTCACTAAACCCACATCATAAAAAACTATCAATAAATGGTGTGTTACATTCTGTTCATACTCACTCAGTCACTATGAGATTTCTTTTCTGTTGGCTGCAAAAAAAAAAACCTGCTTGATCCTGCTGTTCTCTATCTCCACCTTCTGTCCATGTCCCCAATTCAAATAGGGATTTTGCAACTGTGGTGCAACTCTGCACATGCTCAGTTTTCAGCGAGTTTCTATGCTGAGCATTTACTCCCTATCACATATGAGCAGCCCATGTGACTATAGAGTCACACATATGTGGGCATATACAAATGTGGTAAATGACAGGCCACTTCCTCCTTCTCCATGCCCACTAACCAGCTAAACAGAATGGGGCTGGGATATAACATGTAGAATAATGGTGGCTTCACCTCCCCCTTATTCTATAACACAGGCTGGAGGGGCATGACAGAGCCTGTGACTGGCAGAAATCTGTCCACACCATGTTATTTTTCACAAAGCAATGATGATTTTATTACAAATATATATTTGTATGACAATTTAAAACAGTTTATTAATATTATTTATTTTTCCTCTGTATTCCAAAGGCTGTTTTTTCTATTTTTGAACATGTGACCAGCAGAGGACTAGAAGTTTCTCCTGCTTATGTTTCCCTGCAGACAGGCTGCGAAAGAGCTGGGTCATGTGACAGCTGTATATCAATTAGGAAAAAAATTATATAGATGTTTTTTTTTAATAAAATAATTACAGTGCCATCATCCATATAAAGAAATAGAAGGGATCATGTAGATTAAACAGTATGTGTTTAGTATCACTTTAAGTTCTCCTAAAAAAAACATACCTGTCATAAGAGCAGTATGTAGTTTGCAACTGTTGATGTCCATTTCAAAATGTTACTTACTGTACAGTCTCTGCGTCTGTATTTTTTTTGGTTCACTGACTTTGAAAAGGCATGTAGTAAGTCAGAACTCCTCATCTGTGTAGCGCCCACCTAGATAGGTGCTAGGATTAGTTAGAATTAGTGCTGGCTCACTGTGTTTAATGGAGTTGTATGTTTGTTTGCTAGATAAATTTAGCTTGTCTCACCGTCACCAGTGTGGCTGCAATTGCTGCGTTTAGTTGTGCTCACTATAATCAGTGCACCTGCATGTGATTAGTTAGGTCTGCTCAGTGTTTCAGCTGCTGCTAGTTTTGACTGTTTCCTCTGCTTTCCAGAGAACTTGGAAACTCACTGGAACATTCAGTATCTCACAAAAGTGAGTACACCCCTCACATTTTTGTAAATATTTTATTATATCTTTTCATGTGACAACACTAAATAAATTACACGTTGCTACAATATAAAGTAGTGAGTGTACAGCTTGTATAACAGTGTCAATTGGCTGTCCCCTCAAAATAATTTGACACACAGCCCATAATGTCTAAACCGCTGGCAACAAAAGTGAGTACACCCCTAAGTGAAAATGTCCAAATTGGGCCCAAGTAGTCATTTTCCCTCCCAGTGTTATGTGACTTGTTAGTGTTACAACATCTCAGGTGTGAATGGGGAGCAGATGTGTTAAATTTGGTGTTATCGCTCTCACTCTCTCATACTGGTCACTAGAAGTTCAACATGGCACCTCATGGCAAAGAACTCTCTGAGGATCTTAAAAAAAGAATTGTTGCTCTACATAAAGCTGTTACAGAACTACAAGTCCTATGAGGCATAGCAAGACTCTGACATCCACAAGCATGACACCCAGAGGCAGAGGCATGATGGGACTTGTAGTTTTCCAACAGCTGGAGGTCTGCTAATTTCATATCCCTGGCCTAGGCTATAAGAAGATTGCCAAGACCCTGAAACTGAGCTGCAGCATGGTGGCCAAGACCATACAGCGGTTTAACAGGACAGGTTCCACTCAGGACAGGACATACCCTTCATTTAGAGACTGGGCCGCAGGGCAGTATTCCAACATTATTAGGACCCCAAACACACCTCCAAGTCGACCACTGCCTTGCTAAAGAAGCTGAGGGTAAAGGTGATGGACTGGCCAAGCATGTCTCCAGACTTAAACCCTATTGAGCATCTGAGGGGCATCCTCAAACGGAAGGTGGAGGAGCGCAAGGTCTCTAACATCCACCAGCTCCGTGATGTCATCATGAAGGAGTGGAAGAGGACTCCATTGGCAACCTGTGAAGCTCTGGTGAACTCCATGCCCAAGAGGGTTAAGGAAGTGCAGGAAAATAATGGTGGCCACACAAAATATTGACACTTTGGGCCCAATTTGGACATTTTCACTTAGGAGTGTACTCACTTTTGTTGCCAGCTGTTTAGACATTAATGGTTGTGTGTTGAGTTATTTTGAGGGGGCAGCCAATTGAAACTGTTATACAAGATGTACACTCACTACTTGTACTTCTACATTGTAGAAAAGTGTCATTTCTTCAGTGTTGTCACATGAAAATATATAATAAAATATTTTCAAAAATGTGAGGGGTGTACTCACTTTTGTGAGATACTGTACATGTGAAGTAATGCAAAAAGCAGTATAAATATTTATACAACCCTGGCCAATTATGAGGGAGGATGGCCCTGAAGGCTGCTGGGAGTCTGAATAAATACTCTGGGACACTGAGCTTCTGGGAATTTCTCTGGAGAGGATCAGTCCAGCCTGGAGGGCTTGCTGCCCTCCAGGGCAACGCTGCCATATGCTTGCCGTTTGTGAGGCCTCAGGTGGGTGACCTGAGGGCCTGAATGCTGAAGCTTCAGAGAGCTGACTGAGGAGCTGTCTGCTGAAGATCTAGTCTGAGATCACTGGAGAAAGGCATCACTTGGAAGCCTGAAGGAGGCAACCAACTGTCTCTGGACATTTTGTGCTTACAGACTGTTGAGAGATTTTAGAGACTTTTGGGCGGCTGCCACCCCTCTTGTGCTAGAGAATCAGCTGTGTGTGTTTGACCAAAGGGGACATCGGCTAGTGTCCTAAAGAGCTCAGTCTATCCGGTTCTTTGAGTGAAGACTCTGCTCTTGGTGCTCTAGAGAAAGAAGCCAGCTTTTCACGGCTTCGTCTTCAAGTCCACTGTTTGCTACTGCAAGGACTTCTGCTTCAGCTTTTCAGAAAGGAGTTTACTATCCTCAACCTGTACATAGTTCTCATTTTTGGAGTATCTCACTCAATTCTCTCAACCCTATCCCAGTTACTCCAAAAATAAAAACAACAAAAAGAAGACCCATAGACTTGTTATTGAGCCAAAGAGTGACTGTGAAAATGTGCCTGGCTGCGGGGCAATCCACTGGGAAAAGAAACTGGTCAAATATCCAATGGCTACATTTGGATATGTGATCTTATCTGCATATGCGATCTCTTATTATTGAGTAATAATATCTTAAAACTCCTGATTTTGTTTACAGTTTTTACATTTATATTGATCGTAACTAACTGCAGCCATTACATATACAGGCTCTGCTTTCTAATTTGTAGTATTGCACTTTGACAGAGTGTCAATGCTCCTCACCCTCAGTGCAAGTCTCTGGGCCAGGTCTGACCTCACTGAAAAAAATGATTCTCGCTCAGGTTAACAGTGGCCGTGTAAGTTACAATGTGATTGTGCAACCTCCTTAAGATCTATCAAAACAATATAATATGGGGGCATATATAATGTGGAAGATAAAGCTAACTATTCCTAAAACAATTCCCTTCTCCCTCCTTCTTCCTATCCTGCATGCCCTATATATTTTTTAATCTTAGTCCAGTCTTGTTACGTGATCCAAGAGCTCTAGCTTTCAAAGAGCGGCTGCTGCAGGAGAGAGGAGGTAATTTTTTTAGAACTCCTGTCGGTTTTAGTGCTATCTGTGCCCCTGTTAGGGAGATTCACCCTCTCTATTTGTCCTGTTTACTGTTATTATCAAAAGTGAAAGTAAAAGAAAATTTCAAAGTTTTGGGTTGAAACCAGAACTGGAATAGAGGGTAAATCTTCCAAAGGGGACATTAGTTTTGGTGACTTTGGAGGGCTTTCCTCTCATTTCCTGTTTTGGCTATGGGACAGGAAGTGAAGGGAAATCACCCCAATGGGAGATGGCAAAAAAACAAAACTGACAGGGGTTATAACCCTCCCTTACTCTATCCAAAATGAAAAAAAAAAAGGTTGCCTTTAGTTATACTTTAACCACTTCACCCCGGGAAGGATTTACCCCCTTCTGACCAGAGCACTTTTTGCGATTTGGCACTGCGTCGCTTTAACTGACAATTGCGCGGTCGTGAGAAGTGGCTCCCAAACAAAATTGGCATCCTTTTTTTCCCACAAATAGAGCTTTCTTTTGGTGGTATTTTATTACCTCTGCAGCTTTTATTTTTTGCGCTATAAACAAAAAAAAGAGTGACAATTTTGAAAAACATTATTTTTTACTTTTTGCTATAATAAATATCCCCCAAAAATATATAAAAAAAAAAAAAATTTTCCTCAGTTTAGGCCGATACCTATTCTTCTACATATTTTTGGTAAAAAAAAAATTGCAATAAGCGTTTATTGATTGGTTTGCGCAAAAGTTATAGCGTCTACAAAATAGGGGTTAGTTTTATGTCATTTTTATTAATAATTTATTTTTTTACTAGTAATGGCAGCAATCTGCTATTTTTATCATGACTGCAACATTATGGCGGACACATCAGACAATTTTGACACATTTTTGGAACCATTGGCATTAATACAGCGATCAATGCTATAAAATTGCACTGATTACTGTAAAAATGTCACTGGCAGTGAAGGGGTTAACCACTAGGGGGCCGGGAGGGGTTAAGTGTATCCTAGGGGCATGTTTCTAACTGTCTGGGGGCATGGCTGTGTGTGACACCACACTGATCGCTTCTCCCGATGACAGGGAGCAGACGGTCAGTGTGCGGTCACTAGGCAGAATGGGGAGATGCTGTTTACATCGGCATCTCCCCGTTCTTCAGCTCCGTGACACGATCGCGGGAATACGGACGGGTACGTTACTTTGACCAGCCGCGCCATTCTGCCGACGTATATCTACAGGGGCCGGTCGGGAACCGGTTAAGTAAACACTGTCACCTTTAGCATTCAGGGCAAAGTGGCAGTGTCCTTGAAAAGACCACCTTTCTTTTATACTCACTGTGCTAGCATTCCCTACTACGCCTTCCTTCTTCGCAATTCAGTGGTTTTGTGTATGGAATGTGATCTCCTCCCATGTGATGGTGGTTGGGTCTAGCAGCCAATTGCTAGGCCTGAGTACTGTCACGTGACAGTTGAAATGACCTTGCTGCTTCCTGTAGCATCTCACACTGGGGATTTTTTGGGCCAGCTGTGAGGGAGGCAAGGTCACTGGCAAGGTAACAATGAGTCAGGAAGCTCATTTGCAAAGACACTGACTTTTTCCTTTAAGAAGGTAATGTTATCATTTCTTCAACCTCTCATGAGACACAAGGACATATTTCATGCGCTTTTGGGCTATTCCAAACACACATTGGCAAATAATATCCAACTTTTTGAAAATCATAATGGTGGGAAAGGGTAGGCCCTCTATCAAGTTTCTATTGCTGTCTGTGTTCCCATTTCGGGTGAT
Organism: Lithobates sylvaticus; assembly: GCA_028564925.1. NCBI lineage: Eukaryota > Metazoa > Chordata > Amphibia > Anura > Ranidae > Lithobates > Lithobates sylvaticus. Next base: position 49,874,058 of record CM053031.1, on the reverse strand, counting down.
TGACCCCTCTATTTGTACTGGTGCCAAATGGCACCAAGAAAGACAGTGAGAAACCATATTAGCCAGATACTAGAATTTTTAGCAATAGTTGTCCCCATATTTCTCTCCACAACCTAAATATTACATCAGTTTGAGCACTTTTATTGTACGGAATATAAATTCGAATTTTCCATTGCATTTTGTCATGAAGAACTGTAGAAGCAAATGTTTCCAGCTATCTACAAAATATCCACAAAGCTGGGGTGGGTTTTCCATATATCTACAGCTCACTTATACAAAAAGGAAAACACACAGGGCAACATAATGCACAGGAGATAAGCAGAATCATAATGGAACAAGATGAGTAATAAGTGTCTCGGGTTCTTTTTTGGTATAGTGATGCTGGGCTTTAGAATGAACCTACAGGAACAGATAGAAAAAAGGAGCTAGTGCTTGGCTTTCCTACTTGAAAGCTTAGCACCCTCTAAAGAGTATAATGAAAACAAAGTATTTTTTGTAGAATAAAAGGTGGTATACACATAATAAAAATGATATAAAAGATCAGATCAAATTAGAGTAAAATTGACATTATAGTTAAATATATTTCTAATTAGAAATGAATGGTGTACAGTAATAAAACAAACTCTTAATATTAACAGTAGTGTGGAAAAGATAAGTGTCAACATATAGCAGAAAGCCACCAAGGTAGCAGCAGTGGTAAACCATCTGTAGTAGATATGTTCCAGGTAGGTTGTCCAAATTGAACATATGATCAACATTCATTCTTGCATTGAGGGAGGAGTTCATGGAATAATATAAGGTTAAAGTCCATCATCCATTGGTGTGTTAACACAAAATATTATATGTTTTATTTGTAGCTTGGTATATAAAAGTTAGGAAATTATGGAAAAAAGGAGGTTACAAAGATTACATGGTCCAATATATATTAGGATAGGTTAAAGAGGCAAGGTTGTGTCCTCTAGCCAGTACATGGTGTTGGTACAGAGTGTTTAATTTTGAAGTCTATATCAAAGGAAGGGAGAGTAAAGCCTCGCAGACACAGTACGATTGTTGGCCAACCGAGAGTCTGTCGTATGTGCCATTGCTTCAGTACACATGTACTGATGATGTCGGCATATGCAAATACAGGGGATATCTCCTAAACCATGCATGTTTAGGAGATATCCTTATTATAGGCTTACCTGTAGCAAAAAGTGGTCTGTAAGGGTTTACAACCACTTTAAAGTGGAAGTTTAGTCAAACATTAACTATACTTAAATCTACTCCAACCCTCATTCTAAGGCTATTCTAACTACCCTGTAAAAGGAAAGACATGTATCCTTAACTATGCCAAGGATGCCCCGAACCGGTCCCCTGATTGGTCCCAGCGCCAGCTTTAGTGTAGAGGGAATTATAGCTGACAACAGATGCCCCATAGTTAGCCTAAGGATGGTGTCACCGCATAGAAATTGCAGCCAAGACCCAATCACAGGGTAGATAGATAGCTTAAAATGGAGGTGGGAGTAGATTTAAAGTGTTACTAAACCCACATCATAAAAAACTATCAATAAATGGTGTGTTACATGTTGTTCATACTCACTCAGTCACTATGGGATTCGTTTTCTGCGAAAAATCAGGTTGATTATGCTGCTCTCTATTTTGCAGTTGTAGTGACAACTCTGCACATGCTCAGTTTCCAGTGAGTTTCTATGCTGAGCATTTCCTCCCTATCACATCTGAGCAGCCCATGTGACTATAGAGGGCGGGCGTATACACAGTGGTATATATGACAGCCCACTCCCTCCTCCATGCCCACTAACCAGCTAAACACAATGGGGGTGGGATATTACATGTAGATTAATGGAGGAATCATCTCCCTCTTATTCTAAGCAACAGGCTGGATGTGCCTGACACTGCCTCACGCATATCCATGGAGTCACAGCCTGTGACTGACAGAAATCCACCCACACCGTGTTACTTCCACAAAATAATAATGATTTGATTTCAAATATATATTTGCATGACAGTTTAAAACAGTTTATTGATATTATTTATTTATTTTTACTCCGTATTTAAAACATTTTTTTTTTTGAACATGTGACCAGTAACAGAAGAATAGAAGCTCCTCCTGCTTATGTTTCCCTGCAGACAGGCTGGGAAAGAGCTGTCATGTGACAGCTGTATATCGATTAGGAAAAATGTACTTAGATGTTTTATTAGTTCAAATAATTACAGTGCCACCATTCACATACAGAAATAGAAGAGACAATGTAAAATAACCACTTGCAGATATACTGTGCCAGGGCAGCTCTATTGCACGAATCGCCGTACCGGTACGGTGCTCAGTGCAATAGCTATAGCAGATGTGCACTCGCGTTACCGGAGCTGATACGTGTGGCCGCGATGTCTGCCAGCTGCACGCGATCGCTCCACAGAGAGCTAGAACGGGGATCTGCCAGTGTAAACAAAGCAGATCCCCGTTCTGACAGAAGACTAGGTAGAGATCGTATGTTCCTAGTGATCGGAACAGCGATCTCTCTGCACTCCCAGTCAGTACACTGCCCCCCACAGTTAGAAACACCTCCCTAGGGAACACTTAATCCCTTGATCGCCCCCTAGTGTTAACCTCTTCCCTGCCAGTGACATGTATACAGTAATCAGTGGCTATTTCTAGTTCTGATCCCTGTAATAATGTCACTGGTCTTAAAAAAGTGTCAAACTGCCTGCTGCAATGTCGCAGTTCCGTTAAAAATCAATGATCACCGCCATTACTAGTAAAAAAAAAAAATTTAGAACAAAAATTACATAAATCTATCCTCTATTTTGTAGACGCTATAACTTTTGCTTAAACCAAACAATATATCCTTATTTTTGCCAAAAATATGTAAAAAAAATATATCTTGGCCTAAACTGATGAAGGAATTCATTTTTTTATTTTTTATTTATTATAGCAAAAAGTAAAAAATATTTAAATTTTTTTTAAAATTGTCAGTCTTTTTTTTTTATAGCGCAAAAAATAAAAACCGCAGAGGTGCTCAAATACCACCAAAAGAAAACTCTAATTGTGGAAAAAAGGACATAAATTTAGTTTGGGTACAGCGTCGCACGACCGTGCAATTGTCAGTTAAAGCGACGCAGTTCTGTATTGCAAAAAATGGTCTGGTTATTAAGACCCCTTTCACACCACACCGCCCATAGCGTCGGCGGTAAAACACCGCTATTTTTAGCGGCGTTTTACTGTCAGATTTGCGGCGCATTTCGGCCATTAGCGGGGCGCTTTTACCCCCCGCTGGCGGCCGAGAAATGTTTAAAACCTCTGGCAAAACGCTGCAATAGCGGCGTTTTGCCGGCAGTATTACAGCGCTGCCCCATTGATTTCAATGGGGAGCAGCGCTGGAGGAGCGGTGAGTTCACCGCTCCAAAGAAGCTTCTGGCAGGACTTTTTGTGACGTCCTGCCAGCGCACCGCAACAGTGTGAAAGGCAGCAGCAGTTTGAGGGCGGATTGCAGACGCTATTTCTAACGCTATATCGCCTGCAAAACGCCCTCGGTGTATAAGGGGTCTAAGGGAGTAAATCCTTCCGGGGCTGAAGTGGTTAAATAGTGTGTTTAGCATCACTTTAACTATAGATGGAGTTTGACTCAACATCCACTTTAGAGCATATGTGTAGCTAAAACTTTTATTTTAGTTTTGTAAAGAGTAGGGAAGGGCTAAAAAAAATAAAAAAAATAATGGTTTTCGGAAAGTTCATCAATTTTCTATTCGTTAATGGGGTCAAATCCACAATCGTTTTTGATCATAGCGACAAGAAAAATAGAAGAACTTTGTATTTTTGATTTACACATGTGCAGCCCAAAATCATAATGGTACTATTTATTCCTCTGATGAATGTTTTTTTCTGAATTACCATACAAACATTCAAACATACTACTGGTGTATGGCTAGCTCTAGATGGGTATTTTCATCCCTTTTGAGAGATTTCCTCTCACTTCCTGATGTGTAAATGAAATGGGAAGTAAATGAAAATCTTCCAAAAAGGGACACAGATGGCAAGAAAGAAAAAAGAAACGCAACAGGGGCTTAAAAAGTAACTCTTGTGAAAAAAAACACACACCCCTCTGGGTGATCTATGTGCATTGCAGGGGCTTTAACAAACTTTGTTGCAGGTTCCAACCGTTTGTTATTCTGAAGGACTAGCTGTTTGTTTGTGTCCATGTGCCAAGTGAATCTTTATGGGAGTCGTTTTATAATGATCAATCAGCTGCTGCACCTACAGGGGTCTAATGAGGAAATTGGCAAGGTCTGCATCCCTTTACATGTGATTTCCAGTTGGGAGTATCTACACCAAAAATGAAATTTTTGTTGCAGGAGATGCCAAAAATCTGATATGTATCTTAGTGCAGACTTTTGGAAAAATCAGCGAGCCAATCACTTAAAAAGGAAGTGACATTTTTAGAGGGCGTTCTGTACACAGTATGTGTACAGTACACATCCAGGTTGCCATATTGCATTTTAAAGGAAATGACAGAACTGCAGATTAAAAAGGAATGGTCAATTTTAAAAGATAATGGGGTTTAGTTTTTTTTCCAGAATCATACTTACCTAGGTGGATGCAGCATCGGTCACAATCGTCCGAACACTGAGTGATCAAACACCGCTGATCGCTTGCTTCAGAGCTCCCTGAGCAGAGAGCTGGTGATCCACAGGAGAAGTACAGCCAAATGAGCTTTGGCTGTACTTCTCCTTAAATAACATTCAATTACAATATGACTTGAGTCACAATTGTATACGCTACATTATTAGTTTTTTTGTTTGCTAATTTTTTCCCCCCACAAAATTGGAGTTACCCTTTAATCCTTTCCCACTCTACCCAAGATAAAAAAAGTTTCGACTGAAAGTGTATCTGTGTTGAAAATATAAATGTATATATTCATTTCTACATTGAATTTAACCAAGTTCCCGACCTCCCACCGTACATATGCTGCGGCAGGGTGGCTGCTCTGTGCCAGATCACGTACCTAGTACATGATCCAAAACTTCCAGGTCTTGTGCACGAACGCTGCCGGCGACCCACCTAGCGGCAGGTACCTAGCGACCCACCTAGCGGCAGGTACGGCGGATTCGATGTCTGCCAGCACCCACCGATTATACAAAACACATGCAGAACAACGATCTGCCTATGTAAACAAAGCAGATTGCCGTTCTGTCAGTAGGGAAGGTATTGATCCTGTGTTCCTGCAAAGCAGAGACATGGATGAATGTCTTCCCCTAGTCAAAGCACCTCCCACACAGTGAGAAAGCACAGACTAGGCACAGAGTTAACCCTTTGATCGCCCATGATGTTAACCCCTTCCCAGCCAGTGTCATTAGTACAGTGACAGTGAGTATTTCTTAGCTATTTTTATTAGTGTCACTGGTCCCCAAAAAGTATCACTTAGTGTCCAATTTGTCCGCTGCAATATCGCAGTCCCACTAGAAGTTGCTAGTAAAAAAAAAAAAATGTATAAATATATCCCATAGTTTGTAGACGCTATAACTTTTCCGCAAATCAATCAATATACGCTGGGATTTTTTTTACCAAAAATATGTAGCAGAATACATATTGGCCTAAATTGATGAAGAAATTAGATTTTTTTAGATTTTTTTTATTGGATGTGTTTTAAAGCAGAAAATAAAAAATATAGTTTTTCTTTTCAAAATTGTCGCACTTTTTTTTTTTTTTTTGCGCAAAAAATCTAAAAAACGCAGAGGTCATCAAAAATCACTAAAAGAAAGCTCTATTTGTGTGAAAACAATTTACATACATTTTGAGTACAACGTTGCACGACCACGCAACTGACAGTAACACTGTGGCGTATTGCAGAAAAATGTCCTGGTCATGAAGGGATGTAAATCTTTCGGAGGTCAAGTGGGTAATTATCGCTAGCCTGCTCCCAGTGGCGTCTCCAGCTTTCATATTTAGGGGGGGCACATGGGGGGACAGGGACAAAAGTAGGGGGGCAACTATAAAATGCAATTTTACTACGATCCCCAGGGTGGCAGAAAACAAGAGATATATGTCACCAGCATACCAAGAAAATATAAGGGTCCAAAGCAGTGGGAGAACTATCAGGGTTGCAAAGGTTGTCTTGCCACCGGGCCTTGGTGTTCTGCCACTGTGGTGTTCCCCAGCCTCCTCTTGCTGTCCTGCCCCTGCTATTGACAGTGCTGGTCTTGCATCTGTATCCTTGGCAGTGGCAGCAGTCTATTAGGACCTAGTGCTGGTGACATTATGGGTGCATGCAGGGGAAGGCTGGCACTATTGGTTGTAGAGAGCCGAGCCCCCAGCTGGTCACCTAGCAGCAGTAATGTTGTATAACCTTCTCTGTTGACATGCTGATCGGGATGTGATCCAGGTGATGCTCCCAGTCAGATCTAATAAACACAGTATTTATTAGCATCAACAGTACAACCACATCCACCGTATGTTCAGCAGCCATGTGGGCTCTATGCCTGTAAGGTGTGGGCTTTGATCAATAAAATCACTATGATATTTAACACTAGGATTTGACTAGGAGCATCACCTGGATTGCATCACGATCAGCATGTCAGAGAAGGCAGCACTGCTGCTAAGCAACCTGCAGGGAGGTCAACTGTCTACTCTACAACCATTAGACATGGGCTCGGGTGTGTTTGAAATCCCACTTGCCCAATCCCGCCAGGAAGCTGACACTGCACACGGCTAATCACAGGCAGTGAGACATTCCTGATCTGTGCAGCTGCGGACCAGGAAATGTCTCACTGCTTGTGCTTAGCGCCGTGCAGTGTGGGCTTCCTGACGGGCTCGGGCATATGGGATTTTGAACATGCCCTGCCCATCTCTAACAACAAATTGTGCTTGCTCTCCTGTACATTAGCCCCATAAAGTAACCAGCACTGGGTTCCAATGTGCCACTGCTGCCATGGAGACAGAGACCAGCGCTGTGAATAGCCAGGACAGCAACCCTGGTAGTTCCACCACTGGTCCACACTGCAAGGATTCCCCCATCCACCTATAATGTGTAGATGGGAGAATTGGATCATTTCTTTTTTTTTTCATGCAACCTACTAGTTAAATGAAAAAAGTGATCAATGTATGGGCTGCCTAAGTGCTAAGACCAGCCATAGGCAGTTTAAATCTCAGCTGGTTGAGGTTTGAACCATTAATGAGCAGGCTGAATGTACCAAGTTGATCGATCAAATTGGGAACAACCAGCCTGACAGATACTCTTATGATTATCACTAGTGGTTGCTATAGCCACTAGTGATAATGACTGTTTGTTGGGAGAATGCAATTGCTGGGCAGGAAGGATATTCCCCTGTCACCACTGTCTGTGTTAATGGGGGAATCATGCAAGTTTCTTTCCTGCACTCTGTGGATGCAGGAAAGAAATTTGCATAGTCTATTACCTGCCTAACTGAAAGTGAAAGTAAGTTGTGAAGGTCTTGAAAGAACAGGAGAGGGGGAGCGACAGATGGGGAAGAGAAGGGATGGAGATAATGCAGTTCAGTGATTACAGTGTACTGCAGTGCACACACTTACCCACGCGTCCAGGCTAGAAGAATACTCCCCCTCTCAATAGAGACTGTGTTACTCCAGCGGCAGCCTGAGTAAGATGTGGCGCATCCGCTACGGATGCAAACAAAAAGACATTGCCTTTTTGTAGAAAAAAAAAATAAAAAAAATTTTTTGGTGTTTTTTTTGGGGGGCACATGGTGGGGCACAGCATCATTTTGGGGGGGTCAGGGCCCCCTCTGGCCCCCCCCTAGGGTCGCCATTGCCTGCTCCTAATGGTTTGAACAATCATTAGTTTGTAAAATTATTTAGTGAAGATCCCCACACATTTAGGTCCTTGAATTCTGCAAAACATATTCACTATGCCCTATGAGTAGGCACTGCTATGTCACACATTTCACAGAGCCCCGCCTTCTGTATCATAGAGGTGCTGAGAGGAGGAGTTTCAAGAGGCAGAGTCAGTATAGGAATCACTGCTGGCAGGCAAGGTACCATGGGATATGTAGTCCTTAGAAATTGAAGAGAAGCTAGGAAATCAGGAAATTGTTTAAGGAGATGGTCAGCAGACGGCAGCACTCACAATATGGTAAGATTATTTTGGATTGTCAAATATAACTATTATTTGTATAGTTATCACTATACAAAGTTATCACTGCGGCAGGACGGCACTTTAGTGCAAAATCAAGTACCTGTAAGTCATTTCCTCCATCGGTTCTTGGGGGGGGGGGGGGGGGGGGGGGGGGGGGGCGCGTGCAAGTGCTACCGGAGTCGCGCTCCCACGGTGATTCGACACAGTGGGAGCCAATCAGCGGATCCGGCAGCCACGATTGGCCGCCGGCCACCCGTGATCGTTTGCTGGAGAGACAGAACGGCAGTCAGCCTATGTAAACAGGGCCGACCGTCATTCTCCCAGCAAGGGAGAGAGAGATCTGTGATTCCTGCGTTCCAAAAATGCTTCTAAACGCAACTGCCTAGAAACGACTGTAAACGACCTTGTGTACATGTACTGATAAGATAACAGAGGAGAGTTCAGGGGCAGCTGAAAAAAATGCCCAACTGCTCCTAAACGTCTGTTTACCAGCAGCAGTGTACATGAGGCCTAAGAAAGCACACCCAAGGAACACATTTAACCCTTTGATTGCCCCTGATGTTAACCTCTTCCCTGTCAGTGTCATTTATACAGTGACAGTGCATTTTTTTAGCACTGATCACTGTATTGGTGTCACTGTTCCCCAAAAGATTTGTCAGATTTGTCCGCCGCAATGTCGCAGTCCCGCTAACAACTGCTGCCATTACTACAAAAAAACAAAAACAAATTATAAATAGTCCATAAATCTATCACATAGTTTGTGCAAACCAATCAATATACGCTTATTGGGATTTTGTTTACCAAAAATATGTAGCAGAATACATATTGGCCTAAACTGATGAAGAAATTCGATTTTTTTTATTGGATATGTTTTATAGCAGAAAGTAAAAAAATATAGTTTTTTTTTTTAAAATTGTCTTTTTTTGTTTATAGTGCAAAAAATAAAAAACGGCAGAGGTGATCAAATACCACCAAAAGAAAGCTCTATTTCTAGGAAAAAAAGGATATAAATTGTATTTGTATACAGCGTCGCACCCCCGCGCAATTGTCAGTTAAAGTAACGCAGTGTCGTATCGCAAAAAAAGGCCTGGTCATGAAGGGGGTTCAATCCTTCCGGGGGTGAAGTGTGCATTAACCACTTCAGCCCCGGACCAATTGGCAGCCAAAGGACCAGGCCCCTTTTTGCGATTCGGCACTGCGTCGCTTTAACTGACAATTGCGCGGTCGTGCGACGTGGCTCCCAAACAAAATTGGCGTCCTTTTTTTCCCACAAATAGAGCTTTCTTTTGGTGGTATTTGATCGCCCCTGCGGTTTTTATTTTTTACGCTATAAACAAAAATACAGCGACAATTTTGAAAAAAATTCTATATTTTTTGCTTTTTGCTATAATAAATATATAAATATCCCCAAAAAATATATAACATTTTTTTTTTTTCATCAGTTTAGGTCGATACGTATTCTTCTACATATTTTTGGTAAAAAAAAATCGCAATAATCGTTTATTGATTGGTTTGCGCAAAAGTTATATCGTTTACAAAATAGGGGATAGTTTTATAGCATTTTTATTAATATTTTTTTTTTTACTAGTAATGGCGGCGATCAGCGATTTTTATTGTGACTGCGACATTATGGCGGACACATCGGACATTTTTGACACATTTTTGGGACTATTGTCATTTATACAGCAATCAATGCTATTTAAATGCATTGATTCCTGTATAAATGACACTGGCAGTGAAAGAGTTAACCACTAGGGGGAGGGGTTATGGGCTGTGACGTGTGTGTGTCATTGATCGGCTTTCCCGATGACAGGGAACAGCCAATCAATGACAGGCAGAGTAGGAAGCACAGGCAGAGGTTTGTTTACACAGACCTCTCCCCGTTCTTCAGCTCTGTGACCCGATCGCGGAACACCAGCGGCGATCGGGTCCGCTGGTCCCGCGCCCGCGGTCACGGAGCTCCCGACCGGGTCGCGAGCGCGCCGCTGGCGGCGTGTGCGCGACCCACGGCCAGGCAATTAAAGGACCACGTACTTGTACGTGGTTTTGCCTGGCCGTGCCATTCTGCTGACGTATATGTGCAGGAGGCGGTCGGGAAGCGGTTAAGGTAAATCTGGCACAAAAAATACTGCATAAATTTACTTTGAAGAGGGCTGTTCTTAACGCGCAACTTGATGTCAGGGGTTATTTTTTGCCAAGCGGTACCTACACCTACACTTTGATGTAAGGGAACCTTGGGCACAGTAGAAAAATTCAGTTGCAATAAAACATAAAATATACACACAGTTCAGTAAAGATACTTTAATAGGCAGAAGAAGGGTTTTGTGTGGTATTTTAAGATCCAACATGGAGCTCTAGCCATGGATTGTGTGCAAAGTCAAGATAATTTCCTGACATGAAGAGGTATATGCAGTTATCTTTTTGTTCCCTGCTTATAAGAAATCTTGTTCGATTTATATTATTAATAACAATTGTAACCCCCTGTTCCATTGTGGTCACGGTGAGCTGTGTGAACTGTGTGGTTGCACCTGACACCAACAGACTCCTCTCCTGTACTCGGATTGCCTACTCTGATTCACTGCTCTTGGTGAGCTTCTCATGGTGTGCATTAAAAGCTGCAGCAAGTCAGATAGAGTCCACCTCATTTCTTGGTTGAAGGACTTCAACCATCATCTATATAGTTCTTTCCTTTCCAAATTAGTTGTCCCTGGCCTGCCTCTTCCATTCATTGGATTTCAGTTCTTTCAATCATGAAGGATTATATGGGAGCGTTACCTAGGGTGGTCCACATGCAAATACAGCCTGCCTAGGAAAGCCCACTCCTCGAGACACACATCCATGAAGGCTTTTTTTCCATTTGCATAACTCCACTAAAGACTGAGCCAGCCTATTGCTTGCATCAGGGCTGAGAGTAATGCCGCGTACACATGACCGGTTTTCCCGCCGAGATAAACTCTGAAGGTTTTTCTACGGAGCTCCGCTGAAACTATCTTGCCTACACATGATCACACCAAAGTCCGATGGTCGAGAACGCAGTGACGTACAACACAAACAACGGGACTAGAAAAAAGAAAGTTTAATAGCCAGTAGCCAATAGCTTCCGTCTCGTACTTGCTTCAGAACATGCGTTGTTTTTGGTCCGTCGGAACAGCATACAGACGAGCGGGTTTTCCCGTATGTAAATATTTCTAGGTCCGTCAGACTTTTTGAAAAAAAAAAGTCAGATGAGGCACACACACACAATCAAAATATCCGATGAAAAGATTCCGTCGGACTAATTCTGTCGGACATTCCGCTCGTGTGTACGCGACAAAACTGGGACGAGTACTAGGATGTTTTCAGAAAACTATATACTGCATCTTTCTGGACCCTTACCCCAGCCCTGATCTGCCTGCAATTTATTCAAAAGCACACAGACCCAGTGATGATGTATTTGGGTGTAAAATAAAGCATATCATGAAAATATAAGGGTTTTATTTAACCACTTACAGACCGGAAGATTTTCCCCCTGGCGGTTTTCCTGAGTGTGCCTCTGGGTTAAATTTCAGTACCATTAGCGGTAACCCCGAGCCACACTGGGGATTGTATTGCAGGATCCTGGTGCAGGTTACTTACCTTGTCCCCAGGATCCTGCGACGTCCCCCCGATGTGTCCGTGGGCTCTGTCCTCCACCCGATGCCTCTGTGTGCCGGGCTCCGTTCCCTACGAGAGTCACAATGCACGGGGGTGGAGCCCGGCACCAAATTCAAAAAATAGAAAATTAATAACACACAGTACACTATTATCTTACAGATTACATTATTGTATGAAATCATTTCACATCCCTTTTGTCCCCAGTGCTTTGTCCAATGCCCTACATGCAGTTTTATATTCTATATACTGTTCTTTCTGCCTGGAAACTGGAGATTGTCCATGGCAACCAAAAAGTGTCCCTTTACGTCAAAAGTGGTTTTAGACCAGCTATAAAACAGTGATAGTAAATTAGAACACTTGCATAATTGAGCGATAGTGAATCATGGGGAAATACATTTTATTATTATTAGATTATTATTTTTTATAATTATTTATAGTTATTTATTATATTATAATTTACAGCGATCCCTGCTGTCTCTGAAGGAAGAGGAGCGAGCGCCGTTGAATTACATAGAGCCGCGATCTCCTGTGTGACCGACGCTCCGTCACTCACAGCCACGCCTCCTGGCCCCGCATTGGGCCACTGTTACATAGTTAGTAAGGTTGAATAAAGACACCAGTCCATCAAGTTCAACCTGAGCGAGTGTGCGTGTCTACAATTGACCCTATCCCTGTACATTGTGTCTCATTGTTCTGTCTATCATATGAGCAGGGCCAAGAGGCGTGGCTCTGAGTAACGGAGCATCGAGTACACAGGAGATTGCGGCTCTGTGTAATTCAGCAGCGCTCGCTCCTCCTCTTCCCTCGGAGACAGCAGAGATAAACCAACACTGGCAAGGCTGCAATGGGCACTGAACAGGCTGCATTGTTGGGCAATTAAATGGCTGCCGATGGGCACTGAGCAGGGTGCATTGATGAGCTGTGACCCTAATTTTGCTTCAAAGTTCTTTATTTAAAATGTAAGTATTTTTTTCTTAAACTTCCCTCCTAAAATTGGGGTTATACACCTGTGCGTGTTATACACCAATAAATACAGCATCTCCTAAACTTGCACTGTTTAGGAGATATTTACTGTCAATGTCATTCACCTGGCGATGGATATTTGCATGAAGAGTGAAGACACGGGGTGTTTCGCTTAACAGATTTTTTATCACTATTTGAAATAATAAAAAAAAAAAGAAAAAAGGAAATCATTGGATATATGTGTAAATACACAATTGTATGGGACTTTGGACTAGTTACTTATTATTGAATTCGTTGTTGCGCCACACTAAGTTTATTTTGAATATGTTACTTTGGTGTTGTGGAATCACTTTGTAGTGTTTGGCTGTGCATTACATACTGTATATACTCGAGTATAAGCCGAGATTTTTTTAGGGCTGAAAGTCCCCCCTTCGGCTTATACTCCAGTCAGTGCAGTCTGCCTACATGAACCGCGTGTCATGCAGACAGACGGCAGTGTTCAAAAGCCGCGCCTCCTCCTCCCCCCCGTCCGTGATAGACGGACACTAATTTTCCCAGCAGTAAGTCAGTGTGCAGTGTTCCGCCTATCACGGACGTCCTGTCATTCTCATCTCATGGACGAGGATGAGAGGATGTACGTGATAGGCGGAACACTGCACACTGACTGCTGGGAAAACAGAGTGTTCCTCCTATCACGGACGAGGAGGAGGAGGAGGCGCAGCTTTTAAATCTGTAATGGCGCCTTACACGCTGATCGCCAGGATCAGCAATGGGAGGACACAGGATCGGCACAGGAGCCACAAGAGGAACACGGAGGCATAAAGAGGCATTAACGATCGCAAGACTGGAGGCAGATCGGAGGGAGGCAGATCGGTGGGAGGCAGATCGGCACAGGTAGGCTGCAATGGGGACACAGGGGGGGGGGGTTTGTACAGGACACAGGGGACATGCAGCTGCAGATGGGCATTTGCTGACCCTCTTTTCCACTTACAGTAGCTGCTGCATTTTTCACCCTCGGCTTATACACGGGTCAATACGTTTTCCCAGTTTTTTTGTGGTAAATTAGGGGCCTTGGCTTATATTCGGGACGGCCTATACTCGAGTATATACGGTATTTGATTTAACTTTACTAGTAGTATATTTGAAGTGCACTGATTGTTATTATTATATATGTATAGTGCATTGTATCTCTTTTGATTATTATATTTGGAACAAAAATGTAACATGTTTATACTTCTGGAAAATGAATGAGGTTTAATGTGAATATTTCATTTTTAATAGCCAGAAGATGGTGCTGCTGAGTCAGCTCTGACACATTTTGAGTATTTTTTTCTGCTTTGCTGTAAAAATGCTGCAATTTGGTATTCAGAACACACAATACACCCCTCTCCATGCCCAGCTTAAAACTTCCATTAAGCTGGAAATACACTAGTTGATATTCCAATGAACGTGCGTACCAATATTTTCAGGACATTTGATGACTCGATGAATGTCACTTGTAAGTATTTAAAAAATTTGTTTTTTAACACTCAATTTTGGAACAAATTTATTTCAATTACATACACTGTTAAAAATGCGTATGTTTGAGGATAATTTTCCATCCTGCTCCTTCAGAATTTCTTGTCACTGCAGTTGAAAGCGAGCATCAACATGACCCTACTATTAGGCAATCGAACAAGTGTCCTTAAAACAAATTTTTAATTATACCGGAGGGAGTGGGGAGGAAATGAATAAGAAAACGTCCATTAACCACTTTAAGACCGAGTCTCTTTTAAAAACATTTTTTTTTTGCTAGAAATTACTTAGAACCCCCAAACATTATACATTTTTTTATAACATCCTAGAGAATAAAATGGCGGTCGTTGCAATACTTTCTGTCACACCGTATTTGTGCAGCGGTCTTACAAGCGCACTTAAAAAAAAATAAAATAAAATCGACTTTTTTTAATTAAAAAATAAGACAACAGTAAAGTTAGCTCAATTTGTTTTGTATTGTGAAAGACAATGTTACGCCAAGTAAATTGATACCCAACGCTTCACGCTTCAAAATTGCGCCCGCTAGTGGAATGGCGGCAAATTTTTACCCTTAAAAATCTCCATAGGCGACATTTAAAAAATTCTACCGGTTGCATATTTTACAGAGGAGGCCTACCTCACATGTGTGGTTTGAACACCGTTTTCATATGCGGGCGCTACTCACGTATGCGTTCGCTTCTGCACGTGAGCTCAGCGGGACGGGGCGTGTTTAACTTTTTATTTTATTTTTTTCTTATTTATTTTACCTTTACTTTTTATTTTTACGCTGTTTAAAAAAAAAAATTGTCACTTTTATTCCTATTACAAGGAATGTAAACATCCCTTGTAATAGAAAAAAAAGCATAACAGGACCTCTTAAATATGAGATCTGGGGTCAAAAAGATATCATATTTACACTAAAATGCAATAAAAAAATAAAATTTAATTTGTCATTTAAAAAAATAAACAAAATAAATTGGCCCTTTAAGAGCTATGGGCGGAAGTGACGTTTTGACGTTGCTTCCGCCCTGCAGTGTCATGGAGATGGGTGGGGGCTTTCTTCCCCTCACTCGTCTCCATGCACAGCCCTGAGAAGGACCCAATCGCCTCCGCCACTGCCGACGGCTCCGGTAAGCAGCGGAGGGAACCGGATCGCGGCGGGGGGGGCCCTCTCCCGCCACCGATAAAAGTGATCTTGCAAAGTAGGGACGTACATCGTTGTGCGGAGGTCGGCAAGTGGTTAACTATTTTTAATTCTAAGGCCTCATGCACACAGGGCTTTAAAAAAAGTGTATTTTTTACAGGAGTTTGAATTTTTTTTTTCAGTCTGTAAAAGTACCTCTATGTTAGCCTATGTTTCCACACACACATGGGTGTTTACAGGCTAAAAAAAAAAAAAAAAAAAAACACACAACCCCAGCATGTCCAGGAGAGGAGCATGTGAGCAGAAAAATAAGCTTAATGCAGTTGCAAAGCCTAAACATTTTTTACCTGAACTGCTAGCCGACCACCTGCCACAGTTATAATGTGGCAGCTTGGCACGGCTGCGCAAATCGCCATAGGTGTACGTCACTTCTTTAAGACGTCACACCACCAGAGCCGATGCTTGCGCTAAGACCGCCGGGCACCCGCGATCGCTCAAGACAGAGCGAGAACAGGGATCTGTGTGTGTAAACACACAAATCCCAGTTCTCTCAGGGGAGAGGAGAGAGATTGTGTGTGAGTAAGTATGAACACCGATCTCTCTCCTCCCCTAGTCAGTCCCATCCCCACCCCCACAGTTAGAACACACCTAGGGAACACAGTTAACTCCTTAATCGGGCAAAAACGTAAAAGCATTTTATTGGGATTTTATGGTGGTGGTTGGTGATAGACCAACACAAAGTGGCACATACCGTATTTATCGGCGTATAACAAGCGCCGGCGTATAACACGCACCCCAAGTTTAGGAGAGAATTTTAAGGAAAAAAAAAACTTACATTTAAATGCCCATCAATGCAGCTTTATCAGTGTCCATCTGCAGCCTTGTCCATCATTGTAACCTTGCCCAGTGTCCATCTACAGCCTTGCCCAGTACCTTTGCCTCCTTGCCCAGTGCCTTTTCAGCCTTGCCAGTCTCTTCAGCATTTCCCTGATTTAAATTTGGCGCCTATTTCCGCTGACTGTGAGCGGAGAGGAGCGTGCGGAGCCGAGATATAGAAAGCCGAGAGTACTTTGGCTATTCTCGGCTCCTCTCGCAGTTCCGCCCACCTCCCCTGATTGTCAGCGGCGCTCGCTCCTCTCGCATACAGAAAGCCGAGAGTACTTCGGCTATTCTCGGCTCATCTCGCAGTCTCGCCCACGTCCACCGATTGTGAGAGGAGCGAGCGCCACTGACATACAGAAAGCCGAGAGTACTTCAGCTAGTCTCGGCTCCGCTGACTATCAGTGGAGGTGGGCCAATGTACTCTCGGCTTTCTGTATCTCGGCTCCGCTCGCTCGTTTCATAACAATCAGCGGGGGAACGGTGTAAAACACGCACCCACGATTTTCCCCTGACTTTAAGGGGAAAAAAGTGTGTGTTATACGCTGATAAATACGGTAATTGTGAAGTGGAAGGAAAATAATAAATGGTTTTCAATTTTTTTTACAAATAAATATGTGAAAAGTGTGGGGTGCATTTGTATTCAGCCCCCCCCCCCCCCCCCCCCCCCCCCCCCCCCCCCCCCCCCTGAGTCAATACTTTGTAGAACCACCTTTCACTGCAATTACAGCTGCAAGTCTTTTTGGGGATGTCTCTACCAGCTTTGCACATCTAGAAAGTGATATTTTTGGCCATTCTTCTTTGCAAAATAGCGCACGTTCTGTCAGATTGGATAAGGCGCTTCTGTGGACAGCAATTTTCAAGTCTTGCCACAGATTTTCAATTGGATTTAGGTCTGGACTTTGACTGGGCCATTCTAACACAGGAATATGTTTTGATCTAAATCATTCCATTGTAGCTCTGGCTGTATGTTTAGGGCCGTTGTCCTGCTGGAAGGTGAACCTCCACCCAAGTCTCAAGTCTTTTGCAGACTCTAATGCCGCGTACACACAACCGGACTTTTCGGCAAGCTATGTCCGACGGTGTTCCCGATGGACTTTTGGCGGAATTCCAACGGACTTTCCGAACGAACGGACTTGCCCACAAACGATCGGACTAAGTCTGATTGCAAGTCCGTTCGTTTTGTACGTGATGACGTAAACGGGACTAAACAAGGAAGTTTCATAGCCAGTAGCCAATAGCTTCGCTTGCGTCACGTTTGTTCCGTCGGACCAGCACACGGACGAACGTTTTTCCTGATTTAAGTCTGTCTGAATTGAGTCCCGAAAAATGAACGGATTAGCCCACATACGTTTGGATTTTCCGACGGACTAATCCCATCGGACCTAGTCTGCCTGAAAGTCCTGTACACGGCATTACAGGTTTTCTTCTAAGAGTGCCCTGTATTTGGCTCCATCTATCTTCCCATCAACTCTGACCAGCTTCCCTGTCCCTGCTAAAGAAAATCATCTCAACATGATGCTGCCACCATCATGTTTCACAGTGGGGATGGTGTGTTCAGGGTGATGCGCAGTATTAGTTTTCCACCACACATAGCGTTTTGCTTTTAGGCCAAAAGGTTCAATTTTGGTCTCATCTGACCAGAGCACCTTCTTCCACATGTTTGATGCAAACTGCAAATGGGACATCCTATGGCTTTCCACTCTTCAATAAGGTCCAGATTT